>CM064521.1:15175299-15360299 GCA_032716605.1 Paralithodes platypus
TAGATAGATAGATAGATTAACTCAGTCATTAATTATTGTTAATTTTGTTACACTTATTATAAATATTTATTTATTTAGTGTTTAATTAAGTAATAACTTAAAATACTTTATATAAATACAAACTGACAAGATGCGAACAAAAGGATATAGGCAGCCAATCGTGGATGCAGTAGTTAAGCATATCAGCTCTTTACAGCAGGTGTCTTTTTGTGTTGTGCTTATAAAACACTGTTGTAGCCTATACAGTATTTCAATTAAGGGTCTCTAAAGATTATAGGGTGACATTAGCCAAGGATCTTCGTTAGAGAGAGACTTTTACACCTTAGTGTTATTCTTTATATTATACAAGTATGACTCGTGTAGACCTTCAATGGTATGGTCAACAATTATGCGTTAATGGTACACTCGAGGGTCATCATGTTACTTTTCATCTTGATACCGGTTGCCCATTTACGTGTATATCACCTCTGCAAGTGATGAAAATGGGTTTACAGTCTAACTTTAGGAAAGTTAAAGATCTGTTTTCCGGAATAATAGGAGCTATTGGTAATTTACCTGTGCAACTGGAATGTGGGGTAATTCTTCATCCGTATGTGGCGGTAGCCTTAAACAGGCCCAGTGACTGGTGCCTGTTGGGAGCAGACATTTTATTTAGTCATAAGTGTGATTTATATATGGATTCTGAATCACCCTACATGATAATGAGAAATGTTGGTGACATCATTCCCATTCCTCGTGTGTGTGTTCCTACATTGTTTGCCGTGGATGATACCTTCATGGTCGAAGCATATCCCGACACAGGATCTTCTGATATATTCATTCCCCAAGACATTGTAGACCAATTAGGTTTACAAGTGACTACTCTGTCTACTCCATGGCACGTACATACTTACGTAAAAGATTCGACATATATTAATCATATTATTCAAGATTTAGTAATTAGCCATGGTTCAGTTAGTGTTACAGTCGACAATGCAATAGTCACTGATGGTGGTAGCGACTTCTGCATAGGGATGAATGTGCTAAGACAACTTGGGGTGTTAAAATGTTCCCATTTTGGACATGGGCTTGGGGAAGATTATAGTTCTGATAGTGCTCAGGACGAATTTGATTTTTGTAAAAGAGTTCATGATAGATTGGGAATAATAGAAAACGAGGTTCTCCGGCTCATAAAGCTCGATGCTAATGACTCATTCAGTGAACCAATTCCACTTGGACAAGGTGAACAAAAACTCTGTGAACGCATAGTCATAGATGTCAAAAAGCAAAGTGAACATGGGGAGAGGAGAAGGGGCCTGAAAAGGAAATTACAGGATGGCCATACAATAAGCTCTAAAAGAGTAAAGCTTAACAATTATATATAATCAAATGAATAATGCAAAATGAGTAATGACTCGCATAATGGGAATAACGTACACAGGAGAAGGAAAAAGATAATACTTGAGCAGTACGAAGAAAAAAAATCGAAATTTGGAAATCTTGTTTAATAATTGACTACATGACAGGCTCGCAACGTTGATACAATTTGTTTAACCTTTTGGGTTTGGTCTTTGTGCTGGATAACTGTATTTCGAGTGGATTGGCTAATGGTACTGTTTCAGAATAGCATCTTTCAAATGCAAAAACAAACACTGCACCATCAACCAATTATCTTGAAGTAGGGATTTCTAGTACCCAATTGCAAACTCGCGAAGTATATGTATATATATATATATATATATATATATACAGTATATATATTTGTTTGATTGTTTTTTTATTTATTTATTTATTGTACTCGCTAGGGAAACGATCCACGGAGCTGCAAGCTTTCGTCTGTATTCCAAAACATCTTCCGGCAGATAGAGAAGACTCCAACCCCTTCTTTTCTATTGCCAAAAAGATGTCTTGATTACAGATGGAAGCTAGCAGCTCCGTGTTTCATTCTGCTAGAGAATACAATAAATGTATTAGGCCTAATTGAGTTTATTTGTGATTATCTGTCTCTCTCTCTCTCTCTCTCTCTCTCTCTCTCAAGCTATTGTCCGTAATTTTTCTCACACTCATCATTATTCGTATAAGCTAATTTAATTTGTATTGTAACTTCTACTACCTCTTGTGCTTTTAATTGGCTATTAAAAAGGTCAATTTATATGTATATATAAGGGTTTTGAAGATAGTGTTAATCAAATCAAAATATCCATAGGACGATCCATGCACCTTAATTCTCCCTACCAGAAATTCTTGGAGTTGCCGCGCCAGATATGTTGTTAATAATAATAATAATAATAATAATATTTATTCAGTTAGCAATTTACAGAGTTGGTACCACATAGTTTGTTACAAATATGACATGTACCAGCCTTGCATAATTCCAACTAAGGATAGCCCAATAAGGCCGTTAGGCGTATTTCCATTGGGGTCCTTGTGGGATTAGGTTAGCTGGGGAAAATGGGGAGGATAAAGAAATAGATACTTTAGAGAAAGTATTTCTAGGGGGTTATTTTAAGATACCTTACATCCTATAGTAAATATCAGTAATCCGTAATCAGTAATCATTTCAGTTTGGTTTGTCTATCTCTTATGTCGCATTTAGTAGTAGACATAAGCTTGGTGCTCCCTTCTCGCAGCTGTCCGGTTCAGGTGTTCCTTCAGGCTACGTCTGAAGGAATACAGTGTTCTCTTTTCACGGACTGACTGGGGTAGGTCGTTCCAGTCTTTGATGGCGGTGAAGAAGAATGTTTGCTTACCCTGTCCTTGGATTCTCGGGACCTTAAAATTAAACATCCTGTTTCTTGTATTATGTCCACTCCTCTCATTTGCTTTAACAAAATCATTCTTTAGGTACTCTGGAGCTCTGTCATAGAAAATTTTTGAAGGCATTAGTGAGCCTGATTTGTTTGGCCCTGTCAGCGACATTGAGCATACCTAGTGACTGAAGTTGTTCCTGGCCAACATGTGATCTGGGTCCTAGGTTCAGCATGAACCTAACCATTTTATTTTGAGTGACCTGAAGTTTGTGCTGTGCTGATTTTAGATGATGCAGAGTACCAGGATGACACAGAATAGTCAAAATGACATTGAACAAGCGCTTGGCAGAGGGTCTTTTTGGTCGCCGCGGGCAAGCATCCCACCTGTCTATACAGGTATTTTATACGTGCTCTACACTTACTCAGGATAGATTCCAAAATTGTTTCACCTGACAAACTCGCGTCCAGTTTTAGTCCGAGATATTTAACTTGTGACACTGTTGTTATAGGAATATCATTACAGTTGACCGAGAAGCCCACAATGTCTCAGTTTGCGTTTTGTTCCACATAAGATGGCTTCCGTCTTGCCCAAGTGAAGAGATAGTCTATTGTCCACTAGCCATTCACTACATGATTCTAGTTCTTTGGAAAGTGAAGCGGCAATACTTATTGGGTCTTTTCCTGAAACCAGAAGCACGCTGTCGTCTGCATACAGTAATAATTTACATGAGACGCTCAGTTCCATGTCGTTCACATAACAGAGAAAGAGTAAGGGACCAAGGATGCTTCCCTGCGGTACCCCATAGTTAATTGGCATAGGATCAGATATATTATCGTCAATTTTGACTCTTTGGGTTCTACCACTAAGATAAGATTTAAACCAGTTCACAGATCCTATGCCCATTGCTTGTAGTTTATTACATAGGATATCATGGTCTACTGTGTCAAACGCTTTTTGTAGATCAAGAAGAACCATACCCGTGTAGTTACCTTTAGAAATTTCTTTACGAATGTGATCCGTTAAGTGGATGAGACAGGAGTCTGTCGAGTACATGCATCTGAAACCTGATTGAAACTTATAGAATAGATCATTTTGTTTGAGGTAGTGTTCAATTTGGGTGTATACCGCTCTTTCAAGGATTTTAGATACAATACATAATATGCTAACTGGTCTGTAGTTACCAACTTCTAGTTTATTTCCTTTCTTGAATAGAGGGGTTACAATAGCTTCCTTCAGTTCAGCAGGTACAGTGTTGGTGTTAATTGACAAGTTGATGATGTGGGTTAGGAGGCCTGCTATACCAATGGCTCCATCTCGTAGAAATTTGGCAGGAATTTTGTCTGGTCCTGTGCTTTTATGTACATTTAGGTTAGACAGCTCGTCAAAAGTGTATTTTGGTGTAACATTTTGCAATCCAAATGTGTTGGGGGTGTATGTCTTTATCTCTGTAGAAATTTCGAAAGGTGGCCGTTGTTGTCGTGTATTTATTGAGAGGTTGAGGTAGGTTCTGTGCAAGTGTGTTTGCTATGGAGGTGAAGAAGGAGTTGAAGTAGGTTGAAATTTGTCGTTTATCGTGGCAAATCTGATCATTAATGGTGAGAGCAATATTAGTGTTAGACGAATCCCTTGTCTTGTTGCTGTAGCCTGTTGATTTTAGGTGCCTCCATAGTTTCTTTGGGTTATTCTGATATTCCTCTGCCTTATTGTGAAAATAATTAGTTTTCGCTGATTTTATTTTCCTACTTAGTTTATTCCTGGCCCTGTTGAATTCATGTTTCAGACCTTGATCCTGTCTATGTTTCGCTAGCCTTTTTAACAGATTGTCTCTGTGTTCCAGATGGTGTAGTATGTCATTGTTGATCCATGGGTCTGACCTTTCTTTAATTCGTATGTCTTTCAGAGGAGCTATTTCGTCTAGAATGTTTGTGATGATGGTTCTGAAGCCAACCCATGCGTCATTAACGTTTGTACTTCCAAACACTGGAGACCAGTCTGTAGTCCATAAAATGTCCAGAAATGTTTCTTTATTGTAGTTTCTGAGTGACCTTGTTTTGATAATCTTGTGATTCTCTAGGGTAATTTTTGTGGTTTTTCGTGTGCAATATGTGACGAAGTGATCACTTATGCCAGTCTGTATAACCCCTGATTGGGATATTTTGACCTCTCTGTTACAGTTTATGTGGTCTATTATTGTGGCAGTGTTCTCAGAGATACGTGTGGGGGTTGTGATGAGTTGTTTGTGATTGTGCATTGTCAGTATATGCCTATATTCTCGTACAAGCCTATCATTTCGTTGTTTGGAACACAGGTTAAAATCCCATAGTATGATGGATTCATTCCGAGGGTCTAGCGATGACAACGTTCGTTCAAATTTGGTCAAGAATTGTGTGTCGTCTGGTGGCCTATAGCATACCCCAATTGTGATGGGTCTTGTCCTCTGCAGGTGTAGATCGATCCACAGAGCTTCGTGATTTTCTACATGGAGGTCGGTCCTGGTTGTGTGTGTGAGGTTGTTTTTTACATACAGACATACTCCTCCCCCCATGCCTATTGCGATCATTCCTAACCATATTGAAACCTTGAATGTTTATTTCACCATCGTTTATACTTGAATCCAGCCAGGTTTCTGTGATTGCAATTATTGAAGCTTTGGCCTTGTTAGCTAACAAGTTTAATTCTGACAATTTATGGTACATTGATCTGGCGTTAATGTGGATAAGATGGAGCCCTTTGTTGGTGAACACTCTGTATTCATCTTTGATTTTTAATGTGTCCTGGCTGGATTCTGAGTTGTTAATACTAATTGGTTCATTTACATTAATATTCGGTAATGAATGCAAGGCACATATGTTGCATAGGAATTCCCGTTCTTCACTGTTGGTCTTCTTAGAGATGCACTTCATGTGAGCTACAGTTTTACACTTAACACAGTTTATGATCCTTTGTTTTCTTGTTATGAGTGATTCACATATTTCACAAATGATTTTAGGACCCTTAATAGCTACTTCCCTACATTTATCGCATTCCACTTCTTTTCTGCTAGTAACGTAAGTACATCGATCGTGTACTGTTTCATTACAACTACCGGTACTACATTGTGACGTTGTACTCCTTTTGTTGAATCCAATATCGCACACTATACATATTTTCCTGTTACTGTTCATCGTACGTCTGGCGGTGTGGTGATCAGCTGTGCGCCGTGAGCGGCTAATGGTGTGTGAGCGCGTGAGATGAGGACAGGTTGTGGCTCCCCCTTGCCCCCCTCCCACCCCTACCTGTATTTGTTGTTTTATGTCCTTGTTCTTGGCCGTTGTTGCTGCTTTATTGTTGATGTTGTTGCGACTGATCCCTTCTTTTTTTGCTGTTCTGGTTGCATGTTGAGCTACCTGGGTCGCCGATAGTGTTGGGTTGTGTTGTAGTAGGTTTGGTTGATTTGTTGTACAGCGGCGTCGTGTTGTGGTGGGTGGGTGTTTTCTCTTGTTGTCTTTCTTGTTCGTTGCTGTTACTTCATTGTCGATGTGTTTGCTAGAGCTTCCTGCTTGTTTGGGTGTTCTGGTTGCATGTTGTGTTACTTGGGTCACCGATATCTGTGGTAGTGATGATACAGTTGAGGGTAATGTTGAGTAGGTAGAATGTTGGCACTGTGCTGGCGGTTGCCCTGCGGTCTTGGTTGTGAGTTGGAGCGTGACGGGAGACTTGGGTGCTTGCTGGCCCAGTTTGTTATAACGAATTTTACTGCTAGGGACTGTTGAAATGTCGGTGTCTGCCTTACTTGTTTGGTGGTGAGGTTTCTTCAACGTTGAACTAGGGCCGGGGTTGGTCTCTACATCTCCGCAGCTAATTAGAGTGTAGCACAATAGGTGTTGTAGCGAGGTTGTGCCAGAGTATTTGCCAAGCCGTGGCCCACGTCTTCCCGATATATGAAATAGACCAGGCAGGAATGGTGACAGAAATTTCACTCGTGTGTGATTTCTGTGTGACGAGGTCCCTCAATACTTGTTTAGTGTTGACCTGGTACACTACCGGTCCCCTCTGCACCTGTATATCAGCACAGCCCCTCTGGATGTTGAGAAGGATGATACATAGAGAGAGGGCTACGCCCGCACCCTTCATCCCTCCCGCCATCTTACTCGACCTGTTTTGTACAGTAAGCAACCTGGGCCCTTTAAATGGTGATATCCCGCAGTTCTTCACCCTCCCTCTCCATCAATCATTCTTAATTATAAGCTATATGTCGTACTTTCTATAGCTGACACATTACCCCCGCAACTACATAATATATAAGCACACTGACAACATCTCCAAATTACATCGACTTTTCGGCACACACAGACGACTTTTTACAGCTGATCACCAAATTGTTCACGTGTATTTTAAAGTAATGGTTATTTTTCGCCAAAATGGCATGAATTTGTCCCAGTACTATTAACGTCTCACCCATGTGACCATGTCCTGCATTCATGCCCAAATATTGCACGTGTTCTTAACCTCTGAAGTGCGCATGGGGGTAATTGGAAACGTCCCCCTGTGCTGACGTATTTGAGGTGTTTCCCCGTAATATTCATTGTGCCATTAATAGCATTAATATTTATCCATATGCGCCTATTATGGGTTGATTATAAAGGTATTAACCTGAAACAACAATAAAACGAGTGAAAACAGCGTTTGGATGGTCAAAATCGGAGATATAGCCCGCGAGTTGTATAATGTATGGGTGAGGCAATCTGCTTTCCCGCCAATTTCCCCCAAGGCCACTGAGACACAGTCGATCGATACTCTCTCTCTCTCTTGCACTCGCTTGCTATCAGTGATGACCACACCCTCCAATCGGATTTCTAATGTTAGCACGAAAATATACCTCAGAATAAGGGAATAACAGGGAAAATAGGTGATAACTGAAGGAGAGGAGGAAAGTGGGGAAGGAGGGGAGGTAGAGGACTGAGATTTTGCATGGCCCAGGGGCCAAAAAAAAATAAAAAAATAAAAAAAAAAAATATAAAAAAATATTTTTTTTTCGATGTCAAAAGTTGATTTTTATTTTCTCTGACTCTTAAGAGTCTTCCCGCAGTGCGCCGGGGGAACTCTTAAGAGTCTCCCCGCAGCTCCCGGGTTAAGGGGAGTCTATTTGTGTGTTTCCTAGACTTCCATCAAGCTTGAAATTACACCCCCATGATAGATAAATTTGTACATTTTTCGGTAGAAAAATTTCCCGGCCGAAGGCCGGTTCCTCTTAAATTACAGGCTCGCTATCGCTCGCCAGGAAAAAATCGACACCTAAATGGGATGAAAGGTCTTAAAAGTGACATAAATGGGGTGAAAGTTCTTAAAATCGCCAAACTAATGGGGCGAACGTCTTAAAATCTCAGAAGCAATGGGGCTAAACATGAGGGAGAAAGGGGTAAAGAAAAAAATCCCTCAAGTGGAAATCTCTCCTTAAAGTAATAGTACTATAGGTAGCGCCAACGAACTTGACAATTTTCTTGACCCCTTAACTTCTCATACCGTAACTCAAAATGAATGAAAGCAATCGAGCTGACATTTATATCATTAGGGAAGAGCCCACCAGGAAATAGGTGTGGATATTTACAGCCAGTTTGCTCTAGGCCCTTTTGATTTATGAGAAGTTAAAGGGTCAAGAAAATTGTCAAGTTCGTTGGCGCTACCTATAGTAATATTTCTCCAAAATGGCTTGAATTAGTCCCAGTACTATTCATAATTCTCCACCCACATGTCCTGCATCCATGCCCAAATTATCCACGTGTGTTTAAAGTACACTAGAACATAAGAACACGGGAGTCTGCAGAGAGCCGACTGGGCCACACACGGCAGATCCCTTTCACACTCAACCCATCGCGTCCATATACCTATCTAATTTTAAATTAAAGCTCGCTATCGTTCTTGATCCGACTACGTCACTCGGTAGCCTATTCCACTTATCTAAAAGTCTGTTACCAATCGAAATGTATCACAAACATTTCATTTGTCCACGTTTTTTGAAAGTAATGGTTATATATTTCCAAAATGGCATTAATGTAGTCCCAGTCCTATTATTTGCTCACCCATTTCCAGCAGCCATGCCCAAATATTCCACGTGTTCGTAAAGTAATGGTAATATTTCTCCAAAATGGCATGAATTTAGTCCCAGTACCGTACTATTCAAATTAGATCAAATATGTTTCAGAAAAGATATAGTCAAATATTGGTTTGGTAAGAGAGTTGTAAATATGTGGAATATGCTACCGATTACTATAGCGGGATAACAAAACAAAGCTTTAAGGGGGGTGACCTGTTTTTTTTCTGTCCTTTTCTATCTTTCTCTGGCTTGTATCCATTTGACCCCATTCAGTCAACTATTTTAAGACGTTTATCCCCATCTAGGTGTCGATTTCTGCCTGGCGAGCGATAGCGAGCCAGCATTATATGAAGAAATCCGGCTTCGCCGGAGACATTTTTCTATCGAAAAATGTACAAATTTTGCCTGCTGTCAAACTAAAATAAAAAATATGCTGGCTCGCTACCGCTCACCAGTAAAAAATTAACACCTGGATGGGGATAAACGTCTTAAAACAGTAGGCTGAATGGGGCCAAATGGATACAAGCCAGAGAAAGATAGAAAAGGACAGAACAAAAATAGGTCACCCCCCTTATGTTGTGGTAAAGTCACGAGACGTCACACCGAAAAATTACTTTGCCAGTGTACTACGGGAACAGCTTGTAGTCATTAGGTACAGTCGCGCTAATAAGTGATGTCTCGGCACCTAGTATGTTTTGATCAATAATAATTGGTATCACCAATATCTAAGCTTCATTTCTTCATATCGAGTGAAATATACAAACATGTTCCTACACTTACCCACCCTATTCAATATCTGACAGACATTAATACAGCACAGAAAGCAAGAGAAAGTCGAAAGATGGAGGGAGTACTTCAGTGAGTTGCTAAATGTAAGGAATGAAGAGCCAGCAAACATAGCTGGATATGGTATGGGAGGGAGAAGAAGAGAAGTAGTGGAGGAGGAGGTGGGGATCAGGAGGTCAGAAGTACAAAGGAAATCAAGTAACAACAGGTCTAGTGACCCTTCTAGGCTGCTTGTCCTCCAAAACACTGAGGATCAAGTGTCCAAACAGTGGTTTAGAGTGGGTAAGGGAACATTGGAAAGGGAACTACTGCCCTAGAACTAATGTCCGTGGCAGAACTAGGAAGTTAGTAGGGGACAGATGGGTTAGTAACTGAGGGGGGGATAAAATAAAGTTATTCATTTACAAACGCAGTCAGTCGCGGGTTTGATGCGAGATATTTGTCTAAGCGGAGTTTAAATGAATCAACGGTGCTGCAGTCTATAACGTCTCGGGGAAGCCCATTCCACAAGTTGACAACTCGATTGAAGAAGAAATTCTTAGATTCGTGTGAGTTAAAAGATTTACCAATAATTTTGCAACCATTTCCCCGCGTGTAATTAGATTGGTCGATAGTGAAGTACTTACTACAGTTCATATTGTCGATGCCTTTGATGATTTTGAACACTTGAATTAAGTCACCTCTTAATCTGCGCTGAATAGATTTAATTCTCTAAGACGCTCTTCGTATGGTTTGTTCTTTAGCTAGGTATAATTTTGGTAACTCTACATTGAACTCGTTCTAGCTTGTTTATATCTTTTTGGTAATAAGGGCACCAGGACTGAACGCAGTATTCCAGAAGAGGGCGGACTAAGGAATTGTAAGGGTTAGGATAACTTCTTTGGATTTATGCTCAAATGACCTGCCTATAAAGCCAATTATTTTGTTTGCCTTCTTAACAACTTCTGAACATTGTTGACTCGGTTTTAGGTTACTCGATTGTTACTCCCAGATCGGTTTCTCTGTTTACATTCTTAAGCTGATTCATCGAATAGTTTGCTTTCTCATTTAGGTATCCGATATGTAGTACTTTACATTTATCCGCATTGAAACTCATTTGCCAAATTTGGGCCCAACATGACAATTTATCTAGATTGTATTGCATATCGTCAACTTGTTCTTTTGAGAGTACGCTATTTGCAATTTTTGTATCGTCAGCAATTTTGAGATTGTACAGGTGAAACCCTCATCTATGTCGTTGATGTAAATTAGAAAGAGAATTGGTCCTAGTACCGATCCCTGGGGTACCCCGCTACTTACATTGGTCCATTTAGATGCCTTACCGTTTATGACTACTCTTTGCTTTCTGTCGCTGAGCCAATTTTCTATCCATTTCAACACACTGTCTTGTATTCCATGCGCTTTTAGTTTTAGCAGTAAACGTTTGTGGGGAACTTTGTCAAAGGCCTTTTGAAAATCAAGGTATTATTTTTATTATTCTCACCACCACACCCCCAATGAAATTAATTAATATAATATCTACATCTTTACTCTCATCGTAGAGGCTGAGGATATCGTGGAAGAAGTCTAAGAGGTTTGTTAAACAGGAACGTTTTTTACGAAAGCCGTGTTGAGTATCTTTAAGTAAGTTATTTGCCTCTAAGTGATTTACGAGTCTGTCTCTTATGACCGTTTCTAACATTTTACATACAATTGAGGTTAAGCTAATTGGACGATAGTTACTGGGTAGGGATTTGCTGCCTTTTTTGAATATCGGTGTTACGTTGGCTAGCTTCCACTGATCAGGCATAGTCCCAGACTGCAAGGATTCATTGAATAGCAATGTCAGTGGTTTGGAGAGCTCATCCTTAGCTTCCTTTAGAACTCTAGGCGAGATTGTATCAGGTCCAGGCGTTTGATTTACCTTGAGTTTATCTAAACAATTCAAACTTCTCTCTCTGTAACGGTGATATTGCTTAGAACATTTGAATTATCAATCTGAATCGGCGAATAAGTGTGGGATAAGTGTGGGAAGCCATGAAAAGAGTGAAGTTGGGGAAAGCACCAGGAACAGATGGAGTGTGTGGGGAAATGTTGAGGTATGGTGGTGAGATAGTGATAGAATGGGTATGGAAAATGTGCAAACTAGCATGGGAGAAGGGGAGTGCACCCGATGACTGAAAGACTGGCATAATAGTCCCCCTATATAAGGGCAAAGGGGAAAGTGTGTGTGTAACCACCGAGGAATATGTCTTCAAAGCGTAGTAGGGAAGGTATACAGTAGGGTAGTGATTGAGAGAGTGAGAGTGAGAACGGAGAAATGGATAGGCGACGAGCAGGTTTTAGGAAGGGAAGAGAGGATGTGTAGATCAGATTTTTTACCTGAATTGTGTTGTGGAGAAGTATCTGGAGAAGAAACAAAGTGTATGTTGCCTTTATGGACTTGGAGAAGGCCTATGACAGAGTGGATAGAAGGTTTGTGGAAAGTACTAAGAATATACGGAGTAGAGGGTAAGTTGCTGAAAGCAGTGAAGAGCATATATGAGGGTGCAAAGGCGGCAGTACGTGTGGAGAGTGAGCAGAGCGAGTTCTTTGACCTGAATGTTGGTTTGAAACAGGGGTGTGTGATGTCCCCGTGGTTGTTTACTGTATATATGGATGGAGTCATGAAAGAAATACTATCAAGAGCAGTGGATGTTGGTGTATCGCTGAAAAGGGAGGGAATTGAGTGGAAGCTACCTATACTGCTGTTGCGGATGATACAGTTCTGATGAGTGATAATGAATGGGAGTTGCAGGGTCTGGTAAATGAGTTTGGAACAGTGTGAAAAAAATGGAATTTGAAGGTAAATACGGGGAAGAGCAAGTTATGGTCTCGAAAGGGGTGAGTCACAGAGTGTGAGGTGAAGCTGAACTGGCTATGGAGATCGTCAACTCTTTTAAGTATCTGGGCAGTGTGTTGAGTAAAGATGGGACTATGGATGAAGAAGTGCGGGAGAGGGTACAACAGGGGAAAGAGGGTTGTAGGAACGCTAAAAGCAGTAACAAGAAATAGGGTGGTCAGTATGGAAGTGAAGAGGTCCTTGCATGACAGTGTGGTAATCCCGACACTGACTTACGGAAGCGAAGCATGGACGTTGGTTGAGAGACTCAGGCCAAGAGTGAGAGCAGTGGAAATGAATTACTTAAGGAGTGCGTGCGGAGTTACATGGAGGGATAGACAGACTAATGGGAAGTAAGAAGGAGGTGTGTGTGGAGGTAGATGTGCTGGAAAGTGTGAAAAGAACTTGAGATAGTTCGGCCAGATGATACGTATGGAAGAATGACTAAGAGGGTGTACGAGAGCGAGGTGGAGGGACAGAGAGGGAGAGGTAGACCGAATATGAGGTGGAAGGATGGAGTGAGGAAGTACATGAACGAGGGCGGTGCTGGTTGGGGGGAGGGGCGTCGACTGACTGGGGACAGAGGTGCATGGGGGCGGTTCGTTCGTGGCCACCCCTTCGGGGATCACAGCGTCAGGCAATAGATAGATAGATAGGACATATATGCCGCATGGCATCAACTCCTAATTGTCACAATGTATGTAAATATGGTGTAATGTTAAAAGTTATTATGGTATGTACTATGAAATTGTGACAGACAATAAAGTCTTTTGAATTTAAATTGAATTGAATGTGTGGAGACTCCTAAAAGTGCACTGTTCAGGACAAGGATATCCTATATAAACTCTTTCATAAATAGGCATTAACCCGGGAGCTGCAGGGAGACTCTTAAGAGTTCCCCGGCGGACTGCGGGGAGACTCTTAAGAGCAGAGCTTTTGAACGCGTACCAAAAACCGCGCGTTTATAGCCAGGCGGCTGAAAATTGGTGTGGGTATAGTACTACATGTCAACTCTCGACACCACCCCGCCAAACGCTCGCCCCGCACTCGTGCAAGCACCACCGCGCCAGTAACCACGCACTAGTCATGGAGCCCACACGTCCCTCACGCTCGCTCCCTGATGACACAACCAGCCCTCCTTCTGGTGGTGTTAGCCGCCGTGGAAGGCAGAGGGTGGCTGCTAAAGACCCTACCTACCAGTACGACACGCCCTACAGCTCGGAGGACGAAACACCTGCACCCAAAGCACGAAAAACACGTGCAAGCACGAGAAAGGTACAGAGGTCATTGGTGTTTCGGGACACTGCCACCACGACCCAGGCCACTGCAACAACCACTACCACCACCACTGCCACCACTGCCACCCCTGCCACCGGTACCAGCGACGCAGGAGGCCGCCCTAGGGCTGCAGAACCTGCGGGGGCAGGAAAAATTAAAGGCACGGGCGTAGGGAAGAGAACCCGTACGCCAGCCACAGTGCCCCTACCACCACCACCACCACCACCCCTGGCCCGGCTGCCCCTGCCGCCCCCCCTGCCCTGCCACCGGTACCAGCGACGCTGGAGGCCGCCCTAGGGCTGCAGAACCTGCAGGGGCAGGAAAAATTAAAGGCACGGGCGTAGGGAAGAGAACCCGTACGCCAGCCACAGTGCCCCTACCACCACCACCACCACCAGCCGCCTCTGGCCCGGCTGCCCCTGCCGCCCCTGCTGCCCCTGCCGCCCCTGCCGCCCCTGCCCAAGGAACAGGGAAGGGGAAGGGGAAGGGGAAAGGGAGAGGGAAAGCGACTGCTGGCCCTGCTGGCCCTGGTGTCCCTGCCGGCCCTGCTGCCCCTGTTGCCCCTGCTGCCCTTGCCGCCCATGCCGCCCCTGCCCAAGGAACAGAGAGAAGGGCAACAGGCACCACCATCATCTTGCCATCAAGGCCACGCACCACTGCTGTCCCTGCCGCCGCCCCTGCCGCTGCCCCTGCCACCGCCTCTGCTGTCCCTGTCCATAAGACTCCCGCACGTGCAAAAGTGACCCGGAAAACTCTGACACCATCAAAGTATGCCGCCCTGCTGTTTGATGGTGATTCGCAGGACATTGGCAGCCCAGGTTTCGACGATGAAGCCCTAGCACGGGACCAAGGGTGGGGGGATTTGGGAGTGGACAGTGGGAGTGAGTCCGACGTCGGTGACGAGAATGAGGAAGGGCATCGTCTGTCAAGTGAAGAGGAGGGTGATGATGATGATGCAGTGCTGTATCGCGACCATGGAAGCGATATTTCAGACGATGAAGCAGACGCAGACGACATTCCGATCCCTGAGCTGCCTTCGTTCGATTGGTCTGACGGGGTCATTTTTGTACCTGACGTGCCCCAGTTCAATCCTGGGACGTCAGGAACAACTGACGACTGGCCCTGTGACGATCAAGCGAACGAACGAAAGCGACTTCTTCCTCGCTTTTTTCGACATGGAGGTAATGACGTACATCGTTGCCCAAACAAACGCCTACTACAGGTGGGTGTTTGGCAGATTGGACGTCCTTTCTCCAAAAGCGAGAATACGAGGCTGGGTGGATACGACTGTGGAAGAATTTATGACGTTCTTTGCCTTGTTGTTCCTCATGCCTCTGATCAAGAAGCATGTGTTGCAACACTATTGGAAGCACGACCCTCTCATCGCCACCCCAACTTTCAATAAGTTCATGACTCGTGACAGATTTTTGTTGCTGCTAAGATTTATGCACTTTGCAGAAAACGAAAATCCTAACAGGATTGACAGGATATGGAAAGTTCGGGATGTGTTCACCATGTTGTTGGAGAGGTATAGGAAATACTTTTACCCCTTCCTCAATTTGGTGATTGATGAGTCGCTCGTGCTCTTCAAAGGACGTCTTGTTTTCAAGCAGTATATCCCCTTGAAAAGGCATAGGTTCGGAATCAAGCTCTTCGTTTTGTGTGACTGCGAAACTGGAATAGTGCTTGACATGATCGTGTACACAGGCACTGACATTGACATACCGAAAGCCGCTGCCAATGACCCCATGGGCATGTCAGGTGCCATCGTCAGGAAAATGTTGGCACCTTACCTGGGCAAAGGCCACATCATCTACACTGACAACTGGTATACTTCTCCTGCTCTCTGCCAGTTTCTTCATGACAACCAAACGGGGTCATGTGGGACTGTCAGAAAGACAAGAAAGTTTATGCCAAAGTTCACAGCTAATGTCATTCCTCTCACAGATGCCTCCTCCAGTGACACACCTTCAGAAGACGACCTGGCCCAGGAACACCGCGAGAGGCATGTGCGAAGAAGGCGACGAAAGGGGCAGAAATACAAGCAGCTCGAGAAGTGTGGGAAACTGATAGCCCTGAAGTGGAAGGATAAGCGAGACGTCCACCTGCTTTCCACCGTCCACACAGGTGCCCAGATGGATTCTGGCAAAATCCACTACCGAACCAGGAAGACAATCTACAAGCTCGACATGGTAGTGGACTACACTAAGAACATGCGCCTGGTGGACAAGTCTGACTGTCAGCTGTCAGGCGTTGAGTGTCTGAGGAAGGCTGTGAAGTGGTATCACAAGCTCTTCCTCCACCTAGTTGATATCACGATGCTCAACGCCTACAACTTGTGATTGGTGAAAAAGGATATGGCCCCAAACCAGAAGCTGAAATTCCGGGAGTTCGTCTACAACGTCTCATACCAACTCCTGGAGAAGTATGGCACCACCACTCACAGACGTACGGCATGGCGTGGGGATCACGTTCCTGACCGCATCCAGCTGGGTGTCGAAAGACACTACCCCATCAACACTGAGATACTTGGCACTCGTCGCAGGCAGGCGCAGTGCACCGTCTGCAGCACCAGTGTCAGGAAACCCCATGTCACCAAAAGAGTCACCTCAATGTGCGCCGAGTGCAAAGTTCCACTCTGCCTGGGTGACTGCTTCAGGGACTACCACACCTTCAAGAATTATTGAGTGTCGCCCTGCCCTGCCCTGCCCTGGACTCGCCCCCTGCCCCGCCCTGCCCTGTCCTGGACTCGCGCCCTACCTTACCTGACCTGACCTAATTGATCACGCTACCTCATAATGTAACATATATATTATATAATGTATAAGTTCCAAAGATGTCCCTGTGATATAGCTTTTACATTATATAATTGTATGTTTCATTATTTAGTTTATAAGTTTCAAAGATTTACATGTAATATGCCTTATTTGTTTAGTATATCAATATATATGTTTGTTATTAGCCAAAGTAATGTGTATATAATTATTTTCTTACCTCAAATGAATTGTACAAAAATAAATATGTTTCAACAAATCCTGTCAAACCTACTAAGATAATAAAAAAAAACAATAAAAAAAAAAAAAAGTCATGTCATTGTATTCTTACAATATGATATATTCTATGAATATTTCATATTGTTTGAATACAATGGCATGATCTTGTAAAAAATTTTTTTTATAAAAAATGTTCTAGACAATATAAAACCTTCCCCATAACCCCCTCCTGGATTCGATCACACAACCCTACCACACTTTGAGTTTTCCAGTCCGCGACCTTACCAACCATGCCACAGGAGCTCATACCAAATATCACTCAAAACTTTGTGTCTACAATCGAAATAACAATATACAAAAAAAAATGAATTATCCCACCAATTTACGTTTGTAAATTGATGGGATTATCAATTATATCATGCCAAGGTTTATAAAAGTTTGTCTCTGTCAAGAATTAGTAATTATATAACTTTATTCTGTAAAAAATTGCCCAAAACACTCAGCAAAATTGCCCCTCTCAGTGCGACTCCACTCATTTTCACACGGTCAAGCGGTGACCCTTGCCGCTCCTTTATGCCCCAGCTACACCAGCAACAGCAGCAGCTCTGTCTGGGAACAAAATTTGTATAAATACAATAATGGATAAAATACTCTTCACAAATACATTTGTATTGTATAATATTGTAAATAAAAAAGAATAATAACTGTGTGGGTGTCGAAAATTGCTCAACCAGCTTTCTTATGTCTCGCCTACGTGCGTATATTGGATTATACATAGTCATGACTGTCATACAAATAATTGCAGTAGGTCTCGAATATACATTTAGATTGCATATTACTTGGAAATAAATAAGTATACGTTTCTCTGGTGGCAATCTACCCTTTCGCAAGTGTAAGGAGACACCATTCTATATTTAGCCCTTTATCACAAAAGGTAATCTGCCTGTGTTTACCGACCACCGTCGCTGGTGGTCTATAATATAGTACTTTATTTACAGTCAATGGCCTACATGTTTCTGTAGTACTTCACATGTGTCTAAAATGCAATGTCTGCTTGCATAAAAATGCAATTCTGAAGTCCATTTATACGTACGACATACGCATGTCTCAGTTTCTATCTCTCTCTCTCTCCATTCCTGACTCATGTTATTGTAAAACTCTTGGTGGCAACAGACACCTGGTACACATAAGGTTCAAAATCCCAAGACATCAATACACCTCGGGCGCCTCCACAATTGTCACACAGCTGGCTATCTATCTAGAGATCTGCCTGCCTTCCTTCTCTCCACGACTCACTCACTCACTCCCTCCCTCCCTGCTAGCCTCCCTTCTACCCACCCACCCTTTCAGGCTTCGTCTGCTAGAAACACATTAACAATTTGCGTAAATATCGCATCAATTGGGCTATATGCGGTATATTCCTTGTTATATGGGACGCCTACATACGTACACGTCTTTATTATAGCATGACAGTGCTCTAAATACAAGATTTACGCGATATTTATGGCGTAACACACCCTCTCCCCCTTTCATTCCCAGCACAACTCACTCACACCTTGGTTCCCGCATAGAAACTCATTGATAATGTGCGTAAATATCGCATGAATTGGTCTATATGCGGTATATATTTTGATATATGGCACGTATACATACGTACAATTCTGTATTATAGCATGACAGTGCTCTACGTACAAGATATAAGTGATATGTATGGCGTAAACCACACTCTCAGCTCATAAATTGCCGCCAAACCTCCAACACATCTTCATTCCCGCCTAAAAATTCTCTTATAATTCCCTTATATATTGCAATTTTTGGTCACTATGAGGCATATTCATTGTTATATGGGTGGCCTACACACGTATACATACTCTACATAGCCTAAAAGGGCTCAAAAAAGGAGATATACGTGATAATACGCGGTAACCCACCCCCTCCTCCTATCCCCTGGGCGCGTGAAAATTTGGCAGGGAAATCTCGCCGCTCGATGACAATCTAGCCGCACGGTGCCATTCGCTCCACATTTTTCAACTACGGACCGTTCCCCCACCCCCCCCCCAGACATTTTTGGGGGGTCAAATATATATGGGCCGATGCACGCAAACATTCCCTACACGATGATGTACTTTTTATCGAAATTGGCAATAGGTCCCAAAATCATCATAGGTGCGCACAGTCTTACCCTGTAGAAAACCCCCTGTGCGCCGCGGAGAGGTAATAAGGTGTTATTATTATTATTTCAAGGAGCAATTTTATCCCTAGTGTTAATATTGTGTTGTATTTAAGCTCTGGGGTATATTATTTCATGTCTATGATTCTTTGTTGTTTTTTTGTGTATTATTTATTCAACATCTCCGACACCTATTTTATTTATTCCATGTGTGAACTATTGCATATAAGCCATACCTTGTTATTCTATATAAATATAATAACTATAAACTTACTATAGTCTATTCGCTGTAAGTAGGCGAGAAACCTCTAACCTCTGTAACTCAAAAAACGGCTAGAGTAATCGAGCTAATATTTCTACCATTTGGGAAGAGTCAGTCAAGAAATAGATGTGGAAATTTACAGCCAATTTGCTCTAGCCCTTATTGAGCTACAGGGGATAGAGGTCATGATGTCTTGCCTATTTACAGCGAATTGCCTACACTTTGTTCTTGTGCCTCTGTATGTTTGTATGTGTGTTTATGTGTGACTATATATTCAGTAAACCCAGCAAAAAGCCTGTTAATATAAAATTTAGGACCATGCAACTGTGGAGATTGTATTAACCCCTTCTGTACTGGCGGCGTCTTTTTAATTCTATACTGGCTATATTTAGACAATGTTGTGCAGTTTAGGAAGGATCTGTGGTAGTGAAAAGGGTTCGGGGAGATAGTTCGAAGTCTGTAAATTGCTGGAGGGCCTTTTTAAACTGAATAACATCATCTAATAGTAGCCAGAATAAAGCTAAAAGGGCGTCGCCGGTACAGAAGGGGTTAACTGGGGAGATTGTAGGCACCAATCGAGCAGGGCAATATTGAGAGAGAGAGAGAGAGCGAGAAAAAAAAATCAACAAAAAATTAGTACGTTTACGCTATTTTTCACAATTTTCTATGATTGACAGGAAATATAGAAAATGGATATAAAAGCCCAAACTAAATAAAACTGATTATTTTTAAAATATTATATATAATCATTAACTCAGTCATTAATTATTGTTAATTTTGTTACACTTATTATAAATATTTATTTATTTAGTGTTTAATTAAGTAATAACTTAAAATACTTTACATAAATACAAACTGACAAGATGCGAACAAAAGGATATAGGCAGCCAATCGTGGATGCAGTAGTTAAGCATATCAGCTCTTTACAGCAGGTGTCTTTTTGTGTTGTGCTTATAAAACACTGTTGTAGCCTATACAGTATTTCAATTAAGGGTCTCTAAAGATTATAGGGTGACATTAGCCAAGGATCTTCGGTAGAGAGAGACTTTTACACCTTAGTGTTATTCTTTATATTATACAAGTATGACTCGTGTAGACCTTCAATGGTATGGTCAACAATTATGCGTTAATGGTACACTCGAGGGTCATCATGTTACTTTTCATCTTGATACCGGTTGCCCATTTACGTGTATATCACCTCTGCAAGTGATGAAAATGGGTTTACAGTCTAACTTTAGGAAAGTTAAAGATCTGTTTTCCGGAATAATAGGAGCTATTGGTAATTTACCTATGCAACTGGAATGTGGGGTAATTCTTCATCCGTATGTGGCGGTAGCCTTAAACAGGCCCAGTGACTGGTGCCTGTTGGGAGCAGACATTTTATTTAGTCATAAGTGTGATTTATATATGGATTCTGAATCACCCTACATGATGAGAAATGTTGGTGACATCATTCCCATTCCTCGTGTGTGTGTTCCTACATTGTTTGCCGTGGATGATACCTTCATGGTCGAAGCATATCCCGTCACAGGATCTTTGATATATTCATTCCCCAAGACATTGTAGACCAATTAGGTTTACAAGTGACTACTCTGTCTACTCCATGGCACGTACATACTTACGTAAAAGATTCGACATATATTAATCATATTATTCAAAATTTAGTAATTAGCCATGGTTCAGTTAGTGTTACAGTCGACAATGCAATAGTCACTGATGGTGGTAGCGACTTCTGCATAGGGATGAATGTGCTAAGACAACTTGGGGTGTTAAAATGTTCCCATTTTGGACATGGGCTTGGGGAAGATTATAGTTCTGATAGTGCTCAGGACGAATTTGATTTTTGTAAAAGAGTTCATGATAGATTGGGAATAATAGAAAACGAGGTTCTCCGGCTCTTAAAGCTCAATTCTAATGACTCATTCAGTGAACCAATTCCACTTGGACAAGGTGAACAAAAACTCTGTGAACGCATAGTCATAGATGTCAAAAAGCAAAGTGAACATGGGGAGACGAGAAGGGGCCTGAAAAGGAAATTACAGGATGGCCATACAATAAGCTCTAAAAGAGTAAAGCTTAACAATTATATATAATCAAATGAATAATGCAAAATGAGTAATGACTCGCATAATGGGAATAACGTACAAAGGAGAAGGAAAAAGATAATACTTGAGCAGTACGAAGAAAAAAAATCGAAATTTAGAAAGCTTTTTTAATAATTGACTACATGACAGGCTCGCAACATTGATACAATTTGTTCAACCTTTTGGGTTTGGTCTTTGTGCTGGATAACTGTATTTCGAGTGGATTGGCTAATTGTACTGTTTCAGAATAGCATCTTTCAAATGCAAAAACAAACACTACCATCAACCAATTATCTTGAAGTAGGGATTTCTAGTGCCCAATTGCAAACTCGCGAAGTATATATATATATACAGTATATTTGTTTGATTGTTTTTTTATTTATTTATTTATTGTACTCGCTAGGGAAACGATCCACGGAGCTGCAAGCTTTCGTCTGTATTCCAAAACATCTTCCGGCAGATAGAGAAGACTCCAACCCCTTCTTTTCTATTGCCAAACGATGTCTTGAGGACAGATGGAAGCTAGCAGCTCGTGTTTCATTCTGCTAGAGAATACAATAATGTATTAGGCCTAATTGAGTTTATTTGTGATCTGTCTCTCTCTCTCTCTCTCAAGCTATTGTCCGTAATTTTTCTCACATATCAATTTGTATAAGCTAATTTAATTTGTATTGTAGCTTCTACTACCTCTTCTGCTTTTAATTGGATATTAAAAAGGTCAATTTATATGTATATATAAGGGTTTTGAAGATAGTGTTAATCAAATCAAAATATCCATAGAACGATCCATGCACCTTAATTCTCCCTACCAGAAATTCTCGGGAGTTTCCACGCCAGACACGTTGTTTTGTACAGTAAGCGACCTGGGCCCTTTAAATGGTGATATCCCGCAGTTCTTCACCCTCCCTCTCCATCAATCATTCTTAATTATAAGCTATATGTCGTACTTTCTATAGCTGACACATTACCCCCGCAACTACCATACTATTAAGCAACACTGACTATCCAAATTACATCGACTTTTCGGCACACACGACTTTTTACAGCTGATCACCAAATTGTCCACGTGTATTTAAAGTAATGGTTATTTTTACCAAAATGGCATGAATTTGTCCCAGAGTAAATTAAGGGGGGTGAGTCTTTGTTGTCCTTTTCTATCTTTCTCTGGCTTGTATCATTTCGGCCCCATTCAGCCTACTGTTTTAAGTGTTTTCCCCTCCAGGTGTCAATTTTTACTGGTGAACGGTAGCGAGCCAGCATATTTTATTTTTGTTTGTTTGACAGCAGGCTAAATTTGTACATTTTTCGATAGAAAATTCTCGGCAAAGCGGATTTCTTCATATAATGCTGGCTCGCTATCGATCGCCAGAAGTAATCGACACCAGATGGGGATAAACGTCCTAAAATAGTTGGCTGAATGGGGCCGAATGGAAACAAGCCAGAGAAAGAGAGAAAAGGACAGAAATAACAAAAAGCAGGTCACCCCCCCCGCCCCCTTAATTGGAATAATAATGCTTGATGAGTCCATATGCCTTTTATACCCCCTTGTACGGAGATGTCCTTTTAACTGTATTCTATTACTATAAGCGATTTTATTCAGTTTTATAAGAGCTCCAGCGATTACAAGCTTCGAACTCTCACTATACCATATGTACCCCCAGATCCTATTAACAAGCTTCGAACTCTCTCACATACCATATTACCACCACAGCTCCTATTAACAAGCTTCGAACTCACTCTATACCATATTTACCACCACAGATCCTATTAACAAGCTTCGAACTCTCTCACTATACCATATTTACCACCACAGATCTATGTAACAGCTTCGAACTGCTCATACCATATTTACTACACAGATCCTTCTTAACCCTCCGCCCGATACGCATTACATAAATATTCCCACGAAATCGGGTTTTGGCCGAAAACGTCTAGGCTATGCTACCGTATCATTGTTACAACTTACGCGCATCCCCATAGCTGTGTTATTTTCCTGTAGAATGGCGTTAAGTAGAGCTCTCTAAGTCAAGTGCTTGATTGTGTTGGATTTCATTGGAGATAACTTTATGCCAAAACAGCCACTTTACACTACTTTTCGATAAACAACAACATACAGGCACACACGACAACGACCTCCTATTGTGGCCTGCGGGCTTCGTCCACCGGCTGTTGTTTACATCGGACCGACGCCTCGCACACGAAGCTAACAGGCTTTCAAGCAATGGTACAATGTTTTACACCCAGGTTCCTGGGGGCAAAACATAATGGTACACAGGGTACACCCGTGTTTGAAGTTCTAATGCCCAAAATCTCAGAATATAGCTAGAATAGAATTTGAAATACGTTACCAGTATAAGGAGTAATTTATTGTAATAAGGGAGAAAGGTATTGTATTTCATTTAATTACGGGCAGATTTCTGGCACCCCTTCTCCCTCATGTTAGCCCTAGTTTGAGTGATAAGACGTTCGGCTTAGTTTGAGTTAACACCTTTCACATTGTGTCAATATTTAGATCATTCGTGCCAGTTAGGTATCGATTTTATCCTGGCGATTACGAGCCTAATTTAAGAGGAACGGGACATCGGCCGGAATTTTTTCTACCGAAAAAATGACAAATTATCTTGTCTAGGGGTGTCATTTGTTTGTGTGATGAAGGTCTAGCGAGAAAAATAAACAAAATTATTAGACCAAAGAAATAGCCACTATCCCCTTAACTTACTGTTCGGTTATATAGGGAGAATGGTAATTATGTTCACTTATATAGGATGTTTCCATTGAATCCATCCCGAATCTAGTTTATGTATTAAAACTGTTGGTGGAATGGTTTACTGCTTATGTTCTTGGTCCCGAATTGGAATCCCGGAGGACCATATGCTTGCATTACTGTGTTGGTGTAATGGTTTAGATGTTATGTTTCTGGGTGTGGTGTACGAGTTGGAATCCCGGAAGACCATATGCTTTCATTACTGTGTTGGTGGTGTAATGGTTTAGATGCTTATGTTTCTGGGTGTGGTGTCCCGAGTTGGAATCCCAGGAGAACTATATGCTTTCATTACTGTGTTGGTGGTGTAATGGTTTAGATGCTAATGTTCTGGGTGTGGTGTCCCGAGCTGGAATCCCGGGAGGACCATATGCTTTCATTAGTCTGGTGGTGTAATGGTTTAGATGCTTATGTTCTAGGTGTGGTGTCCCGAGTTGGAATCCCGGGAGAACCATATGCTTTCATTACTGTGTTGGTGGTGTAATGGTTTAGATGCTTATGTTCTGGGTGTGGTGTCCCGAGTTGGAATCCCAGGAGAACCATATGCTTTCATTACTGTGTTGGTGGTGTAATGGTTTAGATGCTTATGTTCTGGGTGTGGTGTCCCGAGTTGGAATCCCGGGAGGACCATATGCTTTCATTACTGTGTTGGTGGTGTAATGGTTTAGATGCTTGTGTTCTGGGTGTGGTGTGTCCAGAGTTGGAATCCCGGGAGAACCATATGCTTTCATTACTGTTGGTGGTGTAATGGTTTAGATGCTTATGTTCTGGGTGTGGTGTCCCGAGTTGGAATCCTGGGAGAACCATATGCTTTCATTACTGTGTTGGTGGTGTAATGGTTTAGATGCTTATGTTCTGGGTGTGGTGTCCCGAGTTGGAATCCCGGGAGAACCATATGCTTTCATTACTGTGTTGGTGGTGTAATGGTTTAGATGCTTATGTTCTGGGTGTGGTGTCCCGAGTTGGAATCCAAGGAGGACCATATGCTTTCCTTACTGTGTTGGTGGTGTAATGGTTTAGATGCTTATGTTCTGGGTGTGGTGTCCCGAGTTGGAATCCCGGGAGAACCATATGCTTTCATTACTGTGTTGGTGGTGTAATGGTTTATATGCTTATGTTCGGGGTATGGTGTCCCGAGTTGGAATCCCAGGAGGAGCATATGCTTTCATTACTGTGTTGGTGATACTTACACTTACACTAGTTGTACTTACACTAGTTGTATTTGCGGGAGTGAGCATGCTCGTTAATTCCCGCCTCCTAAGATATGTTTGTCATACCGTGCTTTGAAACTATGCACTGATGGTGCAGACACTACTTCGGCTGGCAATTTGTTCCACCCACTAATCGAGTTGGTAGGAAATCTTTTACTTTTCAGATCAGATTTACTATTAAGCACTTTAGTTTGTAGCTGTGACCTCTTGTTCTCTCACCTCCATCCCTCTCTATGAAGTTTTCTTGGTCGATTTTGTCAATACCTCTAACACATTTGTATATCTGAATTTGCTGTCCTCGTTTCCTTCTCTGTTCCAGTGTAGGTAGATTCAATCTCTCGAGCCTCTCTTGGTACTCCAAATTTTCCAAACCTGGGATCATCCTCGTAGCTGCTCTCTGTACCCTCTCAATTTTGTGGATATGTTTCTTCATGTGAGGGGACCACACTACAGATACATATTCCATCCTGGGTCTTATTATTGCCGTTATTATTTGTTTCATGGTGTTTTCATTAAGATAATTGAAAGACATCCTGATATTTGCCAATAGTGCTAGTGATTCTCTCACTATCTTATTTACGTGGCTTTCTGGAGACATGTTATCCTTAAATTCTATCCCCAAGTCTTTTTCTTTTTCTGCTTTGGGAATCACTTCGTTTCCTAGTTTATAATCTTTTCTAGGTCTGTACTTGCTTTTACCCATTTTCTAGAGTCTTACACTTCCCTGCATTGAACTCCATATTCCATTTGATGCTCCATTCATGGATCTTTTGCAAATCTGCTTGGAGCTCAAGGCAATCCTCCTGGGTTCTGATCGTTTTAAGCAGCTTAGCATCGTCCGCAAACATGCTCATGTAGCTTGTTAGTCCCTCAGGTAGGCCTAAGTCATTTACAAATATTAGAAACATGATTGGGGCTAGCACAGATCCTTGTGGTACTTCACTCGTAATTTGAGTCCAGTTTGACGATTTCCCCCTTACTGTTGTTCTAATCTGTCTTCCGCTAAGGTAGCTCTCCATCCATTTCAGCAGTTTGTCTCCTACTTTTCCCTCATGTTTTAATTTCCACAGCAATCTCTTGTGTGGAACTTTGTCAAATGCCTTTTTAAAGTCTAGGTAGGCACAGTCTACCCATCCTTCCCTCTGGTCCACTGTGTCTATTACTCTAGAGTAAAAACTCAAGAAGTTGCTTACACATGATCTGCTTCCTCTGAATCCAAATTGTCGGTCAGTAATTAATCTTTTGGATTCCAGGTAGTTCACCCATTTGTCCCTTATTAATCCTTCCAGAATCTTCATGAGGATGCTCAATAGTGATACAGGTCTATAGTTCAGTGGTTTATCTCTGCTTCCTCCCTTAAATATAGGAATAATGTTTGCTCTTTTCCATTGTGTAGGTACTATCCCTGTGTCCAATGATTTAGTCATTATATCATATAACGGTATACTCAGTTCCTTGGCATTTTCTTTAATAATCCAGCCTGATACTCCGTCCGGTCCGGGGGCTTTGTTTGGATCCACCTTACTCATTTTGTCTATGAGCTCTGGTCTGTTAATGTGACTTCCGGCATTTCCTCTGTACCTATCTCATTGGTTTCTGGTGCAATTAATTCTCCTTCTTTTGTAAATACTGATGCAAATTTTCTATTTAGTTCTTCCGCAATTTCTGTATCCTCTTCTATGATTCTGTTTCCACTTTTAATCTTTACGATCGTGGCTTTTATCTTCCTTTTGCCGTTTACAAACTTGAAAAACATATTTGGATTCTTTTCATAGTTCTCCACTATCCCTTTCTCATGGTTTGCCTCTGACCTCCTCCTCATGTCTGTGTATTTGTTTCTCTCCTCTTTATACTTATGCCTGTTATCTTCCGAATCCCAGTTTCTCATCTTTTTCCAGGCTTTGTTTTTTGCTTCCTGTGCTTGCCTACATTCGCGGTTAAACCATACTTTGCGATTTCCTTTTTTCCTTTTATTAATGTACTTTGGGACAAAAGTTTTTATACCAGTATCATAGATCTCCATGAATGCCTGGAGTTTTTTGTCTACCTCACTTTCAGATAACACCTGATCCCAATTTTGTGACTTGAAAAAATCCCGTAGTCCTTCGAAATCGGTTCTGGAATACTGTACATCCAGTGATTTTCCTTGTGCTTTTCCCTTTCCTTGGGTAGATTATACTTCAATAGTAAGTCTATGTCTAGAACTGCATGGTCGCTTTTTCCTAGTGGGCATAGGTACTGAATACTTTGAACCTCCTCCTCCCTTCTTGTGAATAGAAGGTCCAATCTAGCTGGTTGATCACTTCCCCTTACTCTTGTTGACTCTTTTACATGTTGGTATATAGAATTTTCCATGGCCATACTTAAAAATTCATAGCCCCAACTTTCCTCCCCTGTTCCGGCTTCAAGATCTTCCCAATTCACTTCCTTGCAGTTAAAGTCCCCACACATGACTATTTCATCCTTTGAAGCCAAGATATTTCCTAGCACACTAATTGTTTCCTTACGCATTAGGCTATGCTCCTCCTTACCCCATGTCTTCGTCTTGGGAGGTACATACGCTACTATCACCACTATTTTTTCGTTTCCACCAATTTCTAGTGCTAAAACTTCTGCTGTTGAAGTTTCTAGTTTTATCTCAGACACAATCAAATCTTTCCTAGTAAGGATGCACACTCCACCTCCATGTCAAAATTTTCTGTCCCTCCTCCAAATCCTGTATTCAGACCATCCTAGCAGATTTATATCAAGGTCCTCTCTTAGTTTTGTCTCAGTGAGACATACTATTTCTGGTTTCTTAGTATTGAGTAAGTCTGTTAGTTCTAGTTTCTTAGAGATTAGCCCATCGACATTGCTATATAGAATCCTTATACTTTCTAGTCCCCCATTACCTGCTCCAAGCGCCTTATCTGCGGCGGTCTGTTCCCTACCCTCTTTTTCTTTTAGTTTCTTTTTACCGAAAGTTTCATAATCTTCCCCTTTCTTACTCCGTAAAAAAACTTATTCTTTTCTTGTTCTGTCCTCTTGCTATTTTCCTCCTTGGCAGTTTTCCTTAGTTCAGCCTCCTTCTTTCTCTCTTCTTCTGGTAAGTCTCGCCTGATGTAGATTTTGTCCTTACCCTCTAACCCTTTTAGCCTAGCTGCTACTGCCATGATTTCATCACATGTCCTTCTTGACTTAAATTCGATTTTTACCAGTCTATTGTATTCCTTTGTATATTTTCCCAGCCTAAACATGTCTGATATTTCCTCCTTCCAGGTGTCCTCCTCATCTTTAATAGATTCCAGAATCTTGTTGATGCGACCTTCATCCTTCTCTTTTCGTTTTGTCCAGTCTAGTTCCTCCTTTTCTTCCACCCCTGATATTATGAGGCAGTTAGCCCTACGACTTTCTTCCTGGATGGCCTGAGAGTTTTCGTGGATGCCTTGCTTAACCATACTTTTTACCTGGTCCTTTATCCTAACATCTTGCTGTTTCTGTTCATCCAATATCTTCCTGAATTCGTCACTGTGTGCCTTCCTTACACTGTCTAAATCTTTACCACTTGATCTCTAGTCATGCCCCAAGCATTTTTACCTTCAGAGATACTGGTGTCTAGCCTAGTCATTATCACTGCCTTTTCTCTCTCCACTAACTCCAACCTGTTCTTCAACTCACCATTCTCTGTAACAATTTCCTTCTTAACTATCTCCAAGCCGGTCACTCGGTCCTCCAAGTTCTTGATTTTGTTCAACAGCATGTAGCAAAATTTTCCAGTGTCCTCAGTCGTCCATGTTGTCATGAAACCGGGAAAATCCGGCTCTCCCTCCGATTCGTCACTCCCGCCTTTATCACCCCTCCCCCCCTCAGCCCCCTCGTCACCTTCATTCACCATCTTCCCCACCTATTTCCTCTTGAAGTTGGAACCAAATATCTTGCCTCTTGTGCTGGGTAATACACTTACATAGGACATATACTTTTACCCACCATACTGAGCTGAGAACTTCCCGCGCCGAAAACAACAATATTGTGCGGTCTCTTCCGATGATTCACTCACACCCTCTAGTATTAGTCACTAATTTCCCACTTGCCAGCCGAAGTTTACTTGTTTTTTATCATCATCCTAATCCCTGGAGTCCCCTTTACATATGAATAAGAGATAGATTATAGCTCACTCCCGCCTGCAACCATGTAAGTAGAAATCAGCTGGAGCCTGTGGACCGCTTCCTCTCGAGTCAGCTGGTGTCTCTGTGTGTGTAATGGTTTAGATGCTTATGTTCTGGGTGTGGTGTCCCGAGTTGGAATCCCGGGAGAACCATATGCTTTCATTACTGTGTTGGTGGTGTAATGGTTTAGATGCTTATGTTCTGGGTGTGGTGTCCCGAGTTGGAATCCCGGGAGAACCATATGCTTTCATTACTGTGTTGGTGGTGTAATGGTTTAGATGCTTATGTTCTGGGTGTGGTGTCCCGAGTTGGAATCCCGGGTGTAACGGTCCGTAAAACGCGGTACGGCATAAACACGACAAAAGGTACTACTGACCCTCAAAAACCCAGTACTGTACCGACCGCTTTCCGCGAAACCGTTAATGGAGGGTATACTCAATTACTACCAGTCATGCACACCCTCACTGATATGATTTCTTCTTCATGCATAACAATGATTACAAGGAGGATACCCAAACACCTCATCACTTTTAAGATTAAAAAGGAACTAGATTATAAATAAAATGCTGGGTAAGAGATTAGAATTATTGAAGACAAGTAGGTTACAAAATCTTCTACCTTATACCAGTAACCAGTTCCCACATAACCTAACCCCAGACCACCCGTAGCATCGGTACAGCGGTACATTATTATTGATCCTCGTTAAACATTTTGTTATCCAAACTTGTTAGAAGATTCGGCCCGATGGGCGGAAGGCATACAGCATATCTGGAGTCCATTTCCTCTTCAGTCGCTTTCCCTAGCCTTCTTTAGGCTCCAGGTGAATTTTGGTCTCCAACCGGGTTACCGGGTCACCGGGTCCCTGTAACATTATATATCCAAATAACTATGGTATCCTACATATTCAAGTGGTCTAAGGTTGTACATATGGAATTACACAGAATATAAAAAATAGAAACTACAATACAGTACTGTACAACATAAATCATAAAATCAAAGCAGCACATATAGAAACATGGGAAAAGAATAATCTTTGAACATAATTTGTTGGTATGGACGGTCTAGATTTCCATTTTATGAGGTAGGTATTGTCACTACAAACAAAAGTTTTAAGTACAAAAATGGCCTGAGTAGATGAACTATTACTAATTAATACTGGCTCATTGAACACAACAATGGTGACACACAAGTAACATGGTACAACTATGATCAATTTGGAATTAGGCTAGGTGAGAGGCAAGAAAAAGGGAGAGAATTAGGAGGGGTTAGGCTAGGAGAATGAAATAGGATAGGTTAGGGTATGTTCAGGACAAGTGGAAAGGACGTTAAGGTGTGTTAGAGAAGAGGCAAGAAAAAGGGGTATTAGGCTAGGTTAGAGTGAGTGAGTAGGAAATTTAGATAGGCTAGAATAGGTTGAGTAGGGAGAATAGGAGGGTCAGGAGGAATTAGGCTAGGTGGTAGGAAGCAAAGAGAGAATGGAAGGATAGGTAAGTTAAGGTAAGAACACAGGGAAGTAGCTGAGGTAGGCTAAACAACTTCTGTCTCTCAGGTCACTCTTACAAGCACGTTCTGACAGGCCTCTAGGCGATTACCAATACTCCACAAAAGAATTGACCCGATCGTCCAGAAGTTGTTAAGCTACTAAAAGGATGAAACATATAAAATCTATTCCAAAAATGGTCTTCTACATGTAAAAAAACACAATAACTCCCGAAATATTAGGACACGCTCACGTAAACGATGTGTCATTTTCGGACTTGGGTAAATTCGGCGATTTTCACATTAACCCTCCTGGCCCGGGCAGGCTCTCCAAAGGACGGAGCTCGTATCCGGGCGATCTGGCCGAATATCAACAAAAGTAAACTAAGGTTAATCTCGCTTAATATATTACCTACATTAATCAAACATATATAGAAATGAGCGCCTTACCTTGCTGCGTAGAATGGCGTTGAGTAGAGCTCTCTAGCTCAACTGGTTCCGGAGTGATGGTGATGGAAGTGGAGGTAACTTTTGCCGCGTATTTACCTCGGCGCGTCTGAACACTCAACCGCGGCCCCGGCTACGACGCCCAGTTGCACTCGTCGCTCCACCCGCAATTATGCCGGGAAGCGATTTGATAGTGTTTTATTGGTTATTCTGTCATTTATTATAGTTATTATGTTATTTTCACTCAATAAAGTTATTTATATGAACTTATTTGTGTCTCTGTCACTTATTACTTCGTTTTATTATTATTATTATTATGATTATTAGTGTCACTTTCACTGGACTTTGATAATTGGTAGTGTCATTTCCCCTTTTATGTATTGTTAGGTAAGCTAATAATATATATAGTGTCACTATCACTTGTTCATATTGTTATGAAGGCACTTATTATTACTTGTGTGTGTCTCTTTCACTTATACTTAGTTTTATTATTATTATACTGTCACTTTGACTGGCCTAGGCTTATTGAGTGTCATTTTCACTTATTTATTGTTAGAAATATATATTTTAGTGTCACTTTCACTTGTTCATATTGTTATTGAAGGCACTTATTATTACTTATGTGTCCTTTTCACTTATACTTAGTTATATTATTATTCTTAGCCTACATTTGAGTGTCACTTTCACTGTTGTCACTTCCACTTCAAAAGTTTGTTAGAGTGTGGAAGTCGTTGAAGCAGGTGCCAGAACACAGTCCAACTTGACACTCGAGGCATTCCCAAGTGGTTTTTGTGGGTTTGCGGGGTCTGTGAGTTGTGTGGCTGCACACATGGCACCTCTTCTGACTCCTAACGTTACTACCTGGTGCTTTGAAAGGAAGGGCGTTGAGCTGGTGCTTCCTGAAAAATTCAGCACACCCCGTTCTGTCCAGCTGGCCTGGTCCTTGTAGTGGCCTCCCTGGTGTAGCCGCATGTTTAGCCAGGAGCTCAAGTAGCACCTGCTTGTGGAACTTCCACAGGGACTTGTACTTCTTGGCTCCTGGAGTCATCAGACGGTAGATGAAGTAGGCATTGAGGACCGACATATCTACCGTATGCAGGATAAACTTCTTGTACCACCTGCAAGATGTTCGCAGGCAGTCGATGAAGCCCATCTGCATGTCGGACTTGTCAACGAGGCGCATGTTGAGGTTATAATCCAGGACAGCAGCTGGTTTCTGGACGGGGTTCTTGGTTCTTCGGTCCACCTTCCCTGTGGCGACCATCTGGGCCTTGTGGCATGTGGTGAGGAGGTTGACCTTGCGCTGGTCATGCCAGTGGATGGAGAGGATGGGGCCACTCTTCTTGTGGAAGATGTCCGCCTTCTTCGTCTTGGTTGGGTAGCCTGGCATGCCCTTCCTCTTGCCCTTGACTGTGCCGACAGTTCCAGTCTTGCGGTCATGGAGGTACTTGGTCAGGAGAGGCGACGTGTAATAATTATCTGTGTAGAGGATGTGGTTTTTATTGAAGTGCCTCTCCATCATCTTCTTCACTACAGCGCCACCAAAACCAATGAGGGGGTCAGTCTCAATTTCTCCAGCCTTGCCGCTGTAGACTATAAAGTCCAGCACATACCCCGTCAAACAGTCGCAGAGGACGAAGAGCTTGATGCCGAAGCGGTGTCTCTTGGACGGGATATACTGTCGGAAGTGCAGCCTACCACGGAACAGGACCAGAGACTCGTCGAGGCACATCTTCTGGAAAGGAATCAGGTATGTGGTGAACCGATGACGTATCATGTCCTACAGCTTCCTGATCTTCCATAATGAGTCGGGAAGGTGGACTGCCATGTTGTTTGTCAGGTGGAGATAGGAGAGGATGTCGAAGTACCTGTCCCTGGACATGTATTTGCCAAATGCTGGAGTCGTTATGATGTCGCCAGTGATCCAGTAGTCGGCCAGAACGTAATTCCTTATATGTGTCATCAGCATTGTGAGTGCCAAGAACACATATAGTTCTGCCACAGTGACAGCTCTCCATGCCACCATCTTGGCACTGGTCTTCCTCCCAAGAAAGTTGGCACAGATAGCATGGTGGTGATTTGTCTCTTTGACGAGGTATTCCATGACTTCATTGTCATAGAAGCCACAGAAAAGTTCACTGGGGGTAGCATCTGGGCCACAGGGATATGCTGGTGACACCCCGGAATCCCATCTGTACCTCGTCAAAGGCAGGACAATCTGGCTCAAAATCAGCCCCATCTGTCCACACAAACAGGTCGGATGCTGATGCTCGAGGACGTGCAGGTGCAGCAGGCACACGCCCTTGGCCACGCGGACGCCCTGCACGCCCACGCCCACGCCCAGGGGCAGCGGCGTCGGCAGACTGACCACGTCCACGACCTCGCCCTCTCGCTCGTCTTGTCGGGACTTCCTCTTCCTCTTCCTGTTCCTCTTCCTCTTCCTCCTCAGGCGACGTCAGGTCATCTGGGGCAATGTTGGGGTCGTCAGCATCCTCTTCAGGAGACAATTCTGGTGAAGAAGTGACCGGGCGTCGGCGGTGTGGGGCCCGGGAGGCTGCTGGAGCTTCAACAATGGGAGCCTCGGCCTCGGGAGTTGGGCTCCTTTTGCGGCGAGCCGAGGGCTTCTCCGCAGCAAATAATGCTCTGCGGTGTGTTGAGGGCTGTGGCACATCACCAATACCACTTGAAGAGGCCCTTTGGTCATCCTGAAGGAGAGATGAAGCCGAGGGCTGTGGGTGACCCACGCGGCGTCCCGGGTCAAGGCGTCGGGACAATGGAATGCAGGTGGTTGCTAGGCCAGGGTCGGCGTCATTATCACTGTCTTCAGCTTCCCTATGCTTTTCTGCGGCTGCCCTGCGTGCTTTTTTAGCTGCACTTTTCACCAACGATTGTTTGTAGAAATATTTGCCCACTTTCAAGGGCGTACGGGCAGGCAAAGGGGAAGGTCCTGGGCTAGGGCTAGGGCTAGGCCTAGGCTGACCTAGCAAAGATGGCGAGGGGGTAAGCCTAGGTTCTAGCACACTTGGAAGCTCAATGGCACCTTCCTGAAACACTTCCACATCAGGATCATCACTACTGTCTCCCCCCTCAAATAAATCGACATTATCGTCATCTCCAAAGCCCACGAAATCGTCATCTTCACTTGCACTTATGAATTGTACCTTGTCCACCAAGCTTTCGCCACTGCTCTCTTCACTATCAAAAAGTTGTCGCTGTATAGCGCTATCACTCAACAAACGCTTAACTTTCTTTCGTTGAGCTTTCTTCTCGGTTGCAACAGGCGTTGAAGTTGCGAGCGGGGTAGCACTGGGGCCCGCGGGCGTTGCAGCGAATCGGACACGTCGGAAAACATTTTTTCAGTATTACTCGCTATGGCGGCCACGTACGAACTGATAACACTAGTAGTTGAGGCTTGGTGGCGCTGCGGTCGCTCCTACAATGCAAAATTTGGCCGCGCGAATTTTGAAGCACGCTTTCAAGCACAAGGATTTTAAAATGACACCCGGGTACCGGCCCTTTTTTTTTGGTGTCCTTAGGAAATGACACCCGGGCTGGAAGGGTAATAGCTCTAGATGTGGACTTTTACTTTTATACTGACTCTATTCATAGTTCCGTCTTTTTATATCTTATTAGTTAATTGGGGTTCCCGAATTAAAAGTGGAACGAGTTGTCTTAAAAGATGTTTACGAAGGTAGCCTGGCATTCCCCAGTCCGAGATGAGGCAATCGTCAATGAGAGCCACACCCTTTGTCTGGTCTGGTCCATGAAATGGCGGACCGGTTGAAATTTCACCTTACCCAACTATTCTTCGGTCCTAATAATCATGTTCACTTCACTGACACTTCTACTTAAACACAAATATATAATGGCATGCTATAATACTCAACTCACCTCATCTGAGGGCGCACTAAACTTCCCCACACGGAGTACAAAGGGAGGGGCCGAAGGAGTCGGCCTAGGGGGTGGTGTGAATAGGTGCCAGGTAGGACACGGAGTGCCCACGGACGCGGCTTGGGGGCCAAACTCGCAAATAAAACGCTGACAATGAAATTTATGACCTATTCCGCAGTAAGATAAGTACAGGTAGTTGATTGGGAATTTATTGAGATACCAGATTTTTGCAGGAGATTGCTATTATGAAAAGAATGTCCTTGTAAATTTTCTGTTTTCTAACTATGTTTAGTTACTGAATAAAAGGCAAATACAGGTAATGATGTCATGGGGTTTACCTTAATTATTTAAAGGAATCCGCTCTCAGTTGCGCAGTTAGATTTAATGTAGGAGTAGGTATTTATTGAACTATTAGATTATAGTGGGAGTTAGGCATCTAGAAAAGGGTATTGTATTAATTTTTCGGTCTACTCAAATGGGTTGAGGACGGAATTAAAGGTAAGAAAAGGGGTAGTGACGTCAGGAGCTTCTCGAGGGGAACTATGACACGTTAATGACGTCATGAGGGGAGGGAAGTTTGATTTTCAGGTTAAGGAGTTCGCAATTAATTATCTGAGGATTCGGAGTTAGTGTGTCCTCAGTGAGTACAACAACCTTATAATAACTACTGGATACCATTATAGGACTGGAAGTGAGTGAAAAGTAACAAGTCTTGGTGAATTGATTGCCAAAATCAAGCACAGCCTTTTTGCTACCTTACACGGGAGAACCATATGCTTTCATTACTGTGTTGGTGGTGTAATGGTTTAGATGCTTATGTTCTGGGTGTGGTGTCCCAAGTTGGAATCCCGGGAGGACCATATGCTTGCATTACTGTGTTGGTGGTGTAATGGTTTAGATGCTTATGTTCTGGGTGTGGTGTCCCGAGTTGGAATCGCGGGAGAACCATATGCTTAAATTTTTGTGTTGGTGGTGTAATGGTTTAGATGCTTATGTTCTGGGTGTGGTGTCCCGAGTTGGAATCCCGGGAGAACCATATGCTTCCATTACTGTGTTGGTGGTGTAATGGTTTAGATGCTTATGTTCTGGGTGTGGTGTCCTGAGTTGGAATCCCGGGAGGACCATATGCTTTCATTACTGTGTTGGTGGTGTAATGGTTTAGATGCTTATGTTCTGGGTGTGGTGTCCCGAGTTGGAATCCCGGGAGAACCATATGCTTTCATTACTGTGTTGGTGGTGTAATGGTTTAGATGCTTATGTTCTGGGTGTGGTGTCCCGAGTTGGAATCCCGGGAGGACCATATGCTTGCATTACTGTGTTGGTGGTGTAATGGTTTAGATGCTTATGTTCTGGGTGTGGTGTCTCAAGTTGGAATCCCGGGAGAACCATATGCTTACATTTCTGTGTTGGTGGTGTAATGGTTTAGATGCTTATGTTCTGGGTGTGGTGTCCCGAGTTGGAATCCCGGGAGAACCATATGCTTCCATTACTGTGTTGGTGGTGTAATGGTTTAGATGCTTATGTTCTGGGTGTGGTGTCCCGAGTTGGAATCCCGGGAGAACCATATGCTTTCATTACTGTGTTGGTGGTGTAATGGTTTATATGCTCATGTTCTGGGTGTGGTGTCCCGAGTTGGAATCCCGGGAGAACCATATGCTTTCATTACTGTGTTGGTGGTGTAATGGTTTAGATGCTTATGTTCTGGGTGTGGTGTCCCGAGTTGGAATCCCGGGAGAACCATATGCTTATGACTTACCACACTTAAGGTACACACATGTAACTAGAGTACATGTGGGGAGATTGAAAACACACAAAAATAGGCAACCAAAGAGGGGTCACACACAACGGCCTCCGGACCTACTGCAGCAAGTCTCTAACTCTTACTAACACTCCTCGAGGAATCTGCGAGGCTGCCTACGATCACGGGGTGGTAGTGTCTCTAACTCGACTACATCCTCTATCTCCACTTCCTCACACGGTTCTACTAACCACTCCTCTGTGCTAACGAAGGGTTTGACTTTTTCAGCTGCTCTTTGCACTTCAGAGCCATCAAACACATGCTTCAAATGATAAGCCCCCCCCCTTCGCGGATCACTTCCTGCACCACATATGGTCCGACCCACTTCACATTCAGTTTTTGGCTCGTGCCAGGTATGGGAGTTTAATTTCTCACCCAAACCAAATCTCCCTTGGCGACTTTCTAATTCTTTCTATTTCTGTTAGCCACCTCACGGTACCTTCGACTCATGTTTTTGGTCGACTCTTTAATTATGTCTTTGGCCACGGCGATTGCCTCAGCACGTTTTTCATTCGCAATCATAGGCAGATTTACACCAATCTGTCTCGGAGCGTGCCTATTGAAGAAGGCAAAGTAAGGTTGCTCCCCTACCATGGTGTGCACTGCCGAATTTAACACGCGCTGCGTTTCAGTGAGGTATTTTGGCCACCACATAGGGTGTCCCTTGCACAGATTACCCAGGATGCTTTTCATGGTCCTGTGCATTCTTTCACTGATACTGTTCCCTCGCGGGTGATACGGTGTGGTATACCCGAGCTTAATACTATATAAGGTGCACAAGGCCTTGAACTCGTGGGAAGTGAACTCTCCCCCATTGTCTGCAATGATCAGGGTAGGTACCCCATAATCATTCAAATAGTCACTAAACCTCTCGCACACCTCTCGGCTTAACTTACTCTTTAACTTATAGAACTTCACAAAGCGACTGAAATGGTCCACAACTGTCAGCATATAGCGGTAACCACCAGTTCCATCATGCATGTCAGTGAGATCCAATGAAATCCTCTCAAGGGGATTATCTACCGTTGGCAGCTCCTGCCATGGTTGTTGGAGCCCTGAATTCCCTCTATGCTGCTGACAAGTCATGCACCTGGTAATGTAGCGACTCACATCTGACCGAAGGTTGGGCCAGTAGAAAAGGCTTTCCGCTTTATCTATAGTTTTCTTCTTACCAAGATGTCCAGACTCTCGGTCATGGGCAAGTATCAAGGCAGCTTGCTTCAGCTCCTGAGGAACTACTAACAAAATATGCAGCGCCTGGTCAGTCTTGGTGACAAGAAAGTATAGAATGCCACCTTCAACCACAAATTGATTGAGGGTCGCACGGGGGTAGCAATGCTTTGGTACGTCCCCACCCTCCAGAAAGGCTATGAGATCACTCCATCGCTTCTCGTTACACTGAGCAGCCCGCATTTCATCTTGCGTTTTTCCCAACCATTTCGCTTCAGGCTCCCAATGCACCAATCTTACAGGTCTACTTAACATATCGGCCACCACATGCTTGGCCCCTGGCTTAATTGTAACGATATTCCCGCATCTCCAATATCCACCGATCCATCCGCTTACTTTTAACTCTCTTCTTAAAAACTGAAACTAGCGGTTGGTGGTCGGTGACAATGGTGAAGCGAACCCCCCATAGATAGTGGTGGTAATGTCTGCTAGCTAAGAGGACAGCAAGGGCTTCCCGGTCAGTGGTTGAGTATCGAGACTCTACTTTCTGGAGTTTCTTTGAAAAATACCCTACTGGTTTCAGCATCTTGTCATCCTGGGGTTGCATCAAAGCTGCCCCAACATGAGAGTTGCTCACATCAGTATGGAGAAAGAAGGGTTTAGACATGTCGGCTTTAACTAAAATAGGGGCACTGACTAGCAAGTCCTTTAGCTCTTGAAAAGCTTTCTCACACTCCGGGGTCCAGTTGAACGTAGCATACTTTTGGGTGAGATCAGAGATTTGGGCCGCAATTTTGGAGAACCGAGGAATGTGTTTGCGATAGAACCAGCCATCCCAAGAAAGCGTCTGACTTCTCTTACACTTTTAGGAGCTTTCATGGTGACTACCGCTTCCACATTTCCCGGGTCAGGCCTACACCCATCTTCTGAGAGGATATGCCCCAAAAACTTCACTTCCCTCTGAGCAATTTGACACTTGGAAAGATTCAGTTTAATCCCCATCTGGATGAAGTGCTGAAATAGGGTGGACAACCTCTCCACCAGCTGGTTGTAGGTAGTTGCCACCACAATAACATCATCCAGGTAGTTGTGAACCCAACCTTTCCTTGCTAGAGGCGCTAACACGGTCCCCATCTGTCGGGTAAACACGGCCGGGCTACAACTCAGGCCAAAGGGCAAGTGTTTAAATCTAAAGAGGGAGATCCCATCACTAAATGTAGTTACATCCCTGCTTTTCTCATCCAGGACGATCTGGTAGTATGCATCCTTCATGTCAAGGGTTGCATAGTATTAATACCCCGCAGACTTTTCCACCAACTCATCTAATCGGGGCAAGGGTTGAATGTCGGCCTGTAACTTCGCATTCACATTTCGGTAGTCCAAGCACATACTTTTGGAGCCATCAGATTTAGAGACTAAGACTATAGGTGACAACCACGCAGCCGTAGAGGGCTCAATTATATCTTTCTTCCGCATGTCACCCAACATCTGTGCAATAATGGCTTTGGCCTTCTCCGGGCACCTGTACAAAGGGCTTCGAGTAGGGGAGGGATCTGTGATTTCGATGTGTGCCGGAGGGGCTTTGATGGTGCCAATTTCGTTATCGTCAAGAATAAACAAGTCATGATTTTTCAAGAGCACCTCGCTGAGGCTACTTCTCTGTTGGGCATCCAAGTGATCCCATGAACAGTTACTGATTAGGGACTGTAATCTCTCTTCCCGGGTGCCTGCCGGTGGGGCTTTATCAGAGTCCGGTACCATAGAGTTACTGACTTTAGTGGTTCTGACTGGCAAGGGAACAGGGTGGATCTGTGTCTCGTCCACACAACTATAGGTTGCTAATAGGGTACCAGGTTTCAGGCGAACGTAGCCTTTGCTGGGATTCTGAAAGGGTAGATGGATTTCCTGATGGGAATTTACTTGTGCACAGATGGGAGCTTCATGCTGGACATACAGACACTCCGGGTTAACTTCAAGGACACTTTGTGAATCTTCCGCTACAAAATACATGAATGATAAGGAGGCAAAGTTATTTTATGTGCTAGCCTAACATATTTCTGAGTCAAGGACTTCCCTTCCAAAACTTTTGACCGAACCTTTTGAACCGATCTACGTCCTTTACTAGACTGTCTGATGTGGTACACTGAATAAGTGAAGCCTGCCCATTGGAAGGTGTTTCTGCCACGATCCAAAATCATAGGAAACCTGTCTAACAAATCCAACCCTAACAACAGGTCGGTTTCCAAATAACCATCCGGGACCACCACAGCGACATGCTTCACTTCTTCACCTGCACCCACGAGAATGTCCAATGTGACCGTGCCAAGAATTTGGAGATTATCACCAGTTACACCAAAAAGGGGAGGAACATTTTTACTCTGGGAGATTGGCAGCCCGAGCTCCGCGACTAAGGATCGTTTTGCCAGGGTTACCTCACTTCCAGTATCAAGTTGGGCTTGACACGATCGGTTTTTCACCATCAATGAAATGGACATAGATCTGGCTTGATGGTTCAGTCAGGCAGCATCGTTAGTTCTGCGCCCTGGACACCCTTCTTGCCCCCTCCTACAATTCATTCTCAAACAATCAAAGCAAGATCCAAAGGGATGGTTTCGGGGACAGGCACGCATGTTGTGGTCGTTGGACCTGCAGTAGCCACAATACTTAGGAGAGGGAGCTCTACGTTGGTTCGACAGTTTGGTGTCAAGGGCTTCAAGTTTCTTGTGAATTTGCTCAAATTTTGTATCTAGGCCTGAGGGAGAGGGTGCCGGAGAAGGGCAGGGAGCTACCGAGACTGTCTTGGACCTAACTTCCAATACTCGGTGGTCATCCTTGGTCTGGATTACTAACTCTATCCGTCTTTCTACGTCTAGTAGCTCTAGATACCTATCCAGGGAAGTGAATTTTGACTTGAAAGGGTCCATGGCAGTCTTAACTCTAGGAGGTAAGGCCGCATGAAGTCTCTCCTTGATAAAACTATCTCGCTCCTTGATATCCCCTGGGAATTTTTTTCTCAACGCTGAGTGTTTGGTCTTGAGACGGGTACAAAATTTGCGCGGTTCTAACGATATGTCATACCTGTCAAGGTCTAACTGTCGAAGAGCCTGGGTGACGGTGTAGGATGGGGCAAACTGTTTCCTGAGGAAAAGCTTTAAATCCTCCCTCTCTGTGTCAATCAACCCTGCAATTTCAGGATCCGCCCGGTATTGGGCAAGTTTGATTCGGTCTGTGCTCTCAAAGGCATTCTCCTCAATTTGCCTTATAAAACAAGACAATCTGATCTCTCCCTCTATTCCCTCGAGTTCTGATAACTCAAGTTTGGGGATGTCCTTGGGTTTCAAGAGAAGTGGTCCAAGTTGGGTTGTAGGAGGTGGTTTTGAAGGAGGGGGTGGTAATGGTTGTTGTTGAGGATTTAGGTTGGCGGAGGTGGCTGCTGGTAAGGGGGTACTTGTAGGAGGCATTGGTAATGGAGCTGGGATAGGGTTGGTGGGAAGGTAGGAAGGATTTCGTGAGGATTGGTCAATATGAGCTAATATCCGGAGCTGAAAATCCATCATCCCATGAACCTTCGTTTCCAGGTCAGTAAACCGTTTGGCAATGGTTCCATGGTCCGATCTCTCCCTAAGGTCATCTACATCCATGTCAGAACCAGTCTCTCTAATCTCTACTTTCCCCAAATGGGTATGGAAGTCAGTTCTAAGAGTTTGGCCAACGCTGCTCTCCTCTTCACCCAGGTGGGTGTTGAGGGCAGGATCACCAAATGCTCCCTCCTCTTCACCCATGAGGATGTTGAGAGGATGATGTTCTTCGCTCATACTAATTTTTAATAAGTTTCCTAAATAAAATTCCACAAATAAAAATTAGAACCAATTTCCACAAAAAGACAGTTTAACATAGGGTAGCAAAAACAAATTCTGTGTTGGGGTAGCGTGGACAGAATTTTTAGATTAGGCTATCAGAGTAAAGGGCACGGATAATCCCGGGAAAAATACAAACAACTTCAACAATTAAACTCTATCTTCCCAGAATTATCCCACCGCTGCATACACCACTGTAACGGTCCGTAAAATGCGGTACGGCATAAACACGACAAAAGGTACTACTGACCCTCAAAAACCCAGTACGGTACTGTACCGACCGCTTTCCGCGAAACCGTTAATGGAGGGTATACTCAATTACTACCAGTCATGCACACCCTCGCTGATATGATTTCTTCTTCATGCATAACAATGATTACAAGGAGGATACCCAAACACCTCATCACTTTTAAGATTAAAAAGGAACTAGATTATAAATAAAATGCTGGGTAAGAGATTAGAATTATTGAAGACAAGTAGGTTACAAAATCTACCTTATACCAGTAACCAGTTCCCACATAACCTAACCCCAGACCACCCGTAGCATCGGTACAGCGGTACATTATTATTGATCCTCGTTAAACATTTTGTTATCCAAACTTGTTAGAAGATTCGGCCTGATGGGCGGAAGGCATACAGCATACAGCATATCTGGAGTCCATTTCCTCTTCAGTCGCTTTCCCTAGCCTAGGCTCCAGGTGAATTTTGGTCTCCAACCGCTGCAACCGGGTTACCGGGTCCCTGTAACATTATATATCCAAATAACTATGGTATCCTACATATTCAAGTGGTCTAAGGTTGTACATATGGAATTACAGTTTACACAGAATATAAAAAATAGAAACTACAATACAGTACAACATAAATCATAAAATCAAAGCAGCACATATAGAAACATGGGAAAAGAATAATCTTTGAACATAATGTCATAATCTGTTGGTATGGACAGTCTAGATTTCCATTTTATGAGGTAGGTAATGTCACTACAAACAAAAGTTTTAAGTACAAAAATGGCCTGAGTAGGTGAACTATTACTAATTAAGGTAGCATTCAAGGAGACTACTGCAGGACTCTTCTTCTTACCTCTGACCGGGTATAGGCTATCCTAGTGTTTACTACCCTATACCCCTTTGAAAGGACATTAGCCTAACCTAACAACCTTATCTAACCTAACCTAGTATTATAGGTGGGGGCTGCCGCCCCCACACCCCCGCTTTGACTTAGATTTTTGGTGTATTTGTCTGTGAAGTGGGTATTTTTCAATTTGTTGATAACGAAAATCCTCCATGCGGACTATATGGAGAAAAATATGGCGAATCTATTGGTGCCTATTTTCCCTAATAAATTGTTTCTCATAACGTCGCACTAGTGTCCTTGAATATTATCCTAATTAATACTGGCTCATTGAACACAACAATGGTGACACACAAGTAACATGGTACAACTATGATCAATTTGGAATTAGGCTAGGTGAGAGGCAAGAAAAAGGGAGAGAATTAGGAGGGGTTAGGCTAGGATAATGAAATAGGATAGGTTAGGGTATGTTCAGGACAAGTGGAAAGGACGTTAAGGTGTGTGGTAAACCTGACTTTTTGGACCGACAGCGATTTCAGTAAGTTTTATTTTGTTTTTTGTAATTTTTCCTTCAGATATAGTGTAGTTTTATACTGAAGAGGAGCGGAAATGAGTATTTACCCATTATCCAACAATCTAAAAACACGCCCCCCCAATACTGGGGAGGGCTATTGTAATGCCCTCGAAAATGTCCCGCAACCACAATAATGTACTACCCGAGTTGACGTCAGGTATAGCGTAAAATAGTCGTAGATGGTAAGTCCAATAAACTCATCACGTGAAAACACCACGAGACTATCACCTGGTTCTTAAAAATCGGACTAAGATTGCTATACTTTTAGTACGTCCGTGGTAGTACATTATGCGTTTTGTATCAAAACTTGGCTCGGGTTTTCCCAAATTGCAAACCCATACAACCCAATTTTGTGAATACCCGAGCCAACTTTTGACGAAAGCTGGCTCGGATTTCACGGGGTGGACTGGGTAGCATAATATTTCATGTTATAAAAATAGTCAACTTTGGGAAGACATAGCTAACCCAACAACCTTACCTAACCTATCCTAGTATTATGGGTGGGGGCTGCCGCCCCCACACCCTCGCTGGTTGGGTTAGATTTTTTTTTTTTTTTTTTTTTTAGTTCTAGGCTATTAGCCTAACCTAACAACCTTACCTAACCTAACCTAGTATATGGGTGGGGGCTGCTGGCCCCACACCCCCGCTGGTTGGGTTACTTTTTTTTTTTCTTTTTTTTTTTTTTTTTATGTGCTATTAGCCTAACTTAACAACCTAACCTAACCTAACCTAGTATATGGGTGGGGGCTGCCGCCCCCACACCCCCGCTGGTTGGGTACTGGCTGAAAAACTTATTGTTTTACAGTAGCCTAGGCCTAGTGGACCAGGGAAAACAACATGCAATTCAATGAGGAAAAATTCCAATTAATACGGTACGGAGAAAATAATGGTGTTAAAGAAATTACAAATTACTTAACAGAATCTAACCACATAATAGAACGGAAAGACAGTGTGAAAGACCTTGGGGTATTAATGTCTGAAAATATGGGTTTCAAAGTACATAACCAGGTCAAAGTGGCGGCTGCGAAACGTCTAACGGGTTGGATTCTGCGTACTTTTAAAACACGCGGTGAATTGCCTATGATAACGCTCTTCAAATCTCTAGTGCTACCGCGGCTTGAATACTGTAGCGTATTAACATCCCATACAAAGCAGGTGAAATAAATGACGTAGAGAGTGTACAAAGAAATTTCACTTCGCATATAAGTTCGATAAAACATCTACACTATTGGGAGCGTTTAAGAGCACTGAATCTGTGAAAAACCTAGCATTTCACCTACATACTCCGATAGTCATGAAATTCAGTGATAGGAGAGGCTGGGAATGCGAAATCCACCGGATGAATAACAGGGGTGCTATGGGCTCTCTGCGAGAGGGCTGGTTATCACACATGAAAGTTGCTCTGAACTATTTGGATGAGACCATGGTAGCGAAAATTATGAAGAGTATGATTAGACCAAGATTGGAGTATGCAGCAGTGGTGTGGTCCCCGCATCTAAAGAAGCATATTCACAAGTTAGAAAGAATCCAGAGAGCAGTCACTAGATTGGTTCCAAGTCTCAGAGAACTGCCATATGAAGGGAGGCTAGACAAATTAAATCTACCGAGTCTAAAAGAGAGGAGAGAGAGGGGAGACATGATAATGATGTACAAATGTACCCGGGGGCTGGAGAGGCTGGATAGGGAGGATATATTAATTATGGATACAGGAATAACTAGAGGCCACAGCTACAAAGTAAAAAGACCTACCTGCAAGAACGATATCAGGAAGTTTAGCTTCCCCTATAGATGTATTGACAAATGGAATGGGCTGGAGGAGGAGGTGGTAGGGGCAAGGAACATCCATATTTTCAAGAAAAAATTGGATAAAAAGTAGATTGAGAGACGGGACAACACGAGCTTAGCTCAACTCCTGTAAACTACAATTAGGTAAATACAATTAGGTAAATACAGAGGCCCACGTCTCTTCAACAAACTCCCACGGCGAGTAAGAGACATGAGGGACATCTCGTTAGACAACTTCAAGAGAGCCCTAGATGTCGAACTGCAAAAAGTGCCAGACGAGCCCATCCTCGCAAGGGAGCGAGCTGTCGCTTCAAACAGTCTACTGCACCAAATCACCATCCATAACGAGGGGCGTCGCGCTCCTTGGTGCCGCTAGAAGAGTGGCGAACACATCAAAAGGTATCAAAAGGTAAGGTATATATGTCATACTTACTTGGTCATACTTGGTAGAATTCCGTCCTCTGTGGACGCAGCTAAAGTGGACTTCCGCTGCAGCCAGGCAGCTCCGCAACTCCCTCGTTCCGTCTATTTACTAACGAGTTGGATGCGGTGCTGGGATATCCTGGTATTGGGGGCTCGTCTGGTACTATAGCCAGCCATCGGTCCAGCTGACGCTTGAGCGGCTTGAAGGAGTCTGTCGTGACTCCCGTCAGTTCCCGGACGGCCTTTGGTACAGTATTGAAGAGGCGAGCCCCATTTTTGCTGAAGTTGTTGTGGGCGACTGTTGCTATTTTCTGAGAGGTAGCCTCAGTCCTCTTGATGTAGCACAGTCGCCCTTTTCTAACGTGATTGTTGATGACTAGTCCCACGTCAGGTACCAGCCCTTCTAGGGTCTTCCACACATAAATCACTAGGTAACGTTCTCGTCGTCTCTGAAGGGAGTAGAGCCGCAACTCCTTCAGGCGTTCCCAGTAGTTCAAGTGTTGGAGACCCCAGATCCTGCTGGTGAAGGTCCTCTGTAGAGACTCCAGTTTGCCGATGTCACCTATCTTGTGGGGAGTCCATAACTGGCAGCCTGGCAGCAGTATTCCACCTTTGGGAGGACCAAGAGCCTTCCAGAGTGTCAGCATACAGGCCCCCTCTCTAGTTTGGAAGGTCCTGAGTATCCATCCTGCGAGTCTCCTAGCTGTCTCGGTGGTTTGGTTGATGTGGCGAGAAAAAGTTCCATCTGTACTCATTGTTACTCCCAGATCCCGCACATGTTCTTTTGGAGTGATGGTTTCTTGATTTGCCTGGTAGCTGGTGCTCTCTTTGATGGTTTGTAGAGGGCCGTACCTTAGCAATTCGAATTTCTCGCCCGTCGCCGTTCATCCTCATGTTGTTTGAATCTGCCCAGTCCAGTAGGCGATTCAGATCTTCTTGTAGCAGGGCCACATCGTCAGCTGTCTCAACCCTCCTCATTACTCTTGTGTCATCTGCAAATGAGGTGGCCGTGGAGTGCTGGAGATCATGATCAATATCCCCTATCATGATAAGGAACAGAAGTGGTCCCAGTACAGACCCCTGCGGAATGCCACTTATTACCTCGCTTGGGTCTGAAAGGTGTTTTAGCATTTTTTTGTTCTCCCTTATAATACATTTCAGCTCTTAATGCCATATATAGCAATGATGTATATGCTCTACCGGACCTATTAGGCCTAAACAGATCGATGGGCTAACTGTCGGTCCAAAACATCCATATAACCAGGTGTGTTAGAGAAGAGGCAAGAAAAAGGGGTATTAGGCTAAGTTAGAGTGAGTGAGTAGGAAATTTAGATAAGCTAGAGTAGAATAGGTTGAGTAGGGAGAATAGGAGGGTCAGGAGGAATTAGGCTAGGTGGTAGGAAGCAAAGAGAGAATGGAAGGATAGGTAAGTTAAGGTAAGAACACAGGGAAGTAGCTGAGGTAGGCTAAACAACTTCTGTCTCCCAGGTCACTCTTACAAGCACGTTCTGACAGGCCTCTAGGCGAATCGGCGATTACCAATAGGCCTACTCCACAAAATAATTGACCCGATCGTCCAGAAGTTGTTAAGCTACTAAAAGGATGAAACATATAAAATCTATTCCAAAAATGGTCTTCTAGGCTACATGTAAAAAAAAAAACAATAACTCCCGAAATATTGATGATGATGTTGAGGGATAGCCTTAAGTATCGGCCCCTCGTTGGTCTTCTTACACCTTCCCCAGTTTTCTTTCTTCACTGTAGATGTATTATTTCTTGATCTTCTTACTGGGGTCCTTATTTTCTATAAATTTACATGTTTTCCAAAATATATTGTCACTTTGTTTTTTCTGTTTCTTTTTTTCTAGTATTAGAACTTCTTGTTACACTTTTCTTACTTTCTTTTACATTTTTTATAATTTTTTAAGACACTTTAGCTCTCCTAATTTTTCCTGTGTTCTTAATTTTCTGTTCTTTCGTCAAGTTCTTTTATCCTCTTTTCTCTCCTTTTCCAACATCTATGTAAGTATTGTTTTATCTCTTCGTTTCCTTCTTTCTTGAATAGTAACTCTCCTATAAGTTTTTCAGTGTCTTGGATATATGGCCTGTGTAATCTTGTTATTTTTGTCCTAATTTCATTATATTCTTCACATTCCAGGATAAAATGTTCTAAGTTTTCTGTATCTTTTTCACAGTCTGCATTTTGTATCCTCCTTCTTAAATCATTTTCGGTCTTCTAGGTTTAGGGTGTTTGATCTGCATTTAAAAAATGTGACTGAGGCTGCTGTGTTGTCATAATACTTCATCTTCTCCCCCAATTTATTTTTTTATTTTCTTGTAAATGTTTAGACTTGTTTTTGATTCCATGTCTTTTTGCCACATTTGTGTATCCCATTCATAGATCTTCTTACACAGTTCTGTCTTTGTCATCCTGCTCAGTTTTGTTCTATTTATGTTAAGCTCCTTTAGACACCTATTGCATTCTTTTACCCATTTATTATTATTCTCCTCTAATCCTTCTTCAATTATTTCATATAGCATTCTATTTCCATTACCGTTCATTATGCCTTGTAAGTATTGTAGTCTTGATCTCATTAGTTTTGATTCTAACAGGGATTCTACTACTTCTCCTCGAAGACAGCTAATTGGGGTTCCTTTAGATCCTCCCAATATCATCCTATAAACAGAATTTTCTATTCGTTGTAGTTTTTTCTTTCTTCTTTGTTGTACTCCAGAACACTAGCTGCATATAGGATTCCAGGTAGAGCTAAACTTTTCCACAATGTTTTCCCAATTAACATCTTATTACAACTCCTTGCTGTTACTGAGTGTGTGAGATTTGCTAACCTTTGTGCTTTATTTATCATCTTTTCTTTGTGTACTTTATAGCAGTCTCTTTTATTTGTGATTGTTACTCCCAAATATTTGATTGATTCTACTACGTCTATATCCTCGATGCTGCTTGGTTGTTCTTTCATATTGAATATCATAAAATTACTTTCAACTTATTTATTTCCAGGCCACACTCTTTTCCTGTTTTTATAAGGTTTTTGATATTTGCCTTTGCCTCTGTCAGGGATTGGGAGAATTGCAAGCCATCATCAGCAAAGAAAAGTGTTATGCCCTGTTTTTCTACAGGTTTAACTTGGGTAATGTGAGTTCTGAATGACTGGGTATAGAAGGCTGCATGCACAATACAAGGTATGAGGAATAGAGAACACAAAATAAACACACGGTAACACGACACAAGTTCACGTTTATTGAAATAAAGAAATAAAGAGCATAGAAAGATAGTTATATTCGCACAAAACAAATGATAGAAGGGAACTGCTAGCATTAGCGGATCTGGATGGAGCCTAGTCTCCCACTTCCAACGTTCAGGTATATTCTTCTGATCACGGGATTAATTAGCAAGTTTTTATTTTACTGGAAGACCTCAATATATTCGTATAATTCAATGTCACTGATTTTACCTCTTGCTGGCTGGTCGCGTGCCCAAGTAGCAGCTCACAGTTAGGATTAGACACGCGTATATTGTAGAACACGGAAATCTCTAGTAACCTCATGGGGGTACTGAACTAAGTTTGATATTCTTAAGGCAGAAATACGTAGAACACAAATCAGTGGGCGAACGTTAGATATCACTAGAGTTTTAATATCTGGATAAGGTAATTACGAGAGTCAAGGTCGCCTGTTAATTAAAGAGCACTGATCGCTTAGTACGTCCCAAATGGAATGGTTAAATATGAATTACACTGGGCAAGGTCTTAGCCACTTTATAGAAAGTTAATAAGTGAGCATCAAGCTAGTACTATAACACTTAGTACTAGCAACATGAATCTTGAATAGTATGGGTAGATCTGGTCCTGGTTATCTTGCTTCCGGTGATGTTGGGGGCTAACGACTGGTTCCTCGGCCGTCCAGATGGTCCAAAATGTAGGAAGTTCTCAAGTCGGATCTCTTGATGATCGTTGCTGGCTACACACTTATATACCCACGAATTTGTGTGAAGGTTATAAGGTGCACGTTAGGACTTGTACATGGACAGATGCTTCTATCAGTCTTCTCTGCCACGGAGTCTGCCGGATCTGGAATCTCTCAACTCCGGAACAACACAAGGGCAGAGCTAGAGGTAAACTGCAGGGTAGTGACCACTGGTTGGTGTCTAGCTTTCAACTGATTTGACTGGGGGCGGGAGTTAGATTTATAGGCTCGGTTCTGGACCCTGTAGACAGTAGGGATCTCGAGTCTTATGGACTTAATTGAGCTCTCAATAGATATGGGGACTAGGTAAGATGGTATTTACTGTTGTGGCACAGGGCGATAGGAAGCCTTTATATTTTCATATAACTGAGCCTTAGTAAGAGGTACTATTTTGGCTATACTGGACGTATTTAGGGGAGAGAGACTGGATCTACTTTGCGAGGAGGATGGGGACAGCTGTGACAGGAGCGTCTCTCTAGATTGTTCAATCTTCGTTCTATGGTATAGCTGAGGTGCTAATTTAGTGATCAGAGCATGCAAGAAAGGTAAATGGTTTAGTGTGAGTTAATAGAGGTTAGTAAAGGTGTTAGTCATTCATGGTTAGTTCATTGATAGGAAGAATTCCTGTGCTACCTGGCAATGACTCGAAAGTCAAAACAGGGGCCAGGTATACCTCCGCGGGGGTGGGGGTCTCCCTCCTCGGGTGGGCAAAAAGGGGGAGCTGGGCGCCCTCTCTCTGTGATAGTCGTCCGGCGGCTGTGGCTAGGGGCTTGCCATATCACCAGTGTTTGTAATAACCCTCTGTGTATGAGACAGATGTGGGTGTCTTTAATACCAAAACCGAAGGTGCCTTAGCTAGCTGGTTTTACTCGGCTGGTTGTTAATTGTAGGGTTTGCTGGATGTGGTGGAGACTGGGTTGCTAACTCTGCCACATTTATCTGGAAGTATGGCAATAGAAGTTAGTTACTGGCGGGGCGGCTAGCCTCGCACCGACGACCATTGGGTTGCAGGGTTGTGAATGTGTTTGTAAGAGAATAGATGGCATGCAAGGGGCTAGTAAAGTTCTAATGTTGTTCTGGCCTACTAAGTGAAGGTAGGCTGGATAGGAGTATATATAGAAAAGGTTGGAGAGCGTTAGTAACGGACAATTCAAGGATCTTCAAGAGGTATGAGAGAGAGGCTAGGTCGGACAAGAGTCGAGAAGCGCGGGTGTCTTAATGAGAGGGGGGGGAGAGTTCAAGGGCTACAGGGAAATTTTGCCCCTAAGGTCCCTGGGCGTGGGGGTGGCATTAGGCTACAATTGATATGGAAGTTTGAAAAGGCAGTAGAATACGTTAGCCAAATGCTACCGGGGAATGCAACTATGGGGTGGTATATGAGTCTGGAAAAGATAGAGTTATGTGATCAGTCCGAGGGTTATGAATACTATTAGTTGGCCCTGGGAACTGCGTTTTCTATTAAATATAAATACCAACAACAGCGGCAGTTTGTAGGGGTACTTAGTTATTGTTTCGGGGTACTTATGACAGATACTGGTAACCAGGTTATCTTATATAATCTCTGGTTGGGGTAAGAGGTGTAAGACACGAAGTAAATTTGCGTAGTGTGGACTGTGGATACGAAGGAGGCAAGGGGAAGACGTATGACAATTGTGGAAAGTAAATGGAAAAAGGTGAACACAATGGCGGATAAAAATACTTAACCTAAGGATTGCATACATCGATGAACGATGACATTATAGTCGTCATCCTAATAAGGTGATGAAACCTGGTTGATCTGTACTTGGCACAATACGACACAAGGACAGTGCCGCTATGTCGCATCAATGCTGGTGGCAGTTAATATTATAGACTTAGTTACTAGAGGAACAATGCAAGGGGCGAATGAGCACGGGTTACATATATCTATATTTGTCATGGAAAATGATATACGAGGTCTAGGGACAAGCGTGGGTGTTTTAACTTCTAAGATATATAACATCTACTTCTCGGATGTAAGAACATACATAGATATAATTATGGCTGTCTGATGTGTTGGCATTGGCTCAACGTCGGGACAGGGCATGGGTGTTTTTAATATGAATGTATATTCCTGTTCATCATCTTTGTAGTTAGGAGTGTAGGACACGAGGGGGTTAGTGTACGTGAGGTGTGGAAAATGGTCAGTTTAGAAAAGGTAAATGGGTGTGTCCTGGAGCTGTTTAGCCCTGCGGGCTTGGGCCTGTCTGGAATGGCGGGCTTGGTCAGCTGGTCCTTTCGTTCTGTGGACCTTTCTTCCGGGTGTTTCTGTGTGGTGTTCGCTCGTGGCTTCTGTGGTGGGCTTCTTGTTCTGGGGCATTTTACTTCCCTCTCCTTCATTATAGGCTCGTCCTCGAGCCTCAAGGGTGAAGTTAAAAGAATCATAGTGATGGTGGGTCATTTTCAGTGTATATAGAAAGTTCCACCAAACACGAGAGCGACGGTCAGGTTTCTTCTGCAGGTCAATGTATACCTGTAAGAATGTGTCCTCTGTGTTGTGGCGGGCGGCTGCCCGGGCTTGGTGTGGGTGTGGTACACGGGCCAAGTGTCCAGTGGGGGTCTTTACTTTAACCTTTCGTATGAATGGTTTGTAGCTTTCCCCCGTGGGGGTCGGAGTGAGGTGTGTGGGATTGACAGGAAGTCTGTTTAGTGTGGTGAATGGGTTACTAACCGAAAGGGGATTCGCGCGTGACAACAGGGCTGGGGATGAAGGGGGAATGTGAGTCTGGGTTTTATTTGGTTTTCTTGGGCGGTGTTGTAGGTTGGGAATATATAGTGAGGCAATGCGCAAAATCGGTGTAGGTAAGGTGGGTGAAGGAGGTGTGTGGGAAAGAGGGGGTGTGTGTGTTGTGTTGTTGGAAGCCACTCTAAGGCAGGGAGCTGAGGAGGGCGCGGAAACGCCCGAGAAACCAAAGCCCCACCCAAGGCCCTGTGCCCCTCAGCAATTATGAAGGGAAAGTTGAGGGGCAAGGGAAAAAAATGTGACGCTTTGGCTCCCAATCTGCCAACTTTTAGGTTGGCAGTAGGGAGGTCGATCCACGGAAAAGACGCCGTCACTTGAGATCTAGAAGATATATAAGTAAAAGGAACAGTCAGAGTAAGCTATGGGTATGGCAGAGATCGCTCAGCTCTCACTCTGATAGACCAGCCCATCACCACATGACTAGAACCCAATCCTCTCAGCATCAGCTAGGAAAGGCCCTAGAAAGCCGCCTTTGGCGGGGGGATAGCTCCCCTACTTCAACTCCTTTCGGAGTTGGGCACCCGCCCAAGGGGGTGTGTGTGTTGTGTGGCTTGGGTCCTTAGTGTCAGAACGGGGTGTTATTTGTGTATCGCTGTCTTTAAATCTGATGGGTCTGTTGATTATTCTACCTCTGGCGGTTCTGGTGGGAAGGTAGATGTTTGTCGTGGGACTTGAGTCGCTCGACGATGTTTTATAGTGAGGGGAAGCACGTTTTATAGGTAAATGACATGTGGGGGTTTTCGGGGGTGACTTTGGGGGGGGGTTTTCTTAGGGGGGGGTTTGGGTGGGGGTCCGGTGAGATGAGGAGGTTGGTCGGTGTGTGGGTGGGGTGGTGGGGATCGTGGAGGGGAAAGGGGCGGATGCGGGGGGAGCTAGACGGGTGGGTAAGGAGTGTAGATTTAAGTTGGAGGGTTGGGGGTAGGGGCGTGTGTTGTTTGATGAGGTTGGTGATTTGCTGGTGATTATTCGTCTTCTTTCCCTTTGTGGGGAGAATTCGACGAAGAAGAAGAAGAGGAGGAGGAGGAGGAGGAGGGTAGTGGTCTGGCAGCCCTACGGAACTTGGTTAGTAGGGTGTGTTTTCTGGAGGTTTTAAACGATGTTTGTCGTGGGCGTAAGTTGTAGCGTGAGGTTACTGAGGTAGATTGTGTGGTGCGGTTGGGTGTGTACTTGGTTTGGGGAGGGGTCGTGGTTTTCTCACTGTGGTGCCTGGTGGAGGTATGTCAGGGCTAGACGGGAGGGTTTCTGTTGTGGTCGGGGTTGTGGGTGGAGGTTTTTGTACTTGGATAAGTTGGGGAGGAACTTGACTATCAGAAGTGAAAGAAGGTGTCATGGTGGAAGAGGGTGTGATATTGGGGGCTTGGGGTTTGTGGAGGTTAGTTGGGGGGGTATGGTGAGAAAAGATTTGTCGGTTCGGTGCTGGAGGGCTTAGGTCCTTAGGGGTTTGTATGGGAATATTCGTAGCCTGAGTGAGGGGGTGAGTAGGGGTGTTTAATTTAGGGTCGGACGTGTGGGGTGGGGTAATGTCTTGTGGCTTTAGAGGTTTAAACGCTCGGACGAATCTAGTTCGGAGCGTGCGAGTTACGCCGTGATAGTCGATGGTGACTTGAAAGGCATTTGGGACTTGTATTACGGTGTAGGGTCCGACATAGCGAGGGCCTAACTTGTTGGTGATAGGGAGGTTGGCTACCATTACGGTGTCATGGATGGCGAAAGGGTTTTTGTCATCGATGTTATCAGTTTTGGTGTCTTGACAGATCTGGGCGGTATGGAGGGTGTTTTGCAGATGTTGCAATGGGTCAATTGTGGAGGTGGTGGAGGGAAGGTGAGCGTGGTGGTGGAATGGCAGTAACAGGGGGGGTACACCGTAAACACGTTCATGAGGGGAAATACCGTCTTCCCGAGGACAGGTGTTCATACCCCACTGTATCATCTTTAGTTGTGATGGCCAGTCTGAGGTATTAAGAGCAATCATTCTTGTACGTAACTGGTTGTTGATGGTGCGATGGCTGCGTTCGCAGATAGCATTTCCTTGAGGCCAGTACGGGGATGAGTGTTTAATCTTGATACCGCATTGTTGGGTGAATTGTTGCCAAACGTGTCCACTAAACTCGGGGGCATTGTCCGATAGAAGAGCAAGGGGAAGGCCGAATATAGGGAACACTTCGGTGGCAAGCAGTGTGGCGACTGTGGTGGCTGTGTGGTCTTTAACTGGGCAGGCTATTAGAAATTTTGAATATACGTCTACAAATGTGACGATATAGCGGTTGCCAGCGTAAGAAGGGAACGGGCCCATGATGTCGAGGGATAGGACTTGGAACGGTTTGTTGGCAGAAATGGTACCAGCTGGGCCTGGGGTGCGTGATCTATCCTTTCCCAATAAACACGGTTTGCAGGATTCTGTCACTCGTTGTGCCATTTTGGAGGGGTTGGGGGTCCAGTATTGGTCTGTGAAGATCTTTAACATTTTCTTTTGTCCAAGGTGTATGCCGTTTCCCTCGTGGATGGCAATCATGTAGTCGTGGGCTATGGTGGGGTCCAAGATTATGTGACCAGTGTCTGTGGCAAGTTGATCTCCCCAGCGAGTCAGTCTCCTGAAGACATTTAACGGTATCCAGGGGGGTCTGATTCGTGCTTCCCAAGATTGAATTAGGGAGGGGGCTGGGGGGGCATTCTGTCGGGAGGTGGGGGTAGATACCAATTGAGTGTTTTGTAAGGCGGCTAGGTTGGTGGGGGGGTCTTTTGGTACTGGCAAACGTGACAGGGCGTCTGCATTAGTATGAAGTTTGCCGGGACGATATTGTATTGTAAAATCGTAGTCCTCTAGTGTCTCTCTCCAACGTACCAAAATGGCGGAGTTGGTTTCGCACCTACGCAGCCATTGTAAAGATTGATGGTCGGTAATTATTTCGAGTTTTGCGCCCAACACAAATGACCGGAAGTGGCTGAGTGCCCAAATTATCCCTAAGCACTCTCTCTTGGTGGCTGCGTAATTCTGTTGGGGTGGGGTGAGTGTGTAGCTGGCATACGCTATCACATGTTCCTTTCCATCTCTGAATTGAGCTAATACTGCACCTATGGCGTACAGAGATACGTCGGTATAAAGACGGAAAGGTTTCTGGTAGTCAGGGAAAACGACAATAGGGGCTTGGATTAGCTTTTGCTTCAAAGTGTTAAATGCGAGGTCTCTTTCAGGTGTCCAGGCGAACGGGGTGTCTTTATGAGTAAGTTGGTGGAGGGGTCTGGCTATGGTGGCAAAGTGGGGGACGAAACGTCTGTAGTACGTGGCTAAACCTAGAAACGAACGTATTCCTTTAACCGTGGTGGGTGGGGTTTGGTTTTGTATGGCTTGAAGTTTCTTTGGGTCTGGCGCAATACCATGTTCAGATATCACGTGTCCGAGAAAATCTACCTTATTCCGGGCAATCACGCACTTTGAAGGTTTTAATTTCAACCCGGCGGCTCGGATTCTTTGCAGGACTTGTCTCAACCTGAGGAGGTGTTCTTCCCAGGTTGGAGAGTACACAATAATATCGTCCAGATAGGCTAGGCAGGTTTCCCAGGTTAGGCCATGTAATACCGTTTCCATCAAACGGGAGAAAGTGGCGGGTCCGTTACAGAGGCCAAAAGGTAGGACGTTAAATTCATAGTGATGGCCACCACTAGTGGAAAATGCTGTTTTCTTTTGGTCCTCGGCCTTGATAGGCACTTGCCAATACCCTGCTTGCAAGTCGAGGGTAGTGAACCATTTGGATCCGTATAGGGAGTCAAGGGAATCGTCTATTCGGGGTAAGGGCGTAGCGTCTTTAATGGTTATGTCATTTAACCTCCTGTAATCGACGCAAAAACGGGTTGTCCCATCTTTCTTTTTGACTAAGACAACAGGGGAAGACCAGGGGCTAATGGACGGGGTGGCAATCCCGGCCTCTAACATTTCCTGGACTTGGCGTTCCTCTTCCTGACGTTGTATGGGGTTCTTTCTACGGGATGGTTGTCGTATGGGGGGGCCTGTGGTGTTAACACCTTACGAGCGGCCTATGCGGTTTATTTATGTGTACCGCCCAGCGGGGTGTTTTTAGCCAAAATAGGGCTGTTTACGTGATCATTTTCATGCCTAAATAAGACCCAGAACGTAAAACAAGTATCTATCCCTGAAAGGGCATAAACAGAGCTTTCGAATGACACCATAACGATCCTTGTATGATGGATAGTTTTCTTGCAATAACCGTGCAACGCGAGTGCAAAAAGCAGGTAATTCGGTACTTTCGGTACATAATTGAGTATGTAGCGAGTGAGAGAGGGAGGAGGGAGCTGAGATTTGTGTCAGTAGGTTCGCCGCGGTGGTCTGGAGCAGTCATACGCTCGCTAGTCTCCTGCCACCACTTGTCTCTCTCTCTCAGCCACATTACGTGCTGAAATTGCCACTCGAGTTATGTCGAGCGCCGCCACATAGTCCAGCTTTATTTAACTCGACTTAAGTGGTGGGCCGCTTTTTAAGGGTTAATGATGTGTTGTTCTACATCCGTCTGTCCGATTTCGGTGGGTTGTTGGGCAAAGACGTCACTGAATTCCAGCAGTAGGTCGTACATGCCGTTCTTTTGGTGGTCAGATAGTGTCTCAGGAAGAGGGGGCAATTGGAGGCTGGTAGGGGTGTCGTTACAATGTATGGGGAGGTCATCGAAAGTTTCGAGGTCTCCTATAATGAGACCTTTCGGTAATGTCAGGGGTTCCTCTGAGATATTAGCCACGAGAATGTGGTTGATACGAGCGGGAATGATGGCGGGTTGTAAGAGGCAGCGATGGGGGTTGGGGGATGTGTTAGTGGGGGAAAATACCATGTGAGTTTGGGGTATGGGCCGCAGGTTCACCCATTTTTGATGGTGGGGGGGAATTTGGCATTTATCCTGAACTACCGCTGGGCTAATGATGGTGGGGGATTGACTGGCGAGCAGGTGCTTGGTACTTATAAGGGGGGCAAGGTCACTTTGGTGGGGGTCACGCGTGAGGGGGAGATTAACGGCGCGTGTGAGAGGATCAGTGGGGCGCGGTGTGAGGGGGTTAGAAAACGGGATTTGTTGGAGGGACTGCGGAGCGTTGTCGGTGGCAGTAACGGTTTGTTTAGAGGTTATCTGGGGTTGGTGGGTTTGTCTGTCATGAGGGGGTGAGTCAAGTGTGGGGTTTTGAAGTTTATTAGGGGTGTGAATTGTGGGGGGGTGGAAGGGAGCTACTGACGAAAAACTGTCACAAGGGGGATTGGGGGGGTGGTGGAATAGCTGGGCATTTCTGGGGGCATGGTGGGAACATGGTTGTGTCCCTCGGTCGGCACGCGTGAGGGGGGGATTAACGGCGCGTGCGGGAGGTTCAGAAGGGTGCGAGGTGAGCGAGTTAGAAAACGGGATTTGCTGGGGGGACTGCGGAGGGTTGGTGGGGAAAAAGTTAGGTGTAGAACATGGGTTATTGGTGTAGGACTGGTGTATTGATTTGGGGTTGTTAACATTTCTGGGGGCATGGGGGAAACATTGTTGGGTACATCGGTCGGCATTTTCTCTGGAAACATGTGTACATAAACATTGGATAGAATTAGGGTTACATATATCAGAGTCTGTCCTGAAAACATGGGGATTTATTCTGGACAGAGTTACGAGAATTGAGGGGATTACCGAGGGGGAGTTGCTTGGACTTGTCTTCTTTCGTTTGTTGAGGCATTTTTTTACTGAATTGAGTGAGGTTTTGAGAGATCTCGGGGCAAGGGGAGTTTTTTTTAGGAGTCACCTTAGTGCTAGCTGCAACTTGGTAACCCTGAATCAGGTTTTGTTGAGGGGGAGGTTGTTTTTTCTTTTTGGGAATGGGTTTCTGCGTGATTGGTTTGTCAGAGGCTTTGGGCTGGAATTTGTTTTTTAATGAGATCAGCCTTTGGCCGCAGTCAATCTGGGCCTCTAGTTTTTGAAGGAGGTCAAGTCCAAGGAAACCATCATAATGTTTACAGTTGGAGGAAAATACTGTAAATGTGTGATAACAACGAGCATGGGGGCCAGGAGTGGTTACTGATAGGGGTAAAGTGTCTCCTAGGAGATTTAAGTAAGTATCAGCAGCTGAGATGAGTTCTGTTTTGGTGTTTAACAAAGGGCCAAATCGTCGGGGATGTTTTTCATAGTAAGATTTGAACAAACATGACTTGGCAGCTCCCGTGTCGATTAGCAAGCGGACAGGAATGTCCTTGATTTTGGCCATGTAATAAATGGGGGCAGTGCGACTAGTTATGGCGTCCCCCGCCGAGCCCATCGTGGGCGGGGGATACTTTAAAAATCCTGGGGGTCGGTATCTACCTCTTCCAGGATTTCCTCGGTATCGTCTGAGGTCATGGTATGGGGGGCAATTTCTTCCTCTTGTCCCCACTCCTCTTCATTTACAGAAATGCGAGGAGTAGAGGGGCGAGGTTTGGCAGAGTCACGAATTTGGTGGAGGGCACACTGAGCATTACAGGCAGGGAAATCATAGGGGTTGATAATGACTAAGGTAGGGTTTTTACTTTGGTAGGTGTTGTAGTTGCTGTTCCGGTTGAAGATTCTGCGTGGCTGGGACGGTTGGAACCGGGGTCTATTGGGTTGGGGCTTGCCGGAAGGGTAGGTGGGTCTGTTGTTGAAAGATGAGGCTGGGTAGGCATTGTTGGGGTTTTGGTGGTTGGTTTGCTGCGGGTGCGTGGGAAACCTCTTGATTGCAGCGATTTGGGTGGGCGCTTCTGTGCGCACGGCCAAAATACGTCGGATCGTGATGAGGCCTTTTTTGTATCCGACGAAATCGTGCACCCGGAAATGTTTTTTTACTGCTGAGGGCAATATCGACACAAGGTTGACCAGAATTTGCTGTTCTTGTTGGATTTTGGTCAACGTGGGGAAAGAATTTTTTATGTGTTGGGCAAGCTTACTCACTGTGGTATCTAGATCGCCTTCGAATTTCGTGTCTAAGATACGGGTGTGGGCCACGAAAACGCCCAACGAAGGTTTAATGGCTTCTATCACTATTGTGCGAAATTCGTTCCAGGTGAGGTCAGAGTGCACTTGATAGGCCACCAGGGAAACGGCTTTTCCCAGGTGTGGTAATGTTACGGCTATTTTTTGTGCGTCCGTGGTATAAGTAACGTCAAGTAAGAGTTTTACTACGTCCATGAATACTTCGATCCCATAATTTGTTTCATCATAATTTGGGATGGAAGTGTGGGTAGGTTGCGCCATGATGTTCTCGTGTTCTAGCTGTTCCAAACTTGCAATGTAATGCAACCTTTTATCCGAATCAAGAACCACCGCTGCCGCCAATGTTATGCCCTGTTTTTCTACAGGTTTAACTTGGGTAATGTGAGTTCTGAATGACTGGGTATAGAAGGCTGCATGCACAATACAAGGTATGAGGAATAGAGAACACAAAATAAACACACGGTAACACGACACAAGTTCACGTTTATTGAAATAAAGAAATAAAGAGCATAGAAAGATAGTTATATTCGCACAAAACAAATGATAGAAGGGAACTGCTAGCATTAGCGGATCTGGATGGAGCCTAGTCTCCCACTTCCAACGTTCAGGTATATTCTTCTGATCACGGGTTTAATTAGCAAGTTTTATTTTACTGGAAGACCTCAATATATTCGTATAATTCAATGTCACTGATTTTACCTCTTGCTGGCTGGTCGCGTGCCCAAGTAGCAGCTCACAGTTAGGATTAGACACGCGTATATTGTAGAACACGGAAATCTCTAGTAACCTCATGGGGGTACTGAACTAAGTTTGATATTCTTAAGGCAGAAATACGTAGAACACAAATCAGTGGGCGAACGTTAGATATCACTAGAGTTTTAATATCTGGATAAGGTAATTACGAGAGTCAAGGTCGCCTGTTAATTAAAGAGCACTGATCGCTTAGTACGTCCCAAATGGAATGGTTAAATATGAATTACACTGGGCAAGGTCTTAGCCACTTTATAGAAAGTTAATAAGTGAGCATCAAGCTAGTACTATAACACTTAGTACTAGCAACATGAATCTTGAATAGTATGGGTAGATCTGGTCCTGGTTATCTTGCTTCCGGTGATGTTGGGGGCTAACGACTGGTTCCTCGGCCGTCCAGATGGTCCAAAATGTAGGAAGTTCTCAAGTCGGATCTCTTGATGATCGTTGCTGGCTACACACTTATATACCCACGAATTTGTGTGAAGGTTATAAGGTGCACGTTAGGACTTGTACATGGACAGATGCTTCTATCAGTCTTCTCTGCCACGGAGTCTGCCGGATCTGGAATCTCTCAACTCCGGAACAACACAAGGGCAGAGCTAGAGGTAAACTGCAGGGTAGTGACCACTGGTTGGTGTCTAGCTTTCAACTGATTTGACTGGGGGCGGGAGTTAGATTTATAGGCTCGGTTCTGGACCCTGTAGACAGTAGGGATCTCGAGTCTTATGGACTTAATTGAGCTCTCAATAGATATGGGGACTAGGTAAGATGGTATTTACTGTTGTGGCACAGGGCGATAGGAAGCCTTTATATTTTCATATAACTGAGCCTTAGTAAGAGGTACTATTTTGGCTATACTGGACGTATTTAGGGGAGAGAGACTGGATCTACTTTGCGAGGAGGATGGGGACAGCTGTGATAGGAGCGTCTCTCTAGATTGTTCAATCTTCGTTCTATGGTATAGCTGAGGTGCTAATTTAGTGATCAGAGCATGCAAGAAAGGTAAATGGTTTAGTGTGAGTTAATAGAGGTTAGTAAAGGTGTTAGTCATTCATGGTTAGTTCATTGATAGGAAGAATTCCTGTGCTACCTGGCAATGACTCGAAAGTCAAAACAGGGGCCAGGTATACCTCCGCGGGGGTGGGGGTCTCCCTCCTCGGGTGGGCAAAAAGGGGGAGCTGGGCGCCCTCTCTCTGTGATAGTCGTCCGGCGGCTGTGGCTAGGGGCTTGCCATATCACCAGTGTTTGTAATAACCCTCTGTGTATGAGACAGATGTGGGTGTCTTTTATACCAAAACCGAAGGTGCCTTAGCTAGCTGGTTTTACTCGGCTGGTTGTTAATTGTAGGGTTTGCTGGATGTGGTGGAGACTGGGTTGCTAACTCTGCCACATTTATCTGGAAGTATGGCAATAGAAGTTAGTTACTGGCGGGGCGGCTAGCCTCGCACCGACGACCATTGGGTGCAGGGTTGTGAATGTGTTGTAAGAGAATAGATGGCATGCAAGGGGCTAGTAAAGTTCTAATGTTGTTCTGGCCTACTAAGTGAAGGTAGGCTGGATAGGAGTATATATAGAAAAGGTTGGAGAGCGTTAGTAACGGACAATTCAAGGATCTTCAAGAGGTATGAGAGAGAGGCTAGGTCGGACAAGAGTCGAGAAGCGCGGGTGTCTTAATGAGAGGGGGGGGAGAGTTCAAGGGCTACAGGGAAATTTTGCCCCTAAGGTCCCTGGGCGTGGGGGTGGCATTAGGCTACAATTGATATGGAAGTTTGAAAAGGCAGTAGAATACGTTAGCCAAATGCTACCGGGGAATGCAACTATGGGGTGGTATATGAGTCTGGAAAAGATAGAGTTATGTGATCAGTCCGAGGGTTATGAATACTATTAGTTGGCCCTGGGAACTGCGTTTTCTATTAAATATAAATACCAACAACAGCGGCAGTTCGTAGGGGTACTTAGTTATTGTTTCGGGGTACTTATGACAGATACTGGTAACCAGGTTATCTTATATAATCTCTGGTTGGGGTAAGAGGTGTAAGACACGAAGTAAATTTGCGTAGTGTGGACTGTGGATACGAAGGAGGCAAGGGGAAGACGTATGACAATTGTGGAAAGTAAATGGAAAAATGTGAACACAATGGCGGATAAAAATACTTAACCTAAGGATTGCATACATCGATGAACGATGACATTATAGTCGTCGTCCTAATAAGGTGATGAAACCTGGTTGATCTGTACTTGGCACAATACGACACAAGGACAGTGCCGCTATGTCGCATCAATGCTGGTGGCAGTTAATATTATAGACTTAGTTACTAGAGGAACAATGCAAGGGGCGACTGAGCACGGGTTACATATATCTATACTTGTCATGGAAAATGATATACGAGGTCTAGGGACAAGCGTGGGTGTTTTAACTTCTAAGATATATAACATCTACTTCTCGGATGTAAGAACATACATAGATATAATTATGGCTGTCTGATGTGTTGGCATTGGCTCAACGTCGGGACAGGGCATGGGTGTTTTTAATATGAATGTATATTCCTGTTCATCATCTTTGTAGTTAGGAGTGTAGGACACGAGGGGGTTAGTGTACGTGAGGTGTGGAAAATGGTCAGTTTAGAAAAGGTAAATGGGTGTGTCCTGGAGCTGTTTAGCCCTGCGGGCTTGGGCCTGTCTGGAATGGCGGGCTTGGTCAGCTGGTCCTTTCGTTCTGTGGACCTTTCTTCCGGGTGTTTCTGTGTGGTGTTCGCTCGTGGCTTCTGTGGTGGGCTTCTTGTTCTGGGGCATTTTAAAAAGAGTATTAAATCTAATTTTCTCATTTCTGAAACCTAGGCCTGTACTTTATAATTGTTGAATTATTTTTAATGTAACAAGTTTAAATAGTTTAAACGCTGTACATCCTTGTCTTATTCCGCTTGTTACGTCTATTTCCTTTTGTATATTTTTACTTAATTTTATTGTTGTCTTGTCCCCAACATATATTTCTTCTATTTTGTCTATTATATTCTCATGTGTTCGTAGTGATTTTAATGTTTCTATGATTTTTTCTCTTTTTATAGAGTCATAGGCTTTTTGGAAGTCTATTGCCGCTATAATTAATGGGAGTTTTTCTTTATAACTCGACTCTACACAGTACTTTAAGATTAGCAGGTTATCCTCTATCCTTCTTCCTTGGAAGAAGCCTGCTTGCATTTCGCTGTCTAGATGGTTATCTTTGATTTGTTTTTCTATTTTGTTTTTTATTATTGACATAAATATCTTGTATGCTACATTTGTTAGGGAAATGGGACGAAGATTATTTACGGTTGGTTTATTTGTTTTTGGGATCATTTTTTTTCTCGAGTTTTTCCATGTTCCTGGAACTTCTCCTTCAGATAAAATATTTAGACATTCTGTTAAATTTTTTAGACATATTTTGCTTTTTGTTATTGATTTGAAACATTCTGGTTCAATTCCGTCTGGCCCTGCTGCTTTCTTGTTCTTTAGCTTCTTCAAGGTTTCTTCCACTTCTTTTTCTGTTATCTGTGGTGCTTGCATTGGTTGTATGTTTCTAAAAATATTCATAGTCATGTCCATTTGTTCAATTAGTTCGTTTGGGAAGTTAAGTTCTTGTTCTAGTTCTGTGCCAGTACTCTTGTGTGTTTGCTCGTTCTTATCACTTACATATTTTTGTCTCTCATTTTCATTCCACTCCTCTTGTACTGTATTTGGATACTTTTGATAAATTCCTTTCCAAGGCAAAGGAGAGTTCACATGGTCCAGAAATGAACAAAAAAGTGTGATTGACTATGTGCTAGTCTCAAGCAGAATATATGATGTATACTGTAACATGATCATAGATGAAGAACAACAGACATTCGACTGCAGTGACCACAACCTAATTGAGCTAAGGCTGAAACTAAAAACTCCAAAGAAAAAATTCTCGAGCAAGAAATGGGAAGTACAAGAATATTACAGGACAGACGAAGAGGCGCTAAAAAACTTCATAGAAGAACTGGAAGAGGATCTTAACAGAGAGGAGACCGCCGACATTAGTGTTCTAAACAGGAAGATAAAAAAGGCTGCAGACAAGAAACTAAAAACTACGTACAAAAGAAAGAAAAACAAATGCAATGAAGAAGTAACAGAACCGCCGTGGATAAACGACAACATACGAAGCGGGATAAAGGAAAGAAAGAGACTCAAGACTAATAAGGAATGCAACTTCGGATGAGGACAGTGAACACTATCAACGAAGGTACCAAAATCAGAAAATTCAAGTCCAACAGGAGATAAAAGAAGAGATGTACAAACACGAAGAAAAGATAACAAAGGAAATAAAAAGCGGAGGCAACACAAGCAAAAAAATGTGGGTGTATATCAATAAACTCAGAAAGAAGGAAGAAGGAAAAAACAAAGAAATAATCCTATTCAGTAAAGAAGGGGAAGTTCTGACCAATGATGAAGCGAGACAAGAACTTGAAACATATTGGAACGGAGTGTACAAAGCCCACATGAATGATGTACCACAAACATGGAATGAAAATGCAAAAGCCCAGTACATATCCCAAGATCAACAGGAAAGAGGACAACAACAAACCCAAAATTTAGAACTTCCAGACAACCAAGAAATACAAATCCATACCGACTTGCTGGAACACATGAGCATGGCTCTAAAAGCAGAGAAAAAAACTATACCTATGAGGCCCCCCATAATAACTAGACAAGAAGTCAAAGATGCACTCTCCAAATTAAAAAATAACAAATCCACAGGTCCAGACATGTTGAAACCTGAGCTTTACAAAGCTTTTGTTCAGAGTGACATCTGCCTGGATCAACTGACAAATAGCTTTAACAAAATCCTGGAGGATGGTAACATACCAGAAGAATGGAAACTGTCAAAAACAGTGATGATACCAAAAGTTAGTAACCAAAAGCAAACCAGCTGCGACCAATAGCACTAACTGATATATCTTACAAGCTCTTTATGACAACAGCCATAAAAAAGAAGATTGAGGAACATCTAAACCAGAATGGTGAAACCAAGGAAACTCAAAGTGGTTTTACTGATGGAGGCAGGATAGAAAACAACTTATTCTTGCTAAAATACTGTGTGGAGAAGAGTTTCCTAAATAAGAAGCCGCTAATAGTTGTGTCTATAGATTTTGCAAAGGCATTCGATTCGGTAAAGAGAGGCAAACTAATAGAAGTACTAATGAAGTACAAAATCCACCCCAAAGTCATAGACACACTGGCGAACATATACACAGGAGATACTACAAAAATAAAGTATGGCGAAAATTCAACCCTGAACATTGAAATAACCAGTGGTATTCGTCAAGGATGTACAGGGTCAACAACCCTGTTCAAGATTGTCACATACGATATAATTACAAAACTTGAATCAGAGGCTGACGGGTATCAAGATGACCTCTTCACCTTAAATGCCCTCTTCTTTGCTGATGATGGATTACTTTTTGCTCAGTCTCTACAGCAAGCACACGCTATGATTGACCTCATTACCAACATTGGACAAGATTGTGGCCTGAGCATCAACAAGAACAAAAGTCATACACTGATATATAACGAGAGAAAAACCAGTAGAAATAAACAACATAGCAGTCACTAATGAAATAAAATATTTAGGAATAACAGTAACTGATAAGCGGAACTGTTTTAAAAAGCAAAAGGGTATATCACTAGAAAAAGCAAAGAAACTAGCAAACCTGACCTACCCAGTAATCTCCCAGAGCTGCAACAAACTACTGATTGGAAAGACCTTCTGGAAGAGTATAGCACTACCATCGATACTGTACGGCTCGAGCATCCTTGGCTACACAAAAAGCGAAATCCAGAAACTACAGATAATTGAAAACTCAGTATTTAGACAGATTCTTGGTGCCCCAAGGTATGCTCAGGTTGCAGCGCTGAGGGGAGAAATCGGTGCTTCGTCCATGGAAACAAGAATCATAGGAAGACAGTTACAATACCTACACTATATAGAAAGTGAAAAGGATGAAGGACGTGAGCTTCTAAGAAGAGTACTGCGGGAAAGGAAGACATTCAAGAAGGTCTACTGGATCGAAACCATCAAGGAAAACATAAATATCATAGGAAACTACAACAATATTAAGACTATGACCAAAGAAGAACTAAAAAGAAAAAGAAAGACCTGGGATAGCAGACTGTGGAAGGAAGAACTAGCTGAAAAGTCAAGTCTTGAAATCTACAGAACATGGAAGCAGAATATTAAAGGTGAAGACCAGCTTTACGACAACCGACCGTCATCAATAATCTTCTTTAAATGCAGAACAAACAACCTACCACTAAAAGACAGGAACAGACACCATGGAGGAAACACAGCATGTGATTTGTGCGGAGCATCTGTGGAAGATCTGAAACACTTCATATTATGGTGTACAGAATTCGAGGAAGAAAGAAAAGGAGAACCACTATTTCAGAGGCCGTACATCGAAGATGAAGACAAGCTGATAGGAGAACTGCTCTTTGAGGAAGAAAAATCAATAAAATGAAGAATGTTATTTACAACTGTTGGAGAAAAAGGGAAAAGAAGCGTAAAGAAAATCAGTGATATATTAAAGGAAATATGAGCACGACACAAATTGACACAAATAGACACAAATTGAAATTGTATACAATACAGTAGTTATAAAATCATAAAACCTAGGAAAGTGCCGTTGTAAAGGCAAAATCTTTCCGACCTACAACTACTACTACTAATGTCTCCAAATCTTCGGCTGCTGCTTCACTTGATAATTGTTTTCCTTCTGCATCATATATAAGTAGGTCATCCTATTTCTGCTCTTCTTTCCCCTTCAACTTGTTTATATTGTCCCATAATTTTCTATTTCTATCTGTACTTTCTTTTATTTCCTTGGTCACCTTATTCCTCTCATGTTCTGTTAATAGCTTCTTTGATCAGTTTCTGCGTTTTCTGTTTTTGTTCTATGTATTTGTTCCAAAGACTGTTTTTCACCTTCATCTTGAGTCTTTCTTCGTTTCCTGTTTATCCCCTTTCTTATGTTTATCTCTTCTAATTTCACTGCTTATCCAAGGTGGTTCCTTTTTCCCTGATTTGTTTCCTGTCTTCCTTCTATATACTTTCAATAGTACTTCATCTGCTTTCTTTTTCATCATATTTTCAAATTCTTCCATTTTATTTATCCTGTTTTCCTTACACTATTAGGATCAGATCAGATCAGATGTTGTTCGGGAAGTAATGCCTTAACAACGGCACTTCCCTGAGAGGTTCTTGTAATTTTCCTTTTGTGACGTGCTCTGTTATATTATATTGTATTTCTTTTTCTGTTTTCGCTATGTTGCATTATAATCTATTTCTTCTTATTCCAGCTCCTTCATTTTCTTGGTTCTTGTTCTCCACATACCATATAACATCTTCTTCACTCGTTCCTGGTTTTCTTCTTTGAACAGTAGATTTCCTATCACTTGATTTTCCTCCTCAACGTAAGGTTGTTGTAGCGCTGTTTCCTTTACTCTCTCCTCTATATATATAGGGCACCATCAAATAAAGTGTTTGATGTCCTCTATCTCAGCATTACATAGTAAGCATTTTATATCTCCTCCTACATGCCTGTTCCTGTCTCTTAAATTTAAATTATTCGTTCAACACCTATATAATATGACTGAAGCTTCTGTATTATCATAAAGTTCTTCTTCTCCCTTTATTTCTGATTTAAAGGCCCTGTATATTTCTAAACTGCTTTTCTCCCCTAGCTCTTCCTGCCATTTCCTTGTATCCCAATTTTTAACTTTCTTCTTAATTTCTTCCTTCAGTATACTCGCTAAATCTGTTTCTCCTAAATTTAAATTTGTATATATTTTCTAATTTCCATTGTCCATGTATCTTTTTTGTTGTTTAATTTTTCTTCTGTTATTCTTCTAAGTAAATCATTACTGTCTTCTCCTCTTAAATATTTTAAATATTTTATACTTCCTTCCATAATTCTTGCTTCCATTGTGGATGCTCCTATCTCCCCTCTCAGGGTCACTTTTTGTGCATATCTCGGTGCCCCTAATATTTGTCTAAATACCCTATTTTCAATATTTTGTAACTTGTTTATTTCTGTTTTTGTAAATCCTATTATGCTTGAGCCATACAGGACCGACGGGAGCACCACACTCTTCCAGTATGTTTTACCAATTAGAATTTTGTTGCAGCTTTGTGCTATTACCGGATAGGTCATATTAGCCATTCTATTCGATTTTCCTATTGCCTCAGATTTCTGGTCTTTGAAACAATTTCTAGTATCATTTACTTTTATTCCTAAATACTTAATCTGCTTAACTACTTCTATTTCTTTGATATTGTTTGGTTTCTCCTTCATATTAAATATTAATATATGGCTTTTATTTTTATTTATGTTTAGCCCACATTCATTTCCTATTTTAATTAGATCTTCTATTGCTTTTTCAGCCTCTTTTATTGTATGTGCCATAAGTAGACCATCGTCAGCATAGAATAGCGCCTTTATTTTAAAAAACTCATCTGTGAATCCTCCTTCTTTTTCCAAGTTTTTTATAATTTCATAAGTTAAAAGTTTAAAAAGTGTGGTCGATCCCGTGCAGCCCTGTCTAATGCCACTAGTGACTTGAATCTGTGTTTCATTTTTATAACCTTTATTTATAATTGTGCTGTCATCAATATAAACTTTACTTATTACATTAATTATATCTGAATTTATATTATAGTCCTTTAACACTTCAATCATCTTCTCTCTTCTTACTGAATCGTACGCTTTAGAAAAATCAATAGAGATGACAATTAGTGGTTTCTTTAGTTCAAAAGCTCTCTGTATACAGTACTTCAAGATAAAGAGGTTATTTTCTATTCTGCCTTTACTTGTGAATCCACTTTGAGTCTCTCTAACCTCTTTATTATATGTTACATGTTCTTCTATTTTATTTGTAATTGCAGTTGTCATCAATTATTTATATGATACATCTGTAAGTGCCAATGGTCTTAATTCATTCACCTTTGGTTTACTTATTTTTGGTATCATCACGGTCTTTGATTTTTTCCAAACTTCTGGTATTATGCTAGTATCTAAGATTCTATTAAAGCAGCTTGTCAGTTTCTTTAAACATATATCACTTTGAATAATAGCTTTATAAAACTCAGCGTAAACGATGTGTCATTTTCGGACTTGGGTAAATTCGGCGATTTTCACATTAATAGCTCTAGATGTGGACTTTTACTTTTATACTGACTCTATTCATAGTTCCGTCTTTTTATATCTTATTAGTTAATTGGGGTTCCCGAATTAAAAGTGGAACGAGTTGTCTTAAAAGATGTTTACGAAGGTAGCCTGGCATTCCCCAGTCCGAGATGAGGCAATCGTCGATGAGCGCCACACCCTTTGTCTGGTCTGGTCCATGAAATGGCGGACCGGTTGAAATTTCACCTTACCCAACTATTCTTCGGTCCTAATAATCATGTTCACTTCACTGACACTTCTACTTAAACACAAATATATAATGGCATGCTATAATACTCAACTCACCTCATCTGAGGGCGCACTAAACTTCCCCACACAGAGTACAAAGGGAGGGGCCGAAGGAGTCGGCCTAGGGGGTGGTGTGAATAGGTGCCAGGTAGGACACGGAGTGCCCACGGACACAGCTTGGGGGCCAAACTCGCAAAAAAACCGCTGACAATGAAATTTATGACCTATTCCGCAGTAAGATAAGTAGTTGATTGGGAATTTATTGAGATACCAGATTTTTGCAGGAGATTGCTATTATGAAAAGAATGTCCTTGTAAATTTTCTGTTTTCTAACTGAGATGCGGTCTCAGGATGATAAGACCGCATCTCTAGCTGCCACTAAAACCTGCAGCCAACCCTACTCCTGCCAGCCAGAGTCCAGGCACGCCACCCCCAGAGCCACAAGGACATAACCACCACGCGCCAAACGCCCTTGATCCTCTCAACCCGGGCGCCTTAAGTAGGGGCAAGAAGATTGCCTTATACTCACCCAGCCTGGACATCATTAACTAAGCTTGCCATTTGGTATTCTTTAGTTCAGGGTAAGAACAGCCAGAGATAGCTGGTGTTCAACTTGTCAGTTGTGTGCTGTGATCGAAGATCTACCAGGTCGGGTTCCCCCCATCAGGAAGAGGACTAGCTTGGGCAACCCACTTTGGGCTCCCCCTTTCTGGCCTTCGATGCGGTGCACAAACCAAGTACCAAAGGATTCCTACCTTGTTTTGTTCAAGGGATTATGAGGATAGTGTAATAACTAGAGATCTACCAGATCGGGTTCCCCCCATCAGGAAGAGGACTAATTTTGGGCAACCCACTTTGGGCTCCTCTTTCTGGATTCTCTTTTTGCTACATGGTTCTGATAGTTCCACGAACTAGCAAGGAAGGAAGACACTTACCTTGACCCCCCTTAGACTACCTATAATGTCACTATCTAGACTGCTTGCCACTCTAGGTAGATCATTATGCTAGTCACCCTAACCCCCCAAACCTTGTAGCAGAACTCCAGCATATCCTTTGGGGATCACTGCACTGTGGGAGTGCAAGAGGAACCCGGTTGTCCCGTGGTAGGCGCCAAGGTCTAAGGAATCATCTTGCGACTCACCCTGGACCAGTAGCTGGAGTCATCACGCCCAGCCGCCCCCCCTGGACCAACTTCCGGAGTCATCACGCCCAGCCGCCCTCCGGACTACTGGATCCTCCCTCGATCTATGGGCCCTCCTCTTCACTACAGCTCTCCTTTAAGTGCTTTTGTACCGTTTCTGGGTATAGAGTTGACTCAGGGTTGTGGTAGAAGTTATCTTCAGGGGTTCTCATTAACATTACGTCTTGCGAGAGGTCTTTCTTCTCCCTACTTAAATTGACGTTAATTAGCCCACTTGCCGGGACCCATTATACATACCTATCAGGGGATCCTTATATATGCACCTTCCCGGGTTATTGGTCTCCCATAGCCCGACAGAGGGGGCGTGCTTATATAAGACCCATAGCATCAACAACAAACACATATTTGCACGTAATCTAGTCCCTTTGTATAACTTCTAGCCTAATTCATTTAACATTCTGTCAGGTTCATAACTCGAATAGATTTCACTCTATCTCAGCTCCCGACGATTGTTGCCTCAGCCTTCAGCACCCTGCTAGTACACAATTAGAGTTAAGGATTAATCTTTGCCAGGTGAGATCTAGCACACCTATAGTATTAATATCATTTGTGAGCCTTTCCGAGCCCACTTCATTGTTGATGACCACTTGGCCATTATTGCTTTAGAGTCAGTTAACGTCACTATATGCCGGGGACATCATTGCATGATCCAGACGGCATTTGCCATTACTGCACTCTTGTCTTTTGTTGAGATTCTCTCTGAGATCTATTTGGGTAGGAGGTGTACCTCCACCATTTTGGATACCTTATAATTGTATCCTAGGAGTATTATTATTACCTTGAGTCCGGACCCATTGTCCGACTCCTATTGCTTACTTGATAACCTGAGTATTGTATGTCTTAATTATTCTTATTGTTGTTGATGATCTCCAGGTTACAGGTATAAAATATATGTCTTGCTCCTCCATGAACCAGGTGTTAAACTGAATAAAACCCATGTTAACTTGTTACCTGTGTGCTTACTATCCTGCCGTGTTGTCTCTTTATTTAAAGTTTAAGGTATACCTATCCAGTTAGAGAGCTGCTCATTGTACAAAGAATATCTCGCGTTCCAATTTGGACCGGGCATAACACTGGTGGCAGCGGTGTCTCTTTCTCGAAGGTAGCCTTTCAGGTTTTTCCTGCTTTAAATATTTTGAGAGTATCACGACAGGGATAAGTAGTCAGGATGGCAGGGAAAGCACTGGATATTATTCCTTTCAGACCAGAGGAAACTGACATTGCCACCTATTTAGAGGTTGTCAAGCCAGTGCTTGACATCATATTTAAAGATGAAGTTGCCCCTAAAATACATACTGTAGTCATGAAGCTAGGGCGGTCTATGGCCCTAGTTTCCAGTTATGTAAAAGAGAACCCCGGAATGACCTGGGAACAGTTTGAAACATACACTAAAACTGCCATTAACCCCGTCTTAGGTACTGTAATAGCCGACCAGCAATTTCACGCCATCACCTACGACGGGGACCTCGACGCCACCATCAGCAAGCTTACCAGGCTGGCTTCCACCGCATTCACAACAGCTACATCTGCAGAGAGGAAGGAGAACGTCCGCCGGACCCTGATGAGGATCCTTCCGCGTGCAGTCCGGGACCACTTTGCCATCACAGAACCGGCCGGATATGATACAGACCTCCCTATCATACGCCGTATTCTGGCCCTGCAAAAATCCCAGGAGCAAGGAAAGATCGCGGGTATCCAACGAGCTCCCACTAAGCCACAAGGACCTCATTCCGGACCAACCTACCACCCTAGCCGCAACCAGGACAAGCCGGAAGAATGGGCCAGAGTCAAGCCTGGAGACTGGAAGCCCTGCGGGTCCCAGTGCCCTATTAACGGGTTGAAGAGGTCTTTTGCCGAGTTGCTGGCCAAACGCTCGAGGGTTCCACTGTTCTGGGGACAGATTCCCTGGCTGAAGCCCTCCAGAAGAGTTGCCACCATCCTAGAAGACGGCACCGCAGGAGCTGAGGACTACGACGAGGTTGGTGACCCGGACGACCACAGTACAGTCGAGCCGGAAGTCATCAAACCGGGTTTTTAGACCGCCCCCGCCCACCAACTTGCAAACTGGCGGGGGCTCGAGATAGGGGCAGCTATGAAATGATAAAGCCTCCCATTTACACCCACCTGACCATCCAGGGAGTCAACTCTCGACTCCTTGTCGACACCGGAGCTTCAAGATCCTGTATTTTTTCCTCTTACCACCAGAGACATCACAACACTTTTGGACCGATTCAACACTCGTCCACCACCCTCATTGATGCCAACGACAACCTTATTCCTAGTACTGGCATCACGGCCCCACTGTATGTGGCCACCCCTCAACCTAACCACGGCCATCACCACGCTTTCATGGTATTTCCCTCCCAAGAAACCACCTATGACGGATACCTGGGATTCGACCTTCTCACGGCCCTTCGCACTACTATCCAGTGTGTTGAAAGAAGATTGTTATTTTCCACCAAACCCCCAGGACTCACCACTCCGAAGATTGCCACACAGCTCCATGACCCTCCTCAAACCTTGAAAGCCATCCGTGTTGCATCGGCCATCACCATTCAACCCATCACCTTGCTGCCACATCATGAACATTGGGTACCCATCCATCCAGCCCTCAACGGAGAACTCATTCACACTCCCTCTCTTCAGAGCCCTTTTGACAGGGATTGTCTCACTGCTCCTGCCATTTTAAAACAAAATGCAGTAAGAATAGCCAACATCTCCGACCACCCTATCACCCTACCCAGGGGTATCACCATCGGAGAACTAGAGACTTATGATGACCAGCCTTCAACCGACACCACCACCTCCATTCCTGCATCAACTCCATCACTCCCAGACGTTCCTACTCACCTCACCCCTCAACAAAAGGACGATCTGTGCCAGTTAATGGCCGAATACCAGGACATCTTTGCCACCAACTCCCAAGATGTAGGCCACACCCATGTCCTAGAACACCACATTCACACTGTTGGACCCCCAGTCAGACAGGCTATACGAAGAAAGAACCCCCTTCAGCGCCAAGAAGAACAGAAGCAAGTTGCAGAGATGTTAGAAGGTGGCATTGTCAACCCCTCAACTAGCCCTTGGTCCTCTCCAGTGGTACTGGTCAAGAAGAAGGATGGGTCATCTCGATTCTGCATCGACTACCGACAACTCAACGATGTCACCATCAAAGATGCCACCCCACTACCACGCATCGACGACTCCCTAGACTCCCTCTTAGGGGCCAGATGGTTCTCCACACTGGACCTGCAATCCGGATACTGGCAGGTCCCCGTCGCCCCCACCGACCAAGAAAAAACCAGCTTTCTCCACCAGCCAAGGGAAGCTTTACGAGTTCTCAGTGCTGCCATTCGGATTATGTAACGGTCCCGCCACCTTCTCCCGACTGATGGAATCCGTACTTCAGGGATTAACTTGGGAAACATGTCTGGCGTACTTGGACGACATCATAGTATTTGGTCGTACCTGGGCAGAACACCTCCAACGCCTCAGCCAAGTTTTCCAGAGGATCCGACAAGCCGGATTAAAGCTGAAGCCTACTAAATGCACCATGGCTCGACATCAGGTCCAATTCTTAGGACATCTGGTGTCAGAAGAAGGACTTGCACCTGACCCCAAGAAAACTCCAAGCCATCCAGGAGATCCAACCCCCGAAGTCAGTAAAAGGAGTAAGAGCTTTCCTAGGCCTTGCCTCCTACTATCGGAGGTTTGTGAAGAATTTCGCCACCATTGCCAGACCTCTACACGACTTAACTAGGAAGGAAGAACCTTTTGTGTGGACCCCCGACCGCCTCCAAGCCTTCACCTCCCTCAAGGATCTACTCGTGTCTTCCCCTGTCGTCTCTTTTCCGGACTACCAACTACCCTTTAGACTCTACACCGACGTGTCCCTTCTCGGCGTCGGTGCAGTCCTCTCCCAAAATCGAGAAGGACGAGAGCACATCATTGCTTGTGCCAGCCGGACCTTAACCCCAGCAGAAACCAACTACCCGGTAACTAAAAGAGAATGCTTAGGCATCGTTTGGGCCCTCCAACACTTCCGGGCCTACCTAGCTGGTGTCAAGATCACCATCATCACTGACCACCAAGCCTTACAATGGCTCAGGAAATCTGATTCTGAGAATGCCCTAACAGTCCGTTGGCGAGAATCACTTGAGGAGTTTGATTTTGAGATTTCCTACAGGCCGGGAAAACTCCATACCAATGCAGACGCCTTATCCCGGCTCCCACTGGCACCAGAACAACTCAACACCATCCAAGAACCTCGACCACCACCTACTACCACTCCCCCTCTCATCCAGGCCTACCTCCGGAACGACAAACCAACTTGGATCTCCACCCGACTTTTTGGCCTCTTACAAAGAAGGGGTGACGCCCTCTTTACCCCAGAAGGTCAGATCGTACTAGGGCCTGAGGATGCTGAACAAATGATGTCTTCTTTGCACACCAACAACGGGATCCATCTAGGCCAAAGAAGTTGGTGAACACGTTCAAAAACATCTACTGGACTCCTCGCCCCTACACCACGGCCAAGAAAATCACTGAAGCTTGCCGTGCCTGCACCCTGGGAAAAGACCAAACACGCACCCCAGGACCTTCCGGCAAACTCATCGCTTCTAAACCCTGGCAACTTTTGGCAGTAGACATCATGGGACCTCTACAAAACGACAGGGGATACCGCTACATCATCACCTTCGTGGACACGTACTCAAAATACGTGATCGCCTGCCCTGCCAGAGAACACACTGCTATGGCCGTCACCGAGGCATTATTACAACATGTCTTTCCCTATTTTGGATTGCCACAGGCAATCCACTCCGACAATGCCCCTGAATTCACCGGGCAAATTTGGACGCAGATCTCCGAAATGTTTGGATTTCACATCAGCCACTCTTCACCCTACTGGCCAAAAGGAAACTCCATCTGCGAGCGATCTCATAGAACCATCGCCAATCAAATCCGGACACGCCTCCAACAGATGAACTCATCGGACTGGACCAGCCAAATTCGCATCATACAATGGGGAATAAACACCTGCCCCAGAGACAACGGGATCACCCCTCATGAGATGGTTTTTGGGAGCCCACCTCTCCTCATACCACTACGTCACCTAGCTGCCCCTACTGAGGCCTCACCAGGTCTAAATACCAACCTCGTCCACCTCAGGAACCGCCTACGTCAGCTCCAGTTTTCCCAAGATCTCCAGCCTGATGAAGCCCCCAAGAACAACCCTCACCAAGTAGGCGACCTAGTCATGGTCGCCATCTTACCTGTACCCTCCAAACTGAAGCCACGGTACAAGGGTCCATTTGAGGTCCTTAGGATCCCAAACAGTTTCCAGGTCATAATTAACTATCATGGGGAATCTCGCACTTATAGGAATAGGTTTGTCAGAAAGGTTTCAACCTATTAATAAGAATATTACTGTTGTAGCTGAGCCTGATCAGGATGTTGACTGTACCCCTGTTTCAAATCTTCACCCTCAAACTTCCTGTCTTTCCGGACCTGTCCCTCTCAACCATGCTGTCCCTCTCCCTCCACCTCTTTCCACTCCCCCTCTCAATTCTCCTTTGCCTGCCCTTCACTCTCCTGTACTGCAACCTCCTGTCACCCTTCCCACTCGCCTCGACCAGTTCACCCCTTCTCACCTTCCTAAACATCGACCTCCTCCTGTTCTCTCTACTCAAACCCAAACTTCCCCTCTTCTCTTTCACCTCCTGTCACCTTCACCCCTTCCCGCATTCCTAAGCCCAAATCTTCTCACATCTCCTCTCCTCTCGTTTCACCTCCGCAACCTCCTTCTCAACCATCACCTTTAATTAAACTTGCCACGTCTAGTCTTCCCCCCTCGCCACCACAACTCACCAACATACCCCCCACTTTGCCTATCACCCCCAGCTTCCGTCCTAAAAAACCCTCATCTACTCCTCCTATCACTAAAACCCTACCTCCTTCTCCTCAATCTATTTCCCCTCCTTTTCAACTTCCCAGGCGAAAAACAATATCCAAATTTCGCTCAATGTCACCTCTAACTCCATCTCCCCCATTTCCCAGACTGCCTTCTCATACCCGCTGTGGAAGACCTGTGAAGCCACCCACCAGATGGGAACCAGCCCTGTCTCAGCCTAAAGCGAGAAAGGTTAAGGATCAAGCGTCTCCAAGCTCCTCCCCCCAGCCTGGTACTTCGGCGTCCGCACAACCTCATGACCTGGGCCAAGCCAGGCTCTCTGTCATCACTCTCCAACCACCTCCAGCCACGACAACGCCCTCGCTGACGACCACCACCAAGATGCGGATTGACATGATAACCCTGGCGCGGAAGGACTCCACCAAAGTGATCAAGTCACCTCACCACCTCCTCGACCATTTGAGGTACTATGACTCCTCTTCTCTCCTCACCCTCACCGGAGACAAGATGGCCACCCCTAACAACCAGGGAGTCATTTATTACCACTTCCTCCAGCACCTGACCCCTGTCTACGAAGATAATACTTCAAGACATTACCATCTCCAGTCCCGGGGTCGGGACTTTTCTCTACCAGACGGTAGTGAGATGCGGTCTCAGGATGATAAGACCGCATCTCTAGCTGCCACTAAAACCTGCAGCCAACCCTACTCCTGCCACCTGCTCCGCATCGCCACCCCCAGCGCAAAAGCACCCAGCTAACCACCAAGACGCTGCCAAACGCCCTTGATCCTCTCATCTCCAAGGGCGCCATTAAGTATGCAAGATTGCCATTTACATCACCATCAGCCTAAGCTTGCAGCCATCCAAAGTATTCTTTTGGTGTAGAAACGCCGAATACTGGTGTTCACTTGAGTCAGTGGGTGTGCTGTGATCGAAGATCTACCAGGTCGGGTTCCCCCATCAGGAGAGATGCTGGGCACCCACTTTGGGCTCCCCCTTTCTGGCCTTCGATGGCGGTGCACAAACCAAGTACCAAGGATTCCTACCTTGTTTTGTTCAAGGGATTATGAGGATAGTGTAATAACTAGATAGATCTACCAGATCGGGTTCCCCCCATCAGGAAAGGACTAATTTTGGGCAACCCACTTTGGGCTCCCCTTTCCTGGATTCTCTTTTTGCTACATGGTTTCTGATAGTTCCACGAACTAGCAAGGAAGGAAAACACTTACCTTGACCCCCCTTAGACAACCTATAATGTCACTATCTAGACTGCTTGCCACTCTAGGTAGATCATTATGCTAGTCACCCTAACCCCCCAAACCTTGTAGCAGAACTCCAGCATATCCTTTAGGGATCACTGCACTGTGGGAGTGCAAGAGGAACCCTGTTGTCCCGTGGTAGGCGCCAAGGTCTAAGGAATCATCTTGCGACTCACCCTGGACCAGTAGCTGGAGTCATCACGCCCAGCGCCCCCCCTGGACCAACTTCCGGAGTCATCACGCCCAGCCGCCCTCCGGACTACTGGATCCTCCCTCGATCTATGGGCCCTCCTCTTCACTACAGCTCTCCTTTAAGTGCTTTTGTACCGTTTATCGGTATAGAGTTGACTCAGGGTTGTGGTAGAAGTTATCTTCAGGGGTTCTCATTAACATTACGTCTTGCGAGAGGTCTTTCTTCTCCCTACTTAATTGACGTTAATTAGCCCACTTGCCGGGACCCATTATACATACCTATCAGGGATCCTTATATGCACCTTCCCGGTTATTGGTCTCCCATAGCCCGACAGAGGGGGCGTGCTTATATAAGACCCATAGCATCAAACAAACACATATTTGCACGTAATCTAGTCCCTTTGTATAACTTCTAGCCTAATTCATTTAACATTCTGTCAGGTTCATAACTCGAATAGATTTCACTCTATCTCAGCTCCCTACGATTGTTGGCCTCAGCCTTCAGCACCCTGCTAGTACACAATTAGAGTTAAGGATTAATCTTTGCCAAGTGAGAACTAGCACACCTATAGTATAAATATAATTTGTGAGCCTTTCCGAGCCCACTTCATTGTTGATGACCACTTGGCCATTATTGCTTTAGAGTCAGTTAACGTCACTATATGCCGGGGACATCATTGCATGATCCAGACGGCATTTGCCATTACTGCACTCTTGTCTTTTGTTGAGATTCTCTCTGAGATCTATTTAGGTAGGAGGTGTACCTCCACCATTTTGGATACCTTATAATTGTATCCTAGGAGTATTATTATTACCTTGAGTCCGGACCCATTGTCCGACTCCTATTGCTTACTTGATAACCTGAGTATTGTATGTCTTAATTATTCTTATTGTTGTTGATGATCTCCAGGTTACAGGTATAAAATATATGTCTTGCTCCTCCATGAACCAGGTGTTAAACTGAATAAAACCCATGTTAACTTGTTACCTGTGTGCTTACTATCCTGCCGTGTTGTCTCTTTATTTAAAGTTTAAGGTATACCTATCCAGTTAGAGAGCTGCTCATTGTACAAAGAATATCTCGCGTTCCAATTTGTACCGGGCATAACACTGGTGGTTCTGGATGGGCCTTTCAGGTTTTTTTCAGGTTATCACGACAGGGATAAAGTATTTTGAGGATGGCAGGGAAAGCACTGGATATATTCCTTTCAGACCAGAGGAAGATTAATTTCAGAGGGTTGCCACCTATTTGAGTGACAAGGCAGTATTTGAGAATATGAAGTGCCCCTAAAAAATACATACTGTAGTCATGAAGCTAGGGCGGTCTATTTTTAGGTTCTACAATCAAATGTAAAGAAGAAAGTGAACAGTTTGAAAAACTGCACTAACGGACATATTAACCCCGTCTTAGCTACTGTTATAGCCGACCAGCAATTCCCCGCCATCACCTACGACGGGGACCTCCACGCCACCAACAGCAAGCTTACCAGGCTGGCTTCCACCGCATTCACAACAGCTACATCTGCAGAGAGGAAGGAGAACGTCCGCCGGACTGATGAGGATCCTTCCGGGTGCAGTCCATCCACTTTGCCATCACAGAACCGGCCATGATACAGACTATTATTCTGCCGTATTCTGGCAAAATCCCAAAAGGAGAGGGGTCGCGGGTATCCAAGAGACTCATTCCCAAAGCCACAAGGACCTCATTCCGGACCAACACCACCCTAGCCGCACCAGTGACAAGCCGGAGACTGAAAATGCGGGTCAGATACGGACTGGGTGAAGTGTTTGAGTTGCTGGCCAAAGAGGTTCCACTGTTTGGGGGTCCCTGAGTCTGGAACCTCCGGGGACCAGATTCCCTGGCTGAAGCAGAAGGTGTTGCCACCATCCTAGAAGACGGCATAAACCTGAGACCGAGGTTGGTGACCCGGACGCCCACAGTACAGTCGAGCCGGAAGCCGTGGGGTTGGGGCAGTTTAAATGTGGATAGCCTAGGTGATAAAAGGGGTCCCCATTTAATCGACCACCTGACCATCCAGGATCCTTTCATTGTCTTTCTTTTTTTTCAACCAGAGAGTCACAACACTTTGGACCGATTCAACACTCGTCCACCACCCTCATTGATGCCACGACAACCTTATTCCCACTGTACTGGGCCACCCCTCAACCTCACGGCCACTGTATGTGGCCACCCCTCAAACCACCATACCATCTTTCAAACCCTGGTAAGGTATTTTCCCAAAAAAATGTGTGGGTTGATCCAGTGGGATTCGTTTTTCCACCATAAACCTTCAGAAGTCCCGGAAACCATGCACCACTCCAGATTGCCAATGCAACATGACCTCCTGCTGGTCAGATGAAATTGGGTAAATCAGCCTCAAGTAAGATCATTCACATCCCATTTGACATATCCCATTTAAACCACAAAACAGAAGACTTCACAATTGACTATGTACAGGGTTTAGAAAAAAAATGTAAGTAGGTAAAGACCACCCTTCACTCCCAAGATGTCTGGGTAATCAAAAAATCGCGGCCAGACATTATGAGCCAGATCCCTTCAACAAGACACCAATGCTTTCACAACACTAGTTAAGTGGATACAGACACTTTGAGAGATGGCCAGATTTGCAGGCCGATACCACATGTCAAACTCCCAAGTGGATACCCATGTAGAACCCAGAACACAAAAGGATGGGTCATCTCCGATTCTGCATTCACCTGAACTCAACGATGTCGACCATCAAAGAGACCCCAACAAGACGACGTAGACTCTTTGGCCAGATGGTTCTCCACACGGACCTGCAAAAGGTTCATGTCGTCGCCCCACCGACAAGAAAAAAGATGCTACGAGGGACAGATGCCACCTGCATCGAATCCCTAGACTTCTTTGGTATAATGTTTACACTGACTGGACTGATGAAGGTGGGCTGGCAGGTCGGGGGAAAAAAAAGCTTTCTCCAAAAGGGAATTCATGCCATTCGATTATGGCAACCAAAAGCCTTCAAGTTCTGAAGGGAAAAATCCGTTGGTGTGGAAGGTAAAAATAAGATCTACTTGGCGAAAATATATGGATCCCAATTTGGAGAACACCTCCAAGAGACATTTTTCCAGACAATAAAGCTGGATTGGTGTACTTATGGCTCATCAGTTTTCTTAGGACATCTGGTGTCAGAAGGAAGGAATGCACCTGACCCAACTAAAGAAAAAAAGGAAAACTGGGGCGTAATCAGTAAAAAGGAGATGCTTTCCTAGGTTCACTCGGGGTTTTTAAACTTTCGTTGCATGTTTGGCCTATTCAACCCCAGACACAATAGTGGGAAATTCGCATTACTCGTCGTCTCTTTCCGAAATCGGGATTTAGACATATTTCTGGGTGTTGTCCGGAGGGGAAAGGTTGGAGCCCGGCCCAGAACAACCATCAACAAAGAATGCACCATCTGTGTTGGTGGTTAAAAAATAACTTGGATGCTTAAGCTGAAGGGTGTGGTGTCCCGATCATCACGGAAGCCTACATCTTTCACTGTGTGAGGAATGCCTAACAGTCCGTTGGTGGTAGATCACTTAGTTGTTCTGAGATGTGGTGTCCCCGAGTTTTGGCAATCACCAAGACCATTGCTTCATTACCACTCTCTTTACCTGGAATGGTTTGGTGCTTAGTTCAAAAGGGGTGACGCCTTTTCCCCGAGTTCAGATCCCGGGAGGACCATATGCTTCTTACTATAGGTGAAAATGGTTAGACTGTAAACATGTTCTGGACTTCGCCCCGGTGTCCCGATTAATCCCTGGAAAAAAGAGCACCCAGGACCTTCCGGCAAATTTACAATTCTAATGTTTGGATTACATCAGGGGTCTAGTGGAAGGACGAAAGGAATTAAAAGGGACACTCTAATGTTCTTGGTGGTCCGCAAGAAATGTGGTTCGTCCCGATTGCCATTACTGTGTGAAAAACTCAAAATTAGCTGAATTTTTGGATTGTAATGGAATTAGGTGCTTATGGTTCTGGGAAAGGTGTTGTCCCGAGTTCGGAAATCCCGGAATGAGGAACCATATGCAATACTATGTGGGTGGGTAATGGTTGGGTCCTTATGTTCTGGGTGTGTATCCCGAGTTGAATCCCGGAGACCATAGCTGCCCTACTGGGTTGTCTAAATAAATGTTAGGACTGCTTATTTCAGATTTGTGTCCCCATGGAATCCCCTGAGGACCCATGCTTTCATTACTGTGTTGGTGGTGTAATGGTTTAGATCTTACTGTTGGTTGGTGCCCCGATGGAATCCCAAACTATGCATTCATAAACAATATGTGGATTTTTGGGAATGGGTTTGTTTCTTGAAAGTTATGGTAAGTCTTGGTGTGTCCGAGTTTCACCCTCAAACCCAGGACCTAATCTCAACCATTCATTACTTGTTTGGTCTGTGTACTTTTTATCTTCCATCTTTCTTGGGTGTGGTGTCCCTTGGAATCCCAGGGAGACACAAAAATCTTTCATTACTCTGTGTAAGTGGTGTAATTTTAGATGCTTAGTCTTCCTTTGTCCCGATTCTCCCGAGGCCATATGCCAAGTTCCCTTTCATGTGTAACCTGGGTTTAATAAAAATTTAGATTCTTAGTTCTGTGTTCTGGTGTGGTCCCTTTGAACCAGGGGGAGAACCATATCATTCAACAATCTGGTAATGGTGGTAATGCGGTTGAAACCTGGGGGTGGAAGAGAGGATAGAGTCTGTGTTGAGTAATGGTTTATGGTTCCTGGGTGTGGAGTGCCAAGCCCAATCCCAGGAACCAAATATGCTTTCATTACTGTGTGGGTGTAAGTAGTTTAGATGCTTATGTTCTGGACTGTGGTGTCCCGAGTTGGGAATCCCGGGAGACTATGGCTAAGGGAGGGATGGGTCTATTCTGGGTGGTGTGAGTGTGGGAAAAGGATGTATGGTGGGTAGAGATGCTAAATAAAAAACTTAGTGTGTGGAAGGGTGGTAACCCGAGTTGGATCCCGGAGAACCATATGCTATTATTACTGTGTTGTGGTGTAAATTTTATGTAGATAAGCTTGTTCTGGGGTGGTGTCCAGAGTTGGATGTGAGAAGATCCCGGGGACCATATGCTTTCTTACTGTGTTGGGGTGGGTGTAATAGGAGGGTCTGCTTATCTGTGTTTAAAGTGTCCCGATGGAATCCCATAGAAGACCATATGCTTTCATTATCTAGTTGTTGGGGTGGTTATGGTTTAGAGATGCTTGATGTTCTGGTGTGGTGTCCCGAGTTAATCCCGGAGGACCATATGCTTCATTACTGTGTTGGATGATGGTTGTAAAATGGTAATGTAATCATTGGTGGTCCCGATTGACAAATCCCGGGAGAACCATATGCTCATTACTGTGTTGGTGGTGTAATGGTTTAGATGCTATTTAGGTGTGGTGTCCCGTTTTAATTGGAATCCGGAGGAACCCTATTCGTTCCATTCTGTGTCTTGGTATGGTGTATATCGTTGTGGTTTTTGTGTGGTGTACGAGTTGGGGATCCCATGGAGCCCATAACTGCTTCATTACCTGTGTTTAATTGTTTAATGTTTAGGATCCTGATTTGTATGTTGTCCACGTTGGAATCCGGGAGAAACTATGATGCGGAAAAATAATGTCTGTTGGTGTTGAATGGGGTTATGGAACCATTGGATTGTAGATTATCTTTTAGGGGATTCTTATTGATGTGGTAAGTAGGGTGATAAAAGGAACCTATTTTGGATGATCTAATGTAGGGAAGAGGAAGGGTCCCGAGGACCAAATGCTTTCATTACTGAAGTAGTGAATGTGTAATGGTTTAATCATGTTATGTTCTTTTGTTCAAAGTTCCCGGTAAGTACCTGGGGATACATAAATCCAAATAGTGACATTTAGTAGAAAGTAAAGGGTTCAATGAAGGTTTGATGCTTAGTTACGGGGATGAAGTTGTCCCTTAAGAATCCGGCCATATGCTTTCATTACTGTGTTGGTGGTGTAATGGTTGGATGCTTATGTTCTGGGTGTGGTGTCCGAGTTGGAATCCCGGGAGGACCATGCTTTCATTACTGTGTTGGTGGTTTAATGGTTTAGATGCTTATGTTCTGGGTGGTGTCCCCGAGTTCGAATCCCGGGACGACCATATGCTTTCATTACTGTGTTGGTGGTGTAATGGTTTAAATGCTTATGTTCTGGGTGTGGTGTCCCGAGTTGGAATCCCGGGAGAACCATATGCTTTCATTACTGTGTTGGTGGTGTAATGGTTTAGATGCTTATGTTCTGGGTGTGGTGTCCCGAGTTGGAATCCCGGGAAAACCATATGCTTCCATTACTGTGTTGGTGGTGTAATGGTTTGGGATGCTTATGTTCTGGGTGTGGCGTCCGAGTTGGAATCCCGGGAGGACCATATGCTTTCATTACTGTTGGTGGTGTACCGGTAATGGTTTAGATGCTTATGTTCTGGGTGTGGTGTCCCGAGTTGGAATCCCGGGAGGACCATATGCTTTCATTACTGTGTTGGTGGTGTAATGGTTTAGATGCTTATGTTCTGGGTGTGGTGTCCCGAGTTGGAATCCCGGGAGGACCATATGCTTTCATTACTGTGTTGGTGGTGTAATGGTTTAGATGCTTATGTTCTGGGTGTGGTGTCCCGAGTTGGAATCCCGGGAGAACCATATGCTTTCATTACTGTGTTGGTGGTGTAATGGTTTAGATGCTTATGTTCTGGGTGTGGTGTCCCGAGTTGGAATCCCGGGAGGACCATATGCTTTCATTACTGTGTTGGTGGTGTAATGGTTTAGATGCTTCTGGTGGTGTGGTGTCCCGAGTTGGAATCCCGGGAATTGCTTTCATTACTGTGTTGGTGGTGTAATGGTTTAGATGCTTATGTTCAGTGGGTGGTGCCCACCGAAATCCATACCCTCACTGTGTTGGTGATTAATAACACTGTATGTTTCTATTCCATGTTACCCGGGGTGGACAATGTAGTGAGTTCACTGTACTGGTGGCGTTCTGGAGTGAATGGTTTATGTTCTGGGTGTGGTGTCCCGAGTTGGAATCCCGGGAAGAACCATATGCTTCATTACTGTTTGGTGGTGTAATGGTTTAGATGCTTATGTTCTGGTGTGGTGTCCCGAGTTGGAATCCCGGGAGGACCATATGCTTTCATTACTGTGTTGGTGGTGTAATGGTTAAAAAAAAAAAAAAAAAAAAAAAAAGATGCTTATGTTCTGGGTGTGGTGTCCCGAGTTGGAATCCCGGGAGAACCATATGCTTTCATTACTGTGTTGGTGGTGTAATGGTTTAGATGCTTATGTTCTGGGTGTGGTGTCCCGAGTTGGAATCCCGGGAGAACCATATGCTTTCATTACTGTGTTGGTGGTGTAATGGTTTAGATGCTTATGTTCTGGGTGTGGTGTCCCGAGTTGGAATCCCGGGAGAACCATATGCTTTCATTACTGTGTTGGTGGTGTAATGGTTTAGATGCTTATGTTCTGGGTGTGGTGTCCCGAGTTGGAATCCCGGGAGGACCATATGCTTTCATTACTGTGTTGGTGGTGTAATGGTTTAGATGCTTATGTTCTGGGTGTGGTGTCCCGAGTTGGAATCCCGGGAGAACCATATGCTTTCATTACTGTGTTGGTGGTGTAATGGTTTAGATGCTTATGTTCTGGGTGTGTGGTGTCCCGCTTGGATTTGATCACTGTCGAGGCCATATCTATCATTACTGTTCTGTGTTTTGGTGTAATGGTTAGATATGGCAGACTAGGTTCTGGTGTATTGGAGGAATCCCTTTTCTAATGAGCAACCATTGAGTACATTTGTTTGGAATGGTCTTTATTTTGTTGATCTAATTCTTGGTTGAATTGTGCTAGAGTGAACGCATAGCCTACAATGCATACGTTGGCCTTTATTGTGGTAATGCTGTATTCTCTGTCTCCCTGTGGTCGAAATAATCCCTGATACATATGTCTTGTATCATTTCCAACTTCTATGCTTCTATTCCCCATTAAAATCTGACTGGTCTTGTGTGACCCACGAGGTGCTACCTTCTTGCGGATATTTTCTCCACCAATCAACTTAGATGTGTTGTGGTGTACTTAGATTTTAATTGGTGGTGTCCCTGAGTTGGAATCCCAGGACCATGTCATATTTTTCATGGTGTGGTGGTAGATGTTTCCAATGCTTATGTCCTTGGTGTGCTCCGAGTTGGAATCCCGGGTACTCATATATGCTTTCAGTACTGGAAAGAAGTGCTATGTTCTGGTGTCTTAGATCCATCCTACAGACCATAGCTATAACTTCCACTCTTGGGTCTTTGTTATATTTTTTTGTCTGGGTTTAATGTGTGGTATGGTTTTGACGATGTGTGCAGACATTCTTTGTCTTGTCCGCTACAGACCCTGGGAAACCATATGCACTGGTTTGGTTTGATAGGTCTGGATCAATCCTATTGTGGTGTCCCGAGTTGGAATCATTAGTTCCATAATTTCTTCTTACTTGTGTATGTGTAATGGTAGAGGCCTTATTTTTTCTGCTGGTGTTCCCGAGTTGGAATGGTCCTACATATCATGATCCATATCTCCACTCATAATCCAATACATTGGTGTGTAATGGTTTACATTACTTCTTGTCGTATTATAATTCACCGGAGAGGACCTTTCATTACTGTGGGTGGGTATGTTCCTTATGTGCCAGTTGGAATCCGGAGTTATGCTATATATTTTTTTGGTGTTATTATTTTAGATGCTTTCGGTGTTTCATAACTTGGTGGTTATGGAGAAGTGCTAAGAATTTCTGGGGTGGTGTGGTTGAGATCTGGAGTTGGCCGTAATATTGTCTGTGGTTCTCAGATGGATTCTGTTCTGTGGGGTGTGGAGTGGTCATTGGCAGTTGGTTCAGCTTTTTCAATCGGGTGGACCTTCCTTTATACGGGTTGCTGCTTATTCTGTTTTGTGGTTAGGATTGCTTCAATTGGGATCAATCTTTTACTGGGTGGAGCGCCCATGAATTTACACTTTTTAATGGATTCTGCTTATGTTCATGTGGTGACTCTTTGGAATTCATCCGAATTGCTATCATCTTGTTTTGTTACCATTTTATGTGGAAGATGCCTTTGCACGGACCTTGTTTTACTGTGTTGTTCTTTAGATGCTTCTGGGTGTGGTGTCCCGAGTTGGAATCCCGGGAGAACCATATGCTTTCATTACTGTGTTGGTGGTGTAATGGTTTAGATGCTTATGTTCTGGGTGTGGTGTCCCGAGTTGGAATCCCGGGAGGACCATATGCTTTCATTACTGTGTTGGTGGTGTAATGGTTTAGATGCTTATGTTCTGGGTGTGGTGTCCCGAGTTGGAATCCCGGGAGAACCATATGCTTTCATTACTGTGTTGGTGGTGTAATGGTTTAGATGCTTATGTTCTGGGTGTGGTGTCCCGAGTTGGAATCCCGGGAGAACCATATGCTTTCATTACTGTGTTGGTGGTGTAATGGTTTAGATGCTTATGTTCTGGGTGTGGTGTCCCGAGTTGGAATCCCGGGAGAACCATATGCTTTCATTACTGTGTTGGTGGTGTAATGGTTTAGATGCTTATGTTCTGGGTGTGGTGTCCCGAGTTGGAATCCCGGGAGAACCATATGCTTTCATTACTGTGTTGGTGGTGTAATGGTTTAGATGCTTATGTTCTGGGTGTGGTGTCCCGAGTTGGAATCCCGGGAGAACCATATGCTTTCATTACTGTGTTGGTGGTGTAATGGTTTAGATGCTTATGTTCTGGGTGTGGTGTCCCGAGTTGGAATCCCGGGAGGACCATATGCTTCCATTACTGTGTTGGTGGTGTAATGGTTTAGATGCTTATGTTCTGGGTGTGGTGTCCTGAGTTGGAATCCCCGGAGGACCATATGCTTTCATTACTGTGTTGGTGGTGTAATGGTTTAGATGCTTATGTTCTGGGTGTGGTGTCCCGAGTTGGAATCCCGGGAGAACCATATGCTTTCATTACTGTGTTGGTGGTGTAATGGTTTAGATGCTTATGTTCTGGGTGTGGTGTCCCGAGTTGGAATCCCGGGAGAACCATATGCTTTCATTACTGTGTTGGTGGTGTAATGGTTTAGATGCTTATGTTCTGGGTGTGGTGTCCCGAGTTGGAATCCCGGGAGGACCATATGCTTTCATTACTGTGTTGGTGGTGTAATGGTTTAGATGCTTATGTTCTGGGTGTGGTGTCCCGAGTTGGAATCCCGGGAGGAACCATATGCTTTCATTACTGTGTTGGTGGTGTAATGGTTTAGATGCTTATGTTCTGGGTGTGGTGTCCCGAGTTGGAATCCCGGGAGGACCATATGCTTTCATTACTGTGTTGGTGGTGTAATGGTTTAGATGCTTATGTTCTGGGTGTGGTGTCCCGAGTTGGAATCCCGGGAGAACCATATGCTTTCATTACTGTGTTGGTGGTGTAATGGTTTAGATGCTTATGTTCTGGGTGTGGTGTCCCGAGTTGGAATCCCGGGAGAACCATATGCTTTCATTACTGTGTTGGTGGTGTAATGGTTTAGATGCTTATGTTCTGGGTGTGGTGTCCCGAGTTGGAATCCCGGGAGAACCATATGCTTTCATTACTGTGTTGGTGGTGTAATGGTTTAGATGCTTATGTTCTGGGTGTGGTGTCCCGAGTTGGAATCCCGGGAGGACCATATGCTTTCATTACTGTGTTGGTGGTGTAATGGTTTAGATGCTTATGTTCTGGGTGTGGTGTCCCGAGTTGGAATCCCGGGAGAACCATATGCTTTCATTACTGTGTTGGTGGTGTAATGGTTTAGATGCTTATGTTCTGGGTGTGGTGTCCCGAGTTGGAATCCCGGGAGGACCATATGCTTTCATTACTGTGTTGGTGGTGTAATGGTTTAGATGCTTATGTTCTGGGTGTGGTGTCCCGAGTTGGAATCCCGGGAGGACCATATGCTTTCATTACTGTGTTGGTGGTGTAATGGTTTAGATGCTTATGTTCTGGGTGTGGTGTCCCGAGTTGGAATCCCGGGAGAACCATATGCTTTCATTACTGTGTTGGTGGTGTAATGGTTTAGATGCTTATGTTCTGGGTGTGGTGTCCCGAGTTGGAATCCCGGGAGAACCATATGCTTTCATTACTGTGTTGGTGGTGTAATGGTTTAGATGCTTATGTTCTGGGTGTGGTGTCCCGAGTTGGAATCCCGGGAGGACCATATGCTTTCATTACTGTGTTGGTGGTGTAATGGTTTAGATGCTTATGTTCTGGGTGTGGTGTCCCGAGTTGGAATCCCGGGAGGACCATATGCTTTCATTACTGTGTTGGTGGTGTAATGGTTTAGATGCTTATGTTCTGGGTGTGGTGTCCCGAGTTGGAATCCCGGGAGAACCATATGCTTTCATTACTGTGTTGGTGGTGTAATGGTTTAGATGCTTATGTTCTGGGTGTGGTGTCCCGAGTTGGAATCCCGGGAGAACCATATGCTTTCATTACTGTGTTGGTGGTGTAATGGTTTAGATGCTTATGTTCTGGGTGTGGTGTCCCGAGTTGGAATCCCGGGAGAACCATATGCTTTCATTACTGTGTTGGTGGTGTAATGGTTTAGATGCTTATGTTCTGGGTGTGGTGTCCCGAGTTGGAATCCCGGGAGAACCATATGCTTTCATTACTGTGTTGGTGGTGTAATGGTTTAGATGCTTATGTTCTGGGTGTGGTGTCCCGAGTTGGAATCCCGGGAGAACCATATGCTTTCATTACTGTGTTGGTGGTGTAATGGTTTAGATGCTTATGTTCTGGGTGTGGTGTCCCGAGTTGGAATCCCGATTGAACCATATGCTTTCATTACTGTGTTGGTGGTGTAATGGTTTAGATGCTTATGTTCTGGTGTGGTGTCCCGAGTTGGAATCCCGGGAGAACCATATGCTTTCATTACTGTGTTGGTGGTGTAATGGTTTAGATGCTTATGTTCTGGGTGTGGTGTCCCGAGTTGGAATCCCGGGAGAACCATATGCTTTCATTACTGTGTTGGTGGTGTAATGGTTTAGATGCTTATGTTCTGGGTGTGGTGTCCCGAGTTGGAATCCCGGGAGAACCATATGCTTTCATTACTGTGTTGGTGGTGTAATGGTTTAGATGCTTATGTTCTGGGTGTGGTGTCCCGAGTTGGAATCCCGGGAGAACCATATGCTTTCATTACTGTGTTGGTGGTGTAATGGTTTAGATGCTTATGTTCTGGGTGTGGTGTCCCGAGTTGGAATCCCGGGAGAACCATATGCTTTCATTACTGTGTTGGTGGTGTAATGGTTTAGATGCTTATGTTCTGGGTGTGGTGTCCCGAGTTGGAATCCCGGGAGGACCATATGCTTTCATTACTGTGTTGGTGGTGTAATGGTTTAGATGCTTATGTTCTGGGTGTGGTGTCCCGAGTTGGAATCCCGGGAGAACCATATGCTTTCATTACTGTGTTGGTGGTGTAATGGTTTAGATGCTTATGTTCTGGGTGTGGTGTCCCGAGTTGGAATCCCGGGAGGACCATATGCTTTCATTACTGTGTTGGTGGTGTAATGGTTTAGATGCTTATGTTCTGGGTGTGGTGTCCCGAGTTGGAATCCCGGGAGAACCATATGCTTTCATTACTGTGTTGGTGGTGTAATGGTTTAGATGCTTATGTTCTGGGTGTGGTGTCCCGAGTTGGAATCCCGGGAGAACCATATGCTTTCATTACTGTGTTGGTGGTGTAATGGTTTAGATGCTTATGTTCTGGGTGTGGGTGTCCCGAGTTGGAATCCCGGGAGGACCATATGCTTTCATTACTGTGTTGGTGGTGTAATGGTTTAGATGCTTATGTTCTGGGTGTGGTGTCCCGAGTTGGAATCCCGGGAGAACCATATGCTTTCATTACTGTGTTGGTGGTGTAATGGTTTAGATGCTTATGTTCTGGGTGTGGTGTCCCGAGTTGGAATCCCGGGAGAACCATATGCTTTCATTACTGTGTTGGTGTAATGGTTTAGATGCTTATGTTCTGGGTGTGGTGTCCCGAGTTGGAATCCCGGGAGGACCATATGCTTTCATTACTGTGTTGGTGGTGTAATGGTTTAGATGCTTATGTTCTGGGTGTGGTGTCCCGAGTTGGAATCCCGGGAGAACCATATGCTTTCATTACTGTGTTGGTGGTGTAATGGTTTAGATGCTTATGTTCTGGGTGTGGTGTCCCGAGTTGGAATCCCGGGAGAACCATATGCTTTCATTACTGTGTTGGTGGTGTAATGGTTTAGATGCTTATGTTCTGGGTGTGGTGTCCCGAGTTGGAATCCCGGGAGAACCATATGCTTTCATTACTGTGTTGGTGGTGTAATGGTTTAGATGCTTATGTTCTGGGTGTGGTGTCCCGAGTTGGAATCCCGGGAGAACCATATGCTTTCATTACTGTGTTGGTGGTGTAATGGTTTAGATGCTTATGTTCTGGGTGTGGTGTCCCGAGTTGGAATCCCGGGAGGACCATATGCTTTCATTACTGTGTTGGTGGTGTAATGGTTTAGATGCTTATGTTCTGGGTGTGGTGTCCCGAGTTGGAATCCCGGAAGAACCATATGCTTTCATTACTGTGTTGGTGGTGTAATGGTTTAGATGCTTATGTTCTGGGTGTGGTGTCCCGAGTTGGAATCCCGGGAGAACCATATGCTTTCATTACTGTGTTGGTGGTGTAATGGTTTAGATGCTTATGTTCTGGGTGTGGTGTCCCGAGTTGGAATCCCGGGAGAACCATATGCTTTCATTACTGTGTTGGTGGTGTAATGGTTTAGATGCTTATGTTCTGGGTGTGGTGTCCCGAGTTGGAATCCCGGGAGAACCATATGCTTTCATTACTGTGTTGGTGGTGTAATGGTTTAGATGCTTATGTTCTGGGTGTGGTGTCCCGAGTTGGAATCCCGGGAGAACCATATGCTTTCATTACTGTGTTGGTGGTGTAATGGTTTAGATGCTTATGTTCTGGGTGTGGTGTCCCGAGTTGGAATCCCGGGAGAACCATATGCTTTCATTACTGTGTTGGTGGTGTAATGGTTTAGATGCTTATGTTCTGGGTGTGGTGTCCCGAGTTGGAATCCCGATTGAACCATATGCTTTCATTACTGTGTTGGTGGTGTAATGGTTTAGATGCTTATGTTCTGGGTGTGGTGTCCCGAGTTGGAATCCCGGGAGAACCATATGCTTTCATTACTGTGTTGGTGGTGTAATGGTTTAGATGCTTATGTTCTGGGTGTGGTGTCCCGAGTTGGAATCCCGGGAGAACCATATGCTTTCATTACTGTGTTGGTGGTGTAATGGTTTAGATGCTTATGTTCTGGGTGTGGTGTCCCGAGTTGGAATCCCGGGAGAACCATATGCTTTCATTACTGTGTTGGTGGTGTAATGGTTTAGATGCTTATGTTCTGGGTGTGGTGTCCCGAGTTGGAATCCCGGGAGAACCATATGCTTTCATTACTGTGTTGGTGGTGTAATGGTTTAGATGCTTATGTTCTGGGTGTGGTGTCCCGAGTTGGAATCCCGGGAGAACCATATGCTTTCATTACTGTGTTGGTGGTGTAATGGTTTAGATGCTTATGTTCTGGGTGTGGTGTCCCGAGTTGGAATCCCGGGAGAACCATATGCTTTCATTACTGTGTTGGTGGTGTAATGGTTTAGATGCTTATGTTCTGGGTGTGGTGTCCCGAGTTGGAATCCCGGGAGAACCATATGCTTTCATTACTGTGTTGGTGGTGTAATGGTTTAGATGCTTATGTTCTGGGTGTGGTGTCCCGAGTTGGAATCCCGGGAGGACCATATGCTTTCATTACTGTGTTGGTGGTGTAATGGTTTAGATGCTTATGTTCTGGGTGTGGTGTCCCGAGTTGGAATCCCGGGAGAACCATATGCTTTCATTACTGTGTTGGTGGTGTAATGGTTTAGATGCTTATGTTCTGGGTGTGGTGTCCCGAGTTGGAATCCCGGGAGAACCATATGCTTTCATTACTGTGTTGGTGGTGTAATGGTTTAGATGCTTATGTTCTGGGTGTGGTGTCCCGAGTTGGAATCCCGGGAGAACCATATGCTTTCATTACTGTGTTGGTGGTGTAATGGTTTAGATGCTTATGTTCTGGGTGTGGTGTCCCGAGTTGGAATCCCGGGAGAACCATATGCTTTCATTACTGTGTTGGTGGTGTAATGGTTTAGATGCTTATGTTCTGGGTGTGGTGTCCCGAGTTGGAATCCCGGGAGAACCATATGCTTTCATTACTGTGTTGGTGGTGTAATGGTTTAGATGCTTATGTTCTGGGTGTGGTGTCCCGAGTTGGAATCCCGGGAGGACCATATGCTTTCATTACTGTGTTGGTGGTGTAATGGTTTAGATGCTTATGTTCTGGGTGTGGTGTCCCGAGTTGGAATCCCGGGAGAACCATATGCTTTCATTACTGTGTTGGTGGTGTAATGGTTTAGATGCTTATGTTCTGGGTGTGGTGTCCCGAGTTGGAATCCCGGGAGAACCATATGCTTTCATTACTGTGTTGGTGGTGTAATGGTTTAGATGCTTATGTTCTGGGTGTGGTGTCCCGAGTTGGAATCCCGGGAGGACCATATGCTTTCATTACTGTGTTGGTGGTGTAATGGTTTAGATGCTTATGTTCTGGGTGTGGTGTCCCGAGTTGGAATCCCGGGAGAACCATATGCTTTCATTACTGTGTTGGTGGTGTAATGGTTTAGATGCTTATGTTCTGGGTGTGGTGTCCCGAGTTGGAATCCCGGGAGAACCATATGCTTTCATTACTGTGTTGGTGGTGTAATGGTTTAGATGCTTATGTTCTGGGTGTGGTGTCCCGAGTTGGAATCCCGGGAGGACCATATGCTTTCATTACTGTGTTGGTGGTGTAATGGTTTAGATGCTTATGTTCTGGGTGTGGTGTCCCGAGTTGGAATCCCGGGAGAACCATATGCTTTCATTACTGTGTTGGTGGTGTAATGGTTTAGATGCTTATGTTCTGGGTGTGGTGTCCCGAGTTGGAATCCCGGGAGGACCATATGCTTTCATTACTGTGTTGGTGGTGTAATGGTTTAGATGCTTATGTTCTGGGTGTGGTGTCCCGAGTTGGAATCCCGGAAAGACCATATGCTTTCATTACTGTGTTGGTGGTGTAATGGTTTAGATGCTTATGTTCTGGGTGTGGTGTCCCGAGTTGGAATCCCGGAAGAACCATATGCTTTCATTACTGTGTTGGTGGTGTAATGGTTTAGATGCTTATGTTCTGGGTGTGGTGTCCCGAGTTGGAATCCCGGGAGAACCATATGCTTTCATTACTGTGTTGGTGGTGTAATGGTTTAGATGCTTATGTTCTGGGTGTGGTGTCCCGAGTTGGAATCCCGGGAGAACCATATGCTTTCATTACTGTGTTGGTGGTGTAATGGTTTAGATGCTTATGTTCTGGGTGTGGTGTCCCGAGTTGGAATCCCGGGAGGACCATATGCTTTCATTACTGTGTTGGTGGTGTAATGGTTTAGATGCTTATGTTCTGGGTGTGGTGTCCCGAGTTGGAATCCCGGGAGAACCATATGCTTTCATTACTGTGTTGGTGGTGTAATGGTTTAGATGCTTATGTTCTGGGTGTGGTGTCCCGAGTTGGAATCCCGGGAGAACCATATGCTTTCATTACTGTGTTGGTGGTGTAATGGTTTAGATGCTTATGTTCTGGGTGTGGTGTCCCGAGTTGGAATCCCGGGAGAACCATATGCTTTCATTACTGTGTTGGTGGTGTAATGGTTTAGATGCTTATGTTCTGGGTGTGGTGTCCCGAGTTGGAATCCCGGGAGAACCATATGCTTTCATTACTGTGTTGGTGGTGTAATGGTTTAGATGCTTATGTTCTGGGTGTGGTGTCCCGAGTTGGAATCCCGGGAGAACCATATGCTTTCATTACTGTGTTGGTGGTGTAATGGTTTAGATGCTTATGTTCTGGGTGTGGTGTCCCGAGTTGGAATCCCGGGAGAACCATATGCTTTCATTACTGTGTTGGTGGTGTAATGGTTTAGATGCTTATGTTCTGGGTGTGGTGTCCCGAGTTGGAATCCCGGGAGAACCATATGCTTTCATTACTGTGTTGGTGGTGTAATGGTTTAGATGCTTATGTTCTGGGTGTGGTGTCCCGAGTTGGAATCCCGGGAGAACCATATGCTTTCATTACTGTGTTGGTGGTGTAATGGTTTAGATGCTTATGTTCTGGGTGTGGTGTCCCGAGTTGGAATCCCGGGAGAACCATATGCTTTCATTACTGTGTTGGTGGTGTAATGGTTTAGATGCTTATGTTCTGGGTGTGGTGTCCCGAGTTGGAATCCCGGGAGAACCATATGCTTTCATTACTGTGTTGGTGGTGTAATGGTTTAGATGCTTATGTTCTGGGTGTGGTGTCCCGAGTTGGAATCCCGGGAGAACCATATGCTTTCATTACTGTGTTGGTGGTGTAATGGTTTAGATGCTTATGTTCTGGGTGTGGTGTCCCGAGTTGGAATCCCGGGAGAACCATATGCTTTCATTACTGTGTTGGTGGTGTAATGGTTTAGATGCTTATGTTCTGGGTGTGGTGTCCCGAGTTGGAATCCCGGGAGAACCATATGCTTTCATTACTGTGTTGGTGGTGTAATGGTTTAGATGCTTATGTTCTGGGTGTGGTGTCCCGAGTTGGAATCCCGGGAGGACCATATGCTTTCATTACTGTGTTGGTGGTGTAATGGTTTAGATGCTTATGTTCTGGGTGTGGTGTCCCGAGTTGGAATCCCGGGAGAACCATATGCTTTCATTACTGTGTTGGTGGTGTAATGGTTTAGATGCTTATGTTCTGGGTGTGGTGTCCCGAGTTGGAATCCCGGGAGGACCATATGCTTTCATTACTGTGTTGGTGGTGTAATGGTTTAGATGCTTATGTTCTGGGTGTGGTGTCCCGAGTTGGAATCCCGGGAGAACCATATGCTTTCATTACTGTGTTGGTGGTGTAATGGTTTAGATGCTTATGTTCTGGGTGTGGTGTCCCGAGTTGGAATCCCGGGAGAACCATATGCTTTCATTACTGTGTTGGTGGTGTAATGGTTTAGATGCTTATGTTCTGGGTGTGGTGTCCCGAGTTGGAATCCCGGGAAGACCATATGCTTTCATTACTGTGTTGGTGGTGTAATGGTTTAGATGCTTATGTTCTGGGTGTGGTGTCCCGAGTTGGAATCCCGGGAGAACCATATGCTTTCATTACTGTGTTGGTGGTGTAATGGTTTAGATGCTTATGTTCTGGGTGTGGTGTCCCGAGTTGGAATCCCGGGAGAACCATATGCTTTCATTACTGTGTTGGTGGTGTAATGGTTTAGATGCTTATGTTCTGGGTGTGGTGTCCCGAGTTGGAATCCCGGGAGAACCATATGCTTTCATTACTGTGTTGGTGGTGTAATGGTTTAGATGCTTATGTTCTGGGTGTGGTGTCCCGAGTTGGAATCCCGGGAGAACCATATGCTTTCATTACTGTGTTGGTGGTGTAATGGTTTAGATGCTTATGTTCTGGGTGTGGTGTCCCGAGTTGGAATCCCGGGAGAACCATATGCTTTCATTACTGTGTTGGTGGTGTAATGGTTTAGATGCTTATGTTCTGGGTGTGGTGTCCCGAGTTGGAATCCCGGGAGAACCATATGCTTTCATTACTGTGTTGGTGGTGTAATGGTTTAGATGCTTATGTTCTGGGTGTGGTGTCCCGAGTTGGAATCCCGGGAGAACCATATGCTTTCATTACTGTGTTGGTGGTGTAATGGTTTAGATGCTTATGTTCTGGGTGTGGTCCCGAGTTGGAATCCCGGGAGAACCATATGCTTTCATTACTGTGTTGGTGGTGTAATGGTTTAGATGCTTATGTTCTGGGTGTGGTGTCCCGAGTTGGAATCCCGGGAGAACCATATGCTTTCATTACTGTGTTGGTGGTGTAATGGTTTAGATGCTTATGTTCTGGGTGTGGTGTCCCGAGTTGGAATCCCGGGAGAACCATATGCTTTCATTACTGTGTTGGTGGTGTAATGGTTTAGATGCTTATGTTCTGGGTGTGGTGTCCCGAGTTGGAATCCCGGGAGACCATATGCTTTCATTACTGTGTTGGTGGTGTAATGGTTTAGATGCTTATGTTCTGGGTGTGGTGTCCCGAGTTGGAATCCCGGAAGAACCATATGCTTTCATTACTGTGTTGGTGGTGTAATGGTTTAGATGCTTATGTTCTGGGTGTGGTGTCCCGAGTTGGAATCCCGGGAGAACCATATGCTTTCATTACTGTGTTGGTGGTGTAATGGTTTAGATGCTTATGTTCTGGGTGTGGTGTCCCGAGTTGGAATCCCGGAGACCATATGCTTTCATTACTGTGTTGGTGGTGTAATGGTTTAGATGCTTATGTTCTGGGTGTGGTGTCCCGAGTTGGAATCCCGGGAGAACCATATGCTTTCATTACTGTGTTGGTGGTGTAATGGTTTAGATGCTTATGTTCTGGGTGTGGTGTCCCGAGTTGGAATCCCGGGAGAACCATATGCTTTCATTACTGTGTTGGTGGTGTAATGGTTTAGATGCTTATGTTCTGGGTGTGGTGTCCCGAGTTGGAATCCCGGGAGAACCATATGCTTTCATTACTGTGTTGGTGGTGTAATGGTTTAGATGCTTATGTTCTGGGTGTGGTGTCCCGAGTTGGAATCCCGGGAGAACCATATGCTTTCATTACTGTGTTGGTGGTGTAATGGTTTAGATGCTTATGTTCTGGGTGTGGTGTCCCGAGTTGGAATCCCGGGAGAACCATATGCTTTCATTACTGTGTTGGTGGTGTAATGGTTTAGATGCTTATGTTCTGGGTGTGGTGTCCCGAGTTGGAATCCCGGGAGAACCATATGCTTTCATTACTGTGTTGGTGGTGTAATGGTTTAGATGCTTATGTTCTGGGTGTGGTGTCCCGAGTTGGAATCCCGGGAGAACCATATGCTTTCATTACTGTGTTGGTGGTGTAATGGTTTAGATGCTTATGTTCTGGGTGTGGTGTCCCGAGTTGGAATCCCGGGAGAACCATATGCTTTCATTACTGTGTTGGTGGTGTAATGGTTTAGATGCTTATGTTCTGGGTGTGGTGTCCCGAGTTGGAATCCCGGGAGAACCATATGCTTTCATTACTGTGTTGGTGGTGTAATGGTTTAGATGCTTATGTTCTGGGTGTGGTGTCCCGAGTTGGAATCCCGGGAGAACCATATGCTTTCATTACTGTGTTGGTGGTGTAATGGTTTAGATGCTTATGTTCTGGGTGTGGTGTCCCGAGTTGGAATCCCGGGAGAACCATATGCTTTCATTACTGTGTTGGTGGTGTACCGGTAATGGTTTAGATGCTTATGTTCTGGGTGTGGTGTCCCGAGTTGGAATCCCGGGAGAACCATATGCTTTCATTACTGTGTTGGTGGTGTAATGGTTTAGATGCTTATGTTCTGGGTGTGGTGTCCCGAGTTGGAATCCCGGGAGGACCATATGCTTTCATTACTGTGTTGGTGGTGTAATGGTTTAGATGCTTATGTTCTGGGTGTGGTGTCCCGAGTTGGAATCCCGGGAGAACCATATGCTTTCATTACTGTGTTGGTGGTGTAATGGTTTAGATGCTTATGTTCTGGGTGTGGTGTCCCGAGTTGGAATCCCGGGAGAACCATATGCTTTCATTACTGTGTTGGTGGTGTAATGGTTTAGATGCTTATGTTCTGGGTGTGGTGTCCCGAGTTGGAATCCCGGGAGGACCATATGCTTTCATTACTGTGTTGGTGGTGTAATGGTTTAGATGCTTATGTTCTGGGTGTGGTGTCCCGAGTTGGAATCCCGGGAGGACCATATGCTTTCATTACTGTGTTGGTGGTGTAATGGTTTAGATGCTTATGTTCTGGGTGTGGTGTCCCGAGTTGGAATCCCGGAAGAACCATATGCTTTCATTACTGTGTTGGTGGTGTAATGGTTTAGATGCTTATGTTCTGGGTGTGGTGTCCCGAGTTGGAATCCCGGGAGGACCATATGCTTTCATTACTGTGTTGGTGGTGTAATGGTTTAGATGCTTATGTTCTGGGTGTGGTGTCCCGAGTTGGAATCCCGGGAGGACCATATGCTTTCATTACTGTGTTGGTGGTGTAATGGTTTAGATGCTTATGTTCTGGGTGTGGTGTCCCGAGTTGGAATCCTGGGAGAACCATATGCTTTCATTGCCTGTGTTGGTGGTGTAATGGTTTAGATGCTATGTTCTGGGTGTGGTGTCCCGAGTTGGAATCCCGGGAGGACCATATGCTTTCATTACTGTGTTGGTGGTGTAATGGTTTAGATGCTTATGTTCTGGTAGTGGTGTCCCGAGTTGGAAACCCGGAGAACCATATGTTTTCATTACTGTGTTGGTGGTGTATGGTTTAGATGCTTATGTTCTGGGTGTGTCCCGAGTTGGAATCCCGGGACCATATGCTTTCATTACTGTGTTGGTGGTGTAATGGTTTAGGTGCTTATGTTCTGGGTGTGGTGTCCCGAGGACCATATGCTTTCATTACTGTGTTGGTGGTGTAATGGTTTAGATGCTTATGTTCTGGGTGTGGTGTCCCGAGTTGGAATCCCGGAGACCATAGTTTTCATTACTGTGTTGGTGGTGTGATGGTTTAGATGCTATGTTCTGGGTGTGGTGTCCCGAGTTGGAATCCCGGGAGGACCATATGCTTTCATTACTGTGTTGGTGGTGTAATGGTTTAGGTGCTTATGTTCTGGGTGTGGTGTCCCGAGTTGGAATCCCGGGAGGACCATATGCTTTCATTACTGTGTTTGGTGGTAATGGTTTAGGTGCTTTTTCTGGGTGTGGTGTCCCGAGTTGGAATCCCGGGAGGACCATATGCTTTCATTAGTTTATTCAAGTGCATTGGCGTTTGTAATTGATGATTAATGTTAAGAACGGGGTGTTACTTAATACCGTACTGTACCGTACTTATAAACCTTTGTGACCATCAGGGGTGTTTAGAAACCTTTAGTTTAGTTACTTCAACCTCTGCAGTTGTTTTTGAGTTAACTGTGGGTAGAAAACTAATTGACCACTTGCGAGTTTCAGGCTATAAAGAAGTTGGAGCTGTAGACATCGATGGTGAATAGAAATGCAATATATAGGTTTTCTAATAGCTAAAGAGTAGTTAAATTGGGTTTTATATATTTATATTATGCACTACAACCGTATTTTAAGTGGTAATACTGCTAAAAATCAATGTCTACAGCTCCAACTTCCTTATAGACTGAAACTCGCAAATAGTCAATTATGGAGACGTAATTATGAGATTGAGAGAACTCTATTCCTGAATGCTAAACGGCAACCCCCGAGTCCACAAGATAGCGAGAGGGTTAAGTAGCTCAGACGGTATTGTGCAGCATAATATACTGGTTCGGCTCAATGGTTTAAGGAGGGGGTTTAGTTTGCTCTCTAAACCTCTAATAAACTTAAAAAATTACTCACGAGACCCCCCTTTGATATAAATGTGTAAAAAAATTCGGTAGAACAATTTCCTGGCCGACGGCCGATTCTTCTTCAAATACAGGCTCGCTATCGCTCGCCAGAACAAAATCGACACCTAAATGGCACGAAAGGTCTTAATATTGGCAAAGAAATGGGGCAAAAGGTCTGAAAATCGCCAAACTAATGGGGTGAATGTCTTGAAATCTCATAACTAATAGTACTAAACATGAGGGAGGAGGACTCGAAAAACCAACTGCCTCCCCTTAAACTGCATAACATCGTCTAATAATAATAACTTGATGGAAGTCTAGCGAGGAAACTAAAATAAAAAATAAATAAATAAATAAATAAAAAATAATAATAATAAATAAATAAATCGACCAAAAATAAAGCACTACCCTCTTAACCCTTTCAAACTCCAAGACGCGTTTCTGTTCTGTTTTCTGGCTACTATTAGACGTTTTTATTCAGATTAGTAACGGTATATGGAAGTCAAAGGGTTAATTGAGATAGTATTTACACTTTTAATACCCACAGATACTTCCTAAGCTGCATAAAATCGTCTAATGATAGCCAAAATAAACTGTTAAAACGCGTCAGAGTATCAAAGGGTTAATATACAGCAGTCCCTTTTGATATCACAGATCCTTCCCAAGCTGCATAAAATCGTCTAATGATAGCCAATAAACTTATCAAAACGCGTCATGATCCTCAAGGGGTTAAGGGCAGACAGACTGTTTTTCTGGACCCCCTTCTCCCTAATGTTTAGCCCCACTAGTTTTGAGATTTTAAGACGTAATTGGTTCCATTAGTTTGGGGATTTTATGACCTTTCACCCCATTTCTTTGTCAATATTAGGACCCTTCATGCCATTTAGTGTGTCGATTTTTTCCTGGCGAGCGAAAGCGAGCCTGTAATTTTAGGAGGAATCGGCCTTTGGTCGGGACATTTTCCTACCGAAAAATGAACAAATCTATCTTGAAGGGGGGTCTAGGGTTTTTTTTTCTAAGCTTGATGGAGGTCTAGGGAGGAAACTAAAATAATATATGAATACATGAATTAATAGACCAAACAAACGGCCACTATCCCCCCTTAACCCCTTCTGTACCGGCGGCGTATATTAAAGTTAATTCTAGTTATATTTAGACTATTTTGTGCAGTTTAAGAAGGATCTGTGGTAGTAAAATTGGTTAAGTGAGATAGTTCGAAGCCTGTATATTGCTGGAGACCCCTTTTAAACTGAATAAAATCGTCTAATATTAGCCAGCAAAAAGTAAAAAATGTCACCGGTAGAGAATGAGTTAAGGGGAGATTTTTAGTGTGTTTCCTAGACTTCCATCAAGCTTGAAATTACACCCCCATGACCCCCTTTCAAGATAAATTTGTAAATTTTTCGGTAGAAAATTTTCCCGGCCGAAGGCCGGTTCCTCTTAGATTACAGGCTCGCTATCGCTCGCCAGGAAAAAAATCGACACCTAAATGGGACGAAAGGTCTTAAAAGTGACATAAATGGGGTGAAAGTTCTTAAAAACGCCAAACTAATGGGGCGAACGTCTTAAAATCTCAAAATCAATGGGGCTAAACATGAGGGAGAAAAGGGTAAAGAACAAAATCCCTCAAGTGGAAATCACCCCTTAAAGGCCCCGTCACACATTCACGATGTGGAGCACGACATGACCACGGCCTCCTATATGTATATAGGAGGCCGTGACATGACACGTATCGAATATTGTGGCAATGTCGGTGAATTCCATCAGGAAATAGCCCTCTCTCACGAAACCTTCTCGTACTGATTATGATCATATACGTACGGTCGGTCTTGCTAATAAGTCTGGTCCTAGCTGTCATTAAGTTTTTCAAGCTCCAAGACGCGTTTCTGTTCTGTTTCTGGCTACTATTAGACGATTTTATTCAGATTAGTAACGGTATATGGAAGTCAAAGGGTTGATTGAGATAGTATTTACCCTTTTAATACCCACAGATACTTCCTAAGCTGCATAAGATCGTCTAATGATAGCCAAAATAAACTGCTAAAACGCATCAGAGCTTCAAAGGGTTAAGTTTTGCTTGGTCTGTGCTGTAATTATGTCTGTCGGATGTTGAATAGGGCGGGTAAGTGTAGGAACATGTTTGTATTTTTCACTCGATATGAAGAAATGAAGCTTAGATATTGCTGATACCAATTATTGATAAAAATATACTTGGTGCCGAGACATGACTTATTAGAGCGACTTTACGCAAACCGAAAATACCTCGTAGGATATACGGGCCATCCCGATTAACACAGAATTAAGGGGGGTGACCTGTTTTTGTTCTGTCCTTTTCTATCTTTCTCTGGCTTGTATCCATTTGGCCCCACTCAGCCTACTGTTTTAAGACGTTTATCCCTATCCAGGTGTCAATTTTTTACTGGTGAGCGGTAGGGAGCCAGCATATTTTTTATTTTTGTTTGACAGCAGGCTAAATTTGTACATTTTTCGATAGAAAAATGTCTCCGGCGAAGCCGGATTTCTTCATATAATGCTGGCTCGCTATCACTCGCCAGGAAGAAATCGACACCTAGATAGGGATAAACATCTTAAAAATAGTTGGCTGAAAGGGGCCGAATGGATACAAGCCAGAGAAAGAGAGAAAAGGACAGAAATAACAAAAAGCAGGTCACCCCCCTTAAGTGGCGATTAGAGTCCGAACCACACAAAAGTCACGCCTACTTAAGCCGGTATCACACGAGAACTTTTATAGTCAACATTCGATGATCAACATTTTTCTGGCATAATTTCTAGAATATTTTGCACTGGTGTCGGAAACTAGACATGATATACGAATTTAGGCAACCGAAATATTATATATGTAGACCACATAAGCTGCCAGACCAGTGTAGAGGATATATGTTGAGTGAAAAAGCCCTCGTGTGATACCGGGTTTACAACGTACCCAGTAGATGTTGTGATCGTTACGTGCAGATACCCTACAGGTCTCGTGGCAAGACCGCGCCCTTAAGGGGAGGCAGACCGTTTTTCTGGACCCCCTTCTCCCTCATGTTTAGCCCCACTAGTTTTGAGATTATAAGACGTTCGGCCCATTAGTTTGGCGATTTTAACACCTTTCGCACCATTTCGTTGTCAATGTTAAGACCTTTCGTGCCATTTAGGTGTTGATTATTTCCTGGCGAACGATAGCGAGCCTGCAATTTTAAGAGGAACCGGCCTTCGGCCGGGAAATTTTTCTACCGAAAAATGGACACATTTTTCATGAAGGGGGGTCTCGGGGGTGTTTTTCTAAGCTTGATGGAGGTCTAGGGAGGAAACTAAAAAAATATATGAATAAATGAATTAATAGACCAAACAAACGGTCTGTCTCCCCTTAAGACACATTGCATAATGAATTAATAGACCAAACAAACGGTCTGTCTCCCCTTAAGACACATTGCATAATGAATTAATAGACCAAACAAACGGTCTGTCTCCCCTTAACCCGTACAGCCCCGGCCGGTTTTATTATTTTTGCACACCAGAACCCGGGCAATTTTTCGGATTTTTTTTTTTTTATAAATATATCAGAATGTGTTATAAAATAATGATAGACATGAAGAAATGTGAAAAAAGTACTTACCTAGGCCATTTGGGGGTCCTGGGAGGTAGTGGGGGTCCCCAGCCTCAGTGGAGCCTTAGCGCCATTTCAAATCTCCCGCGCCAGCAGCCAGTTGCCAGCCGCCAGGCAGCATGACTTATTTTGCACCTCTCGGACATAAAGTGCGCTTCAGAGTTCATAGAATGTCTTTGTATATCACATAATGTCAATATAACTGAAGTTGTAGTGTGATAAGTGCCTTCATTCAAGTATTACAAGTGCGCACGAGTGTTAGCGTCCCCGTTGCCATGGTGATGGCGGCCATCTTGGGCGGCCATCTTTGCTCAGGACAATAACAAAACGCACGTACGAACACACGGCCAGACAGCGGACCGAGTGACCCACATTCCACAGCACCCTTCCCTCTTTCTTTCTCTGTCTGGCTGTCACTTTCACTCAAGGTCACTCTGTCTCTCCTTTTCATTGAATTATTTGTACTTGTTCATTGTTTTACCTAAGATTATGAGGTGTATATATATTGTTTTACGCACTTATTGTCTCGTATTCTTATAATTATTTGCACACAGTTTTATAAGTTTAGAATTTACTTAGTGTTTTATATTGTTCGGTACTTTGCACTTGTAAATTATATATATATACACACTGTTTTATATTCACTTTTTGCGTCTTTTGTATACACTGTTAGTATTACATTATAGCGTCTTTTATCGCAGTCTTTGAACACTTAGAAGTGCTCGAGGGTGTGATAATCCCTGAAGCAGGTGGGAAAACACAGTCCCACATCACATTCTTCACACATCGTCCGGGTGTCTGTCCGTTTGGGTGTGCGTCTGCCTGTGTTGCGACACACATGACACCGTCTGCGTGGGTTGGGGATTACTTGGTTGGGCGGGACAAAATCGCAAAAGTGGCATTGTGTCAGTCTGGCGGGGCCTTCTGGTGCTTGAAAACGAGCTGCGGGGCGTTGCTGGCGGCGTGGACCATCCCTGAAGAAGAACAGAAGCTCCCGTGCAAGTTCGATGCAGTACGACTCCATCGTCTCAACTTCACCTGTTATTTCATGATATTGGATGTGGCAGTTGTAGAGGGTGAGGTCGAGTAGGTGGAAAAATCGTTTTTTATACCACCTCATCGTCTTCCTGGCACACTCGACCGACGATATGACAGAGTCTGACTTGTCAACCAGCCGCATGTTGATGTTGTAGTCAACGATTGCAACTGGTTTTTTGACCGCCTCACCTGTGGCTCTATCACGGCGTTTGGTGTCCTCTAAGCGGGGCAGGTGGATACTGGTGAGGATATTGACGTCACGATTGTCCATCCACAAGAGCATCAAGATATTATTTGCCTGGAGGTGGATGATGGAGCCCTTCTCCCGCCTTTCGGGTAGCTCTGGCATGTAGACACGATTCCTCCTGACGGTGCCACAGACGCCAGTGTTTCTGCTGTACAGGAATTTTGCAAGGGAAGGGCTGGTGTACCAGTTGTCGAGGTACAAGATGTGGCCCCTGTCCAAATATCCCTCCAACATGGTGATGACAACGGCCCCAGATATCCCATATGTCCTCTCCTCCACCAGTTCAGTGACCTTGCCCATGTAGAGGATGATGTCCTGGATGTAGCCGGTTTTGCAGTCGCACATCACGAACAGTTTCAGGCCATAACGGTGACGCTTGCTGGGGATGTACTGTCGGATGCTAATATTCCCCCTCCACAGCACCAGACTCTCATCAATGATGAGTTTTTGGTGAGGTTTGAAGGAGGCTGCAAACTTAGTTTTCAGGTATTCAAATATAGGTCTTATCCTCTCCATCGGGTCTTTGGTATTCCTGGGGCGTTCCTGGTTCCTGGTGTGGCTTGCCAGGCTATCAATAAAGTGCAGGTATCCCATGATTGCCGTGAATCTATTCCTGCTCATGACTTTCCCAAAGAAGGGGGTTGCGATGAGGGGATCACATGACCAGTACTTCCTGAGAGACGTCTTCTTGGTGACCCCCATCAGGATGACCAGTGCCAGGAATGCGTAGAACTCATCGGAAGACAAATCCACCCATGAGAGACGTGCCGAGTTCCTCTTCTGCTCCTTCCCTGCCATAAAATAATAGTTGTACCAGTTCGTCTGGTCAACAATCAAGCCGACAAGGTTGGCAGTGAAGAACTGCAAAAAACACCCAGTCTTGTGGTGTCAGGTCCACAATTGGGCATGGTAGGGCCGGCCTCAGCTGCCCCCACAAAGTGGTATTGTCCTGGTAGATAGTTCTCCCCATCCACCCAATCCCACCTATCAGCGCCTTCGTCGTCGCTAGATGGGGCATCGGGCTCATCAGGGTCATCGTCAGGGGCACCGGGGCGGGTGCGGGTGGAGCGTGGGCGGCGTGGGCGGGAGGTGGACCTGGGTCTGGAGCTAGACCTCGAACTTGATCGAGAGCTAGATCTAGAGCTCGAGTCGTTGCTGGGGCGTCTTATTTGCCTCACCTTCTGCATTCGGCCGCGGGTGGCACGCCCGCGAGATATGACACGCCCACGTCGTGTGCTTGCAGGGCGTTGGGGCAGGTCGGGGCGTTGTGGAGAGGCTGGTGATAATGCAGTGGCGCGGGAGGGGCCTGGTTCAGGTGAGGGAGACATTCGTGGTGGGGTGTACGGGATGGAGCCGGAAGGTGATAGTGGGGGGGAAGAATGGCGAGGCGGAGAGTCTGGTAGTAGTGGTGGTGGTGGTGGTGACTCATCCCCCCCCGCGTACTCTGGGTCGGGAGGGAAGAGGGAGCGTTTTGGGTCACGTGACTGCCCTTGTCTCGCACCACGTTGTTCCCTTTGTCCATCACCACGTTGTTCCATTTCTCCATCACCACGTTGTTGTTCGTCACTATGTTTATGACGGCCATAGAACCTCCCCGGGGTATTTTTCTTGAGTGGGGAGATTATGCGAGGTGGGGGAGAAGGCAGGCGGGGTTGTGGGGGTACCTCCTCTTCACTCCCAGACTCGCCCCTTCTTCTCTTCAATCCCCTTCGTTCTTCCCCAGGTACCGGTACACGCACGTAATTTTGAGGGTAAGCAGGTTCATCTGGAACAACAACCTCTTCCCCACTTTCTGAGGATTCAATGGGGTCTTGGGGAAGTGGGCGGCGGGGAGGTGCACTTGCCCCTTGCTGTCTTTGTGACGGCCTTCGCCGCCTGACAGGAATCTGAGCAAGCTCTTCCTCTAGCTCTCTTATTTCGGCTTGCGAAGGGGCATACTCGTCCCCAGACTCGTCCAATGCCGAGTCAGTGTCACTATCAGGGCTGTCAGTGTCGTACAGTATATCCATGACCTCCTCTGTACTGCAGGGGCGGGTAAGGCGGGCACTAGAACGTCGAGACATGGTGTTTCACTCGAGAGGGTACGCGGTAAACTGACCATGAGGTGTGGGAAGGCGGGTGCCCTCTCCCGTCCCCGCGCGCGCACGCGTATGGACAAAACGTTTTGGAATTAGTCCGCCGGTTCCCAAAGTAGTTCCCATATAAATCTAGAGCCATTCTGAGCCTTACGACTGGAGCTATAAGGGTGACGCGTTAGGCGCGTCGCTGGGGCTGTGCGTTACATACATAGCCGACGTGTCAGACGCGTCGCTGGGGCTCCACGGGTTAAAACACCGAAAAGAAAAAGAAAAACTCCACCTCCCCTCCTTCCCCAGTTTCCTCCCCTCCTTCAGTTATCACCTATTTTCCCTGTTATTCCCTTTTCCTGTGGTCTATTTTCGTGCTAACATTAGCGAGTTGGTAGCAGGGCGTAGTCATCACTGTTAGCAAGCGAGTGCAAGAGAGAGAGAGAGAGAGTATCGATCGACAGTCTCTCTCCAGAGGTGGAGAAAAGTGGTGGGCTGGGAGGTTGCCTCAGCCATACATTGTGTAACTCCCGGCCTGTATCGCCGATTTTGACCATCCAAACGCTGTTTCCACTTCTTTTATTGTTGTAACAGGTTAATACCTTTATAATCAACCTATAATAGGCACATATGGATAAGTATTAATGCTATTTATGGTAAAATAAATATGTTAGTGATGGGAACAGCTCAAATACGTCAGCACAGGAGTGTGGTGTCTCATACCCCCCATGCGCACTTCAGAGGTTAATAGTTGACAATAAAAAGGTAAAGGTAAGTGGACTGTGGTATTTTCCAATGACTTCAATACAATGCTGCCCTGTACACCATTGCAGCTCTGCAGAAAGTGAATTAAGGTAATACAAACAGATTCCAGTATAGTATCCTGGTAACTGTTGAGCACCACTAGTACCGTCAAGTGTTTAGTGCAGAAAAACTACTATACCCAATATCATAAAATGACCAGAGTTCCTTTAGTAAAGCATACATTGACATTTAGAATAGCTATGATCATTGCTTTTTATCATAGGAACAGAGTAAAATATAGGTGTGCCATACAAGTTTACAAATAAGGAAATGGTGATGAACTGGTCTATCAGAGTGAGAACTGAGCGATCTCTGCCATACCCATAGCTTACTCTGACTGTTCCTTTTACTTATATATTTTCTAGATCTCAAGTGACGGCGTCTCTTCCGTGGATTGACCTCCCAATCTACCAAGATTGGAAGCCAAAGCGTCACATTTTTCCTTTGCCCCTCAACTTTCTCTTCATAATTGCTGAGGGGCACAGGGCCCTGGGTGGGGCTTTGGTTTCCCGGGCGTTCTGCACCCTCCTCAGCTCCCCGCCATGGAGTGGCTTCGGTCACCCAGGCTTTATTGTGGTCGGCAGGGAGGGTTCTGTGGGGGCGCTCGGTTATGGCCTTGGCCTTGCTCGGGGCCTTGGGGCTGTTCGGCCAGGCAGCTTGGGGAACAACAACAACAACAACAACAACAACAACTAGTATAGGTAGCGCCAATGCACTTGACAATAATCTTGACCCCTTAACTTCTTACAACTCAAAATGAATGACAGCAATCGGGCTGACATTTCTATTTGGGAAGAGTCCATCAGGAAATAGGTGTGGATATTTACAGCCAGTTTGCTCTAGGCCCTTTTGAGTTACAAAGAGGCCAAGGATCAATATTATTGTCAAGTTCGTTGGCGCTACCTATACTGTACTGTCTGATGGCGTAATGGGATTCCAAATGTAAGTAAGAGAAAAGTTTGTGAACCTCCCTTGTTTTTCTTTTTACAAATTTGGTATTACTGGTGGTTATGCAAACTAATGTCAATGGTTTAACAATATGTAGGTGAAAGACTTAGTGGTGGAAGAATAAATGAACAAACAAAAGAATTATAGGCCAACATTTCTAGGAGGTACCAGTAGGATGAAATCAAAATTGTGGAGTGTCACAAATTCCATTCAGAAAGTGAGAGAAAAAAAGGGAAAGAAATATAAGAGATAGAACAATAAAGAGAGAAAAGAGAGAATCAAAAAATATATAAATTAAAATGTAAAACTTGCAAACTAAACAAACCAAAACTGGGACAAAAACAATATAAAGTCAAATCAACTTACCAAAATCGCTATGTGGAAACAACGCTTACTAAAATAAAATTTATGAAATAAAAGAACACAATCCACCACATAGGGTGTACACTACTACATGAGCAAGTTAATCTGTTTCCCAAGCAAACTAATGGAGGTCTCCCTCGATTTATGATTGGGTTACTTTCCTGAAAACCCAATCTTAAATAGAACAATCGTATAGCGAACCCTAAAATTAATGAGGTGAATGGGGATTAGTTATCGGACCTGCCAAAACCCAAACACATAAAAACCTATAATAATATCGTAAATTAGGGCATGGATAGTGAGGGAGACCTGTATAATACAAGAAATAGAACAACGAACATATTATCGGTACCTGTGAGAGATAGAGGTAGTATTGGTAAGTGATCGTCTGTCCGTCGTCCGGTGGCATGACCATATGTAGCCCTATCTGCATCTCCAGTTCCTGTTGTCCGAGGGGATGGTCTTGACGGTGGTAAGACATGGCCAAACTCCTGCCCCAGTCCTGCTCAATAGTCACCTCACTCATAGATCTGAATACATACACAACAACTGTACTATAGTTATATTATTTGTATTATTTTTATATTTTTTACATTGTTCTTAATACCAATAACCCCTAAATTAAATTAATGAAAGCAAGTGATTCTCCCAAGATTCGAAATTAGGATACAGTATCTCATTCAGAGCTAGACATGCTCTAATCATTATACCATCAAGACAGTTATAAGTACAGCACATACATACATACATACAAGTTTAAAGACCACTTCATCCACAGAGAGTGTGGTTTTAGTCTCTTTACTGTAGTGGAGTACAGTCGCGCTAATAAGTGATGTCTCTGCACTAAGTATGTTTTGATCAATAATTGGTATCAGCAATATCTTAGTGTCATGTCTTCATATCGAGTGAAATATACACACATGTTCCTACACTAACCCTACCTATTCAACATATGACAGACATTAATACAGCACAGAGCAAGCCAAACGTAACGACAGCTGGGACACGACTTATTAGCGCAACCGTACAATAGACTTGGCACAACACACCCCATCATGTTATCACAGTGGTTATTAAGGGGACATGGGCCGGTTTTCTGGACCACTTTCTCCCTCGTGTTTAGCCCCATTAGTTTTCAGATGTTAAGATGTTTGCCCCATTAGTTAGTTGTTGTTGTTGTTGTTGTTCCCCAAGCTGCCTGGCCGAACAGCCCCAAGGCCCCGAGCAAGGCCAAGGCCATAACCGAGCGCTCCCACAGAACCCTCCCCGCCGACCACAATAAAGCCTGGGTGACCGAAGCCACTCCATGGCGGGGAGCTGAGGAGGGTGCGGAAATGCCCGGGAAACCAAAGCCCCACCCAGGGCCCTGTGTCCCTCAGGAATTATGAAGAGAAAGTTGAGGGGCAAGGGAAAAATGTGACGCTTTGGCTTCCAATCTTGGTAGATTGGGAGGTCAATCCACGTTAGAGACGCCGTCACTTGAGATCTAGAAAATATATAAGTAAAAGGAACAGTCAGAGTAAGCTATGGGTATGGCAGAGATTGCTCAGTTCTCACTCTGATAGACCAGCCCATCACCACATGACTAGAACCCAATCCTCTCAGCATCAGCTAGGAAAGGCCCTAGAAAGCCGCCTTTGGCGGGGGATAGCTCCCCTATTTCAACCCTTTTCGGGGTTGGGCACCCGCTAAACTAGTTAAACCGCTAAACCCGCTAGTTAGTTGATTTTAAGACCTTCCGCCCCATTTCTTCGTCAATATTTAGACCTTTCGTGCTATTTAGGTGTCGATTTTTTCCCTGGCGAACGATAGTGAGCCTGTAATGTTGGAAGAACCGGCCTTCGGCTGGGACATTTTTCTACCGAAAAATTTAAAAATTAATCTAGAAGGGGGATCTAATGAATGTTTTTTTTAAATTTGATGGAGGTCTAGGGAGGAAACTAGAAAAATAATGAATACATGCAAAAATTGCCTAAAAAGTGAACCATCTCCCCTTAATCTAATCATGTACAGGCGAGGTTAATAAATGTTGTCGGATATTTCACAAAGTTTCGGATACTGACTAATACTCTGAGGGATATGCACTTTTGCCCAGTAGCTATAAAGATACTGTACCAATAAAACATTTTGAGCGAAAACCACTGGAATCTATGACAACACTTAACCCGTTGAGTACCGTAGGATACAGTAATAAAAGTCCCCAGCAGTCCCAAGCATTGTGGCGAAAATGGCAGGAGAGACCACCTTTTCACCTCAAGAGATGAGGCAAGACTGGATCTCTCATTTTTTTTTTTTTTTTTTTTTTTACAAGGCTTAAAAAAAAAAATATATATATATATATATATATATATATATACAGTACAAGCCTTGTACAGGCAGTTACAAGACAAATACATTACTGACGAATATACTCGGCCCGGGGACTGTGGAGTTACTTATCTATTGACGAATATACTCGGGCCTGGGACTGTAAGGGTTAATACTCCCGATTGTACTGCACCCAACTGCACTAGGAATAGCATGGTTGGTCGAGCACTCGCCTGCAAACTGTGAGGTCAAGGGTTCCAGACTCGGGCCATCCAGTGTGTGTTATGTGAAGGGGGATCTAATGAATGTTTTTTTTAATTTGATGGAGGTCTAGGGAGGAAACTAGAAAAATAATGAATACATGCAAAAATCGCCTAAAAAGTGAACCATCTCCCCTTGGTGGAGCATTGACCACTTGCGAGTTTCAGGCTATAAGGAAGTTGGTGACGTAAACATCGGTATTAAACAGAAATACAAGAATATAGTGGATACATAATGGATAAAACGTATGTTGAAATTAGTTGTATGTACAGTATTTAACTATTTATAAATGTACTACAACCGCATTTTAGCTGGTAATTCTGCTAAATATCAATATAAAAATACTCCAACTTCCTCATAGCCTGAAACTCGCAAGTGGTCAATTGGTCGATCAATCTGTAAAAACTGTCCACTGAAGTCCCTGAAACATCAGGGCACCCACCCTAGCCCAGCTCTTAACCCTCTGAGGATCGATGGATGAGGATTTTTTGTGCTCTGGCTATTATTAGACAATTTTATTCAGATTAGTAACGGTATAAGGAAGTCAAAGGGTTGATTGAGATAGTATTTACCCTTTTAATACCCACATATCCTTCCTAAGCTGCATAAAATCGTCTAATGATAGCAAAAAATAAACTGCTAAAACGCATCAGAGCTTCAAGAGGTTAATTTAAGCAGAGAATGCATGCTGGTAAAAACGCATCATAGCGGCTTTGATCTGAACATCAATCTACAAGCATATATTTGAATAAAGAAAATTGCAAGAGCTCACAAACATTTGTCAGTAGCTGTACAAGAGTTAGGTGCACAACAGTTTAAATCCAAGTTTCTAAAGGATGAAGAATGGCATTAGGTGCATGATTCTAGTTTTCATTGAGTTTGTGTTAGTTAGTTATGTAGAGCAGATTAACCAGACCACTGAGCTCCATACGGAACTCTCATAGGTCTGGCCCAAAGGATTGGATCAGATTACTGAAAGGAGCTTAAGGCGACGCAAAAAACGGACGATAGGGGGGAAGGAAAATGACGGAGAATCGGATAAAAGGTCAGTGAATGATTTAGTACCAAAACAAACCATACGCAGATGGGCAGTATCTGGGCAGTCAAAGACGTGGCGAACAGTTAGAGGGGAATGACAGGAGGAGCAGGTAGGGGGCGGAGTGCGGGGAGTGGACATCAAATAACCGTGAGTCAGCCGGGAATGGCCTATCCTAAGTCTAGTTAGTAAAACTTCCTCACACCTGTGAGACCTGGAAGACGAGGGCCAAGGACGGACAGAAGGTTTGATTGCACGGAGTTTATTATTGCAGGGTAGAGCATCCCAATGAGATTGCCACGTGCAAAGAATAGAAGGCTTGAGTAAGGACAGCCAATCACCTAACGGAAGGTGGGGCTGGCGAGGGATCATTAAAATAGCATTCTTAGCCGCAGCATCGGCGTCTTCATTGCCACGGACACCGATGTGAGCAGGAATCTAACATAACTGGACCTGGAATCCACGTAGGCTCATCTCGTGGAGAGCGTGTTTTATGGCTAAAACTATTACGTGGGAGGACGAATAAGCACGGAGCGCTTCGAGGGCACTACGAGAGTCACTGTAAATTATAAAGGGCTGTTGAGGGGTGTCACGTATAATGTCAACAGCAGATTGGATAGCTAAAAGTTCAGCAGTAAAGATAGAGGCTTGGGGCGGGAGAGAAAACTGAAGGAGCTTAGTAGAGGACACAGCAGCGAGGCCCACCCCAGAGTCAGTCTTAGATCCGTCAGTGAAGATGGCAAAATGGGGGCCTTTACGACGTATGTGTTCGAGTGCGTGTTGGCAGTGATGGCTAGGGACAAAAGGATATCCCTTAGAGAGGAAGGAGAGGTGAGTGCAAACATTGGGGAGAGAGATAACCCATGGGGGGGAAGGGGAGACAACAGGCGGCGAAACAGCAATGTGAAAGTCAAGAGAGTTGAGGAGAATTGTAGCACGAATCGGAAAGGAGGGGGAAGATGGACACGGATCGGGAATGAAGATATCACTGAAAAAGGAATTAGTGGGAGAGTCACTATGTTTAATTTTTAATGCACGGCGCATAGTAACTAAATCGCGATGGAGGGAGAGCGGGGGCTCGCCACTCTCAGCTAAGACGGAGGTATTTGGGGAGGAACGGAAAGCTCCAGTACAGAGAGTTTGTGTTAAAAATAATATACATTATTATTAACATCGTTCTTAACCCTCTGAGGATCGATGACGCACTTCTTTTTTTGTTTTCTAGCTATTATTAGACGATTTTATTCAGATTAGGAAGGGTATATGGAAGTCAGAGGGTGGATTGAGATAGTATTTACCCTTTTAACACCTTACGAGCGGCCTATGCGGTTTATTTATGTGTACCGCACAGCGGGGTGTTTTTAGCCAAAATAGGGCTGTTTACGTGATCATTTTCATGCCTAAATAAGACCCAGAACGTAAAACTAGTACCTATCCCTGAAAGGGCATAAACAGAGCTTTCGAATGACACCATAACGATCCTTGTATGATGGATAGTTTTCTTGCAATAACCGTGCAACGCGAGTGCAAAAAGCAGGTAATTCGGTACTTTCAGTACATAATTGAGTATGTAGCGAGTGAGAGAGGGAGGAGGGAGCTGAGATTTGTGTCAGTAGGTTCGCCGCGGTGGTCTGGAGCAGTCATACGCTCGCTAGTCTCCTGCCACCACTTGTCTCTCTCTCTCAGCCACATTACGTGCTGAAATTGCCACTCGACCTATGTCGAGCGCCGCCACATAGTCCAGCTTTTTTTAACTCGACTTATGTTGCTCGCCGCTAATTAAGGGTTAATACCCACAGCTCCTTCCTAAGCTGCATAAAATCGTCTAATGATAGCCAAAATAAAACTGCTAAAACATGTCAGAGCTTCAAGGGCTTAACACCAATAACACTCAAATTAAATTAATAAAAGCATATGATTCTCCCAGGATTCGAACCCAGGATATCACATACAGAACCCACACGCTCTAACCATTACACCATCAAGACATTGTGAGGTTATAAAAGAAGGTGAAGTACAATCGGCCTAATTAAAATGTAAAACTTGCAAACTAAACAAACCAAAATTGGGACAAGGACAATATAAAGTCAAATTAAATTATCAAAATCGCTATGTGGAAACAACGCTTACTAAAATGAAAATTATTAAATAAAAGAACACAATCCACCACATAGGGTGTACATTACTACATGAGCAAGTTAATCTGTTTCCCAAGCAAACTAATCGCACATATAACAACGCACTAAGGAAGTAGTCAAGTTTGGGAAGTCCGGGACGTTCTGGCAAATTTTACTAAACTCTGCATGAATAAAGAAACTACATGTTAAATGTCAAAATATTATTTAAAATCAAATTTGCAACATGACAAGACATTAACAATAGTACAAAATACAAATATTGATAAGATATCTATACTATTACAAAATAATATATAAAATACAGTACAGCACTCACTAACGATAGTGCTATCGGGTAGGTACCTGTAAGCATAGTATGCCTCAAGTGACCCCTATCAATAACTACCCTACAAATAACCTACATTTATAGCACAAATAAACTAAGGAAATCGCAAAAGTAAGCAATTGATACTATCGACAATGAATACATATAATATAAAGATAAATAATTGCAAAATATGAAGTAACAACAGATTTAAACAAAGAGTACTCTTTTAACAAGAACAATAAATTTAAAAAATCATCAATATTAATATTAATAATAAAAAAAGAAAAAGAAAAAGAAAAAGATAAACAATAAATACAGACAAAAAACAATAAATACAGACAAAAAGTAAGCAGAGGTTATACAAGAAACTTCAAGTTAAAAATGCTTGATTAAAATTATTGATGTCAAATTTTAGAATAGTCACAATAATTGACCCTAAAAAGATTAAATTTATGGAACAATTTACTTGCCTCAAAACCTCTGTCCACTAAGAGTCTGTATAGTAACCTAGCTCTAGCCCAAAAGTCATCTACTTTAGTGCAGATTTTACAAAATCTTATTAACTGGGAATAAAAACAATTATAAGTTATTTTACTATCGATATTACTACTAGGGAAAGGAAAGTTTATTACGTTAAAATTAAAATCATCAACTTTGTGATATACTTTAAGTATGCACTGTTCATTAACAATCTATATTTATATCATGAAATTTTCAACTTTATAATTTACGTTACATTGTGTGAGGGGAATAGAATTAGGGTAAATAAGTTTAGCAACTTGATTAAAATTTAACAAATTGCAAACGAGAATATCATCAATATATCTACTATTATTACTTAACAATTTAGCAAGTGCTAATTTTTCTGGGATTTTTTTTTCTTGCTACTGTCAACTAAGTCTTTTATATATTTAAATTCTAAAGCAAGCAAGAATAAATCTGCAATTAAAGGGCTAGCATTTTCACCCATAGGAGTTCCTAATATTTGTTTGAAAATGTAAGGCCCGAATCTAACATAAGTATTGAAAAGGAGGAATTTAAGGGCATCTTTAAGTTTAGTTCTATCAAAATATACAGAACTAGTGGGAGTAGAGCTAAGTGATGCATTATTAAAATATGTATAAACATTTATGAAATAATTACCATTCCTAACGAACCTGTCAAAGTGCAAATCTATAATAAAGCAAAGCTCTGAATATACTAAATCTAAAGGCAAATTGGTATACAAAGTTGAAAAGTCAAAGCTATGTACCGAGGTAACTTTCGGCATGGTATTTATTTTATCAATAACTTCTAACGAATTGTCAACACTCCAATAATAGTTAATGACAGTTCTTCTCATGATGGTATTACAATATCTTTTATGAGTACTTTTAATGTATTTTAAGCAATTTATGACTTGTTCTGATAGAGTTTTAGTGGTAGCAAATTTTGCTCCGGCAATAAAGCGATATTTATAAGGTCTTTTATGAAATTTAGGTAACATGTATAATTTTGCAATGCACTTGTTCTTATCAGAAAGTTTAATATCAAATGTTATATTTTTCTTGGTATGTTCATCGATTAAGTTATCAATATTCAGATTATTTTGAATTTCATAAACAGAATTACCGCAAATATTTTTACGTAATATGTTACCTTTAATGCCTAATTCTTTTTTCTTGTTTTCAAGATAAAATTTCTTACATGTGAAGCTATAATTATTGCTGGCTTTATCTACTGTAGTGATTACAAAATGTTTATGTAAATTTATTAAATCAGCTTTAAGCTTATTATAATTATAGTCTATAAAATCTGAAAGATTAAATTCATTTTTAAGCGAGAACATTTTATTTCTAATTAACTTAATTAATAATTTAGACCATGCTTCTAGTTCTCTCGCATCGCAGCACACAATTTTTAACAATTTATCTTTTAATTTATTGACTGAAAAAACAATATCTTTTAAAATTATGTCCCATGTTACTTTATTACTCCCTATTCTAAATTTAAACCCTTTACGACATAGCTCCGCTAATTTGTTGTTTGCAAAATGTTTAACTCAATTCCTGGCAGCAGCCTCCACGAACCAAGACCACCCACTAAACTACATGGCAACACACCCACAGACACCAAGAAATATCAAAACAACACCCAGCACACGGTATCACACACAATTATTGTCCTCTCTCCCTCCCTGCCCACCCCGAACCAACTTCCAGAAGCACATCCATACTCATATCTCTCACCGATCCATCCACTCACTCACAGACAACACACAGCTGCATGCACGACCTCCCGAAATCCATCCTTCCGAATCCTCCCTTCCTCGCGAGGACAGAGTCCACCTGGCCAGGCTGAGATGCGGACACCATCCAGCTCTCCTGAGCTATCAGAAGAGACTGGATGACTCCGTTGTCGACGCCGGGATGTAACACAGCACCCCATACCATTAAACACATCATAGAAGACTGCATTTCACACAACCACTTACGCCAACAACACAATCTACACTCAATGAGAGCTCTGTGGGAAAGCCCGATCGTGGCCATGGCCTTTCTCAGGGACTCGGGGCTGTTCGGCCAGGCAGCTTAGGGAACAACAACAACAACAACAACAACTAGTTCTACATCACCTGTTAATATGTGACATATCGGACTATAAATGAACTTTGCTAGTGCATCATGTCTGCTAGCTGGCATATCCATGACTCTTTCACACACGCATTTATTATTATTGAAAATATCATTATCTGAAAGATTTCCTAAAACTTTATTATAATTACAAATAATAGACCCAACAGGTCGTTCATATGAATACACTATTAATGGTTTGAAATCTTTACAACCATCTGGTAACATGGACTTAACTTTCTTTGAATTAATAAGACTGTTAACATTAATTTTGTCTAAAATTTTAGAGGAATAATTTAAAGTGGACATGACTTTATCTTTAATACGGTTATCTTTGGATTTCTTAGAATTAGCTCTAATATATCCCATAAAAGCAAAGACTATATTCTTAAATTTATTTGTGAAATTATGTTTATTGTTTAGAATATTTTCTATAAAAGGAGCAAAACTTTTCTTTTGTAGGCCTTTCAATTAATCTTTTAATTTTTTAATTCCGAAATTTCGATATAATGAATATAAATTATTAACAATAATTTTAATATCAGACCTGTTTTTCTTTTTATTAAATGTATTTAGTCTTCTATTACCGTGTCTACCAGGTCTTCTGTTTAAAACAGGGAAGTTAAAATATGGGTTATTGAAATAGTTTTTTAATAAATCTTTATACAAAATGTTGCCTACATTTTGTATTTGATTGTTAAGTCCAAATGGATAGATGGTCATTAATTTTCCAATCCAATAATTTTCTCTATCTAAAACATTTTGATTACTTTGAACAATTTCTATAATTTTGTATTTACAATCAAATTTAGTACAATCTGTGTTAAAATGCTTATATAGAAGAATCTTGGAGTCGATGCCGTTCTTAATTCCTGATCTATGCCCGTAGGCTCTTTCTCTTAAACATTGCTCCGTCTTTCCAACATATTGTATACCACATTTATCACAGGTTATTAAATAGATAACATTCTTTACTTTACATGGAGATGTTACATTAACAGAAGAATTTAAAAACAAAAATATTGTATTGGTAATGTAACTTTTAAAAAATGTTTGATGTTCAAAATCAAATTCATTCACACAGAGTTTACATTTACAGTTATCATATAATAAGTGATGTCTCGGCACCAAGTATATTTTGATACATAATTGGTATCAGCAATATCTAAACATTATTAATTTAGAGTGAGATATACAAACATGTTCCTACACTTACCCACTCTATTCAACATCCGACAGACATTAATACAGCACAGAGCAGGCCAAACGTAATGACAGCTGAGACATGACTTATTATCGCAACCGTACACTATAAAAAGGGAGACATACTTGAAGGAAGGCCTACACTTATCCACTCTATTCAACATCCGACAGACATTAACCCTCCAGCCCCGGCTACGCATTACATAAATATTCCCTGAAACCCGGGTGTTTTGGCCGAAAAACGTCTAGGCTAGGCTACCGTATCTTTGTTATTCTGACTGCTTCCGCATTCCCGCGCATCCCCAAGCGTAGCTGTGTTATTTACCTGTAGAATGGCGTTAAGTAGAGCTCTCTAAGTCAACTGGTTCAGTTGTGATGATGATTTAATTGGAGATAACCTTATGGCAACAACAGCCACTTTACACTACTTTTCGATACTTAACAACAACATACAGGCACACACGAACAAGCGACGCTCTCCTTCTTGTGGCCGGAGATGCGGGGGGTCGGTCCAGCCGGCTGTTGTTTACATGCGTCGGACCGACGCCTCGCACACCAAGCTCACAGGCTTTCAACCACTGGGCGTTAAAGAGCCCTTCCGGGCAGCTGTTGTATGCTTTTTTATGGGCGTTCAAGAGCCCTTCCGGGAACAGAGGGTTAATACAGCACAGAACAAGCCAAATATAATGACAGCTGAGACATGACTTATTAGCGCGACCGTACAATATAAAGGATAGACATAATTAAAGGAAGGCCAGGACTGGAAGCATTACTCTGAAGCAAATCGGCAGCGCGGGAAGTTCTCCCCCTGCCAGGCGTCCAGTAAGTAGTTGTAGTAGTGAACTGTAACGGGAAAATTAGGTCAAGTAGAGATCCTGTTAAAATGTAAAACTTGCAAACTAAACAAACCAAAACTGGGACAAAGACAATATAAAGTCAAATTAACTTATCAAAATCGCTATGTGGAAACAATAGAGTGACCAGATTTTTCTTTGCACGTCATTTTGATGCCTGAATTATACATTACTCAGTTTCCTTCCTGCTGACGATAAACTGAATCTCTTAGCAGCTAATTTCTTGATACTAAAAGGAAAAATATGAAACTACTATGTCTCTGCATCATATTAAAACCAAATTGTTGTTGTTGTTGTTCCCCAAGCTGCCTGGCCGAACAGCCCCAAGGCTGTACAGCAAGGCCGTAACTGAGCGCCCCCACAGAACCCTCCCTGCCGACCACAATAAAGCCTGGGTGACCGAAGCCACTCCATGGCGGGGAGCTGAGGAGGGTGCGGAAACGTCCGGGAAACCAAAGCCCCACCCAGGGCCCTGTGCCCCTCAGCAATTATGAAGAGATAGTTGAGGGGCAAAGGAAAAATGTGACGCTTTGGCTTCCAATCATGGTAGATTGGGAGGTTAATCCACGGAAGAGACGCCGTCACTTGAGATCTAGAAAATATATAAGTACAAGGAACAGTCAGAGTAAGCTATGGGTATGGCAGAGATCGCTCAGTTCTCACTCTGATAGACCAGCCCATCACCACATGACTAGAACCCAATTCTGTCAGCATTAGCTAGGAAAGGACCTAGAAAGCCACCTTTGGCAGGGGGATAGCTCCCCTATTTCAACCCCTTTCGGGGTTGGGCACCCGCCTTTATGTTTTGTAAAAACATAACCCCCCCTGGGGGTTAGGGAATAGAATATGCCCCACGTGCCTTCTGCGTGTCGTAAGAGGCGACTAAAGAGGTTGGGTCGGTGGGCTTGCGACCCCCACCCGGAAAAAATATCTAAGCAAAGAAAAACGAACGAACAGCCTCGGATGCGGACGGAACCAACGTTGACGAACCACGACCGACTAAGGACATGCCTTCGGACATTCTGAGAATGGCTACGTGGAATGTTAGTGGCATGAATGATGGCACAAAGAGAGAGAGGTTCTGGAAGTGTTAGTGAATGCCAGGCTGGATGTATGTGGAATGACAGAGACCAAATGGAAAGGTTCAGATGTGAGAGAGTGGGAGTGTGGAATGGGTGTGTGTGCTGGAGTGAGTGAAGGAACAGCGAGAGAAGGTGCATGTTTGTTTGTAAGTAGCAAATGGAAGGAATGTGTAAGAGTATGGGTCTGTGGGTTCAAGGATTGTGTGGGTGAGAATGAAAGTAGGAATACAAACGTGGGTGATTGTATGCGTGTATGCCCCGACAGAGGATATACTTGAAAGAAAGAAAGAGGAGTTCTGGATGAATGTGGAGGCGTGCCTGGAGAAGTTTGACAAGAACGAAAGAATATTTCTGATTGGGGATATGAATGGTAAGGTGGGTGATAGGAAAGTTGAGGGAGTGGTGGGAGGGTGGGGGGTACCATCAGAGGTGAATGGGAATGGTAGTGCACTTGTGGACGTATGTGTGGGGAGGAGGCTGTGGATAGCCAACACCTTCTTCCGACACAGAATGATCCACAGGTACACGTGGAAACGGATGTTGACGATGAAGGATAAGACAGTGGTGGAACGAAAGTCATTGATTGATTATGTATGTGTGGATGAACGAATGAAGAAATCTGTGATGGATGCTAGGGTGTATAGGGGTATTGGAGGGGGTCTGTCTGATCATTATGTAGTGGTAGCTAAGGTTAGGATACAAAAGAAGTGGGTGAGGAGAGCGGGAGGGAGGCGAGAGGAGGGTGGAATGGTGAGGAGGGTGGAGAGGTTGCAGGAGGAGGAAGTCAGGGAGGAGTACAGGAGAGCAGTGGAAAGACGACTAGGTGGGTTCGACCTGGAAGTTATGGAGGAAGTGGAGGAGATGAGCAGGGTGTTTAAGGATGAGATCTGTGCAGCATGTGGAGGTGTGTGGAGTGAGGAGAAGAGGGAGGGGAGTGAAAGGTACAGCATGGTGGACAGAAGAGGTAAGAATAGCTGTGGAAGAAAAGAAGAAAGCATATAGAGAGTGGTTGGGTAGTAGAGGGAATGAAGATTCCGAGAGACAGAAACGAGCGAGGTACGTGGAGAGTAAGAGGGTGGTGAAGAGAGTTGTGAAGGAAAGTAAGAGAAGAGTAGATGAGGAATTTGGAAGGAATCTGAGTGTAAAATGGAGGGAGAGTAAGAAACTGTTCTGGAAAGAAGTCAAGAAAGTTAGGGAAGGTAGCAAGGGAAACAGTAAGGGTGTGAAAGATAAGAATGGGAGAATGCTAGCCGAGAAGCAAGAGAGTCGAAAGATGGAGGGAGTACTTCAGTGAGTTGCTAAATGAAAGGAATGAAGAGCCAGCAAACATAGCTGGATATGGTATGGGAGGGAGAAGAAGAGAAGTAGTGGAGGAGGAGGTGGGGATCAGGAGGTCAGAAGTGTGGGAAGCCATGAAAAGAGTGAAGTTGGGGAAAGCACCAGGAACAGATGGAGTGTGTGGGAAATGTTGAGGTATGGTGGTGAGATAGTGATAGAATGGGTATGGAAAATGTGCAAACTAGCATGGAGAAGGGGAGTGCACCCGATGACTGGAAGACTGGCATAATAGTCCCCCTATATAGGGCAAAGGGGAAAGAGGAGTGTGTGGTAACCACCGAGGAATATGTCTTCTAAGCGTAGTAGGGAAGGTATACAGTAGGGTAGTGATTGAGAGAGTGAGAGTGAGAACGGAGAAAATGGATAGGCGACGAGCAGGGAGGTTTTAGGAAGGGAAGAGGATGTGTAGATCAGATTTTTACCCTGAATTGTGTTGTGGAGAAGTATCTGGAGAAGAAACAAAAGGTGTATGTTGCCTTTATGGACTTGGAGAAGGCCTATGACAGAGTGGATAGAGAAGGTTTGTGGAAAGTATTTAGAATATACGGAGTAGAGGGCAAGTTGCTGAAAGCAGTGAAGAGCATGTATGAGGGTGCAAAGGCGGCAGTACGTGTGGAGAGTGAGCAGAGCGAGTTCTTTGACCTGAATGTTGGTTTGAAACAGGGGTGTGTGATGTCCCCGTGGTTGTTTACTGTATATATGGATGGAGTTATGAAAGAAATACTATCAAGAGCAGTGGATGTTGGTGTATCGCTGAAAAGGGAGGGAATTGAGTGGAAGCTACCTATACTGCTGTTTGCGGATGATACAGTTCTGATGAGTGATAATGAATGGGAGTTGCAGGGTCTGGTAAATGAGTTTGGAACAGTGTGCGAAAAACGGAATTTGAAGGTAAATACGGGGAAGAGCAAGGTTATGGTCTTCGAAAGGGGTGAAGTCACAGAGTGTGAGGTGAAGCTGAACGGTCAGGCTATGGAGATCATCAACTCTTTTAAGTATCTGGGCAGTGTGTTGAGTAAAGATGGGACTATGGATGAAGAGGTGCGGGAGAGGGTACAACAGGGGAAGAGGGTTGTAGGAACGCTAAAAGCAGTAACAAGAAATAGGGTGGTCAGTATGGAAGTGAAGAAGTCCTTGCATGACAGTGTGGTAATCCCGACACTGACTTACGGAAGCGAAGCATGGACGTTGGTTGAGAGACTCAGACCAAGAGTGAGAGCAGTGGAAATGAATTACTTAAGGAGTGCGTGCGGAGTTACATGGAGGGATAGACAGACTAATGAGGAAGTAAGGAGGAGGTGTGGTGTGGAGGTAGATGTGCTGGAAAGTGTGAAAAGGAACAACTTGAGATGGTTCGGCCATATGGAACGTATGGAAAGCGAGAGAATGACTAAGAGGGTGTACGAGAGCGAGGTGGAGGGACAGAGGGGGAGAGGTAGACCGAATATGAGGTGGAAGGATGGAGTGAGGAACTACATGAACGAAGGCGGTGCTGGTTGGGGGGAGGGGCGTCGACTGACTGGGGACAGAGGTGCATGGGGGCGGTTCGTTCGTGGCCACCCCTTCGGGGATCACGGCGTCAGGCAATAGATAGATAGATAGTGGTTAGCGTTTTTTTTAGATGCCATTATGTTTCCTCACTTATGCATATTATCACCACCCCACCAATTAACTTACAAATAAACTTAACTAATCAAATCAATGAAACTAATGAATACATGTGGTACTCCAAGGATTCCAACCTAGGATACTCACACCGAAACTCTGCGCACTAACCATTACGCTATCAAGACAGTTAAAGGTTGTTGTTGTTGTTGTTCCCCAGGCTGCCTGGCCGAACAGCCCCAAGGTCCCGAGCAAGGCCAAGGCCATAGAGCGCCCACACAAAACCCTCTCTGCTTACCACTAACAAAGCCCGGGTGACCGAAGCCACTCTAAGGCAGGGAGCTGAGGGTGCAGAAACGCCCGGGAAACCAAAGCCCCACCCAAGGCCCTGTGCCCCTCAGCAATTATGAAGGGAAAGTTGAGGGGCAAGGGGAAAATGTGACGCTTTGGCTCCCAATCTGCCAACTTTTAAGTTGGCAGTAGGGAGGTCGATCCACGGAAAAAACGCCGTCACTTGAGATCTAGAAGATGTATAAGTAAAAGGAACAGTCAGAGTAAGCTATGGGTATGGCAGAGATCGCTCAGCTCTCACTCTGATAGACCAGCCCATCACCACATGACTAGAACCCAATCCTCTCAGCATCAGCTAGGAAAGGCCCTAGAAAGCCGCCTTTGGCGGGAGGATAGCTCCCCTATTTCAACTCCTTTCGGAGTTGGGCACCCGCCAGACAGTTAAAGGTTTATGCACAAGCCTACAATATATATCCATTATAAAAGAACAAGATTATACTCTATTTTTGATCATGTAGAATCTTCATCTATCTATTGATCTATCTACCCATCTATCTATAATTAAAATCTAAAGCTTGTAAAACAAACAAACCAAACCAGGAATGCACAATATAAAGACCAAAAAGAACTTATCAAAATCACTATGTGGAAATAATACATTGAAGATTTAGCTAAACAATACTATGTAATAAATAACACACAAAACTACTTGTTGAAATGATCTACAGGTTTAATGTGTCCACTTATCAGTTTTAACACACAAAGATTCTCATTATAGTGATACAGTACAGTACTTCATATAGGGTTTTCTACCTACAGTCTACCTGTAGCACATACCTCATAAGTACAAATTAATTATTAAATAATTTCATAGAGGGTTTCCGAGTCGGATGAACTCTAAGTTGGTCAATCCTGTCAGTCCTTGAATAAACTGATGTCCTTTTCAAGATGGACAGATCTGCTTGGGGGCATTTTGTATATAGCCACCCTCATAAAGGGGAGTAAGATATCCGGCGATAGATAGTACTTATGGTCTGTAGCTTAAAGCATAGCTACATACTTTTTCAGTTGTTTTATCATAATAACATCAAAATACTATACAGGTCTCCCTAACTATCAGATGCTTCAATTTACGATATTATTATAGGTTTTTGGGTGTTTGGCTGGTCACAGAATGCATCCCCATTTACCTCATTAATTTTAGGGTTTTAATTTTGTTTTATGATTTTCTACTTAAGATTGGGTTTTCAGGAATGTAACCCAATCATAAAAGGAGGGAGACCTGTACTATATCTCCGCTAAATTTTCCGTCTCAAAACAGCCCTTACCGTCCCCATAGAAGTTGCTGTAGGGATGCTCAGCCACAAAACCCTCCTCCTCCTCCGACTCTATACCGTTGTTGGGTGAGCTGACCACAAACGGCCTTGTGTCGTCCACCTCCAAGCTGGTGTTACGTATGGTGTCGACGTACAGCTTCACGTAGTCCTCCTTGTACTGCTCAAAGTTGCTGAATGTCCCGTACCTGAGAATAGAATAGACAGTTAACCCTCTCGCTATACTGTGGACTCGGGGGTTGCCGTTTAGCATTCAGAAATAGAGTTCTCTCAATCTCATAATTACCTCTCCATAATTAGTTTTCTGTCCACAGCTCATTCAAAGAAAACTTCAGAGGTTGAAGTAACTAAACCTAAAGATTTCTAAACACCCCTGATGACCAGAAAGGGTGCAAATCGCATCCTGTGCGTGGAAGAGTTAAGTGGGTAGGGTTTAATTATTTGTTTATTTATCTATTCATTTATCATGGTTCTAGTTTCCTCCCTAGACCACCATTGAACTTAATAAATTATCCTCAAGATCCCCATTCAAGATAAATATGTAGATTTTTCGATAGAATTAATTTAAGTGGACCTATTCCTATACAACTAAAGAAACACAATAATTCTATCTATTGCCAGAAACCTTAATCCCCAATGGGGTGGCCACGAATGAACTGCTTTCATATGCTTCCATATGCTGAGGAAATTAATTCAATTATCTAGCTAGTTCCAGTTCAAGGAGGAGGGTCGTTCAAGCCCAACCGCCCATTAAGAAACTGCCAGACAAAAACTGCAGGAAAATGGGTTGCTTCTGTTTGGGCTTGGTCTCGGTCTTGAGTCGGCCACCCCCAGCTATGCAATATGTGCCTGAGTACATACAAACATACATACACACATACCGGTACATACATACCAATTATCTCTAAGTGCCGCCTCGTTCTCATTATTCCCGGCCCATAGTAGTATACTGTACTGGGGTGGTGGTGGAGGCGACGCAGCTGGGTCACCACCTCAGCCCTCACACTATCCAGGAACGCGTCACCGATGGGGTACATGCTGCACGCGAACATCAGGTCCTCCCAGATCAGTATCCCTAACTCATCTGCAATCTGTTGGAGAGGAGTTATAATGTAAAACTTGCAAAACAAACAAACCAAAACAGGAATGGCACAATAAAAAGACAAAAGAACTTATCAAAATCACTATGTGGAAATAATGCATTGAAGATTTAGCAAAACTATAATTATTATTGGCTAGGAATCCTCCTCAATTCTCCTACTCGACGAGAGAGAGAGAAAGGGGCGAGGGAATGCGAAAGTGGTCCCGGACCACAAGAATTGGAACTTTAGAATGTTGTTCCTGTTCGAGCTGAGCTCTGTCTCTTGTCAGCCACCTCTAGCTATAGGGTATGTGCCTGAGTATATACATACAAACATACAGTATATTCATATTATGAAATATATATACGCAAAACAAACTTAACATACAAATAGTGTAATGTAAAAATGAACTATGAAAAGTTAACAGAATGAATATAAACATCACTTGTGGAGGAGCACTTTATTGACAACGTTCTATTTATTAGTGGCCCCTCCATCATTGACGAACATGCCTATTACATAAGGCATCCTCTTCAAACACTAATCCGCCGTAGTTTGAATCTACCGCGCAGAGCATTTAAAAACTGAGGAGCCTTCATCATGAGCGCACGCGACCTCACTCATGGCTTCAGTCATTATGAATTGGGTTCTCACTACGAAAAAACTTCGTAAAAAATAAAAACAAAAAGAAAATAAGAATAACTATCTAATAAGCTTTCCATCATATCGTGGATGTACTTGTGTGGATCTCTGACCAGACGCTGATTCAGGCGTCATTCTTCCTTCTCTGCTCTGCGCTCAGCCTGCCCGGACGTGTCTCCCCACGCTCCGCTGGTTCCGCATTTGCTGCGTCCCTAGTGAGTTTTTTCTCATTTGTTTACTCCGGGATGTATCGAGTAAGGTTAGGATATGCGTAGCAGGAGTGTCCTGGGCTGGTTGCCCGCAGTGCAGTGTATTTTGGGTCGTGTGTTTGGGGCATCTATTTCGGATGTACCCTCGTGGTCCTGTTGTGGACTTGTGATCGTTTCACAGTTGAGTTAGCTTGTGATGCAGGCGGCTTTCATTACGCGTTAATTATTGCTGCCTTTTATCTTTCTGATGAGGTAAGCTTTGCTTACTGACGTTCCCAGCGTATTTTTCTTCACTTAGTGAAGCTTTTTCTGGGTCCCGAGTCAGTCTTCCCTTTGCCGGAAGTATTTGCTACAGTGGTGTGTTGGCGGTGGTTCCTGTTGTTATATTTCCAGTGTTTTGTGTATATTTCAACATTTCTTATGCCGTCTACTTAGGCCTAGCCAGCCGCTCGTAGCTTTGCCACATGTACAAGTGTTATTGTTTATTTTTATAAATATGCCCTACTGTGTCATGTGTATCCGGGTTTTAGTTGTGTATTGGCTAATTCCTCGGACTATGTTTGTTTCCTGGTTTAGTTGTGTATTGGCTAATTCCACGGATTATTGTGTGGACTTAGGATAGTCGTGCGTGGCTTTCCTTCGTGTCCGTTGTTCGTTCAGATGGTGTCTGAACGGGGTGGGTTTCCTTCCGGCGGGTTTTTTCTCGGTTTCACCATGAAAAAACCCGGCCGAGAGCCGTGTTGGGCCACACGTGGTTTCAACACAGGCTTGTGTCCCCGGCGATGAGGTGTCTGTGGCTCTCCAGGAATGCGTCTCTGTGTTGGTGCCTGTTTTCAGGCTCCCTTTGATTCCCGGCGGAATGGCTGTACCCATCTAAAAACATTGTTCATGCGAACATATGTTATGAAGTTTTTCTACCCGGTTTTTAAACCACAAGAAAAAACCTAGCTGTTGTTAAGGGCTTTCCTCCCCGGCGATCTTTTACAAAGAAGTGGGGACAGGAACTTATGGGGTTAACGTTTTGACATCTCACCCGGCGGGTGTACCTTGGTAGGGTGGGATGAACAACTAAGTCATTCAATTAGTTAACCGATCCATTTTAAGTGATACGTTATGTATCGCCGCCTTTACACTTACGGCGATTGAAGGTTCAATTGGGGGTTAACATCGATTTTACACCCGGCGGGTGCTCCTGGGTGGAGGTAATAAGGAATTTACAATTCAATTTCGATTTAACCACTTATTTTAGGGATACGTTTAGGTATCGCCGCCTTCATACTTACGGCGATCTTTTTGTGACAATTCGTTAGAAATCAGATCTCGTATCAGCCTGCCCTGTGTTATTCTACTAAAATATTTCAAGGGCCGGCGTCTTTATGGGGGGTTGTTTTTGTTCCAAAATTGAATCTTGAGACAGTCACCACCAGAAAGACTATAAACGCCATGCTGGACCGTTATATTATGTCAGAGGGTATTCTTCACTTTCTTAAAAAGATATGTTTAGATATTCTGAGCCCCGCCGCGTAGCGAGCTGTGATCGTTGTGTCATTACATCTCGTTACCCGGTGGGTTATTGACACTTGTGTGCGAACATGTTGGGTTAACCTTATGAGCATTAATTCCTGGAAATTTTCTTTTTTTCCAGAGCTGGGCTCCGGCGGACCAATACAGACCCGGCGGTAGTTTTCCCCACCAGTCTCTGTCATGGCTACCTTGGCCCCAGTCTTTGCTTTATGCACTACCCCTACCTGTGCCGGTATCCCTATCTTTGCGCATACTCTTTGCATAAAGTGTGTTAAATGTCTAGACCGTTCAAGGGGTCTGTGGGTCATGCGTAATTGTTCTTTTTGCTCCCAATTAGCTGTCAAGGTCCTATGCGACAATGATAAGACCGCGGCGGTCGCGTTAAGAGAAGTTAGGCAACAGATGGCAGCATACACTACGATTGTTGCTCATAAGTCACTTCAATGTGACAACGTCCCTCTTTGGGATAGATTGCTTTTTGAACACCCTCCCCCTAAACGTTCCTCTCGAGTCACTAGTCATAAGCCGGCGGAGAATGGTCAGGGTTCTGTGTCTTCTGCTGCTACTCCGAAACGTTCAAGAGAGCCTACACCCCCGGCGTCCGCCTCCTCGTCTCGGGCGAGATCTCGGTCTAGGTCACCTCTCAGACGCCAGTCATCTAGTCTTGCCTCTTCACCATCGAGTAAGAAGAGTAGGACGGAAAGTTCCACCAGTGGTCACGGCGATGAATCCTCCAAATCAAAGAGTAGTTCACGGTCACACCGTAGCCATAAATCTTCCAAAAAGGATTCCCATAAACGAAAGACCTCCCTACATTCACCAGCTTCTAGTGCCTCTCATCGTACCTCTACCCCAGACAGAGTTTGTGTTAGGTCTCAAGGGTCCAGTGCGGTGCCTGTCCCTAAAGAGGATTTACCCATTAATATTTTAACCCTGGAATTGGAGAGTTCAGGGGGATCAGTGATTGAGAATGTTTCAGACTCCCAAGAGAGTGTAGGACAGGGCCTCGGTGTTTGGCGATTTGCTCAGCCAGGGTCTGACCACCCACTTCCGACTCAAACTAGTCACACAGTAGCTGACGTCCACAGGGACGCGGCGATCCCATCCTCTATTCCTGACTTATCTTGGCAGCAAGGTACCCCAGCTTCGGCGGGATCTTCTCAGGAGGATCAGGAGGAGAAAGACGAGGTTTCAATAATTTCGGAGATGGAAGGGCAAGAGTCAGGTTCAGGCTTAGACGCCGCGCAGGATATTAATGATTCACCAGTAAGTTCATCATCAACTCAATTTGTCACTGCGCAGGAAATTGATGGGCTAGTTAGTCATGCTTTATCTAAATTTTTTGGCCAACAACAGGAAACTCCCACAGTGGACTTGGGGGCTCCCACGACAAGTTCTATGGTACGGCCTCTGATGACTTCTATTGCTTTATCTAAGATCCCTAACCCCCCACTCTGTCACCATCAGTGGTTACTAGGCCTGCTACGGCGGCATTGACCACTTCGAATGTAAGGGTTATAACGGATGTCAATCCACCCCCTCTAGACAAGGCGCCTCTCAGAAAGGTAGCTATGCCCTTGCTTTATGGACCAGACGAGTCATGGGTCCTTTTGACCCCCACTAAACCAGAGCTCGCCCAACCTACCTTGTCAGGGGAACTCCCAGTACCGCGTGAGTGGGTCATCCAGGGCAATAAATCAAAGAAATTAAGGGCCTTGGATATTTTGGGAAATGTACTAGACGTTAACATAAAGGCTATACCTAGTTATTATCACCAAGACTATTTTGTGTATGCTACTAAGCCAGCTTTACCCCCTGCCTCAGCTTTGAAATTGTTTTCAGACTGATCTAAGCTGGATGGGTTTAATGACATTAAGACTCTGTCAGCTCTCACCCCTGAACTTGATTTACAAACCGTCACAGACGAAGCAGCTAATCCAGTCTTGAAGGTGGGGCAGTTGGGTCCAGGACCTTGGGTAGATTGGGAGATAGAGGCTCAAAACTTTGCAACCACATTTACTTCCAAATCTTCCCACCAGATCCCTCAAGATACTCATTCGTGGTTCTCTATGCCGGTATGTTCTGCCGGCGGAGTCCCGTCAGCTTTGTTTTCTTTCCTAGCTGCCCCTAAGATTAATCTTTGTGAGCTAAAAGACCCTTTCACTACCCCTACCCCAACTCACCTAGACCGAGAATTTAGGCTAAGGGGGAAAGCTTTTCGCCTGTTCTCTCAGTACATAGTGTCTCAACAGGTAGCTAAGTCTTTACTTCGGTCCACTCAGGCAATCGCAGACGCGGATGCCAGAAGATCGGTTGAATTATCCCGGCGACTGCTTCTCCAGTCGTCAATCCAATCTCTGGGTGACATACGCACCGCCTTGCTTGAGGCGGTACGAGCAAGACAAGATCTCAGAATGTCTTTAGTTCGCAAACTGCCTGATCGCATTGCGAATCAGGTGGTCATGTCACCAGTGCTTACTCCCTCTTTAATGTCCCCTGAAGTGTGGCGAACGGTGTTCAATATGGCGCAGGCCTTTAAACACAGTCCCACCCCTTCTAAGAAACCTGCCTTTAACTTCCCCAAACCCAGGCCAACCACTAAAGCTCAGCCAGGGGGATCTAAGCCCTTTCTTCTGCCTAAGTCCTCCCACTCCCCCCAAGGTCAGTACAGGCATAGACAGAGTAGGTTTTCAGGTCAGAGAGGACGCGGCCATAATAAGCCAGGTCAGGGCCAGTCTTCGGCCAACACCAGCCAGCCGGCGAAGCGTCCAGCACCACCAACCCCACCATCAAAAAACTAAAGTCTCTCTCACTCCCGGTGCCAACCTTAAGGCCGGAGGACCCGAGGGTAGTACAGCCGGCGAACCCTTGTCTGCTAACTGGGTCGTTCCGAACGTGTCACCAAGCATGGCCATTAAAACACTTGGGCACGGATGGTGGCACGCAAAGGCATCACTTGGCAGTGGCTCCGGCGACCTCGCTTACGTCAGCCGACAACGGCGAATTTTGTTTCTTTAGAGGTGGAGTCACTGGTCCAGGAAATGATTGCCAAGAATGTCATCATCCCGGTCCCCCCAAATTACCCTGTATTCACGTCCAAACTATTTTTGGTTCCCAAAAGGGACAGTGTTCAGATGAGACCGGTCGTAGACCTGTCTTATCTGAACCTTCACATTCACAACGAGTCTTTCAGAATGTTAACAGTACACCAAATCAGGCTAACACTTCCGCCGGGAGGTTGGATGTGTTCACTAGACCTGACAGACGCCTATTGGCACGTATCGGTCAACAAAAGATTTCAGAGGTTTTTGGCCTTACGGATCAGGCACCAAAATTTTGTTTTTCAAAGGATGCCGTTCGGTTTGAACCTAGCACCTCGATTATTCACGAAATTAGTCCGGCAAACCCTGATGCCATTGTTAAAACAAGGGATCAGAGTGTTGTGGTACCTAGACGACTGGCTGGTGGTGGCAGAGACACAACAATTATGCATCAAACATGTCAACATCATTTTAAATCATGTCAAAACTCTAGGGTTCAAGGTAAATCTGGTAAAGTCAAACCTTGTTCCCTCACGAGTAATTCAGTGGATAGGGCTGGTCTGGGACACGGCCGCTCTCACTCTAAGTCAGAGTGTGGACAATCGCAACAGGTTTTGCAGGAAACTGTTCATGTTTCTTCACAGTCTGACTACGACGCGGAGGGTCTGGGAGTCTCTGGTCGGCTCTCTCAACTGGATTCAACTAACTGTCATGTTGGGCCGGTTGAAAGTAAAACGTTTAATATTGGAAGGCAACAAATATTTCCCACTCTTACCGGCGGGAAAATTATGGCCCATCCCGAAATTAATCCACACATTACTAGCGGTCTGGGCAAAGAAGGAAACGTTGCACTCAATAATGTCATGGACCTCTCCTCCACCAACGGTATGGGTAGACACGGATGCGTCAGGCACAATAGGGTGGGGATTTCAGTCAAATCAGGGGCACCAGGGTCAGGGGCTTTGGTCCCACTTAGAAATCTCTCACATCAATGTCAAAGAATTACTAGTCCCCTTGTATTTCCTTCAGGCTCACGGCCCTGCGTTACGGGGCAAGTCGGTGGCCTTCAGAATGGACAATCTGAACGCAGTTCACTGTATTCAGAAACAAGGATCAACGAGGTCAAGGAGGTTGCTAAACGTGTCGGAAGAGATTTTTACTCTAGCCAACAGACTAGACATTTATCTTCACGCATCTTATCTCCCAGGCGTAGCGAACGTCTGGGCAGACGCTCTGTCCCGGAGACAGAGCACGACAGTAGAATGGGAGCTCAAGCAACCCATTTTCAACCTAATGATTGCAGAACTCTCCCATCCACAAGTGGATCTGTTTGCGTCCGAGGAGACTCACAAACTCCCTCTATACCTCACCCGCCGGACGAAAACGCCGGCAGGGGGGCCAGACGCCCTAGTGACAGACTGGAACAGATGGAGCTCCATCTATCTGTTTCCGCCGCCAGATGCGTCACTAATGTGCCACGTAGTGAACAAACTACGAGATTATCGAGGCTTAGTCTCACTAATCGCGCCCCTGTGGCCGGCGCAGTTGTGGTACCAGCAATTGAAAACGTGGTGCCCGCACCCGGTGCTCCCGGTCGGGTATTTCCACTTAGACACGATTGGCAACCTAGCGACCTCGCTGACTTTTGCATTATGGACATTCAGGAGGCCAAGTGGCTAGCACCATACGGTAGAGATGTGACCAATAAATTATTAAATCAATATACTCAGTCTACGAAACAACAGTATCACTCACATTGGCAAGCCTTTACTTCTTGGATCATCAGAACTGAACAGACTGTGCCATCAGTAGCTTTAGTTTTCAATTATTTAAATGATCTGTTTGAGCAGAAACGTTTATCTGTGGTAACGTTAAAAAATCACTTAACTGCGATTAGAGTGCCCTTTTTAGACCTTACAGGTCTCTCCATACCGGTGGCGGAGGAAACAGGTTTTATGAGAGCTTGTTTTAAACTCCGCCCACCTCCCCGTCAGCTCATGCCCACTTGGTCTCTGGACAAAGCTTTGTCTTTACTTCACTCTCGTCTGTACCAAAATACTGCAGACTTTGCATTACTCTTAAAAAAGGCTGTTTTCCTTTTGGCTTTGGCCACCGGGAACAGAGTGTCTGAGCTGGCGGCGATGAGTAACACACCTAATTGCCTTAGGTTTGGTAGACTTAATGAATGTATTTACATTGCACCTTCCCCAGGATTTGTAGCCAAGAATGAGCACAGTGCACACGTGTTTTCTAAGTTCACGGTGCCGGCGTTAAATAGGGGAAAGGTGCATCATAATCTAGGTCCAGTGCAAGCTCTAACCAAATATTTGAGAGTAGCTCCTCTAAACCCCCAAGGTGCTTTATGGGTAGCAAGTACGGGTAAACGCTTACTGAAACGGCGATTAGCCTCTCTTCTGGTCGAAGTCATTAAAGAGAGTAATCCCGGCGTTGTGGGTCGGGCCCACGATTTACGCAAATGGGCAGCCTCTTTACGTTTCCTGAAATTTTTTTCAGTAGAAGATATTGCGTCCACTCAGTTGTGGGCGTCTAATCATACGTTTTTGTCTAGATACTTGTCAGTTGCTCTAGATAAACCTTCCTTACCATGTATAGCTTTAAGGCAGAGGGTCTAGGTGGCCCTGCAGTCACTTTTGTTTACTTTCAAGGGAAAGGGGGGGGGGGGAGGTGCAGTCAGTTGACATAGGACACCCTAGACCCCGCCGGAGTGTGAGAGCTGTGATACAATTTATGGTTAATGTGATATGAAAATTTCTCAGCGAGAAATTGTGCTAAGTACAATGTTAGTACAAAACAACGGGGTTGTTATAGTAGTTTTAGCTGCAAAAGCAATTTAATATTAAAACAGTGAAGATCTTTTGCAATTTATCTCCACGATTATTTTGGGGTTTATTATGTGCACATATAAACTGATAACTTGTTATTTTTGTCACCACTCGTTGAGTGGGGTGCCTTTGTAACTACAGATCTGTTTACAGAATCTTCAGGGTTACCCATTTTTTTGTCAGGCAGACTTCTTTGAAGCACGCACCTGCCTGAACCCCTTTTCTTGTATATTTCCGGCCTACGCCGTATTAAATATATTTTTCAAAAGTAAGAATACTATGTGGTTGTTTTTATTATCTGCTTTTCTAGAGTTATGATATGATTACGAATGTCCCCCTCCAGTCTTAGAAATCAGGCATGTTCGTCAATGATGGAGGGGCCACTAATAAATTATAGGTTTGACTCCTGTAAGGAGATAAAGAAAACCTAATATTTAGTAGTGGCCCCGTAATCATTGACGACTGGGGCCCTCCCGACCGTCCCCTTCCCATTCGTTGATGTATTGAGGATTTTGGTTTACTTGATATGTCAGTGAAGGAAGAATGACGCCTGAATCAGCGTCTGGTCAGAGATCCACACAAGTACATCCACGATATGATGGAAAGCTTATTAGATAGTTATTCTTATTTTCTTTTTGTTTTTATTTTTTACGAAGTTTTTTCGTAGTGAGAACCCAATTCATAATGACTGAAGCCATGAGTGAGGTCGCGTGCGCTCATGATGAAGGCTCCTCAGTTTTTAAATGCTCTGCGCGGTAGATTCAAACTACGGCGGATTAGTGTTTGAAGAGGATGCCTTATGTAATAGGCATGTTCGTCAATGATTACGGGGCCACTACTAAATATTAGGTTTTCTTTATATCCTTACAGGAGTCAAACCTACTCTCTCTCTCTCTCTCTCTCTCTCTCTCTCTCTCTCTCTCTCTCTCTCTCTCTCTCTCTCTCTCTCTCTCTCTCTCTCTCTCTCTCTCTCTCTCTCTCGCTCTCTCTCTCTCTCTCTCTCTACACTCTCTCTCTCTCTCTCTCTCTCTCTCTCTCTCTCTCTCTCTCTCTCTCTCTCTCTCTCTCTCTCTCTCTCTCTCTCTCTCTCTCTCTCTCTCTCTCTCTCTCTCTCTCTCTCTCTCTCTCTCTCTCTCTCTCTCTGCGAAACGTCAATAAAGTTTTCCTCAAATGGTGTTTTTATTCATAGTGCAATGTACTGTACTGTAATTACAAATGTCAGAAGGCCAACACCATACCATAAATTAAGATGGAAGTAATTAAAAATCATTTTAAACTAGCCCCATAGTATAATATACAAGTAATTACTGAGAGCACTTTTTGTTTTCTTTTGCCAGACGCTGTAATTCCCGAGAAGGGGTGGCCATGAACATTGGGCGTTTGTCACGAATCGCTAAGTCAAGTTGCCCGGGCTTGACATCAACCAATATTTTGACAGTATGGGCTCGATCGGCCGACCCTTTGATCAGCAGCCGACGCTCTACTGACTATGCTACGGCTCGCGACAATAGAGAGAGCACTTTAATTAAAATAATGCAAGAGAATGAACGAGCTGCAGACATAATTGGATGAGAAATAATAATAAGAAAAGCAGTGAGAGAGACAGTGAAGAGGGTGAAGATGGGTCAAGCATAAGGGGTAGATGGAGTGTGTGAGGCGAGATGCTGAAGTATGGAGGTGAGGTAGTGATTAAATGGATAGGGTAGCTTAAACCCAACTGAGCCTATTAACCCTTTCACGCACAGGACGTGATTTGCGCCCTTTCTGGGATATTTAAAAGCCTTTGTGACCATCAGGGGTGTTTAGAAACCTTTAGTTTAAATTAAAATGTAAAACTTGAAAACTAAACAAACCAAAACTTGGTCAGACAATATAAAGGCAAAATAACTGATCAAAATCGCTATGTGGAAACAACGCTTACTAAAATAAAATTTATGAAATAAAAGAACACAATCCACCACATAGGGTGTAGCCTACATTACTCATGAGCAAGTTAATCTGTTTCTGTTTAGTTTCTTCAACCTCTGCAATTGTCTTTGAGTGAGCTGTGGACAGAAAATTAATTTTGTAGAGGTAATTATGAGATTAAGAGAACTCTATTTCTGAATGGTAAACGGCAACCCACGAGTCCACAGGATAGCGAGAGGGTTAAGACACTGCAAGACAAAAATTGATTATGATAATGAATCCGACGAATCCTACCTCATAGAAGACATCAGACTCATATATCCCGCCCCCCCCCACACCCTGATAGAGTTCTGGTGGGTGTCGGCGGCGGCCTTCAGCAATGACCTAGTGTATGTCGCGGTCACCTCCTCCGGCAAGATGTGGGCGGCGATCCAATTGCTCCCCTTCATATTAGGTTTATATTAGGTTTTCCTTCTTCCCTTCGGGACTCAAACCTATAATTTAAGGATTTCCATAGGTCTTACTAGTTATGAAGTGAATATGTGTGCCGACAGAACAAGATTCGCCGATTCGTCGGTGCGGACAAGGTCTAAAACTTTCTAAATATTGATAAAACTACATTACCTTGTCTCAAGATTGATGTCGGGACCGAACTAGCAGCTAAAGACTATTATGTGTTTGATTCTTTGAGTTATGAAATGCATCCTGTGGCAAACTAAGGATTTTAATAAAAATGTACAGTACTTGATTTTTGCGGTGCGTCGATGAAAGTGACATTGTTTTGGGTGGCCTGATGCTACTTTTATCGCATAAATCTACCTCTTATATGTTATATTTTATATATTTCAAAGTAAGATACGGTCACCTTAAGTGTATCAAGTCAAAGCCAAAGCCATGGACCAATATCACGATGTCTAGTGGTGATTTTTAGTAGTTACCTTGGGAAATAATGGCTATAAATCGCTCAAATTCTATTATTTGTAGCCTACAGTATACTAATCGTGTAGCCTAATAAATATGAGTTACATATATTTATTGACATGCTCTTATGTAGATTGACCATTTAAGCTACAGTAGTAGTTTTCGTATATAATCAAAGAATAGATGCCTGTAAGAGGGTGTTTAGTCACTGTTCATAGGACTGCCTGTCTCTCTCACTCAGTGGTTAAAAATGGCAGTCTTTTGGTCTCGTCATACTACAGGCTAATATGGAGAATGTAGCTTCAGTGTCAGCATTTCCACACATGATTTACAATTGTGAATAACTGAACGTCTTATATGAGTCGGATATGACAACGAGGAGCTGCTTAAAATGGCGAAAATAGGAAAATATTGAGACGATTTTGATGGCCTTAGAGCGACCTGTTGGTAAGTATTCGAATTACGTATTATTATGTGTCATATGTACATAATATGCATATATATGCAAAGCTGAAGGCTTTCTGAATCATATGTAGGAGTTTAAGTTAAAATATGAATTAAATTACCAACGTTATAAGGGTGGTACAGCGAGGCGGAACGAAAGCACTCATTTCTATTCACCGTTAAATTCACCGTTTCGCGCCAACTTCACGAAGGTTCACCATGTTATTACATGGTTGCCGTAAGCCAATTTTAGTGTTTTAAGTGACTTATGAATAGTTTAGAGTGTGCTCTTTACAAATATACAGTACCAATGAAAGTTGTACAGTATACAGAAAGTTTATACAGTATATGCGTAATGTGTAAATGAAAATCGGTACTTTCTTTGACCGACGGTACTTTTATCGGTGTCTTACCCTACAGCAAACCTGTCTAAGGGCATCAACATCATCAAAAGAATCACACATTTGAAATATATGCCTATTTAATGCTGGATCACGGAGGCCAACCATTAACTTGCGTAGTAGCATGTACTGTACTAGGATAAATCACAACTACAGTTAGGGGCACTTAGGGCACTGGAACTCACAATCAGTAGCTTTCTGAGAACTTCTGATAAAAAATTCACTGGCTGACTCACTTTGGCTCTGAGACACACTGAAGAATTCCGACCACTGTACTGCTTGGTTTGAAGCATGAAGGACTATCATGGCAATGGCATCAAGTGCTGCTTCTTATGTGAGGGCACGCCACTGGTCGTCGGAGAACCTGGTGTCGACAGCTCGCTGAAGGGCCGGAACACAGTTTAGTCTGGTATGTTGGACAGCCTCCAGGGGGGACCACTTGCAGAGTTGTAGCCAGCAAGCCATTGACCGCCTCCAAGACCTAAAGGCAGAAGATGACATTTCAGTATAACCCCATTTTAATGTCAAAATTTTTATTGACATATTTGAGGCATGCTATGCTTACAGGTACCTACCCGATAGCACTATCGTTAGTGAGTGCTATTTGTATTTTGTACTATAGTTAATGTTTTGTCAGGTTGCAAATTTGATTTTAATAGAACATTTTGACGCTAATTGTAGTTTCTTTATTCATGCAGAGCTTAGTAAAAATTTACCAGAACGTCCCGGACATCCCAAATTGACTAATTCCTTGAACGTGATGATAGTGCATTGTTATGTGTGCGATTAGTTTGCTTGGGAAACAGATTAAACTTGCTCATGTAGTAGTTGTTGTTGATGATGCTTTTGTTTTATACTAGCCCACTGGGCCTAGGCCCTCTCAAGGCTAATGTTGGAGGAGGTGGTACAGAGTTTTAAGTCACGTTTATGTCAGTACAAAGGAAATCAAGCAACAACAGATCAAGTGGCCTTTCTAGGCTGCTTGTCCTCCAAAACACTGAGGATCAAGTGTCCAGACAGTGGTTTAGAGAGGGTAAGGGAACATTGGAAAGGGAAATACTGCCCTGGAACTAATGTCCGTGGCAGGACTAGGAAGTTAGCAGAGGACATATGGGTTAGTAACTGAGGGGAGGATAAAATAAAGTTATTCATTTACAAACGCAGTCAGTCGCGGGTTTGATGCGAGATATTTGTCTAGGCGGAGTTTAAATTAATCACCGGTGCTGCAGTCTATAACGTCTCGGGGAAGCCCATTCCACAAGTTGACAACTCGATTGAAGAAGAAATTCTTAGATTCGTGTGAGTTAAAAGATTTACCAATAATTTTGCAACCGTTTCCCCGCGTGTAATTAGATTGGTCGATAGTGAAGTACTTACTACAGTTCATATTGTCGATGCCTTTGATGATTTTGAACACTTGAATTAAGTCACCTCTTAATCTGCGGTAAGGTGGGTGATAGGAAAGTTGAGGGAGTGGTGGGAGGGTGGGGGGTACCATCAGAGGTGAATGGGAATGGTAGTGCACTTGTGGACGTATGTGTGGGAAGGAGGCTGTGGATAGCCAACACCTTCTTCCGACACAGAATGATCCACAGGTACACGTGGAAACGGATGTTGACGATGAAAGATAAGACAGTGGTGGAACGAAAGTCATTGATTGATTATGTATGTGTGGATGAACGAATGAAGAAATCTGTGATGGATGCTAGGGTGTATAGGGGTATTGGAGGGGGTCTGTCTGATCATTATGTAGTGATAGCTAAGGTTAGGATACAAAAGAAGTGGGTGAGGAGAGCGGGAGGGAGGCGAGAGGAGGGTGGAATGGTGAGGAGGGTGGAGAGGTTGCAGGAGGAGGAAGTCAGGGAGGAGTACAGGAGAGCAGTGGAAAGACGACTAGGTGGGTTCGACCTGGAAGTTATGGAGGAAGTGGAGGAGATGAGCAAGGTGTTTAAGGATGAGATCTGTGCAGCATGTGAGGAGGTGTGTGGAGTGAGGAGAAGAGGGAGGGGAGTGAAAGGTACAGCATGGTGGACAGAAGAGGTAAGAATAGCTGTGGAAGAAAAGAAGAAAGCATATAGAGTGTGGTTGGGTAGTAGAGGGAATGAAGATTCCGAGAGACAGAAACGAGCGAGGTACGTGGAGAGTAAGAGGGTGGTGAAGAGAGTAGTAGTGAAGGAAAGTAAGAGAAGAGTAGATGAGGAATTTGGAAGGAATCTGAGTGTAAAATGGAGGGAGAGTAAGAAACTGTTCTGGAAAGAAGTCAAGAAAGTTAGGGAAGGTAGCAAGGGAAACAGTAAGGGTGTGAAAGATAAGAATGGGAGAATGCTAGCCGAGAAGCAAGAGAGAGTCGAAAGATGGAGGGAGTACTTCAGTGAGTTGCTAAATGAAAGGAATGAAGAGCCAGCAAACATAGCTGGATATGGTATGGGAGGGAGAAGAAGAGAAGTAGTGGAGGAGGAGGTGGGGATCAGGAGGTCAGAAGTGTGGGAAGCCATGAAAAGAGTGAAGTTGGGGAAAGCACCAGGAACAGATGGAGTGTGTGGGGAAATGTTGAGGTATGGTGGTGAGATAGTGATAGAATGGGTATGGAAAAATGTGCAAACTAGCATGGGAGAAGGGGAGTGCACCCGATGACTGGAAGACTGGCATAATAGTCCCCCTATATAAGGGCAAAGGGGAAAGAGGAGTGTGTGGTAACCACCGAGGAATATGTCTTCTAAGCGTAGTAGGGAAGGTATACAGTAGGGTAGTGATTGAGAGAGTGAGAGTGAGAACGGAGAAATGGATAGGCGACGAGCAGGGAGGTTTTAGGAAGGGAAGAGGATGTGTAGATCAGATTTTTACCCTGAATTGTGTTGTGGAGAAGTATCTGGAGAAGAAACAAAAGGTGTATGTTGCCTTTATGGACTTGGAGAAGGCCTATGACAGAGTGGATAGAGAAGGTTTGTGGAAAGTACTTAGAATATACGGAGTAGAGGGCAAGTTGCTGAAAGCAGTGAAGAGCATGTATGAGGGAGCAAAGGCGGCAGTACGTGTGGAGAGTGAGCAGAGCGAGTTCTTTGACCTGAATGTTGGTTTGAAACAGGGGTGTGTGATGTCCCCATGGTTGTTTACTGTATATATGGATGGAGTCATGAAAGAAATACTATCAAGAGCAGTGAATGTTGGTGTATCGCTGAAAAGGGAGGGAATTGAGTGGAAGCTACCTATACTGCTGTTTGCGGATGATACAGTTCTGATGAGTGATAATGAATGGGAGTTGCAGGGTCTGGTAAATGAGTTTGGAACAGTGTGCGAAAAACGGAATTTGAAGGTAAATACGGGGAAGAAGAGCAAGGTTATGGTCTTCGAAAGGGGTGAAGTCACAGAGTGTGAGGTGAAGCTGAACGGTCAGGCTATGGAGATCGTCAACTCTTTTAAGTATCTGGGCAGTGTGTTGAGTAAAGATGGGACTATGGATGAAGAGGTGCGGGAGAGGGTACAACAGGGGAAGAGGGTTGTAGGAACGCTAAAAGCAGTAACAAGAAATAGGGTGGTCAGTATGGAAGTGAAGAAGTCCTTGCATGACAGTGTGGTAATCCCGACACTGACTTACGGAAGCGAAGCATGGACGTTGGTTGAGAGACTCAGACCAAGAGTGAGAGCAGTGGAAATGAATTACTTAAGGAGTGCGTGCGGAGTTACATGGAGGGATAGACAGACTAATGAGGAAGTAAGAAGGAGGTGTGGTGTGGAGGTAGATGTGCTGGAAAGTGTGAAAAGGAACAACTTGAGATGGTTCGGCCATATGGAACGTATGGAAAGCGAGAGAATGACTAAGAGGGTGTACGAGAGCGAGGTGGAGGGACAGAGGGGGAGAGGTAGACCGAATATGAGGTGGAAGGATGGAGTGAGGAACTACATGAACGAAGGCGGTGCTGGTTGGGGGGAGGGGCGTCGACTGACTGGGGACAGAGGTGCATGGGGGCGGTTCGTTCGTGGCCACCCCTTCGGGGATCACGGCGTCAGGCAATAGATAGATAGATAGATTAATCTGCGCTGGGTTAAAGGAAATAGATTTAATTCTCTAAGACGCTCTTCGTATGGTTTGTTCTTTAGGCTAGGTATCATTTTGGAAACTCTACGTTGAACTCGTTCTAGCTTGTTTATGTCTTTTTGGTAATAAGGGCACCAGCATTGAACGCAGTATTCCAGAAGAGGGCGGACTAAGGAATTGTAAAGGGTTAGGATAACGTCTTTGGATTTATGCTCAAATGACCTGCCTATAAAGCCAATTATTTTGTTTGCCTTCTTAACAACTTCTGAACATTGTTGACTCGGTTTTAGGTTACTCGATAATGTTACTCCCAGATCGGTTTCTCTGTTTACATTTTTAAGCTGAGTGCCATTCATCGAATAGTTTGCTTTCTCATTTAGGTATCCGATATGTAGTACTTTACATTTATCCGCATTGAAACTCATTTGCCAAATTTGGGCCCAATGTGACAATTTATCTAGATAAATTGTTATAAAGTAGTTATGTCATTGTATAAATTTATAGCTCTCAGGAAGTGACGAATAGGGGTGAAATTGAAAGAGTCTGAGTCAGAGAGGATGTCATGTAATGAGGTATTCAGCAAGAATCGCCATCTTTCAGATGCATAGACGGGACAAATACAAAGAAAGTGAAAAACAGTCAATGATGTATGGCAATGTTGGCATTCAGGTGGTTGACATCAGGTAACCATGCGCGAGGCGTGTGTGGCCTAAACGTAATCTAGTTAATAGGGTTTGGTCTGCGCATGAACCATTAATTGAAGAGGGCCACAAGTGTATGTCATCCTTTAATGGAAATTTACAGCCAATTTGCTCTAGCCCTTTTTGAGTTACAGAAGATAGAGGTCATGATTTCTCGCCTACTTTCAGCGAATAGACTATAGTGACATATACTAGGTGTTATCTGAGAGATACTTTTGTATCCCACATATTGGGTACTAGGGACATACACTAGGTGTTAGGTGAGGGCTACTTTTGTATCCCACATACTGGGTACTAGTGACATATACTGTACTGTACTAGGTGTTAGGTGAGGGCTAGCTTTGCATCCCACGTACTGGGTCTAGGTTACGTTAGGTTCTTTGGTTAGTTATTGTTGTGAACCCCTTGCTGCCACTCGTTTGCGGAATAAGGTATGTCCCATAATACAGTACAGTACTGTGTTTTTTGCACTGTTACCCAACCAGCGGGAGTTTGGGGCTGTCCATAATACTAGGATAGGTTAGGTAAGGTTGTTAGGTTAGGCTAATGTCTCCTCAAAGTTGACTACATAGGCTATTACCCACTCCACCCCGTGAAATCTGTCAAATCCGAGCCAAGTTTCGTCAAAAGTTGGCTGGGTTTTTTTTTAAATCGGGTTTTACGAGTCTCGAAAATACACAAACCCGAGCCAACTTATATTTACAAATGCGCAATATAGCCTATTCGCTTCATACGTTTTTTAACCCTCAATTTCCCTATTGAACTATTCTTCATAGCCCTTCCCACTATCGAGGGCCGTATTTTTAGATTCTTAATTTCTTGGATAATGGGTAAATACTAATTTCCATGAAATATTTTTATTATAGAAAGTTTATAAACCATAAAAATAACCAATCCAAAAAATAAAAAAATAACCTTGAAAATAGCTGTGGTGTGTCTCGTAAATATTGACAGTTAGGTTAATGACAAGGGATCAGATGGTAGGTATGGAATAAAGTAAGTACCGGTACTATGAACTTATATTACCTGGTAGGTAAGGGTTCGTCTTGTATCCCACGTACTAGGTACTACGGACACATTGTAGGTGTTAGGTGAGGGTTAGTCTTGTATCCAATGTAGTAGGCCTAGGTTACTGGGTATTTATGACTTCCAAAACCTCTACGTTTTCGATAAATTGGGTTTTATTGGTTTGCAATTAGGGAAAACCTGACCCAATTTTCGAAATTACGTTAGGCTACTCTCTTTTTTCCACTCGCAACATCCCAGCAAACTTTTGCCAAAACTTGGGTCGGGTTTTATGGGTTTCAAAATCAAGACAACCCGACCCAATATCGAAATAACGCCACTGTCGTTTTGTACTCTAAGAAAAATCGCAAAATCCGAGTAAACTTTTGCCAAAACTTGATACGGGTTTTGGAAAAAATCGGGTTTTATGGGTTTGTAAATCAAGAGAACACGAGCCAATTATCAAATAACATTACTGTCTTTTTTTACTCTAGAAACTCGCAAAACCCAAGCCAACTTTTGCCAAAACTTGGCTCGGGTTTTCAGTATCGGGTTTTTATGGGTGTGTAAATCGTGAAAACCCGAACCAAATTTCAAAATTAGGTTACTGTCTTTTTGGGATGGATGTAGACTCCGGGCGTACGGTCGTCATGTTTACATAGGGCGATCGCCGCGGTTAACTTCGCGTCTATTTTGACGGCGATTAATTCGTTTTTTTGCCCCCTGCTGGCAATATATATGATGATGACAATATGTCATGGGGGGGGGGGGGCACAGCCCCCCTCAACATATTATTGTAGGCTATCCAAAGGCAGTCAAAATAGACGGGAACATGATTGCAAAGGTCCGACGCCTCCCCCATGTTTATATTTGTCGATCGCCGTGGTTAAGTTCGCGTCTATTTTGACGGCGATTTTTTTCGGTAATTTGCCCCCTGCCTGCAATATATATAATGATGACAATATGTCATGGGGGGGGGTGAGGGGGGGCTTTGCCCCCCCCTCCAGTGTGTCAAACGAAAGGGCAAGAATGTAGTTACTGGGTGTACCGCCCGTCTTGTTTACACTACGCGGACGCTCACCATCATGTTCCCGTCTATTTTGACTGCCTTTGGATACAAAAATACATTACCCTAACCAAACAACCTACAGTAACCTAACCTAACCTAGTATTATTTTATTAGGCTATGAGTATTTATTTTATTATAAGTATTTATAATAAATACTTATCCCAACTATCACACTATCACCAAACTACAAGAAGAGCTTGATGAAGTTGAACGGAAACTCATCCAGCCACACCAAGAGCAAAGAACACGAGAAGAACTCCAAGCAGTTGCAAACATACGAGTAAATAGCAAATTCTTCTATGCATACGCAAAAAGGAGACTCAGGAACACCTCAACAATAGGACCGCTTGCAAAACCTATGGGCGAACTTGAGAGTGACCCAACCGAAATGGCCAAGATACTCAAACAGCAATACGAAAGTGTCTTCAGCCCGCCAAATGAAGACAAGAAAATTGATAATGCAACGACCTTCTTTGACAACGCTCCTGGGATACCACATCAACTCTCCTCGGTAACAGTATCAACAGAGGACATAATAGCAGCCATCGACAAGATTGGACCAAACTCTGCAGCAGGACCAGACGGCTTTCATGCCCAACTGCTAAAAAACTGCAAACATCAGCTAGCCTTGCCTCTAAAACTGCTGTGGAGCAAGTCCCTCCAAACTGGATATGTACCACAATCCCTAAAAGAAGGTACTGTCACACCAATACACAAAGGGGGTAGTAAAGGCATAGCCAAAAATTACAGACCAGTGGTGCTGACGTCACATCTTATTAAAATCATAGAAAGAACAATACGAGTTAAGATGGTCAGCTACCTGGAAGATAACGAGGCATTTAACGAGGGTCAACATGGCTTTAGACAAGGCCGCTCCTGCCTTTCACAACTACTATCACACTACGACAAAATCCTACAGGATATTCAAGACGGAGAAAATGTAGACGTCATATATCTAGATTTCGCCAAAGCTTTTGACAAGGTGGACCATGGGATCCTTCTACATAAACTCAAATCACTGGGAATAGGGGGAGACCTTGGAAGATGGCTCCACAGTTTCATCACCAACAGAAAACAAAGAGTCACGGTTCAAGGAAGCCTATCAGAAGCAGGTGGGGTCATCAGCGGAGTACCACAAGGATCAGTACTGGGACCTCTCCTATTCCTCATCATGATAGGAGACATCGACAGGGACCTCTGGAACACTCTTACAGTTTCTTACAGTTTCTTACAGTAGATCCTCTGGAAAAAGGCAAACTATGCCTGTGTATCCAGCTCAGTACCAGTACTTGCACTGCTGCGGTCGTTCACGGTGTTGGCGGCGGCGGTGGCAGACGCAACATTTTTACTATTCTGTATTTTTGTTTTATAATCAAACTTCAAATCTTGTCTTCCCCATGCTTTATCAAGATTACTTTCAAACTCCCTTATTGATTCGGAATCGACTACATACTGGGGCAGTGCGTTCCACTCATTTGCCACTCTATCACAAAATGAGTTCTTTGCCTTCTCAAGCCTATTTCTTTCTTTGTAAATTTTCTTAGAGTGTCCTCTCGTTCTTGTTCCCTCCCGCATCAAGAAGATACCTTCACACACATCCTCATCGTACTTTCCTGACACTATCTTAAAAGTCTCTATCATATCCCCTCTCTTTCTCCTATATACCAGTGTCGGAAGCCCCAGTGTCCTCAACCTCTGCTCATAGCCCGCGTTCTTCAACGTTGGTACCAGCTTGCTAGCTCTCCTCTGCACTTTCTCCACTGCTTCTATATCCTTTACCATATATGGAGCCCACACCTGGTTTGCATATTCCAGGTGCGGCCTAACCAGCGCTGTATATAGATTCCTGAAGATTTCTTCGTCAAGTGACACAAATGTCCTCCTTATCAGCCCTACAATTCTATTGGCTTTGTTTATCTTTTCCGCTAAATGTTCTGAGAAATTTAACTTATTGTCTATCACTACTCCTATATCCTTTTCTGCACTCACTTCCTCCATCGCTTCATACATACTGTATCCTACCTTGTCTATCTTGCTGGTCCCAATCCGCATGTACTTGCATTTTTTTGGATGAAAAGGCATTAACCAATGCTCAGACCATCCCTTCATGCCCTCCACATCTCCTTGAAGCAAACCCATATCTTCCTTACTCCTCACTCTTCTATACAGTTTAGTGTCATCCGCATACAGGTATACCTCACTTCCATTAGTTATAACTTCAGGCAAGTCGTTGATAAATATAACGAACAGCAGTGGTCCCAACACAGATCCCTGAGGTACCCCACTTGTAATTTCCCTCCACCCCGAGCCTATTCCATTCACCAATACCCTCTGTCTCCGATCTTTCAGGAAGGCTTCTATCCATTTCACACATTTCTCCCCTATATTATAGCTTCTAACTTTCTCTATTAACCTTTTATGTGGGACCTTATCGAAGGCCTTCATAAAATCGCAATATACCACGTCTATTACATCACCATCTTCTAGAATTTGCATCCAATCATCTACCACCTTAATTAGCTGTAGTACCGTCGACCTCCCCGGCAAGAATCCGAACTGTCTCCCACTGAAAAGTTGGTTTGACTTCATATGATCCATTATTCCTTCTCTAATTACCGTTTCCATTAGTTTACACACAACACTTGTCAAACTGACTGGTCTATAATTCCCTGGGTCATTTCTCTTTCCCTTCTTAAATATAGCTGTTATGTTTGCCTCTCTCCAGTCCATCGGGATTTGCCCTGTATTAAACGATACCTCAAATAACATTTTTAATGGCTCTACTAACATCTCCCCTCCTTCCTTTATGATTCTTGGGTGTATCCCATCCGGTCCCGGTGACTTACTTCTGTTCATTTTTTCTATAGCCCTTCTTATTCTAGCATGGGAAAACTCTACTAGTTCTAGTGCCGGTGCCTGTTTGATGGGAATAGTAGGCACTGCATCCTCCGACTCCACTGTTAGTACCCCCCCAAAGTATTTCCCCAGCACCTCTGCTTTCTCCTTATCAGTCTCCGCTCTACTCCCATCATTCAACCCCCCCCACCAGCTCTGGGATCCCTACTCTTCTTGTTAACTTTTCCTGAATGTACTTCCAGAATATTTTTGGATTATCCTTCACATTTCTAGCTATCTCTCTCTCCCTCTCCTTCACCCCCCTCCTTGTTTCCCACCTTATTTTATTGTTTATTTGTCTGCGTTCCAGATCCACTTCCTTAGCCTCTATACTAGACCCCCTGTTCTTTTTTAACAATTTTAATCTTTCCCACAATCGTTTCTTTCTTCTAATCAATATCCAAAGCTTTCTTTTCATTGGCAATTCTGGGTTAGTTCTTTTCCTCAATTTTGTTTTATCCTTATATTCCCTTACTGGTACACTTTTGGATACAGCATTCTCCAGTTTGACTCTAATTTTCCTCCACATTCCTTCAGCGTCTTCACCGTTCAAATATTCCCCCCAGTCAATGTCCAAACACCGTCTCAGCAGCTCATAATCTGCTCTATCATACATGTATATTTTTCTATTGCTTCTATTATCCCTCTCCGATTTAATGTTACAACTAAAGCTTATACAGGCATGGTCACTACGACCTATAGGGCTATCCACATTAACATGTTCCACTATATCCTCTTCATTGCTAAAAATCAAATCAAGTACACTCCCCTGCGTCCCATCTCTATATCTTGTCATCTCTACAATATGTTGCGTTAAAAAACAATCTCTCACTTTCTCTATAAACTTATTTTCCAGGCTACCCTGTCCCGCTGGAATAGTACAATTTGCCCAGTTGATCCTTGGCAAATTGAAATCTCCAATCAAAATTTTATATTTGTTCTCTCTATTATCTCAACAGCCTCATCGTTTGCAGATGACACCAGACTCATGAAGAAAATCACCTCACAACATGATGCACAGCTACTACAACAAGACTTGGACAAAATCCTGAAGTGGGCAGAAGGAAACAACATGGCCCTAAATGGAGACAAGTTCGAGCTTCTAAGGTACGGGAACAAGAGAGCACTACAAAACGCCACTAACTACAAAAGTGGACAGCAAGAAATTACCGCCAAGGACACAGTGAAGGACTTGGGAGTATATATGAGCAGTGACGCCACTTTTTCCCAGCATATTACCAAAGCCACAACAACAACAAAACAAATAGCAGGCTGGATCCTGAGAACTTTCCACACAAGAAATGAGAGGTGTATGTTAACACTGTGGAAGTCACTGGTCCTACCACGACTGGAGTACTGCTCTCAGCTCTGGTCTCCCCAAAAAGTAGGAGAAATAACAGAAATGGAAGCCACCCAGAGGACATTCACCAGTAAAATCCATGGGTTTCAACACTCTAACTACTGGGAGAGACTCAAGGAGCTGCAGCTGTACTCACTTCAAAGACGTAGGGAGAGATACATCATCTACGTCTGGAAGATTTTGGAAAAAAAGGTACCAAATCCAAACATCCAAGAGACTCAACACCAAAGGTGAGGGAGGCTGTGCTATATGAGGACTACGCCGGGATCAACACAAAAAATCAAATCCCTGATCCATCACAGCTTTACATACAATGGAACCAGACTGTTCAACTGTATACCAGCCCCTCTCAGGAACATGACTGGGGTGTCTCCAGACACCTTCAAGAAACACTTGGACATGTGGCTGGCCAAAATACCGGACCGGCCACCAACACCAGGATACCCCAGCACCAACTCCAACCGACTTCTGGAATGGAGAGTGGAAGAAAGGGAGCTGCCTGGTCGCAGTGGAGCCCCAGCTCAACTGTGTCACTAACGGATGGAATACAACAAAGTGTAAGTGTAAGTGTAGGCTATAGATGATTTATGTGGTATGTCGGTAGTGGTACACCCGGTAACTACATCCTTCCCAACGAAAGCTAGGCCTATATCGTCTTTATTATTGTCTATGGAAATATGAAATTGTGGTATAGGATAGCCTATAGGTTAAATTATGTCTTTGGAAGTTATAAAAGGGCCAAAAGAATGTTATTTTACGTTAATTTTCTTGTATTCGTTCTCATATTCATTCAAGTCTCAAACAAAATTGGGAAATTTTTTATTTTAATACCACGAATTTTCCGAGTGTGTTTTATAAACAAAATTGGTCATTTGCATCAATATATAGTGTTTGTAATTACAGTAATTAGAAATCTCGGGAAAACCTATTTTCCCCATTAGGCCTGTCGATCGATGTTGAGACACGCTCGCTCCCCGATAGTGATTTGAAAAGACATTAGCCTAACCTAACAACCTTACCTAACCTAACCTAGTATTATGGGTGGGGGCTGCTGCCCCCACACCCCCGCTGGTTGAGTACCCTTAAAAAAAAAAAAAAAAAAATTGGCTGTCGATTATACGAAGGTGAAAGAAAGTCGATGAAGTCTATGGTGTTTACTCTGCAATCTTCAGCTTTATTGTACAGTACATTGATAACGGGAAAGTACCGTATTGACAACCTTATTACGAAAATTAAATTTTAGTACCATACTTTTATATTAGTTTTTACACATTTAGTTTAACACATTTTCATATAATCTTTAGAGCTATCGATAACTGGTACATTGTTATGTACATTGATAACGGGAAAGTACCGTATTGACAACCTTATTACGAAAATTAAATTTTAGTACCATACTTTTATATTAGTTTTTACACATTTAGTTTAACACATTTTCATATAATCTTTAGAGCTATCGATAACTGGAAGTACCGTATTGACAACCTTGTTACAAAAAAGACATTTTAGTACCATACTTTGTTATTAGGTTTTGCCGAGGGTTAAAACAAATTTTCTTATGATCTTTAGCCTAAAGCATATGAATTAAATATCTATCTTCAAATATAGGCTATCAACAAAATTCGTGGTATTAAAATAACATTGAACCCAAAATTGCTCCGCTTTGACACCCTGCCCCCCTCAACATATTATTGTATCCAAAGGCAGTCAAAATAGACGGGAACATGATGGCAAAGGTCCGACGCCACTACGCGTAGTGTAAACATGGCTGGCGGTACGCCCGCACTTAACATTCTTGCCGTCTTTTTCAACTAGGGCCTAGGCTACAAAAAAATTGCAAAATCTGAGCTAACTTTTGCCAAAACTTGGCTCGGATTTTCGAATTCTTGGGTTTTAGTCTAGCCTATGCCTTTCCAAAATATTAAAACACGAGCCAAGTTTTGCTGAAATACGCTAGCCTAAGCCCTATTATCGCCATTTTACGCATTTAGCCTAACCTTCATATTCCTCCCCAGAGTCGCCACTATCGGGCGGCGTGTCTTAAGATAGTTGGATAATGGGGAAGGTCGTATTATTATTATTATAATCGAAGGATTCATTGGGTGCAATGCTTTGTTTACGTTCGGGACATTATTTTTGTGTTATTTTTCGGTGTATCCTAATCGGGTTTTTTCAAGTGTCGATAACGAAATTCCTCCATGCGGACTATAATGAAAAAATATGGCGAGTCTATTGGTCCCTATTTTCCCTAATAAATTATTTCTAATAGGGCTGCGAAAGGGTGACTGGAAGACTCTGCCCATGGGATAACTCGGCTCGGACAGCTCGGCCCACTTTTGGACAACTCGGCCACGACGGCGAGACAACTCAGCCCATTATTTGAGACAGCTCGGCCCCATGTTTTGCTATGGGGCAATTTGACTAGACCAGTCAGGATTAGGATGGGGAGAGCTAATTGGAGGGTTTATGGGTGAGGCCATGTATACAGCACCAAATCCTGTCCTGTGCATATGCGCGGCCTTTTCCCTAATATTTGTATTATGTTATTTAGGCTCAACGGTTAAGTTAAGTTAACAGGTATTATTCTAGATCCGGTTTCACAGCACACTCGTCAATTTAGATGGCTTCTATACATTTGTCATATACCTTACTTCATTCCTATATCCGTCAGTAGCGGCGCAAAAGGAATTATAATTACTGTGAAAAAGTTAATATTTACCTCCTGTTATCCACAGCCAAAGCTGAAGATTACGGAGTAAATACCGTAAACTTCATTCACGTTGTTTTTGGGGTTTTTTTTTGGCGACCGTCACTCTTTTAATAATTTAATATCAAACCAGCGGGGGTGTGGGGGCAGCAGCCCCCACCTAATATACTAGGTTAGGTTAGGTAAGGTTGTTAGGTTAGGCTAATATTACCCCTTATTTTCGTCTTTTACCCCGCAATATCCCTGATCTTCATAGCCCTCCCCACTAGTGGGGACAGTGTTTTTAGATTGTTGGATAATGGGTAAATACTAAATTCCGCCAGTCCTTATTATAAAACAACACTGTATATTAAATAAAACTGAGAAAAACAAAAACACAAAACGCTAAATTCGCTGTGAAACCGGAACTAGAATTTTACCAGTTAATAGTATAAAGGAAAATAAATCGTGCCAAGGGGCAAGATTCTCACGCATGCGCAGAGGACAGGATTTGCAGGATTTGGTGCTGCATACATGGCCTCCCGTTTATGGCGTGTGTGTAATGTGGGCGAAATGTTCGTTTATTGTATTATTATGTCATAGGCTAGTTCTCTCGATTCATAATGTGTAGGTTAGGTTAGGGTAAAATTCTAGTTTCACGTAGGCCTACACAGCGACAAAAGGGAGGCGCCGTTGTAAAGGCATAGCTTCCCCACCAACTATGAAGATCAGGGAAATTGCTGGGTAAAAGACGTAATATAATGATAATAAACTACATTAACGATATTAGCCTAACCTAACAACCTTACCTAACCTAACCTAGTATTATGTAATAGCTATGGTGCCGCATATGGGGAGATTTTTTTTTTTTTTTTTTACAGTAGGTATAATTCCTTATAATGCATTTCCGCCGCTTTGGACATATAGGCCTATAAGAATTAAGTATGGTATATGACAACTCTAAAGTAGCCATAGAAATGTATGAGTATGCTGTGAAAGCGAAACTAGAATTAAACCTAGGTTAGGTTAGGTTAGGTGGTTAATTAAGAGTTGTCTTGTAATTAACACGGGGCCGAGCTGTCTCGTTTTTACTGGGCCGAGCTGTCCCGTGGGCCGAGTAGTCTAGCATTCCTGCGAAAGAGGTCTTGAATATTATCGTAAATACTACCGCAACTACGAATCTTGTTTCCGAGACCTAGTAGGTTATATTAACCTAACCAAACAACCCAACCTAACCTAACCCTAGAGTGCCCTAGACCCAGTACGTGGGATACAACACTAGCCCTTGCAAGTTGCATGCCAGCTACTGTGGGTTCATATATTAGACATACAGTAACATCTTTGTAGAACATAACATTTTACCGTAGCGACTAGCGAGTGTACTCCATTTCGAACACGTCCGTAGCAGAGCTCTCAAGATTGCGGGACTAAGTTTGTTTACGCGCGGGACTATAGCCGCATTTTCCTTTACCATCACTATCTCCGATAGACTGGAAATGGTGTCGTATTTCACACCCAAATACCATAAAAGGGTGTCCAATATCAAGCCAACTCAACCCTGCTCCTACACAGGGTCGAAACTCAACCCGATTCAGACTTTCGGAGCTTGATAACAGTTTTAAGACTTTAGCTGCATTTTGTGTCACCCCAAAGTCTGATAACCCACCCACTTATCAGTGGGGTGGCACAAAATGTAAAAAAATTACGAGCCTGCCTTCAAATTGTATATGCCTACATAATATATACAACATTTGCTTACTATTGTTGAACATGAAAGTAAATATATATTACAAAATGACCACTACAAAGTAAAACAAAGAATATAATAAAGACGAAACATCGTAATATAATAAATATTATGAGGTATTTCAGGAACTGCAATGATCGACGACTAGACATATCGGCAATAACTTAGAATATATACAATTGAAGATTGTTTGTGACATCATATATGAGGTGGAATTATAAAAAAAAAAAATATCTTTGTAACATTAGAGTAATAAATAATTGCCTAGGTTAACATTTCAATAATTTTGAGTATGAGTGGCGGAATATTTTAGGTGACGAACACTACCATGCAGCCGGTACAAGGGCTATCCCGAAACATCCACCTCCCAGCTATAGCAGACGAATACCGGCGTGCTTGGCATATATTTACCCCTATGGTAAAGCAGCCGCTATGCCCGATCTACATTCTTGCATAATCACGTTTTTATGTCAATCTATTTAACTTGGCTTTATTGTATTGACTAAACTGACCAACAATAACTAACCTATTCCAATAAAATCAAGTACAATACATCAAAATATAATCATGATTACTGATTGTAAACACGAATGTAGCGGCACCACAGCTGCGGCTATGTTCCGACATTTCTAAAAAAAAAAAATGTACATGTTAAATATGGCTCCGTAACTTGTAATGAAGCAGTTGGGCACCATATCGGACTAACGCGAGTATTTAAGCCTATCGCTTTATCAAGTATACTCGTCTATCCTGACCTTTATATTTGTTTTGTAGATGTTTAGGTGACAATCACCACGGTCGATTTGGGGATCCGCCGCTAATGAGCTCGTCCTGGAATCTTTACGACTCTGAATCTTACGATTCTTTACAGGACTGAACATGCCATTTTTATCGGCAATAGCTCAGAGAAGAGTGTTGAGAGGGGAGAAGGGGTGTTGGAGAGAGAAGAAGGTGTTGGAGTGGCTTTGTTATGTGTGTTTTTTGTCTGTATACGTCGTCAGGATGTCCCCTGACTGGGTGCAAGCATGTGAAACATGCTAGGGCGTACTACCGCACCCACTAAATGTCCGCCGTGGCAGGGATTCGATCCCGGGTCTTTCAGATTCACACGCGAGCGTGCTCACCACTTGACCACCACGGCCCCATATTAACCGGTGATGAAGTTCTGTTAAGGTAGGCTACTCTTGTAGTGGGGTTTTAAATATTGTATCTCAGTGATGACAAAATAACACAATATCGGACAAACGCAAGAAAAGTTTTAGTACTGCTCTTCTTGACTGTCTCTAACCGTTGTAAGAGGTTCAAAGAACTCAGGGCGGTATTAACCTTTTAGTTGCAAAGTCTGATGGGGTGCCACAGACAAAATGCACCTAGGACTTATATATGCAGAGTCCCCGTGAGGGTGTCTCGCTAAGCCCTTATAACACAAAAGATAGTTTTAGAACTTAGATCTTCTGTGAGAAATGGTAGTGTAACTTTTAATAGTAAAATGTTGAAGGGTAGGGGTGCATGTGTCCTTCAACTTATAACTAGAAAAAGTGTAACCTAAAGAAGATAACTATTATCATGTTCTATCCAACATATTAATTCCATCATCTCCAGACATCACCTTTTGCTCCCCAGAACTCGCCCCCACAACATCCTGGAGGGTGGTCAGAACCTTAGGCTCTGACCACCTCCCGATCATTATCACCACCAAAACCAGACTCACCCCAGCTAGCCACAAACACACATAGGCTACACCAATTATAAAAGAGCTAACTGGGAAGCATTCACAAATGAGACAGAACAACACTTCACAACTCTAAACAGTAGCCTACACCCATCACTAACATCAACAATGCTGTACACATACTCAATAAAACTATCCAAAACGCTGACAAGAAACACATTCCAAGAGGTAACAGAAAAAGACACAACCCCAACTTCACACCAGAAATTCAAAACCTCATCAGACAACGCGACATACTGAAACACTCCCCAGCACCCCACACACAAGACATCACACAACAAATCCAAGCACTCAACACCCAGACTAACAACAAAATACAAGAACAACAAAAACTAAATTGGAATAACTTCCTACAAACACTTGATCACAAAACAAACCCCAACAAACTCTACAAAACACTAAACAGTATCACACTTTCCAACAGCAACACAACACAATCACATGCTGCAATCACAACAACAGACTTTACTCCTTCATGTAAACAACAAGCAAACACTCTCATCAATCACTTCTCACATGTCAGCCACCTAAAACCTCACAAAGACGACCGATGTGTCATCCGACGTAAGAGACAATTCCCCACAGACCCTGACTATACACCCTTCACCAATCACCAGACAAAGCATATCATCAACAATCTCAAGCACAGCGTATCATCATCACATTCCCCAAACCCAACAAAGACCCCACGTTACCCTCCTCGCACCGCCCCATCACACCCCCTCCAAAGTCATGGAACGCCTAGTATTACAACTAATTACACCCGACCTACCCCTAGCTCCAACACAACATGGCTTTAGGCCACTGCACTCCACAAATACTCTTCTCACAGACCAAGAGCTTTTGACGGCATCAACTCAGCTAGACCACCACACAGATCACTACTAGCCACACTCGACATTAGTAAAGCCTTCGATGCCATCCCCCGCCACAACCTAACAAACAAAATCTACAACACAAACATGCACAACAACACAAAAAGGTGGCTAGCCAACTTCCTCGCAGGCAGATGTGCACACGTATCTTTTGTCGGTCAGTCATCTAGAATCAGAAACTTTCCAAACGGAGTCCCACAAGGATCCGTCCTATCGCCCGCACTCTTCAATCTGTACATGCACGATATAACTACACCCAATACGCCCCAAATAAACTTAGCCTCCTATGCAGATGACATAACACTCACATGCACACACCATGACCCAAAAAGAGCAACAGATCTCCTTCAACCCTATCTCAACACACTACATGGCTGGTGCACTACAAACAGACTTAATCTAGCCCCAGCCAAATCCACCGCAACCCTGCTCACAAGCTGGACAGGAGAACACGAATACATCCATCAACTCACCATAAACAAGTTACAACACACAACTAACACATACACACACACACAAAATCCTAGGAGTAACATATGATACTCATATGGCATTCAAACAGCACACCACAAACATTAAAACGAAACTGACACCCAGACTAAACGCCCTCAGGTCACTTGCTCACACAAAATTTGGACACAACAAAGAAACCACCACCACAGTATATAAACAATACATAAGATCAGTGATGGAATACGCAAGCCCAGCCTGGGCTTCTAACCTAGCTGAAACACATCATAAGACCTTACAGACTATTCAAAACAAAGCCCTAAAGATCATTACAGGCTGCACAGCTACTGCACCCACAGATCACCTACATCAAGAAACCAAAATCCTCAAAGTCAAAGACCATCTGGACATGAGAGGCACTCAATTCCTGGCAGCAGCCTCCACGAACCAGGACCACCCACTAAACTATATAGCAACACACCCACAGACACCAAAAAATATCAAAACAACACCCAGCACACGGTATCACACAAAAATACTGTCCTCTCTCCCTCCCTGCCCACCCCGTACCAACTTCCAGAAGCACATCCATACTCATATCTCGCCGATCCATCCACTCACTCATAGACAACACGCAGCTGCAAGCACGACCTCCCGAAATCCATCCTTCCGAATCCTCCCTTCCTCGCGAGGACAGAGTCCACCTGGCCAGGCTGAGATGCGGACACCATCCAGCTCTCCTGAGCTATCAGAAGAGACTGGATGACTCCGTCATCGACACCTGCCCAGGATGTAACACAGCACCTCATACCATTAAACACATCATAGAAGACTGTATTTCACACAACCACTTACGCCAACAACACAATCTACACTCAATGAGAGCTCTGTGGGAAAGCCCGATCGTGGCCATGGCCTTCCTCAGGGACTTGGCGCTGTTCGGCCAGGCAGCTTAGGGAACAACAACAACAACAACAACTATATTAATCCCTTGGGTGCCAGAAATAATAAAGTTCCTTGTAGGCCTATAGGGCATAATTGCCGTACTTACACTATTAAAATAGAAGTGGAGGGGTGCCTACACACTTCAAACTTTAGTATTAGAGATACAGCTTACTAGAGGTCTCTATGTTAACTGATTGGGTTGCCACAATTAACAAAGATCCTATAATAGGATTTCTTATTCACAGAGAGTAAAAGGACTTCGGGGTGCCGTACATCCAGACTGTTTGGAAAGGTAAAAATAATGTTTCTCAAAGTGGGGTGCCAACAACTGAGAAACCTTAGAGTTACTTGATTCCCTTCAGACTTCCTTGGCCTAATGTGCACGATTACTGAGGGGTACCCATCCTCTGTGGAAGGATAACAAGGGCGTGCGTATGCACTTTCTAGTAGGACAAGAAGTCCTTCTTGATCTAGGGGAGATGGATTTCATTTACTTGATGATACCACTCTACTATAGGCTACTTGACGAGTTAATCAAGATGGTATGATGTTTAGATGTTAGTTAAGTCAAGGTTTTATTTGGCTTTATAGGTTGTTGGGAAAATTAAGGGGTTATGGATATAATTGGACTTTTGTGCAAGGTTTTGAGGACGTTTTTGGTTGACATCTGAGCGTGAGAGTTCAGGGGGGAAGGGGGTACTAAGAAGTGGGGTTTCTCTGCGTCGTTGAATATTATTTTTGCCCACAAGAGCCGGTCACTGGTAATATTGAAAACAGGGTTAGAGGAGGATGTTAGATTTCTTTTTTTTAGAGTTAATACTGATAATTGTTTAGTTGCTATATATATATGGGATATACGTTTTTACATAAGGTAATGCCGCCCGGGCATGGGGTTATGTTGGTAACCCTGGGGTCAACGGGAGGGCTCGTGTACCGGTAACCTCACCCGCATAAGTTTTATAATTTTGCAGACAAGGGCCTGTTGTCTTTAATATTAATCATAGGGATAGCTGAGTAGGTTAGGTTTTCTTGGTAGAGTTAACACTGATAATTTCTAGGCTTAAGGTATATAAAAATAGCAGTTTTATATGAGTTGTAGGACTCTCATGTGTGGAGGTTATGTTGGTAATATCCTACTGGGGGTCAATTGTGTCACACGGCTTGTAGCCTCTCTGTTTCATGTTATAGATTTGCAGACAAGGGCTTGCGGCTGTTAATATGGGTAACATAGATAGGTGATCATGCTAGATTTATTTAATATAGGTAATACTGATAGTTTCTGAACGGAGAAATACATAAGAGGGAGATCTACAGCCTACAGGATTATATGGATCCTCGTTGGTGAACTTGTGTTGGTACCCTTGGGGGTCATTTTTGTTATCTGCGAGGCGGGTTGGCGGCTCACGACTCTCAAAGCAGGAAGGAAGGACATGTGGCTTGTTTATTAAAATAGAACAATTGGAATATTTGAGAAGACATGTAGGCTACATATGTGTTTATTATATTTTAGATAGAAGTATCTCTGTGAGATGATTTAGAACTTTCGTATTCCTGACGAAGTCCTTCAACATGTTTCTTTCATCTGATCACCATATTGGTAAACATAGGGGAATCTGTCTTGTGACATATTTAATGTTAAAATAATAGGGCCTACATATTTTTTATTGTTAAACATAATGGTTTTGATTGTATTGTTATAGTCTTAATATTATACATTCTTATATGGGTAACTTATTGTCTCTAAAATTTCTGCGAGAATATGACTTCTCTTGGTGGTGGAAGGGATCGCCCCTAGGCAAATTGTTTTTCCCGGGGTGATCGGACATGCATCTGCTACCATGGCGACCTGGGCACTCCTGGGGGTCGCTACAGGTTTTTGGTCCGGGCATTGTTGTCTTGGGTGGGGTCGCGTTGTTTTCTCTCGTTCTCTCTTTCCGTTGCTTCTTCCTTTCTTCTTTCTTCGGGTTTCTTTCTTCTATGTCTCTTGGTGTTTTTCTTTTCTTCGATATTTCAATATATATATATATATTGTTACGTATCTTGATCCTCAAGTGGTTAACTTGATGAATCTAGATAGCACAGAGATATATATTAAGGTATCAGTCAGCTGAAGGCAAAACAAAAGTAAAATCTAATAAAATCATTTCCTGTTGTTGCTTCCTTTCCTTTTGGATCTTAGGACTTAGTATCCTTTATTGACTGATACTCTTTAATTATGAAAAATACTGAAACTAATTAAAGTCATGTAGTATTTATAAAGAATTATTATTTAACCGAAGCTTAGTAGGCTATGGTTATGAACCGAATAAGTTATAGCTAAAGAAGGACTATTAATTTTATAAAGTCTTGAAAGATAAATATTAAAGTAAAAATATTTCTGTCTCTTACCCTTTTTGAAATGAATAGATAGTTTTCTTATATGTCCTTTAAATATAAATAAATGTAATTATTCTTGGTTCTTGTCTTACGTTAACAGTATTATATTATTATCATCAGGATTAATATCAAAGTCACATAAAAAGTTAGATATATATTTAATAATTAGTTAAATGTATTTCTTAACCACGTAACATTGAGGTTTGATTATGAGTAAATAAAGTTACAGGATCGCTTCATAGATTCGATTCAGGTCTCACTCAAATAATATGAAAAGCAAAAATAATATTTTGAAGCAAAAGAATTTTCTTCAGCTTAGGAAATCACTAGAAGTAATATTAACACAGCCATGTTAGTCTAAGGCGATATTACTAATACGAGACAATAGCATCACCGTACTAAGCACCGTTAAGCAATGTAAGCTTAATTCAAAGAAAATGAAAGAACTCTTAAGTATTAATATAAAACATAGTATTACTTTCATCATAACCCAATTACTTAAAGAGTTGCTTTAGTCCACAAGTTAGTCAACTAAAATAGTTAAGTACATAATAATAGCGTTAACGTTAATTCGCAATCAAATAGTTAAACACATAATAGTAGCGTTAACGTTAATTCCTCCCAATCAAATAGTTAACCCGGGAGCTGCGGGGAGACTCTTAAGAGTTCCCCCGGCGCACTGCGGGAAGACTCTTAAGAGTCAGAGAAAATAAAAATCAACTTTTGACATCGAAAAAAAATATTTTTTTATATTTTTTTTTTTTTATTTTTTTTTTTTTTTTTGGCCCCTGGGCCATGCAAAATCTCTATCCTCTACTCCCCCTCCTTCCCCACTTTTCCTCCTCTCCTTCAGTTATCACCCTATTTTCCCTGTTTATTCCCTTATTCTGAGGTATATTTTCGTGCTAACATTAGAAATCCGATTGGAGGGTGTGGTCATCACTGATAGCAGCGAGTGCAAGAGAGAGAGAGAGAGTATCGATCGACTGTGGTCTCAGTGGCCCTTGGGGGAAATTGGCGGGAAAGCAGATTGCCTCACCCATACATTATACAACTCGCGGGCCTATATCTCCGATTTTGACATCCAAACGCTGTTTCACTCGTTTTATTGTTGTTTCAGGTTAATACCTTTATAATCAACCCATAATAGGCGCATATGGATAAATATTAATGCTATTAATGGCACAATGAATATTTTAGTGACGGAAACACCTCAAATACGTCAGCACAGGGGGACGTTTCCAATTACCCCCATGCGCACTTCAGAGGTTAAGCACATAATAGTAGCGTTCACGTTAATTCCCAATCACATATCTCACTAACCAACATAACGTAAGTGTTTACACCGAACACACTTAACACACACTTATATAATCTGACTGACAGTCACAATCCCATTATAATACTTCACCCCGTCTTCCTCCAGCTGCAAGTTCACCTTCCCCAACTCCAAATGAGACTGATTTGAATGCCCACAACTCGGGTCTTATATACTAAACAATGATGGTGTAGGAACGAATCAGGAGGCAGGGGGTGGTGCCCGCTCCAATCACAGCTCCTAGAGTTGCATAGCAGGTGCATGGTCCAATCACAGCTCCTGGCGTCGAACATACGTCATAGTGTCCGGTCATCGGAGTAGTTTGCAGGGTCCCCTATGACGCACGCAGGTGTGAAGGCTTGTTTGCAGGTATGCGGGCGAGCTAGTTTCCCACTCGCTAGTTCGCTCCGCCGCTTGGGTAGTTTGAACCTCCTTCAACTCTAATTCTAACTCTTAAATTAACATACAGGGCTCTGTATGTCAGACCTCCCCCCTAGAAAAGAGTTTAAGGAGTATAGTACATAATATTAAACATAATACATAAATAGATTGGCAACAGCAAGATCACAATGAGGATATAATAAGGATATCACCCAAAGTAGGCAACGTCTCCAGGTACCACATCAGAACATAGCCGGAACGTAGCTGGAGCGTTATTCGAACTGCAAGGCATCTCACAGCTGAAGGCTTGACAGCGCACTACTAAAGCATGATAATTACCTCGCTACAAGGGAGAGCTAATTGCCAAAATCCTCTCATTAAATTAAACTTACTGCTGCATGAGGCCAACCCGGTAAATGTAATCTTTGATCCGTGGCAGTGGGTAGGTATCGTTCTTTGTGACAGCATTAACTTGCCTATAGTCCCTACAAAACCTATGGCTCCCGTCTGGCTTTGGCACAAGTATGACCGGACTACTCCACTGGCTTAAGGCCCTTTTGATCAGCTTGTTTGACAACATGTAGTCAAGCTCGACCTGCAGTATACTCCTGCGTTGTGGTGAGACACGGTAGGGGGATAGTTGAATGGGAGTTGCATCCCCTACATCGATGTCGTGCAAGGCCAAAGAAGCGAGCCCTGGAGTATCACGGAACACACTGGGAGACTGAGATAAAACAGAGATTAGTTGGTTCGCTTGATCAGAGGGAAGATGACATAGTTTAGATGGTAATTCCCTCCAAGCCACTGAATTATACTGAAAGTTGGATAGGCTACATGACAAGTCAAAGTCTGCATGGATACCTTCAGGCTCTGGAACAGTCTGTTGCGGGTCAGTAAGAGAACTGAAAACTTTGTCCGCACCAAGCTGTCCACAGGTCCTGACATTCACTGCCACAGTGGGAGAATCTGGAGGAGAGGAATCAGGGGACCTATGGTAGGGTTTCAACATATTTATATGGAATACTTGCGTGGGCTTTCTCCTGTCTGGGGTAGTTACTAGATAATCGGTAATGCTCACCCTCCGAATGATCTTATATGGGCCCCTGAACTTGGCAGATAAAGGTTGGCCAAAAAGGGGGAGCAGGACCAAAACCTCATCACCGGGCTGAAACTCCCTCTCACGGGCTTTTCTGTCATACCATTTCTTCATGGAGCTTTTAGCCACTGTCAAGTGTTGAGCGGCAAACTCACACGAGGATCTCAGCCGGGTTTTGAAATCTGAAACATACTTGAGGAGGTTTTGGTTCCCCTCCTGGCCAACTAGGCTATCCTGCAATAGTTGCAAAGGACCTCTTACCTGGTGACCGAAAACTAGCTCATTAGGGGAAAAACCCAGGGATTCAGTTGGAACCTCACGAGTAGCAAATAAAAGAAAAGGTACCCCCTTATCCCACTCAACTCCGGTCTCTGTACAATACTTACGTAACATTCCCTTTAATGTCTGATGATATTGTTCGAGAACCCCTTGACTCTCTGGGTGGTAGGTGCTAGACTTAACATGCTCGATACCCAACTCCTTCAGGGACTGCTGAAAAATGTTAGAGGTAAAATTAGTTCCTTGATCACTTTGCACCTCATGGGGGAAACCCATTCTGGTGAAGAATTTGAGCAGTTCCTTGATGACAGTTGGAGCAGAGGTAGTCCTTAACCCGGGAGCTGCGGGGAGACTCTTAAGAGTTCCCCCGGCGCACTGCGGGAAGACTCTTAAGAGTCAGAGAAAATAAAAATCAACTTTTGACATCGAAAAAAAAAAAAAAATTTATATTTTTTTTTTTTTATTTTTTTTTATTTTTTTGGCCCCTGGGCCATGCAAAATCTCAGTCCTCTACCTCCCCTCCTTCCCCACTTTCCTCCTCTCCTTCAGTTATCACCTATTTTCCCTGTTATTCCCTTATTCTGAGGTATATTTTCGTGCTAACATTAGAAATCCGATTGGAGGGTGTGGTCATCACTGATAGCAAGCGAGTGCAAGAGAGAGAGAGAGAGTATCGATCGACTGTGTCTCAGTGGCCTTGGGGGAAAATGGCGGGAAAGCAGATTGCCTCACCCATACATTATACAACTCGCGGGCTATATCTCCGATTTTGACCATCCAAACGCTGTTTTCACTCGTTTTATTGTTGTTTCAGGTTAATACCTTTATAATCAACCCATAATAGGCGCATATGGATAAATATTAATGCTATTAATGGCACAATGAATATTTTAGTGACGGAAACACCTCAAATACGTCAGCACAGGGGGACGTTTCCAATTACCCCCATGCGCACTTCAGAGGTTAAGGGTATAGCCTCTGGGTAGCGAGTTGCCATGTCCATGATAGTTAATAAATAAATGTTACCTTGGGAAGTCTTAGGCAATGGGCCTACAATGTCCACTACCACCCGAGTAAAAGGATTCTCGAAAACGGGCAAGGGCACCAGAGGATGTACAGGCACCTTCTGATTGGGTTTTCCTGTCATCTGGCAAGTGTGACACACTCTACAAAACTCCACTACATCTGCACGCATTCCTGGCCAGTAAAAGTGGGCTCTGATTCTGTCTAGAGTTTTTCTCACACCTAGGTGTCCTGCCAATGGTATACAATGTGCCATTTCCATGATATCTCTACGACAAGGTTTGGGGACTACTACTTGATGGACGTCCCAAGCCCCGTCATCGATTGGTCTGTGTGGCGGTCTCCATCTACGCCACAATACTCCTCCTTTGAGGTAGAAACATTCACCACCCTCCTTCTCACATTCCTCTTCACTCATGGACCTGGCAGCTAACTCCTTGCATTCACTATCATCTCTCTGTAGCTTTACCAGGCCACTAGGACAATTTGGAGGGGTTTCATGGTCATCATTAGGGTCAAGATGAGCCATAAAGGTGTCAGATAAATCCACCTCAGTCACATCATCAGGCACAGTTGGAGCGGCATTCACACACTCATCATCCCTTTCATCAACTCTTACATTCGGTACATTTCTGTCTGAGGGAACTGCTACTTGAGACATTGAACGTGTGACAGCACACACAGGGAAAACTGTTGGCATCTCCTTTTCGAGCTCACCGGTTAGTGGCTCGTTAACAGGGGAAAGTGACAAAATGGGGTCTGGTCGGACCTTCTCACCTGCTACATCATTCCCCAAAAGGAGCGTTACCCCAGGCACAGGGATATCTTGGGACCTACACAAAGCTATGGTGGCCTCACCCTGTAGTAACTCACATTCAATTTCGCCTTTTACCAAGTATGCATAAAACTGGCCTCCAGCACCTCTCATTACAACTGGTTCGCCAGGTGGGCACTCAGTGTAAGGATTCACCATGAGGGTGCTAGTAGAACCTGTGTCTCTCAGAATTTTTACCTCATGCATACAACCATTTAATCTCACGTTGCCAGATGAAATAAAGGGACGGTAACTGTCCTGCACTGATGGTGAAATTATTATTGGCTTAACCCTAGTGGGTTGCACCACACATGCTACTACACCCCTGTCTAGATGATTTACGTTAGCTGCTAGGTACTCCTTCTGTCGGGAGTCCTGCATTAAAGGAACTTTTGGTGCTAGGTACTCCTTCTGTCGGGAGTCTTGCATTACAGGCACATATGTTCCCTGATTAAATAGCACTGTATGAATATTCCCATATTCAAAATATGCTATAGGGGTGCAATGCCTGGTGAGTTATCTGCTCAACAGCGGGCGGTGTGTTTGTGTAAGTAGTGAGCGAGTGTAGGGGTGAGGGGGGAACGAGGTGGACGAGGTGCTTCGCGGTGGTCTCGGGTGAGTGGTCGCTCATGTGAAGGCAAGATGGCAGGTGCTCGTTGTACTCTACGTGCTTCACATGTCTCACTCCCTAGACTGGAACAAGACCTCACGGGCTTCACTGTTCATTGTAAAGCGGTGAATGTTAAGGCTCTCAGCCTATGCCCGAGAGGAAGTAAGTTGGAATATATAAAAAAAAAAAAAAAAAAAAATGGAGTTTGAGATACGGCGGCAACTGTCTGCCCCGATCTCTCGGTTCTCTCCTTGGCCCAGCACTGATAAGCTAGGTGGCCTCTCTTGCCACAAAAAGTACATACTTTAGGGGATACGGGAACGTTCCCTCTTTGAGCATTACTATTAGTTTGGGGCCCACCTCTGTTACCATTGCCCTGAGTCGCATTTTTAGTTGGGGGAACAATTCTATTTTGGCTAGCTGGGGAAGACGTTATAGGCTTGTGACTGGGTCTGTCAGATTTGTGATTGGGATACTTAAAATTAGAACTAGAATTATCCTAGGGCTTCTTTCCACGAAATTTGTTGTTGAGCACGTATGTGTCAGCCATGTCAGCAGCGTTGGCAAGACAATCTACCTTCTTCCCCTTTAAATGATAGGATACAGAAGAATCAATTTTCCATAGGAAATTTTCTAACAGGACCAACTCCTTCAGATCGTTGTAGCTTGTGACTTTCTTACTCTTGACCCAATGATTGAAAGTTTTAGTCATGGTCCTGGCAAATACCTTATGGGTTTCTTCTACTTTCTTCTGGTTTTTACGGAAAGATTGCCTGTAAGCCTCAGGCTGCAATTGATAGGTTTTTAGGATAGCTTCTTTGAGATTGTCATAATCCTGCCTAACTTCTGCTACTTCTGACAAATACGTGGCTCGAGCCTGCCCTGTCAAAACGGTTTGCAACATAAAAGGCCATTGATCTCTTGTCCACTTCATACCTCCAGCAACTTCCTCAAACAAAACAAAGAAATCCTGCACATTATCCTCAGTGAAAGGTGGAATGACACTAGTCATAGTTAATCCCAGAGGGGGAGCAATTTCGGGAGCATTTGTATTGACATTTAGTTGAGCCGTATGATATTGATATTCACATTTTATGCTGGTTTCTTCGGTATTTGCTTTTATTCTGGCTTCTTCAGTAATATTATTTATTCTGGCTTGTTCTAGTTCGACTAATTGATCAACGGTAAAACAAGGTGGCAATTGTTCATCAAGTTTGCTAGGTTTACTAGGGATCCCACCAACTGCTCCGTCACCCTCCTTGCCTTCTACAGGGAACAGGTGGGTTTTTATGGTCTGAGCCACCTCTACTTTAGACATGTTTGAGCCAGTTAACTGGAGATGTGAGGCAAGCACTTTCAGTTCGGATTTTGACAGACAGTCAATATCAGGGGCTGTGGGGTCTGATTCTATGAAAACTCGAGCATCTTCGTCATTAATTAGATGAGGCATGATTAATATTTGATTTTTAAGTAGTGAAACAGTAATGAAACAGAGTGAAACTGTATGAAACAAATCCTGGCAAGGTCGCCACTCTTCTGTTACGTATCTTGATCCTCAAGTGGTTAACTTGATGAATCTAGATAGCACAGAGATATATATTAAGGTGAGCTGAAGGCAAAACAAAAGTAAAATCTAATAAAATCATTTCCTGTTGTTGCTTCCTTTCCTTTTGGATCTTAGGACTTAGTATCCTTTATTGACTGATACTCTTTAATTATGAAAAATACTGAAACTAATTAAAGTCATGTAGTATTTATAAAGAATTATTATTTAACCGAAGCTTAGTAGGCTATGGTTATGAACCGAATAAGTTATAGCTAAAGAAGGACTATTAATTTTATAAAAAGTCTTGAAAGATAAATATTAAAGTAAGAATATTTCTGTCTCTTACCCTTTTTGAAATGAATAGATAGCTTTCTTATATGTCCTTTTATTTATATTTAATGTAATTATTCTTGGTTCTTGTCTTACGTTAACAGTATTATATTATTATTATCATCAGGATTAATATCAAAGTCACATAAAAAGTTAGATATATATTTAATAATTAGTTAAATGTATTTCTTAACCACGTAACATTGAGGTTTGATTATGAGTAAATAAAGTTACAGGATCGCTTCATAGATTCGATTCAGGTCTCACTCAAATAATATGAAAAGCAAATACCCCCCTGGGGGTTAGGGAATAGAATATGCCCCACGTGCCTTCTGCGTGTCGTAAGAGGCGACTAAAGAGGTTGGGTCGGTGGGCTTGCGACCCCCACCCGGAAAAAATATCGAAGCAAGGAAAAACGAACGAACAGCCTCGGATGCGGACGGAACCAACGTTGACGAACCACGACCGACTAAGGACATGCCTTCGGACATTCTGAGAATGGCTACGTGGAATGTTAGTGGCATGAATGATGGCACAAAAGAGAGAGAGGTTCTGGAAGTGTTAGTGAATGCCAGGCTGGATGTATGTGGAATGACAGAGACCAAATGGAAAGGTTCAGATGTGAGAGAGTGGGAGTGTGGAATGGGTGTGTGTGCTGGAGTGAGTGAAGGAACAGCGAGAGAAGGTGCATGTTTGTTTGTAAGTAGCAAATGGAAGGAATGTGTAAGAGAGTATGGGTCTGTGGGTTCAAGGATTGTGTGGGTGAGAATGAAAGTAGGAATACAAACGTGGGTGATTGTATGCGTGTATGCCCCGACAGAGGATATACTTGAAAGAAAGAAAGAGGAGTTCTGGATGAATGTGGAGGCGTGCCTGGAGAAGTTTGACAAGAACGAAAGAATATTTCTGATTGGGGATATGAATGGTAAGGTGGGTGATAGGAAAGTTGAGGGAGTGGTGGGAGGGTGGGGGGTACCATCAGAGGTGAATGGGAATGGTAGTGCACTTGTGGACGTATGTGTGGGGAGGAGGCTGTGGATAGCCAACACCTTCTTCCGACACAGAATGATCCACAGGTACACGTGGAAACGGATGTTGACGATGAAGGATAAGACAGTGGTGGAACGAAAGTCATTGATTGATTATGTATGTGTGGATGAACGAATGAAGAAATCTGTGATGGATGCTAGGGTGTATAGGGGTATTGGAGGGGGTCTGTCTGATCATTATGTAGTGGTAGCTAAGGTTAGGATACAAAAGAAGTGGGTGAGGAGAGCGGGAGGGAGGCGAGAGGAGGGTGGAATGGTGAGGAGGGTGGAGAGGTTGCAGGAGGAGGAAATCAGGGAGGAGTACAGGAGAGCAGTGGAAAGACGACTAGGTGGGTTCGACCTGGAAGTTATGGAGGAAGTGGAGGAGATGAGCAAGGTGTTTAAGGATGAGATCTGTGCAGCATGTGAGGAGGTGTGTGGAGTGAGGAGAAGAGGGAGGGGAGTGAAAGGTACAGCATGGTGGACAGAAGAGGTAAGAATAGCTGTGGAAGAAAAGAAGAAAGCATATAGAGAGTGGTTGGGTAGTAGAGGGAATGAAGATTCCGAGAGACAGAAACGAGCGAGGTACGTGGAGAGTAAGAGGGTGGTGAAGAGAGTAGTGAAGGAAAGTAAGAGAAGAGTAGATGAGGAATTTGGAAGGAATCTGAGTGTAAAATGGAGGGAGAGTAAGAAACTGTTCTGGAAAGAAGTCAAGAAAGTTAGGGAAGGTAGCAAGGGAAACAGTAAGGGTGTGAAAGATAAGAATGGGAGAATGCTAGCCGAGAAGCAAGAGAGAGTCGAAAGATGGAGGGAGTACTTCAGTGAGTTGCTAAATGAAAGGAATGAAGAGCCAGCAAACATAGCTGGATATGGTATGGGAGGGAGAAGAAGAGAAGTAGTGGAGGAGGAGGTGGGGATCAGGAGGTCAGAAGTGTGGGAAGCCATGAAAAGAGTGAAGTTGGGGAAAGCACCAGGAACAGATGGAGTGTGTGGGGAAATGTTGAGGTATGGTGGTGAGATAGTGATAGAATGGGTATGGAAAATGTGCAAACTAGCATGGGAGAAGGGGAGTGCACCCGATGACTGGAAGACTGGCATAATAGTCCCCCTATATAAGGGCAAAGGGGAAAGAGGAGTGTGTGGTAACCACCGAGGAATATGTCTTCTAAGCGTAGTAGGGAAGGTATACAGTAGGGTAGTGATTGAGAGAGTGAGAGTGAGAACGGAGAAATGGATAGGCGACGAGCAGGGAGGTTTTAGGAAGGGAAGAGGATGTGTAGATCAGATTTTTACCCTGAATTGTGTTGTGGAGAAGTATCTGGAGAAGAAACAAAAGGTGTATGTTGCCTTTATGGACTTGGAGAAGGCCTATGACAGAGTGGATAGAGAAGGTTTGTGGAAAGTACTTAGAATATACGGAGTAGAGGGCAAGTTGCTGAAAGCAGTGAAGAGCATGTATGAGGGTGCAAAGGCGGCAGTACGTGTGGAGAGTGAGCAGAGCGAGTTCTTTGACCTGAATGTTGGTTTGAAACAGGGGTGTGTGATGTCCCCGTGGTTGTTTACTGTATATATGGATGGAGTTATGAAAGAAATACTATCAAGAGCAGTGGATGTTGGTGTATCGCTGAAAAGGGAGGGAATTGAGTGGAAGCTACCTATACTGCTGTTTGCGGATGATACAGTTCTGATGAGTGATAATGAATGGGAGTTGCAGGGTCTGGTAAATGAGTTTGGAACAGTGTGCGAAAACGGAATTTGAAGGTAAATACGGGGAAGAGCAAGGTTATGGTCTTCGAAAGGGGTGAAGTCACAGAGTGTGAGGTGAAGCTGAACGGTCAGGCTATGGAGATCGTCAACTCTTTTAAGTATCTGGGCAGTGTGTTGAGTAAAGATGGGACTATGGATGAAGAGGTGCGGGAGAGGGTACAACAGGGGAAGAGGGTTGTAGGAACGCTAAAAGCAGTAACAAGAAATAGGGTGGTCAGTATGGAAGTGAAGAAGTCCTTGCATGACAGTGTGGTAATCCCGACACTGACTTACGGAAGCGAAGCATGGACGTTGGTTGAGAGACTCAGACCAAGAGTGAGAGCAATGGAAATGAATTACTTAAGGAGTGCGTGCGGAGTTACATGGAGGGATAGACAGACTAATGAGGAAGTAAGAAGGAGGTGTGGTGTGGAGGTAGATGTGCTGGAAAGTGTGAAAAGGAACAACTTGAGATGGTTCGGCCATATGGAACGTATGGAAAGCGAGAGAATGACTAAGAGGGTGTACGAGAGCGAGGTGGAGGGACAGAGGGGGAGAGGTAGACCGAATATGAGGTGGAAGGATGGAGTGAGGAAGTACATGAACGAAGGCGGTGCTGGTTGGGGGGAGGGGCGTCGACTGACTGGGGACAGAGGTGCATGGGGGCGGTTCGTTCGTGGCCACCCCTTTGGGGATCACGGCGTCAGGCAATAGATAGATAGATAGAAAAATAATATTTTGAAGCAAAAGAATTTTCTTCAGCTTATGAAATCACTAGAAGTAATATTAACACAGCCATGTTAGTCTAAGGCGATATTACTAATACGAGACAATAGCATCACCGTACTAAGCACCGTTAAGCAATGTAAGCTTAATTCAAAGAAAATGAAAGAACTCTTAAGTATTAATATAAAACAATAGTATTACTTTCATCATAACCCAATTACTTAAAGAGTTGCTTTAGTCCACAAGTTAGTCAACTAAAATAGTTAAGTACATAATAATAGCGTTAACGTTAATTCGCAATCAAATAGTTAAACACATAATAGTAGCGTTAACGTTAATTCCTCCCAATCAAATAGTTAAGCACATAATAGTAGCGTTCACGTTAATTCCCAATCACATATCTCACTAACCAACATAACGTAAGTGTTTACACCGAACACACTTAACACACACTTATATAATCTGACTGACAGTCACAATCCCATTATAATACTTCACCCCGTCTTCCTCCAGCTGCAAGTTCACCTTCCCCAACTCCAAATGAGACTGATTTGAATGCCCACAACTCGGGTCTTATATACTAAACAATGATGGTGTAGGAACGAATCAGGAGGCGGGGGGTGGTGCCCGCTCCAATCACAGCTCCTCGAGTTGCATAGCAGGTGCATGGTCCAATCACAGCTCCTGGCGTCGAACATACGTCATAGTGTCCGGTCATCGGAGTAGTTTGCAGGGTCCCCTATGACGCACGCAGGTGTGAAGGCTTGTTTGCAGGTATGCGGGCGAGCTAGTTTCCCACTCGCTAGTTCGCTCCGCCGCTTGGGTAGTTTGAACCTCCTTCAACTCTAATTCTAACTTAAATTAACATACAGGGCTCCGTATGTCAGAATATATATATATGTATATTATATATATATATATATATATATATATATATATATATATATATATATATATATATATATATATATATATATACAGTATATATATTTTTTGTCTATGTGATTGAGGGAGGCAAAAGGCAGAACTGCCTATAGCGAGTGCCTCCCCCATAGTTGAAAGAGTGACAGGGCCAAAATCAAGGGACGTTTGAGCCAAAATGCCTGGACACACGGAGTTTGAAGCAATTTAAGTCATAGGAAGAGGGAAAGACTGATTCTGGGAGAGAGTTCCAGAGCTCAGCTGTTGAGTAGAAGAAAGTTTGAGAGTAACGTTTCACTCTTGGGTTGGAGAGTTGCACAGAGTAGGGGTGAGATTGAGTTGCAAGACGGGTACCACGTGCCCTACGTAAAGGAGGTGGTATACACTGGGAAAGATCTGAAGAACACTGATTATTATAGTAGCGATAGAATAGCGAGAGAGATGCAACATTGCGGCGGAGAGAGAGAGATTGCAGATAGTTGGTGAGTGGATGGGAGTTAATGATATGAAAGGCCTTCCTCTCAACTTTGTCTAGGAGAGCGGTGTGAAAGGAACCTCCCCACACATATGAACAATACTCAATACAAGGATGCACTATGCCCCTGTACAGAGCAAGAAGCTGTGCAGGGGAAAAGAACCCCCTAAGGCGGTTGAGCACACCCAGCTTCTGGGAGGCTGCCTTAGCAAGACTGGTAATATGGTCCTTCCAACTGAGAGCAGAAGAAAAAGAGACACCAAGAATATTGAGAGAAGATGAAGGATTGATTTTTGTATTGTTGAAGAATAAGGGATAGTCCGCTGGGAGTTCCTTACGGGTAGATATATGGAGAAATTGAGTTTTGGAAGCATTAAAGGTAACAAGGTTTTCTCTGCCCCAATTGGAGATAGTATTTAGATCAGAATTTAAGAGTTCTATGGCTTCATTACGTTTGTCGTTGAGGGATTGCTGGCTGGGGCGTTCTGAAAAACTAATGGAGTAGTGGAAGGTTGATTCGTCTGCATATGAATGGATGGGAATTGAGGTACAGTTGAGGAGATCATTTATAAAAATTAGAAAGAGAATAGGAGATAGGACAGAGCCCTGAGGAACACCAGAGTTTATAGGGTGAGGGAGTGAACAATGGCCGTCCACAACCGCGGCTATGGAACGGCCGGAAAGGAAATTAGAGACAAAGGCACAGATGGAGGGATAGAAACCGAAGGAGAGTAGTTTAGAAATTCAAGATTTGTGCCAGACTCTATCGAAGGCTTTCGATATGTCTAGTGCAATAGAAAAAGCCTCACCGAATTCCCGAAAGGAGGATGACCATAAGTTAGTAAGATATGAAAGAAGATCACCAGTAGAGCGACCCTTAAGGAAGCCATACTGGCGATCTGAGAGCAGATTATGAGAAAAGAAATGCTTAAGAAATTTGGAAGCAAGAATAGTTTCAAAAACTTTAGAAAGACAAGAGATGAGAGCAATTAGACGATAGTTGGAGGGTTGAGAGCGGTCACCCTTCTTTGGGACAGGTTGAATGTGAGCAAACTTCCAGCATGAAGGGAAGACATTAGAGGATAGACAGAGACGAAAGAGTTTGCCTAGGCAGGGAGTCAGCACGGAAGCACAGTTTTTGAAAACAGGAGGAACACCGTCCGGACCGTACGCCTTATTAGAATTAAGCCCAGAGAGGGTAGAAAGTACATCTTTAGAAGAGATTAGGATATTAGGCATAAGTAAGAGAGAGGAGGGTGGAGAGGGAGGAATAGCACCGGAATCATCCAAGGTGGAATTTCTAGCAAAAGTTTGAGCGAAGAGTTTAGCTTTGTCAGAGGAAGAAGTGATGGTTGTGCCATCAGAGTGGAAAAGGAGAGGGAAAGACGAGGAAGAGAAATTGTTGGAGAGGTTTTTGGCTAGATGCCAGAAAGCTTGGGAAGAGCTAGAGTTGGATAGTTCAGTGCATTTATTATTGATGAAAGAGTGTTTGGCAGGTCGAAGAACAGATTTGGCTTGATTCCGGGCAGAAACATAGGAAGAATGAGAGTCTTGAGTTTTAAGGCGTCGGTACCGTTTGAATGCTTCCTCCTTATTGTGGACAGCAGTAGAACAGGCGTGAGTAAACCAAGATTGTTTAGCATTAGTCTGAGAGAAAGAGAATGGAATGTATGCTTCCATGCCCGATAGGATTACCTCGGTAATGCGTTCAGCATTATATATATATATATATATATATACCGGTATATATATATATATATATATGTATATATATATATATATGGAGAGAGAGAGAGAGAGAGAGAAGGGTGGGAGCATAGTAGTACAGTAGTTATATATTTTTAACAACCAGACTATTCCCCGGTTGATGGGGTTATACCAGTTATACACACCGGCCATACAACCAGTACAATGTCCTCAGTCAGTAGAAACAACCTGGAAATAATTTAAGGGGAGGCTTTTATTGGTTTTCGGGCCTCCCATTTCCCTCATGTTTAGCCTCATTAGTTTTAAGATTTTAAAACGTTCGCACCATGTATTTGCCATTTAGGTGTTGATTTTTGTTTCCTGTTGAGCTATTGCGAGCCTGTAATTTAGGAGGCGGGAAATTTTTCTTCAGAAAAATATACAAATTAATCTCGAAGTGTGTGTGTTTATGTTAAACTTGATAGAGGTCTAGGGGGGAAACTCCCCCCCCCCCCTCCCTTTAACCTTAACATTATGATGGCTCTTTTGTCTTTTTATTTAGAATGTCCCTCTTCTTAGACCTGAAATACTTAAAATATAGGGTAACTCGGAAAATGTCTACTATTCTAGCTATAACAGACATATTTCCTTTCTTGGCTGGATGTAACCACGTTTAATGCTGGACAGAACAGAAAACTTGCAACATAAAAGGGTTAATGATAAGTAAATTAAGCATAGACTACAGTTGGTCATTTTCATATTTCAATCTCTCTCTCTCTCTCCTATTTAGGAAATTTACATTCACATCGTTAACCCTTTGAGTACCAGCGACGTGTTATATATTTTATTATAGCTATATTTAGGCAATATTATGCAGCTTAGGAAGGATCTGTGGTAGTTGAAAGGGTTGGCTGAGATAGTTTGAAGCCGTATTATTGCTAGAGGTAATTCCCAAGCTGAATAAAATCGGCTATGTACTCTAGGAACTGGAACTGGATGTGAGGTAGGGTCCCCACAAGTGAAGAAATTAGAGTTGAAGTCCAAGGTAAAGTGATGAAAGATGAAGAGTTGGAGAGATGAAAGCTGGTGGGCTAACCACCTTGTTATTGTCGGTTGAGGTTTTGAGCATTTGTGCCACTCGCTGTTGTTGTTGTTTGGTTAATCCTTTTGAAGGGGATAAGACCACAGGCTCGTCGTAGACCATTGGTATTGATGGTTGAAATGCTGGGTGTGAAGGGAATTTATGGTCTCCTGAAATATCCCCAGGCTACCTTTAGGATCAACTTTTCCTGGTACCTGGCGCGGGGTACGAACCTCTGAAGGGAATTTAACCCCCCTAAAAACCCACAGGTTTTGAGATGCCTTGGGTGGGGTTCGAACCCTGGTTAGTGACCCAACCATCACCACCAGGCCCGCGCGCTAACCCACTGTACTACCACGGGCGTACTAAAAGTATAGCAACCTTAGTCCGATTTTTAAGAACCAGGTGATAGTCTCGTGGTGTTATCACGTGATGAGTTTATTGGACTTACCATCTACGACTATTTTATGCTATACCTGACGTCAACTCGGGTTAGTATTATTGTGGGTGCGGGACATTTTCGAGGGCATTACATTACATCCTTCTTTAACTAGGCTAGTCCCTAGCCTATTTTAAGGTCGTAAGGTATCGTAGCTGTATCACCTCAGCAATCTCAATATTGTTGGTATAGGGTTCGCGTGACGGGTGCTCCAGCACGTAGCTACCAGGTCACGTTCCCTTACTGCCACCAATGAAATGCTGGGTGTGAAGGGAATTTATGGTCTCCTGAAATATCCCCAGGCTACCTTTAGGATCAACTTTTCCTGGTACCTGGCGCGGGGTATGAACCTCTGAAGGGAATTTAACCCCCCTAAAAACCCACAGGTTTTGAGATGCCTTGGGTGGGGTTCGAACCCTGTTTAGAGACCCAACCATCACCACCAGGCCCGCGCGCTAACCCACTGTACTACCACGGACGTACTAAAAGTATAGCAACCTTAGTCCGATTTTTAAGAACCAGGTGATAGTCTCGTGGTGTTATCACGTGATGAGTTTATTGGACTTACCATCTACGACTATTTTACGCTATACCTGACGTCAACTCGGGTTAGTATTATTGTGGGTGCGGGACATTTTCGAGGGCATTACAATGGTAGAGGCAGAGATGGTAGAGGCTCAGCGAAGGTGTCAGGCTGGAGGTTTGAGGTGGTCCGAAGTGTTGTTGGTGTTGGAGTTGTTGGTGCTGGCGGAGTTGTTGTAACTCCGCTTTCCTCTTATGCAGGCTCGGTGGTTGTGGAAGCTTGAACTGCTGCTTGGGAGCACCTTTTGTCTTTGCTGATGTTGGCCCAGCTGGTTTTGGTCCCGGCCGCTTGGTGTTCTTCCGAGGTCCTGCGTCTCCTGGTGGTGCTCTGGCGACGAGGATCTCTGCTGGGATGATGATAGAGGGAAGGTTATTAGCCTTCAGGAGGGTTGGTAGGAACTTCTTGAAGAGTTGGTGGTCCCCACCAGCAAGTGCCATGGCCGTTGTGATTACGATCTGAATGACTTCTGATATGTCACTGGATGTTTGGCCACAGCTTGTTGGTGGGTCCTTCTTTTCCTCCTCCTTTTTCCTCACCTTGGCTTGTCTGGACCCCCCCCCCCTCCCCCCCAAACAGCTCCATGTGGTCCTGTGATGGATTCTGCTTCCTTCATTTTTCCCCAGTGTGATATCTTAACTGTACCCTCTCGCCGTCGCCGAGCGAAGGCAATGTGTGTTGTGGATTTGGGGTGGAGATTTGGCTCTTGTGGACGAAGATGTCAGTTCCATTTTCACTGGTGATGAAGCCGTATCCCCTTTTCACGTTGTACCACTTCACTTTCCCAGCAACTGTGGTGGAAGTTGCTAAGGACATGTTGGTAGTGGTGGAGAGAGGGGAGAGCTGGCGAAGGAGTGGCTACAGGAGCTGGAGCTGCAATCATAAACTCGTCTAATAGTTTCCAGAATAATATATGTGACGTCCCTGGTACTGCATGGGTTAAAATGCTGGCTTGCGTGTTTAACTTTGCTATGAGTATTTGTTTTTCATCAGAAATAATATATAACGTGAGAAAGTTCTAACATAATTATGTTAATAATGAGATTAAATTTTTTTTTTTTTGTAAAATAGTTGATCATCAAATTGGACGATCTTACTTAACAGAGGTAAACTATTTATATCTAACCTCTCACTTCCAAAATTCCTTCCTACTGACAATCAGAATTAAATGAAGAAAAGCGTAATTTTAAAATTAAAGGATTGAAACTTGTTGTAAATGGAAGAATAGTCTTTAGAAGTAGCATATTAAATGTGCTGTCATAATAGAATGTCATTACAATTATCATAGTAAATGTGTTACCATCATTCACATTATTAATAGCCCACATAACAGTACCCTCCCAAAATTGTGAATCATGAGATACGATGACCCTCGGGGGGAAAGAAACAAAAAGTTCAGGTAGAGAGGAGCCCGGATCCTGTGTTTAGTCGCAAATCATGATCAATAGTTCCTACAAATAATGACCGTATACTAAAATTATAATAGTTTGGTACTATTTAGAGGCTATATTGTAACGCAGTACATGCCAATATGTCACTTTGATAACTAATGTAAGATGCAATATAACCTACTGCATCGGTATATAAAGTAATTTAAATGTCATCTTGCTATGCATTTTGGCAGGCGAGTTTTTGCAATACCATTTGGCAGGCTGGGCTTGAGGCTCACTATAAAGAATGAACGTACCGCACAGTACATAATATATCTCAATTCGGTTCTTTGAGTGACGTGCAGAGGGGGGTTCTTGGGCAGTATATGTGCGGATTATGCAGCGTATATCATGCTCCTTTGCTAATGTGGCTGGAGATATGGGAGCATACAATTTATCATTTACGTACAGTAAAGATATAACATCATTGAATGTAAATGCTAAGTCTATTACGCATTTAAATTGTCTAGGTAAACAAAAAGTTATAAAATACCAAGATAGTAACTCCGAAACCGTTTTACAAAATGCAGTCTATATATCCAGCACATGCATGATGTTGAATTTATATTTACTTAGCCAAGTGCAAGAAATATTCCGTTGATAATATATGTTTCAATGAACAAGTGGCCTCTTAATTTCTCAATAAACTAATTAACAAAGCCAAGGACAAAGTCAGAGTCACCGATACGAACATAAACAAGGCGCGAGCCTTTCAAATTCCTGCGCTTGCGCAGTTCCCATGGTGACATTCTAGGGTGAGTACGGCGTTAGTATTTTTATGATTTTATAAGCTATTTAAGAAGTATATCTTACTCAGTTACATGCTGTTGTGTGTATGAGTATATCGCCTACATTGACACATATCAGTAATAATGCTTCAGTTAGCAAGATATAAACAAAGACCGGTTTTGTGTTTTGAAACTTGTTTGTTTACCTTGGGATGCTGTGTTGTCGGTGCCAGACGAGATGTCCAACTCCAGTTTTATCCGTCTAAATAAGCCCGTCGTTATGCTGAATCCTGTTCATCTGGACGGATACCGATCTACATATGAGACATTGCACTCATATTCATCGGAGTATGAGTGCAATGTGATTAAATCCAAAAAATTCTCAAGGTCAAGCTTACTCTAGCATACACTAGGCTAGCGCTAGAGTCAAGTAGGCGGGGTCTTTTAGTTATTATTTATTCGTTTCAGTACGATAATGCCTCTTCTTTATAATCTGGCTATCATTGAGTGCTTGTATTTAATTAAGGAAGGTAGGCCTACTGTTATTAGAGCTATTGTCACGTTTTGAGAGATTAGTATCACTCTTCTGACATTACCCAAAATGAAATTGAAATGACGCCTACCGATTGAAGGGCTTTATTGAGGTAACAGAACTTTTACCGCATTTTCCTTTACCATCACTATCTCCGATAGACTGGAAATGGTGTCGTATTTCACACCCAAATGCCATAAAAGGGTGTCCAATATCAAGCCAACTCAACCCTGCTCTTCCACAGGGTCTAAACTCAACCCGATTCAGACTTTCGGAACTTGATAACAGTTTTAAGACTTTGTGTATATATCCATATACAAATAATCGATTTGGATGTGATAATTATAAATGTACCTAGCTATATCCTCAGAATATCCGAAAGAAGCGTCATAATCCTATAGAAGGCCGATAACCTACCGGAGTTATATATAATACCTCAAAGTAAGCGATTATATTATAGGAATAGTCATCACAATTGTTTACAAATTCAACTAGATTAAAATAATATCGAAATGATGGATAATTAATTATTGATCTTGATATGTAGGCCTAAAACATGTTTATAAACATTGGCCGCAGCCGCGGTGCCACTCCATTCGAGCCTAATCACGATTATATTTCGATGTATTCTTACTTAAATGTATATCATTCGGGTTGATTAGGTTACACAATACAATATTACTAAGTAACAGTACACGCATATATATAAATATCATAACATTTGTGAAATATAGGTTCGACCGCGCTAAGCACCACGACTGCGTGAGGGCCAGTAGGAACGTAGATATATCGAGGGGTGGGTGGGGTATCTAGCCTCGTGACCTTGACCAAGAGTCAAGTTCAGAAAATCAGTGTTCGTCACGGTAATTAATCCGTCACTCCTCAGAATTATTGAAATGTCTATGTATGCGAATATTTCTTGCTCTACTACTAAACAAATAAATATGTTTTATAATTTCACCTAATATGTAATGTCACAACACATCTTAAATTGTATATATTCAAATTTATTGCCGATATGTTCTGTTGTCGATTATTCCAGTCCCTGACACCACCTAATGATATTTGGTATATTACGCTATTTCGCTTTTATTTTGTCTTTATTTGCTTTGTAATAATTATTCTGCAATGCATATTTACTTTCATTCTTAAATATAGTCAGGAAAGGTTGTCCATATAATGCATATATTTAAAAGTCTGGATCGCCCCTTGTCATTTTGTGCCACCACACTTTAATGAGAGTGGGTTATCAGACTTTGGGGTGACACAAAATGCAGCTATAGGCTACATAATATACATAAATATGAATGATATAATAATGTTTCGCTTGGAAGTGAATCGAACTTTTATTGAATACCGTAAATCTGCAACACTATAGGCCTACAACACAAGCTAACTGTGCAATTTCCTGAAAGCTTCGATCAACTTCCATTTTTTTGTATAATTTTGATTATCTTCTCATTTATGCACACCGTTTGTATTAGTAGGCTGCCCCATCAATTATAGAGACAAAAACATAGGCTACACAAGTACACATAGGCTGCATTCTAAATACCGGTAGGAATTGTGTATAGGCCTATAAAATTATGACTTGTTCTTACAGTTCTTCCACTATGTGTAGGCCTAGTTTAAACTTAGACAATACACGTTTGGTAAAGTTAACAGTTCTGAAGAAAAAGGGCGTTCCAACAGGTAAAGAATCTTTTGTCAAATTAAAAAACAAATATGGATGCTACCAGTAAATGTTTGATATATTTGTAAGTGCCGTTAAATTAGACGGTTCTAAAAATATACTGGTAAACTGTCTTGATAGCGGAATGCATAAATGCCCACGGAATTTCGGTGTGAGTAGGCTATCCTAGGTTTAAGTCCTTGGAGTGCCACATGTATTTGTTGATTTTATTAATTGAGTTTAGAAGTAACGTTGGTTGGTGAGGAAATATGAATATATAGGCCTATATACTGTATATATATATATATATATATATATATATATATATATATATATATATATATATATATATATATATATATATATATACGGTATACTGTGTATATACCGTATATATGTATAATATATGTATATATATATATATAATATATATATATATATATATATATATATATATATATATATAGATATATATAGTATATACCGTATACACTATACAGTATATATATATATATATATATATATATATACAGTATATATATAATATATATATATATATACAGTATACAGTATATACAGTATATATACCGGTATTCTAAAACGTGTAAGACAGTAAGCTTGAACCGAAAGTTTATTAATGACAGATAATTTAATATCACAAGATTCAATGATATAATATAGTAGGGAATTTCGTTCCTCGGGGGGTTTCATTTTAGTAATATTTGGACTATGGCCGTAATAAGAGCAACATGCTTACGATTATGTTTAAATTCCTAGTAGGCAAGTACCGGTAGTTAACTTCCAACCCATTAAATCAGATAATACCTATTTTTGTTATACTGTTGTTACCGCCATACGGTACGATTCTATTCAATATAGGACATACCTGTCAGATTTAGAGTCAATTGATATGGACTTGAGTATTTTAATTGTCACGGTTCTTTCTAAAGTCTGGAGCTAAGTGAAATAATCTTTGAGTAACATTAATAAAATTAAATCTAAGTCTGATTGAAGGGGATAAACGAATACAAATATTTGTGTTCATAAACGACCATATGCATAAACATGTCATGGGAAAACTTGCCTTAATTTGAATAAAATTCGGTAGAAATTAATAGTTATACATAAAAAGCAATGTGTTAAACAAATTCAGATATACACTATTCGTCCTCTTCTCTCAATAAGGGATATGCATCGCCCCTCATGTTTAAGAGTACGGCATTATAGCATTAATAAACCTTTTACAATGATAGTATCCATTAACATATACCACAGCCTGCCAATGAAACAAAACTTTGACCTAGTGAAGGTAACATGAGAAGAGTTACCTCTCTCTCTCTCTCCATTTATTTGAGTAGACAATTGTATTCAGCTATGAAAGGACCTCGCGCCCTTGGAAATATACAGACTAAGAAATTGTTCACTTAGGCCTAATCTTTACAATATGATAAACACTGGTACTTTGTTTAGCACCGATTTCATGCGTCTTTTCAACCTCTTAATCGGCGAGTTAACACGATGAGTTAATTGTTATTACTACCTTAGCGGTTTATACACTGAAATGTGACATATTCAAAAGTATAGTTCGCCATTTCAACCGATTTTGTAGGTTGTAAGGTTACCTTTTTATTTTTCCATTTAGATGACCTACAGAATGTTATTGCTTGTAAGATGTACCGGTATCGAAGATAAGCTATGCCTATCTGTTGTAAATGGATGTTTGACTACCAATTTTATATAGGATGCCCTTTAAAAATAATTATCTAATTAAGTAGATAAGTGTATGAGGACACTCATCTTTAATAATATATATACTGTATATACTGTATATACCGTATATATATATATATATATATGTCGTACCGTACGTATTATGGCATTTTTCGGAAATTTATGGGCGTTATTATGCCATGTATGTATTGGTAAAGGTCTCTCCTCCAAGTAAACTTACAGGAAGGGGGGGGGGGGGGGTGAGGGGGGTTCAGATTCGTCTAAGACGAACACACTTCATGATCAAATTTGGTTGCACGCCATCATTAATATTGTAGGCGATGCTCTATTTTTTTTACTTAGACCTACCTTGGCAGATGACTTCACGTTCATTACTTAACACCTAACGAGCGGCCTAGGCGGTAAATAATATGTAGCGCCCTAGCGGGGTGTTTTTACCCAAAATAGGGTTGTTTACGTGATCATTTTCATGCCTAAATAAGACCCAGAGCGTAAAACAAGTATCTATCCCTGAAAGGGCATAAACAGAGCTTTCCAATGACACCCCAACGATCCTTGTACGGCCGCTAGTTTTCTTGCAACAATCGCGCAACAAGAGTGCAAAAACCATGTAATTCGGTACTTTCCCTACATAATTCACTGTGTAGCGAGTGTGAGAGGGTGGAGGAGGGTGGGATTCATGTCTGTTGGTCCACCGCGGTGGTCTGGAGCAGTCATACGCTCGCTACTCTCCTGCCACCACTTATCTCTCTCTCTCAGCAACATTACGTGCTGAAAATGGCACACGACTTATGTTGTGAGCCGCCACATAGTCCAAATTTCTTTCACTCGACATATGTTGCGCGCCGCCAGTTAAGGGTTAATGGAAACTTAGAAACTGACATGTCCCCGTTTCCTTTTAATGCCAAGTTTTATGTTATACTAACATAAAACCTTTGTAATAGCTGAACATTTAAGATGGGAATAGAATAGTTCCCCGCCAGATAAGAAAAAAAAAAAAAAAAAAAAACGGACACCAAATTTCGTTTCAATCCGTGTAGCCTATATTGTAGAACACACACACACACACACACGCACAGAGTGCCGCATGGACCGGTGTGTGCACGGTATAGTAACATATGTTACTATACCGTGGGTGTGTGTGTGTGTGTGTGTGGAGGACTGGAGGAGGTGTGGCAGTCAGTCCGGCTCTCCCACTCCCAGTCAGCCAGTCACTCCTCATCCTTCGCTGCGGCTGCCGACTGGATCACCACCTCACAGTCACCCCAGTTAGTTTGGAGAACTCTACCTCTATAGATAGTACCCCACAGTCACCACAGTTATACTCGGTTCAACTTTACCAGGCGAGAAACTATCGTATCCTGATCTTGATTGCTGAAGTATAACTATAATTGTTTCCAGCGATATTATTATTGCCCATTATAACATGTTGATGCCATTAGAGCTGTGTTCTGCCATCAAGTGTCAATCAATCAGCTGTTGGGGATATAATTTCTCGTCAGATTAAGAATGAACAGTGTAGTTTGTAACACCTCTATTGTATTCCTCCCTTCACAGTCACACCAGATAATCATACTTACAAATCTGCCACTTTACTTAGCTTGTCTTCGATGTATATCTATC
>CM064521.1:15365299-15495179 GCA_032716605.1 Paralithodes platypus
TCCAAGAAGGTCTCCCTAAACTGAATATAATAGTCTAATGGTAACCAACATAATTGACAGAAACGCATCCATGAATACTGAAAGGGTTAATGGAAGGTGGGGATGTGTGGTCTGGTGACTGTGGGGGCACTCTGAAGAAGTGCAAATTTTTTATCTCGGGGGGGAATAATTAACTCTGGTTTCTTTATTAATTAGGTTACGTCCATTACAAGAACAATATTGTTTTTTTTTTACCATATCTTATTGTTTACACTTCAAACTTCTAAAGATAGCTACCGTACATAAGATTATCTGGAATTGTTTTTGTGATTGTGCGATATTTAATATGGGTATTTGAAACACATCATTTATAATATGTAGCAAAACGAGTACATTATACAGTACGAGTTATACATTGATACATTTTAGAATGCTTAACTCCGCTAACAAAGTTGGATGGAGGTTATGCATTCCCCTTCATTTGTGTGTCTGTCTGTGTGTTTGCTTGTAAACAAGATACCCCAGTACCTCACAAAGTTATGAACCGATTTTCACGAAATTTGGTGGGCAGATAGGTTATGCGCCAAGAAAGAAGTGATTCAATCATATCCTGGAACCCAGATCCAGAAGACGGAGGTATACGCTCTACCGAGTGCTCCTCTACTTAAACAATGTGACATTAATCATCACATATTAAAAAATGCATACAAAATGTATTGAATACGTTAATAGAAAGTGTTTTGTATCGTTCGTTATACAAAATAATTAACACACACACACACACACACGGATTATATGCACCAATTTTGATACTGCCCATTTGTTCTATATTGCACTGTTGCACACTCAAAATTTGCAGTGTGCCGCTAGGTAGTCGCCTATAACAAAAATACCGTTAAGCTCGGATTAATAATGTATAATTTTCCATTTCAGTGAAGTGTAAAAATGTTTTGGGATCTGTAAGCATATAAGCACAATATTGTATTGCTAGTTTTCCGAAAAATTGTCGCTACAGTATTAATTTGGTTTAACCCCTTCGGTATACCATGACGTTATTAATATTGTATTCTAGCTTACAGTAGACGATTTTATTCAGCTTAAGGGATCGAATGGGTTACGAACTATCTCATTTAACCCGTTCGCTCCTGTAGATCCTTGCTAAGCCCTGTAAAATTGCATAATGTTAACTATAATAATATGAATAATGGCGTCATAACACTGCAAAGGTTAATAATATATACAGTAAGAATGCTTGACCAATTTGAAAAGAAGTGTATAAATACTAAAAGAAACAAATAATTAAAAATAACTAAATATATGTAATATCAAAAATTCAACTTATGGCAGGAATGGTTAGAGTTTGAAGGTTACTTGAAATATTCCCGAACAATCTGATTGCAAGAGGTCATTCCCAAAGTCCTAATCCGAGTAGTATGGTCTGACAGTAGCATTAATACGGTAGAAAGTCGTCTGTTTGAACGAATTAACCCTTTCAGCATGCGTTGACGTAAATTATTCATTGTATTTTGTTATCATTCGATTTTTTATTCAGCTTACGAAGAACTTGTGACAAGTTCAGGTTTAATTGAGATATTTTTACCCTTTGTATTTCCACATATTGTAGATCCTTCTTAATTAAACTACATAAACTCACCTAAAGATAACCGGAATAACTGCGAAATAGCGTCATAGGTATTCAGCTGTTCGAAGTGTTTGTAACTTGCAAATGCCGGCAACTGTACCGAAATGTCCAATATGTTCAATAATTGCAACAAAGCAGCACGTAATCTCATTTGCTCATAGTGTTGAAAGGCGTTGCTCTTTTTAGCAGTCAATTTCGTCAACTCACCAAATTGCCGGAATGCAGGTAGCGATTCATTTCAGTCCCCGGATGTATTTCCGTTCTCTATCTCTAATGTGGTATGTGTGTGTGCTAGTGTGGGTGTGTGTGCGTGTGTGTATATATGTTTGTGTGTGGGTGTGTGTGTTTTCAGTATGCTTGTGTCTCTGTGTATCAATGTTTGTATTTGTGTTCTCAGTATGTTTGTGTGTGTGTGTGTGTTTCAGTATGATTGTGTCTGTGTATCAATGCTTGTATTTGTATTCTTGAGTGTGTGTGTCTCATTATGTTTGAGTCTGTGTGTGTGTGTTTCAGTATGATTGTGTCTGTGTATCAATGCTTGTATTTGTATTCTTGAGTGTGTGTGTCTCATTATGTTTGAGTCTGTGTGTACGTGTGTATGTTTTCTACCTCGAGTACAAAGGAGTACAAAGGAAATCAAGCAACAACAGATCCAGTGACCCTTCTAGGTTGCTTGTCCTCCAAAACACTGAGGATCAAGTGTCCAAACAGTGGTTTAGAGTGGGTAAGGGAGTGTGTGTGTGTGTGTTCTTACATTTTAATTATTCGATGTAACATATTTTAATTTGTTAGAAAACGTGATATAACCGGTAACGTGTAGTAATGTGATCATGCTATTTATTAATTGAAGTTATTGTGCAGTAATTGTTAAACTATTTTGACAATTGTGAGGTTAGAAGAGAAGGTAATTTGGTATTGTATGTGCAAATCAAATTTATTGAATAAGCGTTACCTTTTACCAGGTTTTTGAGTGGGAGTCTAAATGCAGTTATGGCGTAGGTTGTCAAAGGAATTTATTTTTGGATACGAGAGAGAGAGAGAGAGAGAGAGAGAGAGAGAGAGAGAGAGAGAGAGACAGAGAGAGAGAGAGAGAGAGAGAGAGAGAGAGAGAGAGAGAGAGGAGAGAGAGAGAGAGAAGAGAGAGAGAGAGAGAGAGAGAGAGAGAGAGAGAGAGAGAGAGAGAGAGAGAGAGAGAGAGAGAGAGAGAGAGAGAGAGAGAGAGAGAGAGAGAGAGAGAGAGAGAGAGAGAGAGAGAGAGAGAGAGAGAGAGAGAGGCAAATTATGTCGGTAAAAGAAATATCATTAAACATAATTATCTGCATGCAACTTAGACGCCAGGCTAAGTAGATACCAGTACTGGGTTCTTATCTTTATGAGTGTTCTTTACGATTAAAATATTTAGTATAACATGGCGCATTCTTTAATTGTATTATAATTTGTATTAGAAGATTTGTTTAAAGTTCAGAATTGATCTGTGAGAATCAAAATAATAATGGAGATAGATTCAGTGTGTTAAAGCACCTTCCTAAGTTTCATAAAATTGTCTGGTGTTAGTATAAAAACAAACAAAAAAAATAACTAAAACAATGAAAACCAAAAGAAAGCCAGTAAAATGTGGCCATTGTACTGAAGGGGATAATATGCTTAGCAACTTGGCCAACCTGTTACGGTGGTCGGAGTTACGTTATTGATAGGCACAAATAATCTTACCCCTATCTAATCCGAAGGTGGTCATTTCCGGACACACGATTTCACCCCATTAGTTTGACAATTTTAAGACGCTTCGCTCCATTCAAATGTCGATTTGTTTTCTGGGTTAGCCATAGTGAGCCTACAATTTAGGGAAAACCGGTCTTTGGCCGGGGTATATTTCTTCGATAGCCTATAGCAACTTGATGGGAGTCTGGGGGCGGATTTTTATATATAAAAAATGTATCTGGGGAGATGCATTATAGTCAGGGGGGGGGGGGGGGGAGTCATAATATATTGCACGAAGATCGCAAAACTGATTACAAATCTCAATAATACTTGATAGGCAAGGTTAGCTATAAGTATATATAATAGAAAACAACTCTTAGCTTATGATAGTTAAGCTTCTATAGGTTAACTGTAAGATTTGGTAAATTACAACCATTTTAGCTTCTGGTAGATAATATCCCAGGTCAGCTGTACGATCAAGTTGGGTATAATTACTCGAAATGATGGCCGTATATTTGTTGATCTCAATCTAGACCTTACTTAACTCTTTGTCATCTGTAATTTTGATGCTTGTTTTTTGTTATTACTTAAGGGGATATGGGTCGTTTTTCTGGTCCCCTTTCTCCCTCGTATTACCCCATTTGTTTTGAGATTGTAAGACGTTCGGCCCATTAGTTTGGCGAGTTTAACACCTTTTGCCCCATTTCGTTGTAAATTTTAAGTAAGACCTTTCGTGCCATTTAGGTGTCGATTTTTCCTGGTGAGCGATACCGAGCCTGAAATTTTAAGAGGAACCGGCCTTCGGCCAGGAAATTTATCTTCGGAAAAATTTACAAATTTATCTATCTAGGGGGTGATTTTCTAAGCTTGATGTGGAGGTCTAGCGAAGTAAGAAATATAGGAATAAATTTATTTATTAAGCGTAAAAAAAACCCGGCCCATCTCTCCTTAAAATACCGGTACCTAATAATTCCTCTTGCCATTCAAAAATCTACCTTTTTGTGTTATAACGGGTTCCATGTCATCTCAACCAGTAGACCATTTCAACCAGTAGCTCTCAACCAGTGCCAAATTAACCCAGACCAACCAAACCAGTGCCAAAATATAGTACTAACCTAACCTAACCTAACCTAACCGTATTGGTTGATTTGGTACTGGTTGAGAGCTACTGGTTGAAATGGTCTACTGGTTGAGTTGACCGGTCACCGTTATAACGATATATTGTAAATAAGGCATTTAACCATTTCTGTACCGTACCGGCGACGTCTTTTATATTTAATTTCAGCTACATTTAGACTAGTTTATTGAGGATATTTGGTAGCTGAAAAGATTAATTGAGCTAGTCTGTTGCCTTTGTATTGGTAGACGTCCTTCATAAACTGAATACAATAGTCTTAATAGTTGCCAGAATACACTGAAAAGGATGTCACCGGTACTGTATGGGTTAACAGCAATGTTACACCATAACTTTTACGACAACCGTATTCCGGCACTATTTCCGGGGTCTTTTGCATTGTTATCGGTAACTATTCCGAAGGTTGAATATCTTTATTGGGGGAATCATTATATAACTTTAATGAAAAATAAATAACTCGGCTAATAAAATTGTAGCAACTTTGCCAGATCACGTAATCGTGTAATCATAAGATAATTAAGAAAAGGGTCTACGGCAATAAATCACAGCAATTAGCTACTGTAGACCCAAAGCCACTATTTAACGTTATTTCAATTACCCATTATAAGCCTACACGAAACACTAAAGTACAGTTGGAAAAATAAGTCATGTCCAATATGCCGTTGTTTAGTTCTCTCTGCGCTGTATTAATGTGTGCCAGATTTTGGATGAGATCTGTATATATAGAAGAACTAGCAGGGGTACCCGGCGTTGCCCGGGTAATCACCATAATCACCATCACTACTACCACCACTACTACTACCATAATCACCATCATCACCACAATCACCACAATCATCACAATACTACTACTACCATAATCACCGGCCTCGACCTCCCTGTGCCTCATTAAACGGCGACCTCGATTTCGGCCGCTAAATGACCTCCGATTTTGGATCTGACCTCATTCGTACCCCCATTTTGGGGGGCTGCGAACAACTTTAGTTCCATACACCTTTTCGATCGGAGGCCTCCTTCTGCCCCAAACGGCAATTTTTTTCATGTTTTTTTTTTTTCAATTTCGGCCTCGAAACGACCTCCGATCGTGGCCTCGCCCCCTCTATGACCTGACCCAGGTCAATTGACACCCACATGCAAAGTTTCAGCTCCCCAGGTCCAAAACTGCGGCCGCCTATTAAGAACACACACACAGACAACCGAAAATATTATATAGATGTTTACGAGACTCGCAGTAAGTAATTCAAGTGGTGGATGCCATTTTTGCATTTTGTGTTGGTAGTGTAATGGTTTGAGTGTTTAAGATCTGTATATGGTATCCCAGGTTCGAATCCCGGAAGGATCACACGCTTTCATCAATTTCATTGGAAGGTGTTTGGTGTTGGGAGTTAAATTAATTAATTAGATTAAAAGTTACAGCCACGGACTTTCAGTATTTGAGGACGCGCTTCTTCCATGTATTCTGGCTATCAGAGTATCAGGAGACGACTTTATTTGGTTTAGGAAGGAATTTTGGTATTTTGGAAGTCGAGGGTTAAGTATGATGTACTTTACCTCTATAATTATTAGAGGGCCTGCCAAAGCTGAATTAAATCGACTAATGATAGCCTGACTATAGTGAAAAGGGCGTCCCAATACTGAAAAGGTTAGATATGAGACATTATATTTATTTGTGTCATGTCAGTATGTATGAGGCTACTTGGCATGTAGATTTTGGAAGTCCTATATGGCCATAACCTATTCATAAACCTTAGATAAACCATTCGCATTGATCTATGAATTACCCAAGATCTACGGAATTACCTTACTAGTTATTACTGGCCGATTGCATATTTACATGATATTTTTTATATTGCCTTAGCCTTTGCTCAGTAGGCTATGGGTTGGACAACACTTTTATTTTATGTATAGTATTATTGTACTCTGTGTGTGTGTGTGTGTGTGTACTCACCTAATTGTACTCACCTAATTGTAGTATACAGGATTTGAGCCTAAGCTCGTGTTGTCCTGTCTCTCTCTCTACATTTATCCAATTTTGCTTTAAAAGTTTGGATATTTCTTGCTCCCACCACCTCCCCATCCAACTTATTCCAACACTCAATGCTTCTATACGGGAAGCTGAACTTTCTTACATCAGACTTACATATAACTTTCCTCAACTTACAATCATGACCCCTGGTTCTTCCCTCGTCCCTCACCACAAAATCTCCCTTGTCGATCTTCTCAAAACCTTTCACACACTTAAACATCATGATCATGTCACCTCTCTCTCTCCTCTCCCTCAGCGTTGGCAGCTTTAGCCTCTCCAATCTCTCCTCATAAGGTAGGTCTCTAAGGCTAGCTATCATCTTAGTGGCAACTCTCTGAACTCTTTCCAGTTTTTTATTATGTTTTATAAGGTGTGGAGACCACACCACTGCTGCATACTCCAGTCTTGGTCGTATTATTGTCCCTATTATTTTTGCTAACATCTCTTCATCTAAATAATTCAGAGCTATTCTCATGTTAGTCAACACTGCATAGGTTTCACCAGTTATTTTATTTATATGCTGTTCAGGTGACAAGCTGTCTGCCACAACTACCCCTAGGTCTTTTGCTTTCACAGCTTTACTAATTATTTCATCTCCTATTTTATATCCCCAAGAAGGTCTATATTTACTTTTTCCCATCTCAAGAACCTGACACTTACTCGTGTTGAATTCCATTTTCCAAGTTTGACTCCACTCATATAACTTATCTAGATCTCTCTGTAATTCTTCACAACTACTCCTACTTGTAATATGCTTCATTAATTTTGCATCATCAGCAAACATAGATATATATGAGCCTATTCCCATTTGAAGGTCGTTGATGAAAACCAAAAACATGATTGGGGCCAACACCGATCCTTGAGGCACTCCGCTTTTTACCCTTTTCCACGAGGAGAACTTTCCTTTTATTACTGTTCGCATTTCCCTCCCAATTAAATAGTTTTCCATCCACTTTAATAATACTCCCTCAACCCGCCCCACAGTCCTGAGCTTCCACAACAATCTCTTATGAGGCACCTTATCAAATGCCTTCTTGAAATTTAAGTAGATACAATCTACCCACCCCTCCCTCCCTTGTACAATGTCAATTACCCTATCATAGTAACTCAACAAATTTGTGGTACACGAATGACCTTTTCTGAACCCGAACTGCTTGCTTGAAATTATTTCCCTCTCCTCCAACATACCCACCCATCTTTTTCTAATAATCTTTTCACAAAGCTTGCATATAACACTCGTTAAGGATACCGGTCGATAATTTAGCGGGTCTTCTTTATTTCCACTTTTATATATTGGAGTTATATTTGCTTGTTTCCATTCTAAGGGAAGTTCCCCCTTGTTTAATGAGTATTGAACAATATTAAAAATAGGTCTCACTAGTTGTTCAGAACATTCTCTTAATACCCATCCAGCAATGTTATCTGGGCCCATAGATTTTCTCACGTCCAATTCTTCCAACAATGATTTTAGTTCATCCTTGTTGACTTCTATCGACTCTAGTCCCTGTATCTCATTCAATTCCACCACAGGTTCTACATAGTCATCCTCTTCCACAAACACGGATGTTAATGTATCATTCATAATTTCACACATACCCACTGTGTCTTCATATAATTGACCCTCTACCCTAAGCTTTGTTATTTTGTTCCTTTATTTTAGTTTTACCGTTGATATAACTATAGAACAGTTTGGGTTCTTTATTACATTTGTTTACTATATCTTTTTCAAAGTTCTTTTTCTCCTCTCTTATAGTCTTGACATAGTTGTTTCTAGCATTCTTATACTCATCCCATTTTTCCTCAGTGTGTCTCCTTCTCACTTTATTCCATGCAGAGTCCTTTTTGTTCTGGGCAATGTGACATCGCATGTTAAACCACTCTTTCTCCTTAACCAGCTTTCTATCCTTAAATGTTGGTACATATTTATCTACCCCCTCCCTGTAAATGTCTAGTAACATGGTGTATTTTACCTGAATATTCTGTTCTTGCTCAATAAATGACCAATCTATATTTGCAAAGTATCCTCGTAATGATTCATAATCCGCCTTACTATAATTTAGTCTATATTCCCTATGTTCCTCCTCTCTGCCTTCCAGAAATTCCACTGTCAATTCAAATTCAATCACAGCATGATCTCTTTTTCCCATGGGACTCAAATATGTTAGGTTCTTTATTTCTTGGGGGTCTTTGGTGAATAATAAGTCAAGTCTTGATGGTTCATCACCTCCTCTAAATCTTGTATTTTCCGTAACGTGTTGTGTTAATAGATACCCCATTGTTAGTTCAAGAAATTTGCTACCCCAAGTATTTTCATTTGAACCCGCATCCAAACATTCCCAATCCACCTCCCCGCAATTAAAGTCCCCTGCAAGAATAAGCCTATTTTTCCTTTTACAAATAATTTCTAACATACGCAAGGTTTCCAAAATTAATTCATTATATTCATCGTTGCTCCAAGATTTAGTCTTAGGAGGTAAATACATTGATACAATGTCCAATTTTGACCTATCATTATCCTCAATTTCAACTGCAACCACTTCAGCAATGCTATCACCAAGTTTTAATTCTTTAGCAGTAATTTTATTATCTACCATGATCAACACTCCTCCTCCTAGCTTTCCTAACCTGTCTCTTCTCCATGTACTGTATCCTGCACAACTAATTATATTCGTGTCTACCTCCTGGTTAAGCTTAGTTTCAGTCAAACATACTACCCCGGGCCTCTCTCTCTTTACATATTCGTCAAACTCAATCTTTTTGGAAATTAACCCATCAATATTTGTATACATGAACTTAGCATTTCCAGTATTTTCCCTATTTTTCTCGTCCCTGCCCGTTCCTTTCTTTTTTGTACGTACCCCTCCCAATTTATTTCCTAGCTTGTCTCCTCTCCTCTTGTCTCCACCTGGACTGTTTCTCGCTCCGTTTCCACCTCCCCTCCCTCTGCCTCCACTTGGACTGTTTCTCTCTCTATCTCCACCTCCCCTCTCTCTGCCTTCTCCCCCGTCACCCGCACCATCTCCCCTTCCCTCCCTACTTCGTCCCTTCGCTTTATATACCATTTCTTGAGTTTTCCCTCCCACACTCTCCAGAAAAAACTTCTTTTCGTCTTCTTTCGTCCTTTCTCCATTCTTTACTTTTGCCTGGTTTTGCAATTCCTTTCTTATGTTTCGATCCTCAATACTCATGTCTTTTCTAATTGTAATTTTCTTAAACTTGCTGGTCAAGTTAAGTCTCCATGTTACGTTCATTATTGCATCCACTGTTACCCTAGACCTAAACTGCACTCTCATTGGCCTTGTGTTTCCCTTACTATATTTACCCATTCTCCTAACTTCTTCAATATCATCTCTCCAGTTGTTTCCTTCTTCATCGACATGCTTGATCAATGTTTTTACCTTATTAATTTCTTCCTTATCCCTAGCTTTCCTCTCAATAATGTGTGTGTGTGTGTGTGTGTGTGTGTGTGTGTGTGTACTTACTCTAGTTGTACTTACTCTAGTTGTATTGCGGGAGTGAGCATGCTCGTTATTTCCCGCCTCCTATATGTGTAGGTGTTATATGTATCGTTGGAATGGCTGTGGATGTGTGTGTAGTCTGTATTTTTAGCCAATTGGCGACATCGGAAACGAAGGCTTAGGGTGGATCTGTATGGTACCATTCTCACTATAGACGGTACCGTCTCGCCCGAAGGCTTAGGTAGCCATCAGCTTAGGTGAACCATATGATACCCATCTCGCCTTGTACCATTTTTGCCAACCCCAGATGGGACGTCACAACGTCGTCCACTTATTCCAGGTACCTATTTACAGCTAGGTGAACTGAGGCTAACACATGAAAGGAGACAAGCCCAATTTGTCTCCGCCCGGCCGGGGATTGAACCCCCGACCCCTCGTGTGTGAGACGAGAGCTCTACCTACTAGGCTACGGGCTGTGTGTGTGTGTGTGTGTGTGTGTGTGTGTGTGTGTGTGCTCCTCAGGCATAACTCCTTCATTGCAGTGCTATGATGTTTTATTAGATGTTGTTCTTGCATTAAATATTAGACGCAATTACTTTCGGTAGATCAGGAAAGTAGTTTCAGATAGGTTAGTCATGGGTATTCAGTACTACTTCGAACGATGATGCCTATTTATATTTTATCCTGCTGTGATTAATGAGTAGCCTATGTGCAGTTACAGAAGGACCTCTTGGTGTCAGAAATATATTTTAGATATCAATACCGGTAATTTGTACACCTCTGATTCTTACACGTCCTCCTAAGCTGAATAAAACTGCTTAATGTCACATAGAATACCGTATATGATAGATGACACCACCGTACTGTAGGAGTTAACCACTTCTGTACCGGCGACGTCATTTTAACTTTATTCTGGTTACTATTAGACGATTTTAATCAGTTTAATAACGGGCCTCCAACAACTGAATGGCTTCGAACTATCTCACTTAACCCTTCTTACTACCACGGATCCTTCTTAAATTCCACAAAACCGTCTAAATATAGCTAGCAAAAGATTTATAAAGACATCGCCGGTACAGAATGGTTTAACAAGGCAGGGTGACATCATTTATTCAACCAACTATACCTGCTCTCAACACAATAGTGGCTCGTATAGCGGGTGTGTTGTGCAAGCGTTCTCGCGGTTTGAAAGGTGATCCACAGGTAAAACCTCAATTACCTGTGGGATTCTTTTGAGACCCTACCTGTCTCTCTCTCTCTCTCTCTCTCTCTCTCTCTCTCTCTCTCTCTCTCTCTCTCTCTCTCTCATGTAAAGTTATTATAATATCGGTGCGCTATAGTACAGTACAGAACGAATATTTAACATAAATTCACTTTTACAAACACATGTTTCTTAGCCAAAGAATAATCAGAGATCGAATGTATATTATATGCCCTATATGTCAATATATAATTATATAGTAACATTAAAGCTATTTAGAATTTTTATATTTTATGGAATCAACAAAACACTATTATTATATATTTATTTATTAATTATTTTTATTTCTCATATTATTATTTTTATTTTTTTATTTTTTTTGTATGATTAAATAAAGGCAAACCCTACAGACTCTTGTATCCTCTGACTACTATTCAGGTAGTCTATGGGGTCCAGTTCAATATAAAAGATTCGTTGATTGTGTAGTATTGGTAAATATATAACTATTAATAATAATAATAAAAACAATGACAATATTTAGGTGTCAGCATTATATGTACGGTACCGGTAGCAGTAGTACTGGTAGTCTGTATTTGTTCAACATTTCAATATTACTCAGTATGCGAAGCAAACTGTAAACCAACAATTGCATTATATGCATATACCAATGCATGTAATACAATTTTTGCTAATTAGTACAAGTTATTGAATTTATTTGCGTCAAGGTTAGACAATCAGATTAATGAGGCTCAGTTAGCTGTTAAGAAGTAACAGAAACATTACATTTACGCAAGAATAAGTGAGCTTCAGTAAAGATACCTTTAGACAAAATCACTATTATTGCACATTTAGTAAGCAAATGGACTGTGTAAACTGTCTTGATAGCCTAATGCTTAGTTTGCGGAATTTTGGTGTGAGTATCCTAGGTTCGAGTCCTTGGAGTACCACATGTATGCATTACTTTCATTGATTTCATTATTTTTTTATTTTTTTATTTTGTATTTTTTATTTTTAGTGTTATTTTTATTTTATTTTTATTATGGGTTGAAGGGCCGGAGGATTCGAAGACCCCTTTTCACCCTGCCGCGTAACCTATTTTACTGTCAGATGAAACAGAGGCAAGGGGTGAGGAGATTGCCCAAACATCTCCACCTGCCGAGAATCGAACTCGGTCCTCCCAGTTAGAAACCCAGCGTTCCACCAAGGCCACCCCTATTTCATTAGTTATGTTTATTTGTAAATTAATTGGTGGGTTGGTGAGAAAAAAAATATGAATATACAGTACGTATATATATATATATATATATATATATATATATATATATATATATATATATATATATATATATATATATATATATATATATATTGTTGCTTACGTGAAATTGTAGGAATAAATCAGTATTATATATTTTAGTTGTACCAAGAGAAAAACTGTTACCAGTAGGTTGTTGCCTTTTGTTTGCCAGTCAACATATTATAGTATAAATAGATACAATACTAGTACTTATGTATATTTTTCTTTTTTACAGGCAGACGACTTACAGTGAAGGAATAGCCAGTCTTGTGGACATTAGTGTAAGTGTTGGTAATTTGCGAAGTTATAGTGATGTGAGCCGAACTGACAAAACGGACTCCAAAAACCTCACTTGCAAATGTTTATAAAGTGATAGAAAATTAAATAACTCCTAATCTGCCTTTACGTGTGTAAATGTGTTAGTGAAGTAATAAAACATGCACTAATTTCTCAACAAGCATCAATTACATAAATATGGCTGTGAACTTGTAAAGTGAGAAATAAATTACGGTACGGTAGTTACTATTCAGAAGCCCTCTCTTCATAAGCTAAATGTATTTGTGAATGAACAATGAACTGACTCCCGAACAACCAGGGCTCTCTTGAGTAAATATTTGAGTGAAGTGATACATAATTAACTCCGCAAATGTTCTTGTGAAGTAGTAAAGAATGGACTGTGTTTCCGGGCCTCGGGTGGGTGTGGGCGTACTGGTAGGGCGGCCAGGTAATATGATGGGCTGAGGAGGTAAGCCCACCCATTAGTGTCACGTTGCTGCTCCCCCGCCGCCACCACTGCCACCATGGACACCCTCGACTCTAAGGTAAGACTTCATAATAAAATATACACTCGAATTACTGAAATGCAAATATTAGGTACAGTACACCTGAATTAAATTTCTGGTCCACCATGAACCCTCGACAGATGAAACAAACCTCCGTAATGTAAATATTAGGTAGGCCTACTTATAGAATATTGAGAAGATTTTATTTAGATTGAGATAGCTTTGAAAGTTTATGACCACAAGTTATGTCCTCAAGGTGTACGGTCGTGAGCACTAATAGCTACTCGCCTATTTTAATCACTATCACAGTTAAACGAGACAATTCGTTATTGTATTGGATGCTTCCAAATTAGGCTTTAAAGGTTCAATAACAATTGTGTGTAACCTTTAGTGACTATATTTACTCACCAGAGCTAATAATATGTACCGGTACCATCAGTTATGCCCAAGTCAGGAACCCGACCCGAACGGCTGGTTTGCAGTGTCCGAGGGAGGCCTTTGGTGATTTTAACACTCCATTTGTTTTCACTTGCTGAACTAGTTAATTGTATTCTCGAACTGCAATACCGGTGTTTTACTTTTTTATCATTGACCATAACTATGAGATTGGTACATGATATTCCCATGGTTTTGACGCAAGATCCTGTTTGGATAATAATGGTTATATAGCTAGATCACTTATGGCTGCCTCGGGCTGTGATGAGAGATTTATTTTAATAAAACAAATTATCACTGCTAAAATTAAAGGTACAGGTTCCGTACTGTTAATGAACAAGGAGTTTATTATAAGATTGATGTGTGTGTGTGTGTGTGTGTGTGTGTGTGTGTGTGTGTGTGTGTGTGTGTGTGTTACCATAGGCTACTGACATTAATAGCATTCGCCTATGGTTATAACCTAGCTACTATAGCCTGATCTAGATAGGCCTACATTAGGATACCGGTACCCTACCTTATTAAATTAGTGTTGGTCATTCACATATATGAAAATATACAGTATATAAGCCTACCTATATGTGTGTGTGTGTGTGTGTGTGTGTGTGTGTGTGTGTGTGTGTGTGTGTGTGTGTGTGTGTGTGTGTTACCATAGGCTACTGACATTAATAGCATTCGCCTATGGTTATAACCTAGCTACTATAGCCTGATCTAGATAGGCCTACATTAGGATACCGGTACCCTACCTTATTAAATTAGTGTTGGTCATTCACATATATGGAAATATACAGTATATAAGCCTACCTATATATATATATATATATATATATATATTTATATATATATATATATATATATATATATATATATATATATATATATATATATATATATATATATATATATATATATATATATAGATATATAGATATATAGATAGATAGATATATATATATATAGATAGATAGATAGATAGATAGATAGATAGATAGATAGATAGATAGATAGATAGATAGATAGATAGACATACATACATACATACACTATAAGCCTAGGCCTATATAAATATCAGTAATTTTGAATGAGTGCATGACTTACCGGGTACTTTATTCTATAATTGACAGGGATTATCGCTATTGGTATCTTTCATAACACCACTATCTTACGAAAATACTGTTACCATACCGGTACTTAGAAGTTGAGCCTCTCAGCAGTGAAACCGTAGTGGTATTCTTCTCTTTAAAAGACTTAATTGATAAATTTAGCCTCTGAAGTGAAGACTTGACAGATAGCCTATCTAGTTTACAATTCCTATAATACTTTAAAATTTAGTCTCTGAAGTGAAGACTTGACAAATAGCCTATCTAGTTTACAATTCCTAGAATACTTCAGCTAATGGGCGCGTTCACAGAAGCCACATGTTCGAATTTTTGTATCCGTTTCGTTTGTTTGATGGCTAGATGTGGGCCATAGTGATCATCTAAATTCTTGGGAGGGCCCATCTATGTAATTTAACATCTTTAGCTACTCTTTCTACCTGTTGATTTTGGATAGCCTCGTTGGGCTAAGGAACCGGTATTCCATGGGCTCGATCAAACACTTGTAACTCACTTCAAACCATTTATCACATGACTCAGAGTTGTGAACTCACCTCAAGATGCCAAGTGTAGCCTACCTTGATCTACGCAACGAGTGAGGTTGGGATGACACTTGAGATTGTTGTTAGTCAGGTTTGTCTGGTTAGACTTGTTACTGTGACCTGCATGTAGTGGTAATTTTCTGATTGATAAACTTTAAGATTTGGTTGGAAATACTGAAATGGTTATTGATTTTCTACCGGTCCGATGATTGTCACCGTACAGTAGGCGTACACATGTTACTAACTTCAGTTAATTTTGCTTTGGAGTTGAAATATTGATTGTTGCTAACTTACTAGGCTAGTGTTTGATATAGGATATAATCTACAGTATTTGTACCGTAACCAATAGGTAATTATAAACAATTTAGTGTGGTAGATATTCATTTAATTTGGTAATATTTGTACTCACTTTACTTGGTAAGCTAAATCCTACGTTAATTATAGGCCTAGACAAACAAACGTAGTTATTTAGAAAAATGGCAAGCGAATATGATCAGACATAGCCTGAGAGTTGTGACAATGTACGAGTAGTGATTATTTATGGATGGTTATTGGATAAGTAACAGACACGTTATGTGAATTGTAAGTGACAGTTTGGATAATCTGGTTCTGATCTCTGGTCGTTAAAAGGAAGCAGGTGGAGTCAGTGGGTAGGCATAGAGACCCTAGCGTAACAAACATCGGCCAATCTCCACCATATTGGTGCCACTGGTGTCATTAGCCTCTACTTACATTACAATGCTTACCCATAATAACATTTGTCAATAGCTACCGTACTGTCTCAGAATTATAGTTAGGGCATATATATTTAGTACGGTATTCTACATGATCAAAACACTAAATTGTCACCCCGTTGTCTGACAATTACAGCACCAAAATAACGTCCAAAGAAAAATATGGTCGATCTTTCTTACTACACGATCCCTAGATAGGCAGCGAAGGGGCTCACCCAAGACTTTTGGCTCACCACTCCAGAAGGGTGAGGGCTGGTCCTATCTAGAGTGAGGTTCGGCATCCTCTACCCAACCTTAGCCGTTTCTGTCCGTCTCTTTTCCTGTACTTGCCTACTTTTCCTTCTAGGTGCTGACGAGATCACCAAATTAGGTGGAACTGCAAGGGGGGCTGCGGACGGTTGGGGCCAGGGTGCCAAAACAAAAATTATCCAGTTCTGGATCAATTTTCTAAGCTTAAAAGGATCAACTTTGCGCGGCGTCTGCGGAGGGCGCAGCCCCCCGGTTCATAACAGGGGGTCCGGGGGGCGTAGCCCCCCGGCCGCCGGAGAAATTTTGAGATGTGAAGGTAAATATATGCACAATACATGCTCAAAATTTATTAAAAGGAATGAATAATATTGTAAGTAAAAGGGATGTTATGTATGTTTAATCAGGATACTAGGGGAGCTGGCTGCCTGTACTTCAGTCTCAAAGAGATGCACTTCAGGTCCACTAATATAGGCATTGAAAACAGGTTTTTAAATTATTCTTAGCAGTCCCTGTTTTAGTTTTGTAACTTTTGTCCAATAAAGATTTCATGTATATTTGTTGTTGCATTCCAAGAACTATTACATACTTAATTTATATCCTTTCATATGATATATGAGTTACTATAGAGTACTGGTTAAAATACATACCGGTACCAAGTTTCAAGAATAAACTTTGATTAGAACATTTGTTTGTCTATTATTTTCCCTGGGCCGAGTAAAAAATACCTGGGTAGGCTATTCCCATCTCGGGTTAAGTACAATCAGTAGGAACGTAGAAACTTACTTTAATTTTCACAACTTTAAAAGACTCAAGATTCTGCGAGGCTAATTCCGAAAATATTCAATCAAGTCTCCGTTACCCCCATGAAGTCAGGTTATAGTAATGACAAGACATACCAATAATATATGTTAGTTAGCGGGTGTGTGGACTGTGGGGATAGTGGCAGCCCCCACTTTGGACACTAAGACTAAGTAAAGTTAGGTTAGGGTAAGGTAATGCAAATTATCTACTCATAACATGATAAACAATTGAACAATAAACTACTGTACTATATTCCTTGAAGAAATAAAAACAAACAATTGTACATAAGGCTGCGGAAAGATTCTTTAGTGATACCCAAGTCATGGCCGGGATTCCGGGAAATCTATAAATGCACTGTAGGCGGTAGGCCTAGCTGCTGGCTGTACACTTATTAAATTGTACCGGTAATCTGGCTAAAAAGTTACCGGTATACAAAATGAGAACATAGAGGCAGGGTGCAGATCCCACTTTGGACACTAAGTTTGGACTTTGGTTAGGGTAAGTTATTGCAAATCTTCCACTCATAATATAAACTACAATAAAATAAGATACCAGTAGATAAGATACTACTGTAGCCTATTCTGCCTATAGCCTATACCTTGAAAACAAAAACAAACGGTAAGACTGCGAAAGTATTCTTCAGTGACAGGTCTACCCCTATAATCCCACGGCATGACGGCAAACTGTTATTGTCATAGGCCAGGGTGTCGAATGACGCTGTTTTTTTGAGTGATACAACTTTCTGTATAATGATAAAAAAAATTAATCCTAGCCTAGTCCTAGCCTACGTATTTTTATATTATTATTTTAAAAGTTAGACATCTAAAATAGGCCTAGGCTTAGGCCTACTGTGTTCCAAAACTCAAGAGTAGCCTAGGCTAGGTTAGCCTAGCCTAGCCTTACAAAAAAAAAAAAAAAAAAAAGGAATGTTGGTCTAGGCTAAGTTTAATATACACTTCCCAGGTCATTTTAACAGTTCTATTGCTTCTATATATCATATAATACACCATAGAGTAAGTTTTTAATAACTAGAAAAAAAGGTCATCTTCTAAATAATTACCATAATTGAGGACCTTCGCCATTCCCGGGTTAAGAGTGGGCTCTGAGTCTTAGCCTACCAGAACCAGATTCCCAGCTGCCTAGCTAACCTTATTTTTTACTGTCTTTAACCTCAAATCTTCCTTGATCTTCATTAGCCTATCAATACATTATACATAGCCCCACTAGTGGGGGCAGTCCTAAGATTGTTGGATAATGGGTTATCCTAAGCCTAATACGCCTAGCCTCAGCCTAGGCTACTCATTTCTGCTTCAAATCATCATTGGCCTAGGCTAATACAAGTAGGCCTAGGCTTATCTGAAAAAAATAATATGCTTGGCTACTTACAAAATCGCTGTTTGGTGCTTGCTAGAAGTCAGGTTTATCCAAAGTATCACCTTGAACTTATACCTTATATATAATGAGTTCCCCAAGATTAATATGCACAATTTTAGAATGTGTAGGGCACTCGCACTTCACATGAAGTCAATGTTATATTCCAGCCCCTTAATTCACTCTATTTTTCCACAAATATATCGGTAAATAACAGCTAACACATTTCCAAGTGTTCCACAGTTGATTGGCGGCAAGCTAATTTGACGTCATCATTGGATTATTCTCGGAAACACCACAATGGAAAACATAGCTGATATTAGTTCGTTGTTTTCCATTGATCCAACCACATATATACCCCTGAAAAACCAATAATTCATCATAAAATCGTACTAATTTATAGCTTACCTTATGCCTCAAGGTCTTGCGCTCTTTGTCAAACACATAAAATTTATATTCATTCACTATTTTTAAGAAATTAGAGACCCCATAAAATTAGCACATACGAAAAAATATCGTGTATTTTGTGGGAGTTTAATTAAGATCAGATTAGATCAGAAAACTAACATTCAAACTTAAATTAATATTTTACATTATTCATTTCAGTGAAATTTAGTCAATATATTAAACACATGGAGTAGTTTAGTTAATATATACATAGTTTTAGATAAATACCTATTATTATCCTTTAATCTACATATTATTGAGCATTCGAGTGCCAATAAAATTACGGTAGTTGTGTTCGTCTTGACTCAGCCTTCGGCGCAATATAACATCGGAGTGTAGGGGTACATTGGTTGTTTGTTTGTTTGTTTTAGCGGACTCTCCCATCCAGGAGTTCGTTCTATGAACGATGGCTGTTTCCTTATTGTAATATATATTTGTTATATTGGTGCTAAAGTCAGTCACCTCATCCGAACCGAACAAGTTGTGTTTTCACAGTGTAAACAAATCGCTCTCATGACTCGAGCTCTGGATTTATCCGTCTATATTTACATTAGTAGCTGCATTTGGACTTCAATACAGGTGATATATAATAGTTCTAAGATCATAGCCAATGTAGAGTACAGTGTAGAGCAAAGCAACTATCGTTTGATGAGTGTAATGTAGAAATAGAATGGCAGGTTTAGAGGGGCTCCCGGCCGCCCCGGGACAGTCACAGGCTCTTAGCCTATTTCAGTATCAATATTTTTTCAATGTTAGGTTCGGGATCACGAAGAAAATGGGCGAATTTTGGCACACTGGTTGGGGCATTGGCCTGGGGGTGCAAGCCTTTGGGCTGATTGCCTCCCACGCTGCCCTCTCAGAGACAGATCTCAACTCACCCTGGCCCGTTTGGGGGCCCGAGCATCTGGAGTGGCTTCGGTCTACTGGGGAACTACAACAACAACAACCACTCCAGATGGACACTGACTGCTGATTTTGTGTTCACACTCCCCCATTGACGTGAATAGCGATATTTCTCTAATTGTTTACCGTGGTTGCTGTATTGTCATGTGCTGGTAATTTGCATAGTACCGTACGATAACAAATTACCTTCTGGTAGATAAAATACACGGGTGAAATAGACAATTTGTTTTATATCAGTAAAAGAAGCCATGAGAAAATATTAAAATACCGGTACTCTTCGTCGGACAGAGCGACATGTGATTTTTCATGGGTTTTGGGTAGGCTATACATTGTATACAATAGACCAAGATATACAGTAGGCTACCGTACACTACATACCTTGCCATAGACCCTGCTGCCCTTGGCCAAAAACAGTCCTTTCATAGTACCGGGTAATCATTATTATTATTATTAGATACCGGTACCGGTATACAAACATATAGTTGTTAAGCTCTATAGTTGGCTTTATGCCCCTGGAAGTTATTAAATGGCCAACACAACGCAAATTTATTCACATTATCTTGTATTCCCTCTCTCGATCGATCTACTGTAGTACCGGTAGTCCCAAACCAACATTGCCTCGGTTTGACACCCTGCCAAAGACTATAGGAAGAATGTTCCTATACGTTACTTATATATTTATATATTCTCAGTTCAGTTCACTTCTTTTGGAGAACCCCGGAGGTTTGTTCTCGTGCATTATGATGGGCGAGAGCCGGGAGTTACTAACTTGTGGAAGTAGGATTAATCATTAGGATAGTATGAGAACTAATAACATTTAGTATATTGTATCGGTACCTGATCTTAAACTTTAGTTATAATGTGTTTAGTATGCTACCTAACATGAATCGGTAAATTATATTTGATCTGGACTTAATACATAAACTAGAAGGGTTTAGAGATTTATGCAATATCTAGAGGCTTAGCTAGTAGTTAATTGATTGATGAATTGGTGACTAGTTAGTAGTTATACCTGTAGGGAAATTGTTTACTGATACAAGACAACGCGAGATACGTAACATAGCTTCTCTGTTGGTGTAACTGTAACAATGGTTGGCTATGTTATTTAATTACCTTGGCCATAAACCCTATTACCAGGTCCCGTCACACCACCACAGCTAGCTTCCCGATCTTTTCCCAAGGTCCTCCCTTCTGTCACACTCTAGGGCTATAGGATGTATGTGTGTGTTAGGGCCGACTGTTATAGTAAACACACACACACACAGTCACACACACACACACATTCACACACATTGAATTGAACAGCATACTCCAGGTACCAGAGCGTTGTTAGATGTGAGGACTATTTCATTATTTCTATACATAAATTGTCTCTTAATATAGCCCAATAATTTATGATTTTTCTTCTCTACTTGAATGCACTGCTTGGAAAACTTAAGGTCACTGCTAATCAGAGCACCCAAATCCTTTTCCAAGTCAGTCACTTCCAGTCTCCAGAGGCATTCCCAATAGTGAATAGCCTGAATTGAGGTTTGCTTGGCCGATATGCGTCACCTTGCACTTTTCCAAGTTTAGAGGCATCTGCCATGTCTCCGACCATTCACCCAGTCTGTTGAGGTCCATCCTGAGCTGTTCAACACCTTTGGGGTCTTTCACATTCATTCCAAGCTTTATGTCATCTGCAAACTTGGAGATCACATTCAACAGACCAATATCGAGAGAGAGAGAGAGAGAGAGAGAGAGAGAGTACAAAGGAGTACACAGGAGTACAAAGGAAAACAAGCAACAACAGGTCATGCGACCCCTCGAGGTTACTTGCCCTCCAAAACACTGCTGTTCCAAGTGTTGCAACAGTATTTCGTTGAGAATGTGAGCAAGATGTGAGAAGGAAGTGTTGCCCTGGGGCTTAGTCCATGGCAAGGGAAATTATATTAATATCTATTAGGTTATTGAACGAACACTACTAAAGAAATTATTTATTCAACTACATAATTATGCAGTCAACCTTGGGTTCAGGGCAAGGTGCTTGTCTAGGCGAACTTTGAAGGAACAGGGAAGCCCATTCCACAAGTTGACGACTCGATTGAAGAAGGAATTCTTGGATTCGTTAGAGTTGAATGATTTACCGATGATTAAAGCCATTTCCCCACGTGTAGTTTGATCGGTCAATCGTATACTATTTATTACAAATCATGTCGATGATTTTAATGATCTTGAAAACTTGAATAAGGTCACCTCTCAATCTGCGCTTGGTTAATGGATATAAATTTAGTTCTTTAAGACATTCCTCGTATGGTTTGTTCCGATGAACGTCTTAAAGAGAGAGAGAGAGAGAGAGAGAGCATCAATATAAAAGTGTCTGTCAGTGAACCCAACCATCACAACCAATCATCCCTCAACTCCCCATCTCAGAAGTCATTGTTCAAACTGTTATACCCCTCGTCGCCGTAATAGCATAACAATTTCCCTGCCGTTATACCCCAACATTATATACATTATAGCTCGTTATAATTTCCCCAAGCCCTGTCGTGTTTTAGCCCCCGTTAGCGGACTAATATATTCGTGAGCAGCCACAAAATTAATACGTTAACTTGATCGTTTGTTTTTACGACCGGCCCCCATAGGAACCACAGAGGGGGGGGGGGGGGGGGGGGGGGCACATGATCAGTTGTTGGTAATAATTTAAGTCTGACAGCCCCATAACATGTTCTACCTTCTGTCAAGCCAAGTTGCCGTTATCAATGCATAGGAGCCCCGTTACTATGCCAAAATAGTGTTGCAAAGTTGCTGAATAATAATTGCCGGGAAAATATCACTCGTGTATCATTGTAGGTCTATGTATGAGTTAAATGTAAACAGGACTAGGCCTAGGCATACTTTTACTTGTAAGGCCACTTTTATGTTTCTAAAGAACTTTCCTAAAACACAATTAACTGAAAACGACCACCGGCACAGTGATACCGTTAACATTATCACCGAAGATATGTAATTTAATATAATTAGATGCGAATAAGTCCATTTTAAATCTAGACTATGATTTTACTTTGTCATGACATTACCGCTTTTTAATGAAACTTACAAATAAGGAGGCAAAGTATATATACCGATATATATATATATATATATATATATATATATATATATATATATATATATATATACACCGTATATTGTGTTTTTTTTTTTTTTTTTTTTAGCTAGTACCGTAGGATCTGTCCTAGGCTATTCAATATGCCGGTACCGTAGTTGCATTTGCGGGACAAAGTCTGTATTTTCCCTTGTTGACCCTGGACACCAGTGATAGCGTCGGAATAGACTAAGCATAGTAGTATGGACCTTTAAAAAAAAAAAAAAAAAAAAAAGCATCGGGTGTCTGGAGGACGCACGCTACTTTAGTATCCCAGTGGTCGCACCGTTCGCACAAAATTGTTGCTTAATAGAAAACATGACATTGTATTTTAATTTAGTATATAGCATTATTAGAGTCGTTCCCTGCAATGTGCCTATTCTCTAGCCATCAAAATCCAAAGCACCTTGGAATCTTCGGGCAGCGCTAGCCGCACCAGACAATGATTTCGTGAATCGTGACTATTGTACTTTTGACACTAGACAATAGTCAAGGGCAACGACAAGTTGGCATGGAATTTCTTTGCAGAACTACATTTGAATACAAATGGAGTTTAAAAAATCGTGTCTTATGTTCATAATGTTCATTCCATCAGTAGGTATTACGGTACGTTACTTTTTATATTAGTATCGGTATCGGACTACCGGTATATATTTACATGAGTGTACCATGTGTGCCTGTGTCGGAGTGTCCAGCGTGGGTATACTGTAGGGTCTGTAATGAACCACAACATTAGCATAACCTGGAGGTTGTGTGACCATTGTGTCGTCATGTGTTGCCACCACACCCGTTACAGTAGCCATAATTGTACTCTTGTGTCTCACGCTCGATAGTTTCACTCAGTTACAGTCACCAGGGAAACTGGACACTGAGCTTGGTAATTGTTTTTTTACAATCCTATTACCGTTACCGTAGTTATTATCGTTTTACTATCAATAACCGTTACTGTAGTTATATTGTTCACAATCAATTAACGTTACCGTACCTACGTAAGCTGCACCTTAAGATAGGATTGTAACCTCTGTGCTCTACCATAATGTTATAAATCGGTACCGTATCTGCTAGGCCTACAACACATGAAGATGACAAAAAGAGGTCCGTTATTCATCTACTCAACTCATACGGTACACAAATATATATACCGGTATATATATATATATATATATATATATATATATATATATATATATATATATATATATATATATATATATATACTGTATAATTATATATAAAAATAAATCAAATATTTAAGTACATATACACAATACCGGTACGGTACTGTAGCTGATAGGCTTACATTATAAAATGAAGATGACAAAAGGGGGCCCATATTCATCTATTCCACTCGTCTATAAATACAAAACTAATAGTGGTAGCTACATAAAATGAATAAATTAAGCAGTACAGATAAATGATTAAAATAAATAATTTACAATTATTTTATAACCTTATCAAAGCCAGAGCATAAGAAAGCCTCAACGCGTCCACCCTGAGGCTTTAATGCCCCCATTAAACCCTGGAGACTACTGAAAAGGAAGAAGACAAAAAAAAGTTGTGTGTTGAAAGAAAACCTGTTGTGGAATGAATGGCAGGACCGTAGACTGCGCTAGAGTACAGACACTTCACTCACCAGGCTCTGGACAACTGCCAATATTCTGTGTTAGTTTCTTCGTAAGGCACTTTTAATATTGAATAATTTGTAGGGTAATATATTTGATTACATAACACAATGAATCAGTTTTATGATGTGAATGATCAAGAACAATATTGGGGTCAGCAAAGATTTTATACCAGGTTTAATAATATGAACCTTCATGTACAGTCACGGTCAATACATTGTTTGTATACATTTAGAAGCTGTCTCAGGCTGTATTTAATTATTTACTAGCTATTTTCATTGCAAAGGTACCGTACGTTTTATCAGTTCGAGGTTTCAGAATGTAGCAGAATTAATTACCGCGACTGTCCATTTAGAGGTCCATGCTACACATATAAATTGTCACGATAGTAATGAAGTAGGCCAGCTACGAAACCTAACTTTACTTGTTATAGTATCCGTTATGAAATTTAGAATATTTTGATTTGCAAATTTTATGAATCTTCCACAAGTTCCAAATCTGGGATTTACGTTTTACCAAGGAACACTCTTATTTAGGTAGGTTAGCTCACAGACACTAATCGTTCATCTTTTACAATAGCTCTGGTTCATTTATACCTTTTTTCACAGCATTTAATAATTTGTAATACAGACTTTGGAAATTGAGGTGTAACTTGTGGCTGTTGGTTTTCCTTTAGGTAGATTACACAAATGTAAAGATAAGTCCAGCCGCGGCTAGCAATTTCTGGACAGTTTTTAGATCGGCATTTATGATATACTGTTGAATTATTTAGATAAACCGGTTTGTTTATATACGGTATATATTTGGGGTTGACTAGGGTACATGCATGATTAAATTGATATCCAGTACCGGTATTCGATAAATGGATATAAAATCGTAGTCATATACTTAACCTTTAACAGTCTTGATGGTGTAATGGTTTGAGTGTTTAAGATTTATATGTGGTAACCTAGGTTCGAATCCCGGGCGGATCATAATATTATGCTTTCATTAATTGCATTGGGAGGGGTTTGGTGTTGGGAGCGAAATTAATAGATGTTATTATATCAAGATAGGTTTATTATGTTTAAGTATTCCTGACCACGACTGTAGGCATGCACGTTCTTTGGAGGGCTAGATCTATTTGACCATCACCCAAACATATTATATAGTATGAGATGAATTAGTGAATTCACGCATTTCGTATACCGGTAAACATATTCTTGAACTCTCAACTCCTTCAGTAAATTAGGCTAACGTATGCGCGAGACCATTTTATCTGTCACATCACATTACCTGTGCCGTACAATTTTGTTTCATAGGTTATGGGCGTTTATTTTTGTTTTCCTTCAAGCATGTTTTCGTTTTGATAATTACAAAAACGTGATTAAAGGACCACTGACACCTACTAAGTGACATAGAGGAGTTCACTCTATTCTTTCACAATTCGAAACCTGTAGAATATTTACCGCTTACAGCTGATTATATGGGTTTTACAGTATTAGCTAATATAGTTATTCACATATGTAAGTAGTTGGTATGGGAACCCCAATATGACGTCACGGGTGAATCAGTTATGATGATAATAAGCTTAGTATTGTTCTCAGCAAAACGAGTGATAATTTGAAATCGATACCTACATACTAATACATATCACCACAGATACAGCCTTGTTCATGGATAACTAATATCTTTCTTAATTATGTTGCTCATTAGATCAATATATATATATACCGTACATAAGAATCATGACATGACTTGATATGTACCGTATTCAGTGGAGTCATACATCATATTTGCCACTCGATAATTATTTGTCCATATTTACTCTGGTAACTATACAATGTAAGGTGCCTATTCCTTAAGTATATGTCCATCATAGCGCACCAATTCGATTTGTGAAAAAAAAGGATGACATTTGATGTCAGTAGGCCTGTAGAAGCAAACGTGTTCTTAGTTTGGGTAGTTTATTGACTGCTTATAATAACTTATATAGTTTTTTGGGTTAACCTATTCACCAAAGATAAAATAGAGGCATTTATAAAATAATCTGTGATAATGTTGAATATATATTTACAATACATTGAACAACCAAATTTGTTTCGTAGGAGCAAGCCCGAATATACTTTACCGGACTGGAACACATTGTCTACAATTGCACCACTCAGTTTAATTATATAGTTTGTTTTATTGTTATTATTGTGTGAATAATAATAATAATAATAATAATAATATTATTGTTGGTGTATTGTTCATTTGCAGCTATGAGGCTGAAAACCTACAGTTTTTCTTAACCTACGCACGCGCGCGCGTGTGTGTGTGTGCGTGCGTGCGTGCGTGCGTGCGTGTGTGTGTGTGTGTGTGTGTGAAATATATAATACTATATACGGTACCGGTCCAAATGTTGGGTGTGAGAATTCCCCAAGAGTGTAAAAGGTGGAGGTAGTGTTGCATCATGTTAATAATTGTTGAGTAGCACATGTCACGACCACTGGTGCTGGTGCTGGGGGTCTTACACACACACACACACACACACACTCTTCACCTTGCCCGGGGGAACACCACAAACTATTGGTCACTCTCATAACATCAGTGTATATTATCAGCAACACAACTACCGCACTACTACTATTAATGCTACTAATACTAATACTAAACTAAATTATTAATTGTGATACATTTTGCAGGATTGGGTGTTACTGGGCATATCCTTCTATAACTGCATAATATCGCATAGTTTAAAAACAAATAAAATAAAAAAGAACCAATGTTAAAACGCCATTGTAAATCCACCTTTAGGGTACCTCTAGAGTCTAGACTCTAGTAGCCATCAAGGTTAAGAGATACAACAGGTTGGCGCACGCGCAGCCTGTTGTCGTCAGAAGGTGGGGCGAGAGAAAGAAAGCTAGAAAAACGCTCGCCTGCCAGCCAAAGTGCTGCCACTAGACCAGGGGTGTCAAACATGTTAATTAATATTAGTACCGGTATTTTTTTATACCCGGTATCTTCATTTTGCTTGGTTATTGTTCTATTTTCTTATTCTTATAATATAATTAGCTTGCACAAAGAGGGATAAGGATTACATAAACACGAGGATTTCACACTGATTTTATAAGTTTAGACATTTTAGATTTAGTTTTTCTAAGATCATTAGCATTCATATTTCTGTTTAAATCCGTATTCTAAAAAACATTCGGCATCTTACAAAAAAACTAATTACTTCCCATGGTAAAGTCACCATACCAACAATTTCTTTACACAATCATTTTACTGAGTTTTTGCCAGCTTTGAACTCCGTTTTCCCATGAAAACACACAAAGATTTTTTCCATTAATTTAAGCTGTTCAAAGAATTCCTTTTTGGGTGTCATAAGCATCCCTTCTTTTCTGCATATTTTCCCAATCCAGGTTGTGTCATCCTCTGACACTTTCTGACCTAGAAATTCATGCTGGGGAAACTTGCTGGCAATATATCCACCAATATACCTCAAACCTTCATTTTCATTTTCTTGGGATAAATTTGTACTTGACATACCAACTGGAATTTCAGTATCATAGTCACTGGAGTCGCATGCATTTCCTTCATAACTAGAAAATAATACTGCTGACAACAGGAGTTCATGTTCAAGGTTTTCTGTTGTGTCAGTTGCAGTAGACTGTGATGGTTCTGTTTGAGAAAAAACAGCTTCGGATATGCTTGAATCATTTTGTTTGTTGTCAGTGTTATAATTGTTTCCTACCAACTCTATGTTCTTCCCAAGCAGGTATGATTTGATTCGATACTTAACTCTTAACCTTGGTAGCCATGTGCGTCTTGTCCTTTATACGTCCCCCAAATGTGTGTGTGTGTGTGTGTGTGTGTGTGTGTGTGTGTGTGTGTGTGTGTGTGTGTGTGTGTGTGTGTGTGTGTGTGTGTGTGTGTGTGTGTGTGTGGTGTGTGTGTGTGTGTGTGTGTGTGTGTGTGTGTGTGTGTGTGTGTGTGTGTGTGTGTGTGTGTGTGTGTGTGTGTGTGTGTGTGTGTGTGTGTGTGTCTCTCTCTCTCTCTCTCTCTCTCTCTCTCTCTCTCTCTCTCTCTCTCTCTCTCTCTCTCTCTCTCTCTCTCATACTATTATATTTAGACATTAACAAGTATGCGTAGTTCAAATGCGGATGATCAGTGCGATGCTAATCCAGTGTCAATATAAGAATGACCATTTCTGGTATAGGCTAAATCTTGACCACTAACCTCTATAACTCAAAAATGACTAGAATAATCCAGCTAATACTTGCACCATTTGGGAAGAATCGGCCAGGGAATAAGTGTGGAGATTTACAGCTCATTTGGTCAAGCTGTTTTTGAGTTACAGAGGTTAGAAGTCACGATTTCTGGCCTACTTAAAATTAATGGACTATAGTCAATGTATCTATTCACATTGTGACATGAACACGATTGAAACTGTCAGTGTTAAGTGTAGGCCTATCTTTTTTTTGGCTACAATTCACCGTTTAATTTTCACAATGTACACCAGCATTTTCTTAAGACCAACCTATGTTAAGTGTTCTTATTCTATACGTGCAGGCTACTACACTTTAATTACAATTATTGCAACGTTTATTGTGATAGATATGTACGAACATGTTTATTATATTTTGTTATTTCTAATACCGGTACTTCAATTGTAGCTTAACCACTTAAACTAACTCCATACCATTCAAATTCACACTACTCCATGTTCGTCTTAATCCGTTATAGCACACACACACACAATTGTTATAACATCCCTTAGGTGTTTCCCTTCATCCCAAGCCGATTACAGACTCAGGACAGTCAAGCGTGTTCCTTTTACACCAACCAGTATATACAGTAGAGATCCTCTAGTAGTAAGAGCGAGCAGCCATCTATATATTTGGATGCCATTTTGGTGCCGTAATTACTAAAGAATGGGGTCATATTCCTGTATATGTTTGATCATGTAGACTCGAGAAAAAGAAAAACACTATAATTATATCCTGTACCGGTACCCGTTTTGCCGAATGTTTAGTATGGGTATGGAAATTTTAAGTGTAAATAGAAATTAATGACACAATTGGCACCAAAATGACGGAAGTTGTTCGATCTCTGTTACTATTGGGTCTCGAGAGTAGAGGCTAGGATAGTGTAAAATCAAAATAATTATATTGGGCTAGTGTACCGACTGAACTATTGTCAGTAATATAGGCTAGACAAATATAGCATAATGCCTAGGCCTATATAAAACCATTCGTAATTTATCGGTGTATGCAAACAAATTATCATTGTAACGCATCCGCGCGAGGTGGTAACCAGATCAGATCAGATCAGATGAAGTATTGAGGGATAAGCCTTTGCAACGGCACCTCTTATTTACATTCTACTTTTCCTATTTTTCTGAAGCGTGTAGAAAGGGGAGAAGGGGTGTTGGAGAGAGAGGAAGCTGTTGGAGTGGCTTTGTTATGTGTGTTTAGTATGTATACGTCGTCAGGATGTTCCCTGACTGGGTGCGAGCATGTGAAACATGCTAGGACGTACTACCACACCCACTAAATGTCCGCCGTGGTAGGGATTCGATCCCGGGTCTTGCAGATTTACACGTGAGCGTGCTCACCAGTCGACCACCACAGCTCTAGTAAACGTGCAAGTTAAGTGTGTGTGCGCGCTAAAACCGTTGAGTTTGTAGTAAACAAGTGTGTTAACAGTAACCTCAAAGGTTCTTGTCTTTAGGTGTGTGTGTGTGTGTGTGTGTGAGACAGAGGGAGCGAATATATGTGTGTGAGTTGCGTGTGTTTGCACTAAAGCCGTTGAGTGTGTGAGTAAACAAGTGCGTGAGAGTAGGCAGCTACCCTCCCTCCCCACAAAGGCATCCTCTCTTGGTGTATGTGTGTGTGTGTGTGTGTGTGTGTGTGTTTTCTAAAACCGTTTGAGTGTTTGAGTAAACAAGTGCGTGAGAGTAGGCTCCCCTACCTCCCCACAAAGGCACCCTCACTAGGTTTGCCTGGGAACTAAAGAGATGCTGTACAGTAGAAGAGATAGAACAATGCTCTCATAGCCTACAACGCCATTTTGGACACTCAAACCCTTATTGGTAATTGTGGATACTGAATTACAGCTATAAAAATTTCCATATAAACATGTTGATATCCTATCCTGATTCTTCTTTGGGTGGGGTAGGTATAGTATTTGGAATATTCATGAGTGATTTGTTTCGTAGGGTGTTCTTATTAAGGGGAGATTTATAGCTTGTTCCCTAGACATCCATCAAGCTTAACAAAAATACCTTCAAGATACATTTGTAAATTTTTCGATAGATAACTGTCTCAGCCGAAGGCGGATTCCTTCTAAATTACAGGCTCGCCAGAGAAAAAATCGACACCTTAATGGCACAAAAGGTCGTAAAATTGAAAGAAATGGGGCGAAAGGTCTTAAAATCGTCAAACTAATGGGACGAATATCTTAACAGCTCGAAACAAATGGGCTAAACATGAGGCAAAAGGTAGCCCAGAAAAAACCTCTTAAGTAAAAATCCCCCCTTAAAATAGCTATTATATTCAAATGGTTGGGCTAGGATATTCAATGTCTTCTCAAACAGGAATCGGACATGACTATTTGGAATTTTGGGTGGACTGTTACTGTATATATCATAATTTACATTGAGGTGGAGTTTGCGCTATAGCTATTAGAAATAACTTATACCATTAGCTATTAATTTCGAAAGCTATCTGGTTGAGTACGGATTTTGTTTGCACTGTTAATAGCTGTTTATAATGACAAATGTGTAAAATGTGTGCCGTTATTCAGTATCTATTTTGCAGCTTACTCGGAATCCGTGTTAATAGCAGTTGATAATGACAATTGTACACCATGTGGGCAGTTATTCAGTAATTGTACACCTTGTGAAGGTTTTGTAAAGAAACCTAGAGAGTAGAAGGCTACCTCACCAAAGACCACAAGTCTGTAAAGGACCACCTTCCGCAATGTCCTTGAGTGGTTTTAAATATTTGTTTAACTAAACCCATTAGGGATAGAATGATGCTGTTTTGTGCATAATATGGAGTACACAATAGTTATGTTATATGAATTACACAATAGTTTAATTAATTTAATTAATTACACATTCGATTTCTTTCCATGTGACCCCCAGCATATCAGTAACCGTACGAATGGCTTCCATTATCCGTTCACGAAGGATTTCGATTTGGACGTGATGAGCCGATATTGTGGCCTCCTCGGTCTCCTGATGTTACCCCCTTAGATTTTTTCCTTTGGAGCTATCTATAAGATGAAGTCTACAAAACACCTGTTCCATCGAAATCCTTCGTGAATGGATAATGGAAGCCATAAGTATGGTCACTGGTGATATGCTGGGGGTCACATGGCAAGAAATCGATCGTTGGTTGGATGTGCAGAGGGCCACAAAAGGAAGCCACATTGAAGTTTTATAACACGTTATTGTGTAATTAATTTAATGAATGAAACTATTGTGTAACTCATAATAATATAACTATTGTGTACTCTATATTATGCACACATCAGCATAATTCTATCCCTAATGGGTTTAGTTAAATATATGTTTAAAAAGCACTCAAGGACTTTACGAACACCTTGTACAGTATATAATGTTGTTATCATTAGAATACCGGTACAGTAGGCTACATGGGCAGTTATATGTTTTGTCCTCTCATTATGTGCGCACCGTGTTGAACTTATCACTTTGCATAACGTATGTGTGACCACACATAGTTTCCACTTTCCTGTTCGGACTTGTAAGTCTTCTTTTATACCTGTTGGGAAAAATATATAATTGAAGGCGGTAAAAACCGATGGGGGAGTGACAGCTGCACTGAATTGCAGAAAACATGTATGAATTTGTAGGGTAATCTGATATAGCCGTTACCGGTGTTTAAGATACTCTATATACGCATACCGGGACATAAGAGTACGGTAATTTGAAGAATGTGCAGTACAGACCAGTAAGATACTATACATTTTATATTTTCATTGCTTAACTTACAAATTGAAAACATAACTTGGGTAGTTACATTAGATTGCATACTCTTAATTTCAATAAATATTCAAACATGAAAATAATTATCTAATGATGTCGAACAGGTTCGACATGAAAAGAATTGCATTATTTAAGCCTTTTAAAAGATAAAGCCATTCCCATTATACTCCTTCCTGTCCTAGGCAATATGAAAGCACAAACTTATCAAACTCGATTTTTATTGAGTGTCGGGAGTTCTAATATAGGCAAAGTTGTTGCAACTTGTTGCTGTGTATGTTTTTACTAGGCTACAGTAGTTATTGGCCTGTATTGTTAATACCTTACCTTTTGATGTGTTCGCCACTCTTCTAGCGGCACCAAGGAGCGCGACGCCCCTCGTTTTGGGTGGTTATTTGGTGCAGTAGACTGTTTGAAGCGACAGCTCGCTCCCTTGCGAGGATGGGCTCGTCTGGCACCTTTTGCAGTTCGACATCCAGGGCTCTCTTGAAGCTGTCTAACGAGACGTCCCTCATGTCTCTTACTCGCCGTGGGAGTTTGTTGAAGAGACGTGGGCCTCTGTGTGATAACCAGCCCTCTCGCAGAGAGCCCATAGCACCCCTGTTATTCATCCGGGGGATTTCGCATTCCCAGCCTCTCCTATCACTGAATTTCATGACTATCGGAGTATGTAGGTTTGGTACTAAACCCTCTGCGATTTTCCACGTGTATATTATTAGGTAACGTTCTCTTCTACGTTCCAGTGAGTACAGATTCAGTGCTCTTAAACGCTCCCAATAGTGTACCGTAGCTGTTTTATCGAACTTATATGCGAAGTTAAATTTCTTTGTACACTCTCTACGTCATTTATTTCACCTGCTTTGTATGGGGATGTTAATACGCTACAATATTCAAGCCGCGGTAGCACTAGAGATTTGAAGAGCGTTATCATAGGTACTTCACCGCGTGTTTTAAAAGTACGCAGAATCCAACCCGTTAGACGTTTCGCAGCCGCCACTTTGACCTGGTTATGTACTTTGAAACCCATATTTTCAGACATTAATACCCCAAGGTCTTTCACACTGTCTTTCCGTTCTATTATGTGGTTAGATTCTGTTAAGTAATTTGTAATTTCTTTAACACCATTATTATCTCCGTACCGTATTAATTGGAATTTTTCCTCATTGAATTGAATAGCTATATTATCTTTCTTATCTTGTTGCTGTGTAATAATTCTTTATTTCTAATGACTACCAGCTTATGTAAGCGATTGTTTGCAATGAGTCTTAGGTTTTATTTATATAGTTTGTGCAATATGAAAGTGAAGGACTCTAGCGTACCTCACGAAAAAGATCATTAACCCGTGAGAATGTATTACGTTATTTTTCTTTCCAAGTAATTTGTGGTGAGAGTGAAGGTTAGTGGCGGTTGTGGTAGTGGTAGTGCTAGTGGTGGAGGTAATGCCATTAGTGGTGGTGTTGGTTTAGTGGTGCTTGTTATTGGTTGAAGTAATGATTATTGATGGTAACAATGCTGATTGTATAATTTATAGCCATATATTGGTACAATATTGGTTATGATAGAATAAGGTACCGGTAGATCATTAATGATAGGCCATATAGATGATGCTGGTAATTGTTGTGATGATCATAGTGATGTTTGATAATGTGATGACTATAAAGGCTGACTAACAGAGTTGAAATTTATTTTATCAGTAAATGTCTATTTTACTCTAATTGGTATTTTCATATTAATTTACTGGTCTATCTATCTATCTATCTATCTATATATGCTCTGGCTCAATCCCCACTTTTTTCTTTTTTATAGGGGGGGGGGGAGGGGGGTAGGGGGGGACTCAGACATCCAGAATAAGGACAACACAAAAAACAACTGAAAACAATTAACACACAAACACAAAATACAAATTCACATACATCTAGGTCATCCAGGAGAAGACCCAGAGACCAGGGTCACCAAGGTCCCTCCAGCACTCCCCCTGGCCCCTGACCACCCGGAGAGGTTCCGATCTCGGCAGGCAGACATGCAGCGGAGCCGAAGCCACAAGCCCGCCCACCACACTTCCAGGCGCACCCTTCATATAAACCGTCTCCCCGGGCCAGGCGCCTGATGGACTATTATTTAGTCCAATTTGCGCTCGACCCCTTCCCCCAAATGACCACGTGTGCACTCATCTATTCAAAAGCATTCTCCATTCATTCCTGTTTATTACTGGTACATTATTTATTATTTATTTTTGTGTTGGAAGATTTTTAAGAGATGACCTCTAAAATATAATTTCCGATAAGGATATATATATAATTTTAGTGTGTTTTCTTTAATATAGGCTAACCAATGACAACATAATAGCCGATATTGTATATGACAGTGAAGTATAATATGGTGAAGTTGGAGATCAAAGCCGTTAATGGTGATGCTAGTTATAAATTTAGGAACAGTGCAGATATGGTAGCCTATTGGTTTTAGGGGTGGTAGTTGAAGATTATGATGATGCCGTGGGGTCTGTAGAGATCATGTAGTAAGGGAGATTAGCCAGCTTTGTCTTAGGATGATATTTCGATGCCTCAAGTATTAAGGGGGGTCATCTGCTTTTTTTTTTTTATCTTTCTCTCCTTTTCTCTGGCTTGTATCCATTCAGCCAACTGTTTGAAGACGTTTATCCCTATTCAGGTGTCGATATCTTCCTGGCGAGCGATAGAGAGCCACCATTATATGGAGAAATCCGGCTTCGCCGGAGACATTTTTCTATCGAAAAATTTACGAATATAGCTTGATGTAAACACAAATTATATATATGCTGGCTCGCTACCGCTCGCCAGAAAAATATTGACACCTGGATGGGGTAAACGTCTTAAAACAGTAGGCTGAATGGGGCCGAATGGATACAACCCAGAGAGAGAGAGTGAGAAAGATAAAAAAACGAGGTGGGCCCCCTTAAAGCACTAGGTTGTATTATATTTGTTATTATGTAGAGCGCATTTCCAAAGACCAAATGATATATCCCGTACCAGGATTCCCAAATGATTATTATAAGTGTGGGGATATCTTGAGTGAAAATGAAGAATATATGACCAGTGGCACCAATATGGAGGAGGTTGGCCGATCTCTGATGCTATAGGGTCTCTAGGGGCTACGCAGGATCACATACATTCATATCAATTTATCACCAACCCACCAATTAACTTACAAATAAACATAATTAATAAAAGCAATGCATCTAAAAACAGACATACCCGAATTATATAATACAAGCAAAACATAAAAATGGTGATGTTGGTGATAATAATACTAGTAATTGGTGGTGATTTTAGTGGCCATAGAGGTATGGTATGGTAGTGGTTGAAGATGGTGGTGGTATGGTAGTGGTTGAAGATGGTGGTGGTATGGTAGTGGTTGAAGATGGTGGTGGTATGGTAGTGGTTGAAGATGGTGGTGGTATGGTGGTGGTTGAAGATGGTGGTGATATGGTAGTGGTTAAAGATGGTGGTGGTATGGTAGTCAATCAATCAATCAATTCCTTTATTTCGCAATACATATGTACAGTACACAGTACAAAACACACACATTACATAATCCAATAAAAATTATAGTAAAGTTAAATCAAAATGTATTAAACATTCAAAATTATTTCATATATACAAACTATTTACAATATTAGCTTCTGATAGTCAGGATAAAATCATCAAATAAAATATTATAAAAAATATATGCATTCAAAACTCAATTATGAGGATGGAAGTTATGCGATAATGAAATTATCGAATTCAGTTAACATGCAATTTCTAAAACGTATTTGTTGCATATAACCGCTGTTAAAAAATAATAGTTACGCCCTTCAAGAGCTAAAACCCATAATAGAAACATGGACCTCATGAAACATGGTAGTGGTTGAAGATGGTGGTGGTTGAAGATGGTGGTGGTATGGTGGTGGTTGAAGATGGTGGTGATATGGTAGTGGTTGAAGATGGTGGTGGTATGGTAGTGGTTGAAGATGGTGGTGGTATGGTAGTGGTTGAAGATGGTGGTGGTATGCTGGTGGTTGAAGATGGTGGTGGTAGAAGATGGTGGTGATATGGTAGTGGTTGAAAATGGTGGTGGTATGGTAGTGGTTGAAGATGCTGGTGGTATGGTAGTGGTTGAAGTTGGTGGTGGTATGGTGGTAGTGAAGATGGTGGTGGTATGGTAGTGGTTGAAGATGGTGGTGGTATGCTGGTGGTTGAAGAGTGGTGGTGAAGATGGTGGTGATATGGTAGTGGTTGAAAATGGTGGTGGTATGGTAGTGGTTGAAGATGGTGGTGGTATGGTAGTGGTTGAAGATGGTGGTGGTATGGTAGTGGTTGAAGATGGTGGTGGTATGTGGTAGTGGTTGAAGATGGTGGTGGTATGGTAGTGGTTGAAGATGGTGGTGGTATGGTAGTGGTTGAGATGGTGGTGGTGGTGGTATGGTAGTGGTTGAAGATGGTGGTGGTATGGTAGTGGTTGAAGATGGTGATGGTATGGTAGTGGTTGAAGATGGTGGTGGTATGGTAGTGGTTGAAGATGGTGGTGGTATGGTAGTGGTTGAAGATGGTGGTGGTATGGTAGTGGTTGAAGATGGTGGTGGTATGGTAGTGGTTGAAGATGGTGGTGGTATGGTAGTGGTTGAAGATGGTGGTGGTATGGTAGTGGTTGAAGATGGTGGTGGTTGAAGATGGTGGTGGTATGGTAGTGGTTGAAGATGGTGGTGGTATGGTAGTGGTTGAAGATGGTGGTGGTTGAAGATGGTGATGGTATAGTGGTGGTTGAAGATGGTGGTGGTATGGTGGTGGTTGAAGATGGTGGTGATATGGTAGTGGTTGAAGATGGTGGTGGTATGGTAGTGGTTGAAGATGGTGGTGGTTGAAGATGGTGGTGGTTGAAGATGGTGGTGGTATGGTAGTGGTTGAAGATGGTGGTGGTTGAAGATGGTGGTGGTATGGTAGTGGTTGAAGATGGTGGTGGTATGGTAGTGGTTGAAGATGGTGGTGGTATGGTAGTGGTTGAAGGTGGTGGTGGTATGGTAGTGGTTGAAGATGGTGGTGGTATGGTGGTGGTTGAAGATGGTGGTGGTATGGTGGTGGTGAGGGTGGTGCTATGGTAGTGATGATGGTGGTGGTATGGTAGTGGTGGTGAGGGTGGTGCTATGGTAGTGATGATGGTGGTGGTATGGTAGTGGTTGAAGATGGTGGTGGTTGAAGATGGTGATGGTGGTGGTTGAAGATGGTGGTGGTATGGTGGTGGTTGAAGATGGTGGTGATATGGTAGTGGTTGAAGATGGTGGTGGTATGGTAGTGGTTGAAGATGGTGGTGGTTGAAGATGGTGGTGGTATGGTAGTGGTTGAAGATGGTGGTGGTATGGTAGTGGTTGAAGATGGTGGTGGTATGGTTATGGTTGAAGTGGGTGGTGGTATGGTAGTGGTTGAAGATGGTGGTGGTATGGTAGTGGTTGAAGATGGTGGTGGTATGGTAGTGGTTGAAGATGGTGGTGGTATGGTAGTGGTTGAAGATGGTGGTGTATGGTAGTGGTTGAAGATGGTGGTGGTATGGTAGTGGTTGAAGATGGTGGTGGTATGGTAGTGGTTGAAGATGGTGGTGGTATGGTAGTGGTTGAAGATGGTGGTGGTATGGTAGTGGTTGAAGATGGTGGTGGTATGGTAGTGGTTGAAGATGGTGGTGGTATGGTAGTGGTTGAAGATGGTGGTGGTTGAAGATGGTGGTGGTATGGTAGTGGTTGAAGATGGTGGTGGTATGGTAGTGGTTGAAGATGGTGGTGGTATGGTAGTGGTTGAAGATGGTGGTGGTATGGTAGTGGTTGAAGATGGTGGTGGTATGGTAGTGGTTGAAGATGGTGGTGGTATGGTGGTGGTTGAAGATGGTGATGGTATAGTGGTGGTTGAAGATGGTGGTGGTATGGTGGTGGTTGAAGATGGTGGTGATATGGTAGTGGTTGAAGATGGTGGTGGTATGGTAGTGGTTGAAGATGGTGGTGGTATGGTGGTGGTTGAAGATGGTGGTGGTATGGTGGTGGTTGAAGATGGTGGTGGTATGGTAGTGGTTGAAGATGGTGGTGGTATGGTAGTGGTTGAAGATGGTGGTGGTTGAAGATGGTGGTGGTATGGTAGTGGTTGAAGGTGGTGGTGGTATGGTAGTGGTTGAAGATGGTGGTGGTATGGTGGTGGTTGAAGATGGTGGTGGTATGGTGGTGGTTGAAGATGGTGGTGGTATGGTAGTGGTTGAAGATGGTGGTGGTATGGTAGTGGTTGAAGATGGTGGTGGTATGGTAGTGATGATGGTGGTGGTATGGTAGTGGTTGAAGATGGTGGTGGTATGGTAGTGGTTGAAGATGGTGGTGGTATGGTGGTGGTTGAAGATGGTGGTGGTATGGTAGTGGTTGAAGATGGTGGTGGTATGGTATGGTAGTGGTTGAAGATGGTGGTGGTATGGTAGTGGTTGAAGATGGTGGTGGTATGGTGGTGGTTGAAGATGGTGGTGGTATGGTGGTGGTTGAAGATGGTGGTGATATGGTAGTGGTTGAAGATGGTGGTGGTATGGTAGTGGTTGAAGATGGTGGTGGTTGAAGATGGTGGTGGTATGGTAGTGGTTGAAGATGGTGGTGGTGTGGTAGTGGTTGAAGATGGTGGTGGTATGGTGGTGGTTGAAGATGGTGGTGGTATGGTAGTGGTTGAAGATGGTGGTGGTTGAAGATGGTGGTGGTATGGTAGTGGTTGAAGATGGTGGTGGTATGGTGGCTATTAAAGAAAACGTGAAGAAAAAAACGTACTATACTGTAGGTAGCGCCAACGAACTTGACAATAATCTCAATCCCTGATCTCTTCGTAACTGAAAAGGGACTAGAGCAAACTGGCTGTAAATATCCACACCTATTATCTGGTGGAGTCTTCCCAAATGAGAGGAATTTCAGCCCGATTACTTTGATTCATTTCGAGTTATAAGAAGTTCAGTGGTTAAGATTATTGTCAAGTTCGTTGGCGCTACCTATAGGTATGCATACTAAACTTGTACGGTAATACAAATAGGTGATATTGGTGATCGAACATGTAAAAATAAAAATGGTTATGTTGATAATTTTATTGTTGGATATGGTGGTGGTTGAAAATGGTGTGTGGTGTGGTCACTGTGGTGGGTAAAGGGAAACATTTACTCGCCGAATTACCGGTACCTCACTCCATGACATTTTTGACTTGCGGCTCCTTTCATACCTTGGGGTTCCGGCTCGTTTGCTGACCGGCCGTTATTCCCACCTTTTACTCTATCTTGTTGATATGTTTACCGGTGTGTGGTTTGGGTGGGGCTACTCATATTATTCCAGAGGTATTTCTTTTCCAATAACATATCAGTTTTATGGGGCAATTGCGTTTTGTTCGATAGTATCTTCTAAATAGTATCTTCTTTGACTAATATTATAAGCCACTCCAGTCTGGCTTCTTGAATGTGATTGAGGAGATATTGTTTACTTTAGTGCTGAGCCTTATGGTAGTTACAGGCATATTTTAAACAGCATTAGTCTAAATTAATTCATATGGTAATTTGAGTCGGTCATACATGAACTTGGTAAGCTACGTACCGGTACTTTGTGGGTCTTTTTGGAGGGGGGAGGGAACACAGGGGTGGGACTCTCACTACATTTTAATCATAACAGCCATTAATGTTATGTAAATAACTGAAAAGTGAAGTTGCACCGTTGGTCAGCATTATACTTACTTGAGTTTACTTGAGTTGTTTCGGCCTCCTCAGCGGCCTCGGCGAGAATTGCTCCCCCCGAGTATGTTTGCTGCCAGTGTTATATTATGTTAATCCCTACAGTTATTGAGATATCGGTTATGTAAATATATATGTTTGTTCTAAACTTATCTCACTCCCAATGGATCAACTCTCTTTGTGTTTGTGACATGTTTGAATGATTAGTAATTTAGTAATAGCTACAGTTGGTTAAATGTAATATTTGACCGAAACTTTTCATGATTTTAGTATATGTAGGGGAAGGAACCTTGAGTAAAGTTTCGTCTGTTTTGAAAGGGTCCTAATAGTACTAACCAAAGTTAACCAAAATCCATCAACAAGGCAGACAGACTTGGAAACGATTGCAATATCTTCCCCCACCTCCATTTGTCTGAGATAAAAATACTGAGAAAGAACAATGAAACTGCGAAGAGGCAATCGTTTAAAGTGGAAAGAGGAGGAACGGCAAGAAAGGAAAACTAGTGAAAATGCGAATATTGTGTAAGGGGAAAACAAAACATTACGAGAGAGAGAGAGAGAATAATATATGTGTGTGTGTAGGGGGGGGGGGGGGGGGGGGGGAGAGAAAAAATTACTTATATATTCAATGGGTTGAGATGACGCAAACTGCAAATAGAAATTATGTAGAAGGAAACAAACAATAATAAGAGACAAGAAAAAATAAATATATACATAAATCAGATGGAACGATATAAAGTACCAATAGCCTAGTTTATATGAATAACACGCCTGAGAACAAACCAACACAAGGAATAACACAAACTACCCGAAATAGACTGATTACCGGTACCGTAAAAGCATACCGCACTTAATATGGATATAATTACTGGGCACAAGTGTACGGTACATCAGATGAGAAGTTTGGATAGTATATTAGCCTCCTCTGTACGGTGACTCACATTCCTACTAGGCCTATATTTGTTTTATTCTGGCTACACACTAACACATATGGGTATGCAAAAGGTATATACAGTGTTCATAATATTATACCCTTATTAATTATCAAAAGAATAGAGTCAAAAGCATTTCGCCTCATCAACTTGCTTCCTATTACTAGTTCCCTACAATCTCTTTGTACGCGCCGCAATATTGCATGTCTTTCACTCTTCTATCGCTATTACAACAATCAGTGTTCTTCAGAGCTCTCTCAGTGCAATTGCGAGGCACCCGCCTTTCAACACAGTCTCACTCCTATTCTGTCCAGCTCTCCAACCCAAGAATTGGCAAATTTCCTCAGTCATTCTTCTACTCAACAAGTGAACTCTGGAACTCTCTCCCTCAACCAATCTTTCCTTCATCCTATGCCTTAGACTGCTTTAAACTTTGTGTGTCCAGGCATTTGGATTCCAACGTCCCTTGAATTTGGCCCTCTGTCACTCTTTTGGTTTTGGGGGAGACACTCGTTACAGGCAGCCTGCCTTTTGTATCCTTTATACACATAAACAAAATAGTATATTAGCAGTGAAATACCCGTTTAATGGAAGGATCGAAAAGTATATCGCTAGCTATCAATATTCCTCATGATGTTATGTATTTTTATTATAGACTACGGTACCTTCCTATTTATTACTATGTAGCCTAGTTATATACTGTACGATTTTATGTTGTTTATGAATGATCCCTTAACCCTTTCAGTATACCATGACGCAGTCATTCCTTTTGTTCTGACTAATATTAGACAATGTTATTAAGCTTAGTAGGGATCTGTGGGAGTAGATAGATAAAATATGAACTAGTTTTCTTTTCTATGTTCTAACTCTACTCATTGACTCCCTCAGGGCCTTCCAAAGTTTTATACAATAGTCTACAATAGGGTTGAACGGGAGTTAAGGGGAGATGGGCGTATTTATTTGCTCATTGTTTTATTTTATTTTATTTATTTATTTTTAGTTTCCTCCCTAGACCTCCATCAACCTGTAAAAAACACCCCTAGACCCCCCTTCAAGATAAATTTGTACATTTTTCGGTAGAAAAATGTACAGGCCGAAGGCCGGTTACTCTTAAAATTACAGGCTCGCTATCGCTCGCCAGGAATAAATCGACACCTAAATGGCAGGAAAGGTCTTAATATTGACAATGAAATGGGACGTAAAGTCTTAAGATTACCAAACTAGCCTAATTGGTGGAACGTCTGAAATTAAAAAAACAAAAAAAACAATGGGGCTAAACACGAGGGAGAAGGGGTCCAGAAAAACCATCTCATCCCTCCGAGGTTAAAGGATTTTCACCCTCTGATTGAGATATTCTTTCCAAGTTGAAGAGGCCTATACAGATTAAAATGTAATAACCCTGTTTGGGCCGAGGGAGGTCATTTTGGACCTCCCCTGTTTCGTTCCATTAGTTTGGAGATTTAATCACATATCACCCCATTATTTTGGCGATATTAAGACGCTTCACCCCATTCAGGTGTCGATTTTTTCTGGGCGAGCGATAGCGAGCCTGTACATTTTACGATACAAACAATGTCCCGGCCAAAGGCTGGTTCCTCTTAAATTACAGGCTTGTTATCGCTCGCCAGGATAAAATCGACACCTAAATTGCATGAAAGGTCTTATTATTGGCAAACAAAAATGGGGTGAAATATCTAAAATTGCCAAACTAATGGGGTTTTTCCCCATTAGTTTGGCAATTTTAAGATCTTTCACCCTAACAGCTCACTAAATTTGCATCCTTATCGTATGTGCATTCATTTAGGTACCACTATATGTTTTAAAGTAAAATTATGATTAGTTATCAAAGGACGGAACATTGAAAATTTCACAATATATGACAAAAATATACGTTGTAGCCTATATAATTGTAAATAATGAGTAAAATAATTTGTTTGGGTGTTGGCAAAATAATAGGTTAAACAAGACAAGAAATTTAAAGTCGCTCTGTAGGACGCGATGTTGATAAGTCTTTAAAACCTACGTACTTAGCATCCAGTGAGAACATCTTGCTTAGACTACGAACGCATGACTGGGTTACAGCTGTTCATGTCCGTGCGTAAGTTTGTGTGTGTGAGTGGGCCCAGGGGCAGGCAACCAGGCATGGTTGGCCACCACTAGTGCACATAAAACCGTGGTTGAGGGCGGATGTGCGCCTTCTCTCTCCTTTCCCGTCACACTCGCCAGTCCCGTACGCTACCCTGCCTTACCTCAACACATTCTCAGCTCATATTGTAGCTTAGCACCCCTGACGCTACTACTAAGGTGTCTGTACGATCCATGCCACAGCAGACTTACTAAAGGCGGAAGTACTAGTTGCACAAGTTTTGATGCGTGTGACAGAATGATGACTTGACTGGCAGAAATAATGATAACAAGATCGAGGTGGTGGTTGGAGTGTTGTGGTGTGGCTGTGGGTGTGGTGGGTGGGTGGTCACGTGTGTTGTGGCTAGGGTGGTGGTGTGGTAGCTAATGGTGTAATTCAGAACCTCGTTAAACTACCACTTGGTTATCACGGTACTTCAACTGAATCGGGATTATATACTACTCTACTCTTGTGACTGTTGGCTTCTGCTTACCCCGAGTCAAGTTGATTTATTCATTTGCCAGTATTACGGTGTTCATTAATGTTAATTCCCGTAACTACCATACTCAAGCATTGGTAGTGACTGTGGGTAGTACATCAGTGGTTATGTCACAACGCAAGTAGGCCTCATATCAAACCCAAAATATATGTTAACATTATCGTTGGTTATATATTACAACGCAAATACCGATAATTTTTCCAAGAATAGTACCGGTAGCATTGCAATACATTGACATAATTATTGATTACATGACACAACTGATAAGAGGAAGTTTACGTTGGTGACTGATAATGGTTGCAGTAGCAATCATGACAAGAGTGCAGTGATGATGTTGTCACTGTCAAGGTTAATATTGGTGTCGCTACTGTCGTAAATGTTGATTGGAATTGCAGTGACCGTAACAGTGTAGTGATAATACGATTGTTGACGGTGGATTACAAAATTATTAAGTGAATAAGATATTGACCATGGTTTGTCAGTTAAGATATGACATTAAAGAATATGATAACTGTGGTGATGAATTGCAGGTGTTGTTATATTTTATATAATTGAGAAGGAATGACAAAATTAATTGCAAGTAACATACTGACGATGAAGGCATGTCAAGTTCAATGATAAATTGCCCCTAATCGATTTAGCTAATGATACAGGGATGATGGATATTATTAATAACTTCTAAGGAAGTATACTGATGGTATGATCGCTGTAGTGATGAATGGATGGCATTCGTAATTATAAATTGTAATTAACGAACGAATTAATGATACAGCCTTGCCATATTTAGTAATGTATTGCAAAGCATACACTTTTTGATAAATGCATTATGGAGTGATACATTACAAGTAAATATTTCATTATGACGAAATGTAGTGACGAAATCTAAGTACAGTAAAGATATCAATATAACATGAAATTTAGTGATGAGTTCTAAGTACGGTAAATGAAATATAATCATGATACGGAAGTATAGTGATAAATTGAAACTAAATAACTAATTATAATACAAACGTAAGAATGAATAGCTTTTACCAAATCATAACACTATCTCGAGAACAGACATAATGCCATGGGTGTGGCAACAGGCTAGGCCTATAAAAAGTTCCGAGTGACGGATGTTGATGAGTCATTTGAAGTGGTTGTGATGATGATAATGTCGAGTTACAGTATATAAAGGGCGTTGTTGGTGGTGACGATGATATGATACATTTGTTGATGATAAGTTACCTTGTGATGCTGCTGGATAACGCGTACCTTAAGTGGTGGTGATGATAATGACGATGATGACGAGTTGCCTTGTGATGATAATGACGATGATGACGAGTTGCCCTAAGTGGTGATCATGATGTCGTCATTGGTGGAGGCGCTGCAGGTGTCTCCCGCCCGCACCCGCCGTAGGAAGCCGCCCACCTCCGCCGCCGCCCACAGTCTCTACAGGGGCGTCGTCAGAAGCAAGGTTAGCGGGAAACACGAGCACTTACGTCTTACGGTATACGCCCTAAAGTAAAACAGAGATGGCGCGATTTACATCATGTTGTTTGTGACACTGGTATTACATTTACTAGCCACTGTTAGATGTATAGGCCTATTATCATATTAACTTGAGAGGGGCTTAAAATAATATGTACTGTATAAGGAACTTCACTTGGGAGGAGTTTAAAGGAAATAGGGTATGACACTTTTTTGTAGACGGAGTTTTCATAAATATTACAGTACCAACTAATAGTCATGTCACTACTACCTACCGGTACCGTAACTATTTTTGTTTATATGTGAATGAAGGCGACAAAATGCAAAGTTGCCTGTAATAAGTGTCTCCCCCAAAGTTGAAAAAGTGACAGAAAGCCAAAATCAAGGTACGTTAGAGTCAAAATGTCTGGACACACGAAGCTTGAAACAGTTTAAGTTATAGGATGAGGGAACGACAGATTGAAGGAGAGAGTTCCAAAACTTGGTTGTTGAGTAGAAGAAAGACTGGGAAAATTGTTCCAATCTTGGGTTTGAGAGTTGGACAGAATAGTGGTTGGAGTGACACGTTGAAAGGCGAGTGCCCCCCACTCTCTCTGAGGGAGGGGGTATACCCTGAGAGAGCTCTATTATGACAGCTGTCACAGCTCTATTGTTATATTGATTGGTACTGGTATAGTCTACAGCTATATCCGATTTTAGTTACTATTTGTAGGTAAACCCAGGATTGAAAATGTGTAAAGTTATGCAGTGTCTTATTGAACTAGAATAATATGTAGGTCTACAATGACTGTTTTGGCTTAAATTTGACTACACCTGATTTTCGTGATAACACTAAGTTTAAATAAATGTTAGCGTGTATAAGTTTAGTTCCTCACTTGAAATAGTTTTATCGTTTATTTGGGATTTTATAAACAAAAACATTATAAATTGTTTACATTATGATTTTTGTACGTAATTTTAATCAAAGTCTTGTACAAAAACAAATGTTGGCACTTTTTGTTCAGCCGTGGTAGGCCTATAGGGAAATCTGACGAAGGAGAGGATTGAAGGGCAGATCAAGGGAAACTTGGCTATTAACAGGCTTGGAGGACTAACCGTGGGAAACTTGGCTATGGAACTTTAGATTTGAGGGAATTGTTTGGGGTACCGTAACTTGACTTGGAACTTAAGGCTTGAGGGCAATGTTTAGGGTAACTTGACAATGGCAAAGTTTGAAGGAAAGATCTAGGGGAACTTGGTTATGGAACTTAATGCTTGAAGGAATGATATATGGGAACTTAACTACCGGTACTGTATATTAATAAAAGGCTTGAAGGACAGACCAAGGGGAACTTGACTAGGGAAAGGTTTCACACAAAACTGTAAGGCTTGACTATGGTAAGGCTTGAAAGACAAATGTAGTGAACTTGATTAGGGAAAGGCTCAAAAGAAATATGTATGGAGCTTGATTAGGGAAAGGCTTGAATTTACAAAGATATTGGGACCTTGATTAGGGAAAGGCTTGAAGGAAAGATGTAGAGAACTTGATAAGGGAAAGACTGGAAAGAAAAAGAAGGGAAATATTTCATAAGTAGTCAGGTAGCTTCTTAGTAAATTATTCTGAAGATTGGGCGAAGTTTAAGGGGAGGCAGCCCGTTTGTTTGGTCTATTAATTCATTTATTCATATATTTTTTTTAGTTTCGTCCCTAGACCTCCATCAAGCGTAGAAAAACACCCCCTAGACCCCCTTTCAAGATAAATTTGTACATTTTTCGGTAGAAAGTTTCCCGGCCGAAGGCCGGTTCCTCTTAAAATTACAGGCTCGCTTTCGCTCGCCAGGAAAAAAATCGACACCTAAATGGCACGAAAGGTCTTAAAATTGACAGCTAAGTTGGGCGAAAGGTGTTAAAATCGCCAAACTAATGGGCCGAACGTCTTATAATCTCAAAACTAGTGGGGCTAAACATGAGGGAGAAGGGGGGTCCAGAAAAACGGTCTGCCTCCCCTTAATTAAGAATCCTTGACTATTCGTAGCTAGTGAATATCGGCAGCTGGACTAATTTTGTTTTCTGTTGCTGTGCAATGCAAATATACTAGTCTGTTTATTATGACGAATCTGGCAATTATGAAACCTTGCCTCGTGTTACTCAGGGAGAGCTCAGCTGGGGCAAACGGGATTTAAATGTCCCCAACAACTTTTCCGCTGAAGGCTGCGTCCCATACAGTACGTAAAGACCCGACAAGAGCCGATCTTTTCAAAATATTTGAATTTTTGAAAAATCGTGCATGATCGAGCAACATCGTGTAAATAAATCGGCTCTACTCGAGTTCATCTGGAACTGGACGGGGTGCCCGCCGACAGGTCCGTGAAGTCGGCCAATAATTAGTGTATGCACTATTTTTCAGCCGACTGTTTTTGATGGTCGGGGAAAAAAACCGTTAAATTTTGGACGTGCTGCTGACGTATGTCGATCGGTTTTCGGACGTGCAGCAATCGTTTTTGACGTACAATAATCGGGAATTAATCGGGCAAAATGTTCGAACCAGACTATAGTAAGCTCGACACGACCATGACATGACAAACGCCCGACTAAAAACAGACAACCAATCCGATCCTTTCGATAACGATATCGTTACTTCGTTGTATCGTTATTTATCGAAAATATAGATATTTATCATATTTTAAATAACAAATCATAAATGCAGCAATGCTATCATTATTTTATTAGCAAAAAAAAACCTGCCATTACGAGGGTTCGGTTCGGCTTTTAGTTTACCTATTTATAGACTATTCTGCGGATTTCTGCCTGTTTGGCAATTAACCCGCTGAGTGCCAGCCAATTTTGACGGTGTGCTTCTGCCAGTGCCAGAGTTTTTTTTTTTTTTTTTTTTTTTTGGCTAAATCTATCAAGTTGGGAGAGAAAGGAAGGATAATGGTAAAAAAAAAACACTCCTCGCCAGAAATCAGGTCCCCGATGGTCCCGAAAGTAGCTGAAAAGACACTATAGACTACAGAGACTTTTATGGTATCGGAATGTATGGGTGGGAGGGTGGTTTTGGAGTTGGTGGGGGGGAAGGTAGAAGGGTAATTGACTTGTGTTATGAAGCCGATTGGTGAGGTAGTTTCGCCACCACGGATTTTCCTTTTTTTCATTTTCTTCGTACGGATACGCTAGAAGTGGGTGGTGGGAGGCGGTTGGGGGTGTGGTGGGGGGAAGGCAGAAGGGTAAGGGACTTGTCACACAAATATGGAACCGATTGGTGTAGTCGTTTCGCCGCCACAGATTTTCAATTTTTTTCCTATTGACGGGACCGACAGTCAGCAAGTGGGTGGGAGGAGGGATTTGGGATTTTTGTGGTGGGTAGCCTAAAGGGTAAGGTACATGTAGTAAAAATATGAAAGTCATAGGTGCAGTCGTTTCGCTGCTACGATTTGTTTTCGGCGAGGACTTATATATGCCTCCCTGGCACTCAGCGGGTTAATTAACGATTGATTATCGCTATTTTGGAACAAAAAGTATGACGTTACCGTTAGTTAATTCGTTAAAGCTGGAAACAAATTTATCCGATAAACGTTAACCCGAAATCGTTAAGCGTTACATTATCGCGTTACTTTATCGCGTTAGTGCCCACCTATGGGTAGACTGTGTGGGGGTCTACGGCCCCCGACCTTTATATAGGGTTGGGTATTTGGTCGTGCTTCTGTCGTAGGAGTCGACCCTGGCGGATGACACAGGTATGTATCGTGCGACACACTTGCGCAGCACATATGCTGCTCGTCTGGCAAACGACTAACATCCTATCAACATCCAACTTAGCGTACTGTGAACGTGTTGCGCGGACGTGTGTGTCGTACTGACATCTTAATAGGGTCACGAGTTAACATGTGGCAGACGTAAATGTGTCGTGAGTGACGTGTGACTGACGTGCGGCTGTCCTTGTCTGGCGAGCCTCGTGTCAAACGTGTCGATTCGGCAAAAAGTTGTTAAATCGGCTAACATCGGGCGTTGTCGTGTTTTGACGTACTGTATGGGACGCGGCCTTGACAGACGGCAGAATCTTTCCAAGGTAACTTAGGCTGGTGGTCGACTTGTATTAAATTGAATATTGACTCGATTGCTTATGGCTTTAGAGAGAGACACACACACACACACACACACACACACACACACACACACACACATATATACTGTATATTTTTAGAGTACCGTAGGACCTACATGGCAAGATGGGATAGAAAAGTGAAGAATACCAACAACGAGAGTTTTGATATAGTGAATGGAGTAAACCAGACAACAATAGGGGCAGCCTCTTCTATCTAGGGTGGGTGGTAACACAAAAAATACGCCTGGAAGAGAAAACTGTGGGGATGGAATCTAAACTGGTGGAAGAGGTCGGATTATGGAAGATTGGGTAGGGCTAGGGAAACAAAAATCATATGAAACATTTTATGAGGTAAAAGCCTGTAGAAAATGTATATCCATACGGAGAGAGAGAGAGAGAGAGAGAGAGAACTGGCGATAGAAGGTGAGAAAGGAGAAGGATAACCAAACCACATAATTAACCCTCTCCATCAGATCACACCAATATATAAAGGGCTTGTCAGAGTTTACTTGGATATCATGTAAACCTTTTATTCCAAGAGGTCATTTCTAAGCTGAGTAAACTCATATAGCTGTAGTATTAGTAAGGCATATTTATTTAGTTATTCCCTAGACCTCCATCAAGCTTAAAATAATATACCCAAGACCCCCCTTCGAGATCATTTTTTTTATTTTTTTTTTTTCGGTAGAAGAAATGCCCCAGCCGAAGTCCAATTTCTCCTAAATTGCAGACTCGCTATCGCTATTGGTCGCCAGGAGGAAAAAAAGGACACCTAAATGGGTCGGAAGGTCTTGAAATCGCCAAACTAATGGGGGAGAATATCTTAAAATTTCAAAACTAGTGTGTGTGTGTGTGCGCGCGCGCTTTTTCCCCAACTTCACATAATTTCACGAATACCGCAGTTACTACGGTACCGTACGTTACATTTAAAGTTCATGAGTCCTCGCCCATACCGTACCCTACCATTGCCAATGGTACCGGTATATATAATTCAGTTTAACTTGACCTAGCATAACATATCTAGCCTATTCTAACCTTACAGTACGGTACGGTACCTAATAAAAATCTACTGCTACGCCTAACCTAACTAGCGAGATCTAACCTTATCTAACATAGTAATTTAGCATAAACTAATCTTGCTAACCTACCCTTTGTCTTGATGGTACTATGAAGGGAAATTATTGTTTAAGAATACAAGCGTTACAAAACAGACCAACATACATATTGTCCAATCCTATACCCAATAATATGACTTCATAGTGTAATAATAATAATAATATATATATATATATATATATATATATATATATATATATATATATATATATATATATATATATATATACTGTATACATATATACTTCTTTTTAAAGGGGGTTGATGGAATGGTCTATTGTGCATTGTGATCGATTGTTGTCATCGTGGGTTTGCTACTTGTTATTTTGCATTAGCTTAGCCAACTAGACTGATGGAATGCAGTAGGTTTTTTAATTTACGTTACTGATTTCTTATTGTAGAGGCTATCAAACTACAATTACCGAAAGGAACTTCTCGTGTGATTGACTGACTGAATAATATGTAGCGCACAGGTAAAAAGGGGAACGGTGAGAAAAACAAATGAGATGAAAAATGAAAAGGGAGGGGAATAAGCGAGGGGCGGGAAAAAAGTGTGAGGATTAGCTTGAGGAGAGCAGTTAATCATAGAATAACAATGGTGAGAGAGAGAGAGAGAGAGATACGGTACACAGATTTTAACACACTTTACCTTTAAGCCTATTTTGGAAGTTATGGAGCAACGAAAGGAATATTGGCTAGTCTATATATATGTAGATACTGTATTTAAGAACTACGCAAATTTACTCTTTTCAGCAGTCTCAAGCTTAACGAACCATCATTACTAATCGCCATAAAATAGAAAGTTTATTGAATAGGATGATGTTGATATTAAATGTTATGCCTCTTATTTTAATAATGCTAAGCTGTATGAAATTTGTAAACACACAAACAAAAATAATAATTATAAATAAATAATACTAATTGGTTGGCGAATGGAGAAAAAATGGCCTTGGACTTGAGAGACCAATTAATCAGACCACAACAAAGAAGTAATGAGAGAGAGAGAGAGAGAGAGAGAGAGAGAGAGAAGTAGGAAGGTTAGGTAAGCGCGGTCACAAATTCACGGTAGGGTAGGTAAGACAAATGAATAATGAGGTCAGATTTGCAAGGAGTTGCAAGGTCGAGTAATACTCGCGAAAGGCGTTAAAGAGAGAAAGACAGAGTGAGAGTGAATGGGACAGTCAGACAGACAGATATTTTGAAGCGGTTAGGTAAGAGTGGTCAAAAGCTCACAGGATGTTAGATAAATGGATCAGTATTGGAAAGAGAGAGTCTGGGTGTATGAGTGTTTTTTTTTTTTTTTTTTTTTTTCTATATTCCAACTTACTTCCTCTCGGGCATAGGCTGAGAGCCTTAACATTCACTGCTTTACAATGAACAGTGAAGCCCGTGAGGTCTTGTTCCAGTCTAGGGTGTGAGACATGTGAAGCACGTAGAGTACAACGAGCACCTGCCATCTTGCCTTCACATGAGGCACGGTGCTCACTCATGGCCCGAAACGACCACATCTCTGAAGCCACCTCGTTCCCGTGCTTCACTGTCTCACCACCTACACTCGGACTCTCACACTTACACACACACAACGCCACCTGTTGAGCAGATAACTCACCAGGCATTGCACCCCTATAGCATATTTTGAATATGGGAATATTCATACAGTGCTATTTAATCAGGGAACAATGAGGGGTGTTAGAGAAATTTACATATATTTACATAGATGCACTGGCCAAACAGATCTTACGATCCCTGCGAGGTGGCCAGGACTTAATCCTAGCAGAGATAGTAACCCTAAGAGTAAGAGAAAGTGGAAGGAAAGGATAGCACAAATGAAGGCTCTCTCCCCACCCTTCGGCTCCTCCGGCAATTTGCCGTACATGAAAACAGTTAGAAGTGAATAATAATAAGTGGACACCAATAGTTATAAATTGAAATAAAATGTCATACAGAGAGAGAGATGGGAAGGGGAGGGGATACTTTAGGTAAGAACATTCACAAACTTATTGGTTCTGAGATTGATTACGTCTATTGCGGAAGAGCGAGAGGCAAGGGGAGGTGAAGAACAGCAACAAACTCACGGAATTTAAGACAAATTATTGTAACTGGTATGTATTGAGAGAGAGAGAGAGAGAGATATGTAACTTACTTATGCTTGGCCAAATTGATTAGGTTAGTATGTATTGCGTAAGAGAGACAGAGGCGGAAGGTCGAATGGGGAGAAGTTACAAGCATTCACAAACTCTAGATTTAAGACACATTAGTTACCAGTAGTATTTATTGTGTTTATTTGTGTGAGAGAGAGCGAGAGTGAGAGAACGAGAGAGGGGCAGTGCGGGAAGTCAATATACCTGGCCTTAATAGACAGGGAAGTGACAGTCATCCATCTACTGTCCATCCATTCAACACACCACAACCCCTTCACACCGTCCTTCTGTCCATTTGTCCGTCCCCCTCTTTGTTGACTCGTCCTTTCTCTTTCCACTATTCAGCAGCGGCTCTATCTGTCTATTTTTCTGCCTGTTCTATGCCCTTGTTAGTATTTTCATCATTATTCATTCATCCTTTTATCAGTGTTTGCCGACCCGTCCTTTCATTGTTGACCCTTTTTAATCAGATGGTATCTTTCTATTTGTATTTTTGCTACGGTACCTCTAGAGGATTATGCTTACGGTAGTTTATACATTATATCTTCGCTTATAAGGGTTACTTGAGATGTTACGGTATAGCATTTTCCCTTTGATTCCTAGAAATAAATTATGCGATGCATGAAAGGGCCTGATGATGGTAGCTTGAATATAATAGAAAAGGTCGTCATTTGATCGAAGGGTCTAACTACATTCATCATTGGGTCTATGTCTAACCACCTACCGGTATTTAATATATATATTCTTTATAAGTGTTAGTTATTCCATCACTATCTAATAAACAAAATAGCAGTATAAACCTATCTAGTGTTGTCCTTGTTCTGTTCACTTCATTTGTACGGTACTCTCCATTTTATGTACCGGTATATATTTATTGTAACTTTCTTTTTATCCTCTATATCAGTGTTAGTTATTCCATCGCTATCTATCCATCCATACAGCCGTACCAACTTATGTATTGCTTTCATTTCACTTCATTTTGCACTCTCTCCATTCGTCATTGTGTTTATCTATTTATCTGTTTTATCTAGTATTCATCTATTCAATTACCCGTATCAACATAGCCTATCCATGTTGTGTATCCGTCAATCATATATTCGTGCTAATATCTTACTGTATCTACTGTATATAGAGTATAGGCCTGTTCTAGTACCGGTAACTAGCCTTTCTATTCTCCAAATGCTTATCTATATTTTATTCGCCTACGATATATTCCCTGCAAATAGGCCTAGACTATAGAATAGATATATGTCTTTCATTTGGATAGTTACCGGTATCGATATTTTCCTCTCACCATCCTGATTCTCCCATAGCCTACAATACCTATTATATATTCCATAAACCTTGCCGTTAAATTCCATCTGTTACTTGATATAGATTAAGTAATTATCGGTAGTTCAGCTTTGAGTCAGACTTGTGTAACTATGGGTTTAGTGAATGCATTATGAAGCAACTAATTAACTTGACATCCCTGACGATTACCCAACACTGTACACATATCAGCAGATGTTGGAATATGTCAGGGGTGAGAGTGGACGTCAGGAAGATTCATTGACTTAAGGGGGCCCACCTCGTTTTTTCTCTCTTTCTCTCCCTCTCTCTCTTTGGCTTGTAGGCCTATCTATTCGGCCCCATTCAGCCTACTATTTTAAGACGTTTACCCCCATCCAGGTGGTAATATTTTCCTGGCGAGCGGTAGCGAGCCAGCATATATATATTTGTTTTTGACAGCAAGCTAAATTTGTACATTTTTCGATAGAAAAATTTCTCCGGCGAAGCCGGATTTCTCCATACAATGCTGGGTCGCTATCGCTCACCAGGAAGAAATCGACACCTGGATGGGAATAAACGTCTTAAAACAGTTGGCTGAATGGGGCCGAATGGATACAAGCCATAGAAAGGGCGAAAAGGAGAGAAAGAGAAAAAGCAGGTGACCCCCCTTAATGGCCTAGTCGTTAATTTCTGCTTCAGGTGTGGGTTACCGTATAGACGTGAGTTCAAACCTTACTTACTGACAATACGGTAACTGACTGTCGATCGATTTTGTTGTTAGATTACTAGGCCTATATTGCCAATGCTAGTAGACCATAAGGTATCGTAATTTAATTATCAACTTCTACCATACCTGTACCTGTACTGTACCATTGGCCAATGCTACGGTACTGTCTTGGCTTACTTGTTTATGGTCAATCTTTGTAAAGGGCTCCTCATAAACTGCATAATTTGTTGTCTTTCATAAGGTATACAATCAAGCGAGGATATTAAAGGTGCCGGTATTATGTTATCTTATGTTTGAAGTTATTTTTACAATATCTACCGGTAAACTTGGTTTGTGTTTGTATAATTTTACAACTGTGCAGACAACGGAATAACTGTAGGCTGCTGGTACCGGGTATCTTCTAAATGTTTGATGAGGCGTCGAACCTTTTACATTGTTGATGATTGGAGCGGATGAAAAATGAACAGACAAATAAAAGAGCTCAGTCTTCCTCTCGTAGCTACTGTATGTGTAAGCCGAGTCTGATATTGAATCTCTTGGTTTTACTGTTTGTTTTGTATGAGTTCTTAGGCTATCTCAAATTAATAATATACGGTTGGCGGAATATTTAAGATTTGTGATTATAATTATTCATAATCGTTTTGACTCTGACAAGTTCTTCCTACGCTGAATAAAGCGTTTTGCTGTATCTAGAATTAAATAAAGAGCCATAAGATTAAAAAGGTTAAATACAGTATGTACAGACTGTACACACACCTACTCACTCTCACTCACTCACTCACTCACTCACACAACCTATTCAGTTCAGACACTCACTCTCACACACACTCGCTCTCTCTCTCTCTCTTCATGATAGGTCTACAAAGCTTCAATTACGGTATCAATTTTGGGAATGAATTATTAGAATCTATTGACAGCTTTTGGTCTCTTCGATGCAAATTAATAGACTGTGGAACGAACTCCTTGAAGTACCGTACGGTACCCGGTACCGGTATGATACCGGTACTCCATGTAATAGTTTGAATGGGGTCGTCAGTGTGGATTATATGCTATAATGTTTAGCCACGACATTGATGTAACTTGCAACCATGGCTAGAAGTTTGAGCTGATTATATTTAATATCGGTAATGTCACCTATACTATTATGTGGACAAATATCCAAATATGCCTAGGTTTATATCTGCTAGACAAAACTTGCCTACTATGTCTTTAATACGGGTTTTCTCTCTCAAGTAGAGCAGTACCGGGGAAGTCTTATTAATTTGATTCTGGCTATTATTAGACGATTTTATTCAGTTTAAAAAGGGCCTCCAGCCATTAATAAGCTTCGAACTATCTCACTCAACCCCTATTACTACCACAAATCCTCAAACTGTACAAAATCGTCTAAATATAGCCAGAATAAAGTTAAAAAAAATGTCGCCGGTACAGAAGGGGTTAAGAAGAATAGGTGCCTGTACCGTACTGGTATGGCACTATTTTACCCAGTGCAGTGAGTGCGAGGTATTTCTTTCGTATCATTTGTTATATATAGGCCTACTGTATTTTTAAAGTTTCTCCTCGGATTTATGAACAATGTCTTTGAAATACTGCCTCCTCCTTGCAACTGCTGCCAACTGTTAATCTTCGCACTTCCCCTTTATCGTTTGTTCTCCCACTCCCAGTTTATCCCCCTCGGCTATTTCACACACATGCCAAACATTTTTCACCCATTCGGCCTTTTGTTTCTTGTATCAGTAGCCAAGTCAGTAGTGGCCTACTCCCTTGCTGCTCGCTCTCTCTCTCTCTCTCTCTCCGTACCATACTGTATTATTAAAAACTTTATCATTTGTACGAAACTTGGTCAGTACTGTAGGCTTACCCATGGTAAAGAAACTAATTAGTCTCTTTACCATGGGCTTACCTACGTTACATTTTTGAGGTACCCAAATACAAAAACACATACCGGTACATTCATTTATTAACCAGATATCTCACCCAACCGTACCTATCCACTAGTTTTCTAGCCTTGCCTAAATCTTATCCTTTTCATTTTCCACTAGCCCTCTCTATTCATCCTTGGGGTCCTGGACTCCTCCCCCCTGTGCCCTCCTAACTCTTCCACATCCTCCATCCTCCATTCACATTATCATGTCAATCCACTAATTGTCCATTTTCACCTAACCATACTCCATTCATACCTAATCTCTTAATATTCCAATCTTGTAAAACCGTAACTCCCACCCTCCTCTTTCACATCCACCCACTGTCCCACTTTTTATGATACTCCACCAGCCGTCCCAACCATATCGATTAACTGTCTGTCTATTCCCACACAACCTAAAAATCCTCCACCATCCTCATCAACCTGCAAGCGCCCCTCCCACCCCCCTGCATCCTATTCCACTTCCCCTCTCCCCCCTCCATCCTCTTCCACACACGCTACCCTTCCACTCCCTGCATTCTCTTACACTTCTCCTCTCCCCCACTCCCCCTCCATCCTCTTCCACACACACTTCCCTTCCACTTCCCCTCCCCCATCCTCTCCCCCTCCCTGCCCTTCTCTCCCACACACCCCTCCCTGCCCTTCTCTCCCCGCGGCCTCTCTCCCACTTTACAGACGCAGGCATATATAACATACACGCGGAAACGGGAACTTTACATTTAATCCGGTTACGCCGGCTCCGAGGCTGATTATACTGGGGAGGGGGAAGGAAAGAAGGAAGTGAGGGGAGAGGGGGGAAGGAAGTGAGGAGAGAGGGGGGAAGGAATAAAGGAAGTGAGAGGGGAGAGGGGGAGGAAAGGAGGAAGAGGGAGGAGAGAAGAAGAAAAGGAGGAAGTGAGGGGAAGGAAAGGAAAGAAGGGAGGAGAAATGGGAAAGAAATGAAGAAGTGATGGGAGAGGGGAAGGAAAGAAGGAAGTGAGAGGAGAGGGGAAGGAAAGAAGGAAGTACAAAGGAGTACAAAGGAAATCAAGCAACAACAGATCTAGTGACCCTTCTAGGTTGCTTGTCGTCCAAAACACTGAGGATCAAGTGTCCAAACAGTGGTTTAGAGTGGGTAAGGGAACATTGGAAAGGGAATTACTGCCCTGGAACTAATGTCCGTGGCAGGATTAGGAAGTTAGTAGGGGACAGATGGGTTAGTAACTGAGGGGGGGATAAAATAAAGTTATTCATTTACAAAACGCAGTCAGTCGCGGGTTTGATGCGAGATATTTGTCTAGGCGGAGTTTAAATGAATCAACGGTGATGCAGTCTATAACGTTTCGGGGAAGCCCATTCCACAAGTTGACAACTCGATTGAAGAAGAAATTCTTAGATTCGTGTGAGTTAAAAGATTTACCAATAATTTTGCAACCGTTTCCCCGCGTGTAATTAGATTGGTCGATAGTGAAGTACTTACTACAGTTCATATCGTCGATGCCTTTGATGATTTTGAACACTTGAATTAAGTCACCTCTTAATCTGCGCTGGGTTAAAGGAAATAGATTTAATTCTCTAAGACGCTCTTCGTATGGTTTGTTCTTTAGGCTAGGTATCATTTTGGTAACTCTACGTTGAACTCGTTCTAGCTTGTTTATATCTTTTTGGTAATAAGGGCACCAGGATTGAACGCAGTATTCCAGAAGAGGGCGGACTAAGGAATTGTAAAGGGTTAGGATAACTTCTTTGGATTTATGCTCAAATGACCTGCCTATAAAGCCAATTATTTTGTTTGCCTTCTTAACAACTTCTGAACATTGTTGACTCGGTTTTAGGTTACTCGATATTGTTACTCCCAGATCGGTTTCTCTGTTTACATTCTTAAGCTGAGTGCCATTCATCGAATAGTTTGCTTTCTCATTTAGGTATCCGATATGTAGTACTTTACATTTATCCGCATTGAAACTCATTTGCCAAATTTGGGCCCAACATGACAATTTATCTAGATTGTGTTGCATATCGTCAACTTGTTCTTTTGAGAGTACGCTATTTGCAATTTTTGTATCGTCAGCAAATTTTGAGATTGTACAGGTGAGACCCTCATCTATGTCGTTGATGTAAATTAGAAAGAGAATTGGTCCTAGTACCGATCCCTGGGGTACCCCGCTACTTACATTGGTCCATTTAGATGCCTTACCGTTTATGACTACTCTTTGCTTTCTGTCGCTGAGCCAATTTTCTATCCATTTCAACACACCGTCTTGTATTCCATGCGCTTTTAGTTTTAGCAGTAAACGTTTGTGGGGAACTTTGTCAAAGGCCTTTTGAAAATCAAGGTATATAATATCTACAGCTTTACTCTCATCGTAGAGGTTGAGGATATCGTGGAAGAAGTCCAAGAGGTTTGTTAAACAGGAACGTTTTTTACGAAAGCCGTGTTGAGTATCTTTAAGTATGTTATTTTCCTCTAAGTGATTTACGAGTCTGTCTCGTATGACCGTTTCTAGCATTTTACATACAACTGAGGTTAAGCTAATTGGACGATAGTTACTGAGTAGGGATTTGCTGCCTTTTTGAATATCGGTCTTACGTTGGCTAGTTTCCACTGATCGGGCATAGTTCCAGACTGCAAGGATTTATTGAATAGTAATGTCAGTGGTTTGGAGAGCTCATCCTTAGCTTCCTTTAGAACTCTAGGCGAGATTGGTATCAGGTCCAGGCGTTTTATTTACCTTGAGTTTATCTAAACAATTCAATACTTCTCTCTCTGTAACGGTGATATTGCTTAGAACATCTGAATTATCAATCTGAATCGGCGATGGTGTAGGGATATCACTGAGGTCTTCTGTTGTAAAAACTGATGCAAAGAAGGTATTGAGGGCATTACTCATTTGTACTTCGTCTTTGGTGTATTCTCCATTTTCATCGACTAACGGTCCAACAGTTGAAGTAACTACTTTTTTCTTTCTGATATAACTATAGAATTCTTTCGGGTTTGTTTTACTTTGATTCGCAATATGTAACTCTAAGGTCTTTTTACTTTGCTTAATTAACTTTTTGGCTTTGCGTCGTAAGTGAGGGGAGAGGGGAAACAAAGGAGGAAGTGAGAGGAGAGGGGAAGAAAAGAAGGAAGTGAGAGGAGAGGGGAAGGAAAGAAGGAAGTGAGATGAGAGGGGAAGGCAAGAAGGAAGTGAGGGGAGAGGGGAAGGAAAGAAGGAAGTGAGGGGATAGGGGAGGGAAAGAAGGACGTGAGGGGAGAGAAGGAGGAAGGGAGGGGAGGGGATGAATAGGGAAGATAGGAGGAGAAAGAGTGGACAGATTGGAAGAGAGGGAAGGTACGAGGAAAATAGGTTACGGGAGTGAGGGTAAAGGGAGGAAGAGCGAGGATGAGGAAGATAGATTGGGGAAAATATGTGGAATGGGATAGGCAAACGGGAGAAAGGGAATGGGATGGGATGGGTAAGATTGGGAGAGGGGGAAAGGCATGGGATTGGGCGAAATGGAAAGAGATGAGGGAGATTTGGAGAGGGGAAGGGGAAGATTAGGAGAGGGGAGAGGGAGAATAGAAAGGGGATGGGCTGGGGGAGATTGGAAGAGGGGAGAAGGGGAAACAGAAGCGAAGGGGATGAGGAAGATTGCGAGGGGAATTTAAGATGGGATGGGAAAGGCTAGTAGTGGGAATTATAGATGGATGGAAAAGCGTAACGGGAATATGGAGGAAACGATTATTGACAGTTTGAAAGGGAAGGATTTACAAATACGTTTTATGTAAATGGGAAGGATTGGGGAAGGTGAACTGAAGAAAATAATAGAATAGTGAAATAGAAATGGGAATTTCTATAAAATGGCAACTTGTGTAAAAGGTGTACGGTATTTACTTAAAACACGCTTGTGAGATAGGTATAAGAAGTGATAAAAGGAAATCGATAAGATTGGGGAAGATTATGATGAAACATTGAAATAAGCGTTTAGATTCTAAGGTTAATGGACCTAAGATGAGCTTGAGGGCAAATTAATGATGAGAGGATCTATGAAAGAGAAGGGAGGTCAAAGTCGGGATGAAATTGGTGTAGGGTATTGCACACTAGCCATTTCTTACGCAGTAATACTATTTTTGTACACAAAATTCTCTCTCTCTCTCTCTCTCTCTCTCTCTCTCTCTCTCTCTCTCTCTCTCTCTCTCTCTCTCTCTCTCTCTCAACTATAACCACAAAAATGACAAGTCGAGGTCGATTGATAACTATAGCTAGCCTCACAATGCACTCGAACTATCGTACATGTGTACACTACCTATATCCTATTACCTTAGCCAAGGTTAATGTGGTAAAGTAATGTAGTTTTAATATTTCATTATGTGATAATATAACGAAGTACCGGTGCTTAAAATAGCTGTAGGATAGTGTTCCTCACCATGCGTGTGTGTGTCAGATGTGTGTGTGTGTGTGTGTGTGTGACGGAGATACAAATGGGAAGAATCTGCTATACCGTAATTATAAATAATGCAAAATTCTGGGACACACACACACACACACAACCACCCTCCACACACACACACACACAACCACCCTCCACACACACACACAACCACCCTCCACACACACACACACACACAACCACCCTCCACACACACACACACACACAACCACCCTCCACACACACACACACACAACCACTCTCCACACACACACTAAACAAACACACCAAACAAACATACACACACACACACACACACAACCACCCTCCACACACACACTAAACAAACACACCAAACAAACATACACACACACACACACACACACACACACACACACACACACAACCACCCTCCACACACATACACAACCACCCTCCACACACACACACACACAACCACCCTCCACACACACACTAAACAAACACACCAAACAAACATACACACACACACACACACACACACACAACCACCCTCCACACACACACTAAACAAACACACCAAACAAACATACACACACACACACACACACACACAACCACCCACCCTCCACACACACACTAAACAAACACACCAAACAAACATACACACACACACAAACACCAAACAAACATACACACACACACAAACACCAAACAAACATACACACACACACACACACTAAACAAACACCTACACCAAAACACACACACACACACACACACACACACACACACACACACACACACTAGCAGGAGGTGTTCGAAGTTGCAATAAAATATAATCCTGAGATATCACAGAATTAACCACATTCATCTTAAAATAAGCCCAAATATTACTATCATCAACTCTTATTCAACCTGTTTGGATTAAGACCCAACAAAGTAAAAAGTTATTCGATCTCTGTAACTTAATGGAACTATTTAATAAAACTCTGGAACTTTAGGAAGGGGAGTTAAAATAAAAATGGAAAAGGGGAGAACAAAATCTGGTAATAGCGTACGTATAGAATGGGGAAGCGGTAGTGGAGAGGGGGCCGATATTCTGAGTGCACAGTATGAGAGTAATAACGAGGATTTAGTAGTTGGGAGGGAGATAGGGCTAGAAAATGTAAAATAAAGTAATTGAGAGAGAGAGAGAGAGAGAGAGAGAGAGAGAGAGGAAAAGGGGGGGGGGGGGAGAGAGAGAGAATATTGGGTTGTATGCGATTATGCACTTTGAATTTTTATCTAAAGTTAGTGTCGTATGTACGGTCGCGCTAATAAGTCATGTCCCAGCTGTCATTACGTTTGGCTTGCTGTGTGCTGTATTAATGTCTGTCAGATGTTGAATAGGGTGGGTAAGTGTAGGAACATGATTGTATATTTCACTCGATATGAAGAAACGAAGCTTAGATATTACTGATACCAATTATTGATCAAAACATTCTTGGTGCCGAGACATCACTTATTAGCGCGACTGTACATTTATTAACTTTTTGAACAAACACTTACCGTACCGGTACGTTAGGTACGGTACAGGCTGAACCTATCCACGTATTTCTTACTTGTATAATGTAGAAGTAAAAGAACTTTTATTAAAAGCATTATATCACACTCTCTCACTCTGTATATACCGGTATATATATATATATATTTCAAATAACTGCGTAGCGTCCGTAGACTGTTTAATCAACTGTCGTGATCCTGGACGTAGAGATACGGACCCCAAGAGTGAAAGTAATTATCATACCAGGTGACTTACTAGGGCCTTAATTAAACACTGAGGGGAGGATATAGGGGCTGTTATGTGTAGGTCGGTTAAAGAGAACACTATGTTAATGTATTCTAGTTAAGGGAGCCCACCTCACTTTTTGTTCTCTTTCTCTCCCTCTCTCTTTGGCTTGTATCCATTCGGCCCCATTCAGCCTACTGTTTTAAGACGTTTACCCCCATCCAGGTGTCAATAACGCTCGCCAGCATATACTGTATATATATATATATTTTTTTTACAGCAAGTTAAATTTGTATATTTTTCGATAGAAAACAATCTCCGGCGAAGCAAGCCGGATTTCTCCATACAATGCTGGCTCGCTATCGCTCGCCAGGAAAACAAATCGACTCCTGGATGGGGATAAACGTCTTAAAACAGTTGGCTGAATGGGGCCGAATGTATACAAGCCAGGGAAAGAGAGAAAAGGAGATAAATATAAAAAAAAGCCGGTGACCCCCCTTAAATGTAAAGCCATGCACAATACTATCCAAAAGTCATTTGCTTGTATTTTTAAACAAGTCTTTCCCTTCGTAACGCCGTTAATGGACGAAATGACTTGACAAATGTTTGGTATCAGGGAATCAGGCCCTGCGAAGGGAAATAATTGTTTAAGAATACAATCGAATGTATATCGTATATGTGTGTATGTGTATGTGTGTGTGTGAGGAGAGAGAGAGAGAGAGAGAGAGAGAGAGAGAGAGAGAGAGAGAGAGAGAGAGAAAAGTGAGCTATTATGAGGCAATATATATATAATGTTATTGTATCATATCTTATTGTGTTATTATGTTTCTGGGTCTAAGTCTATTGCCTACCCCAATTATATAGCCTACTCCTTATATCTTTCGACTTTACCAGTACTGTACAGTAACCAATAGGCTATCTTTGATCCTGTATTTGTATTTGCCATGAACGGCTTGGTTACGACATGGCCTAGCCTACCGTGCTCCTGCTGGAAAATATACACTCGTTTAATAGCATCTAAAAATATATGTGTAATTTTACTTGACGACTTGATCCGAGGCCAATATTTTTTCTGTTGAAAGGAAAGAAAATGAACATTTAATATATATATATATATATATATATATATATATATATATATATATATATATATATATATATATGTAGTGAAAATGTTAATCGTATCCCACTTCTTCCTTCTGTTCCTCTGGCAGCTACATCTCCCTCATCATATATTATATGGTAGGCTTGGGAGGCTCACCCCAAGGCTTATTATATGGTTCACTATAGTCCTACTGTCTTCATCTTTACCCGTATTCACCCTTACTTATTTTGGATTTAGTTATTCGTGGTTATTCTTACGTAGAACAGTCGTGTATTGTAACCAGAATAATGAAATATATAGTTCAACTTGTACTGCAAAATATATAGTTCAACTTGTACTGCAAAATATATAGTTCAACTTGTACTGCAAAATATATAGTTCAACTTGTACTGCAAAATATATAGTTCAACTTGTACTGCAAAATATATAGTTCAACTTGTACTGCAAAATATATAGTTCAACTTGTACTGCAAAATATATAGTTCAACTTGTACTGCAAAATATATAGTTCAACTTGTACTGCATATATATAGTTCAACTTGTACTGCAAAATATATAGTTCAACTTGTACTGCAAAATATATAGTTCAACTTGTACTGCAAAATATATAGTTCAACTTGTACTGCAAAATATATAGTTCAACTTGTACTGCAAAATATATAGTTCAACTTGTACTGCAAAATATATAGTTCAACTTGTACTGCAAAATATATAGTTCAACTTCTACTGCAAAATATATAGTTCAACTTGTACTGCAAAATATATAGTTCAACTTGTACTGCAAAATATATAGTTCAACTTGTACTGCAAAATATATAGTTCAACTTGTACTGCAAAATATATAGTTCAACTTCTACTGCAAAATATAGTTCAACTTGTACTGCAAAATATATAGTTCAACTTGTACTGCAAAATATATAGTTCAACTTCTACTGCAAAATATATAGTTCAACTTCTACTGCAAAATATATAGTTCAACTTCTACTGCAAAATATATAGTTCAACTTGTACTGCAAAATATATAGTTCAACTTGTACTGCATATATATAGTTCAACTTGTACTGCAAAATATATAGTTCAACTTCTACTGCAAAATATATAGTTCAACTTGTACTGCAAAATATATAGTTCAACTTGTACTGCAAAATATATAGTTCAACTTCTACTGCAAAATATATAGTTCAACTTGTACTGCAAAATATATAGTTCAACTTCTACTGCAAAATATATAGTTCAACTTGTACTGCAAAATATATAGTTCAACTTCTACTGCAAAATATATAGTTCAACTTGTACTGCAAAATATATAGTTCAACTTGTACTGCATATATATAGTTCAACTTGTACTGCAAAATATATAGTTCAACTTGTACTGCAAAATATATAGTTCAACTTGTACTGCAAAATATATAGTTCAACTTGTACTGCAAAATATATAGTTCAACTTCTACTGCAAAATATATAGTTCAACTTCTACTGCAAAATATATAGTTCAACTTGTACTGCAAAATATATAGTTCAACTTGTACTGCAAAATTGTCTATCGTTAACCAGACTACAGTAATATAAATACATATGGCCTATTGGTCAACTTGTCCTGTAAGGGTTGAGTCCTATCCCCTTCCCTTCTTGCTCTTCCTCTCACTACCATGTCTTCATCATCATCGTCATCATCATCATCATCACCTCTCTCTCTCTCTCGTGATATTCTATTTTTCTATTTTTCCACTTTCCTTTGTGTAGGGTTTTGCTATTACCGGTACTACTAGAATTATGACCTGGCCACCTCGTTTGGATCGTAAGGTGTGTGTGGTTAGTATATCTATATAAATCGATTACAAAAATATGCATAAGTTGTGTAAGTTCAGCACTCCCTAGGACTATTAATTATTCACTGACTCTCTCTCCCTGCGTCCATCCTTGTTTAGTCGGGATATATTAACCCCTTCTGTACTGGCAACGTCTTTATTATTTTTGTTTTCTAGCGACATTTAGACAATTTTATGAAGCTTAGGAAGGATGTATGATACAGTAGCTAAAGGAATTAATTGAGATAGCCTGTAGTCTTTTAATATGCATAGCCTACGTGAGTTGCAGTTGGGATGTGTGTACATGCTTAGATTGATATGCAGGATTCGAAGTTGCATAATAAATCGTAGACAGTGTCCACCAACCTTTAACTGTCTTCGTGGTGCGATGTATAAGGTGTTGATTTTCGGTGTGAGCATCCTGGGTTCGAGTCCACGGACTGCCACATGTGTTTGTAAATTTCATTAATCGATTTTAGGAGTATGGTTGGTTGTTGGAAGGCACATAATAATTGGTAGACATCCATCCTAAGCTGATTAAAATCGTCTAATAGTTGCCAGAATATAATGAAAAGGAAGTCACTGGTACGGAAAGGGTTAAATTAGATACCGGTATGTTAAAAGGAAAAAAAAAATCCCTCTTTTTTTTTTTTTTTTTTTTTTTTTTTTTTTTTTTTTTTCCCCCTCACTACCAAGTCTCTCTCAGCATGCATAAGTTGGGGAGGTTCACCATCACACCTAGGCCTAGTCATTATTTATCTCTCCTTCCCTTTCTACTTCTTCCTTTGTGTTCAACCTTTTCGCAACTGAATGTATTATTATGTCATATGTATTGTAATGTTATACTTACTTATTTATCAATGAGGTTAAACTCTCGTACTGGTACTGGTGTGAGAGGGATCTGCCTTATGTGGGCCAATCGACTTTCTGCAGACTCCCATTGTCTTATGTTCTTTATGTGACTCCCAGCGGACTATCCCTTATTCTTCAACAATACAAAAATCAATCCTTCATCTTCTCTCAATATTTTTGGTGTCTCTTTTTCTTCTGCTCTCAGTTGGAAGGACTACCGGTATATTACCAGTCTTGCTAAGGCAGCCTCCCAGAAGCTGGGTGTGCTCAACCACCTTAGGGGGTTCTTTACCCCTGCACAACTTCTTGCTCTGTACAGGGGCACAGTGCGTCCTTGTATTGAGTATTGTTCATACGTGTGGGGAGGTTCCTCTCACACCGCTCTCCTAGACAAAGTTGAAAGGAAGGCCTTTCGTATCAGTAACTCCCGTCCACTCACCAACTCTCTGCAATCTCTCTCTCTCCGCCGCAATGTTGCATCTCTCTCGCTATTCTATCGCTACTATAATAATCAGTGTTCCTCAGAGCTTTCCCAGTGCATACCACCTTTACGTAGGGCACGTGGTACCCGTCTTGCAACACAATCCCACCCCTACTCTGTGCAACTCTCCAACCCAAGAGTGAAACATTACTGTCTTTCTTCTATTCAACAGCTGAGCTCTGGAACTCTCTCCCAGAATCAGTCTTTCCCTCTTCCTATGACTTAGATTGCTTCAAACTCCGTGTGTCCAGGCATTTTGGCTCGAACGTCTCTTGATTTTGGCCCTGTCACTCTTTCAACTATGGGGAGGCACTCGCTATAGGCAGTTCTGCCTTTTGCCTCCCTCACTCACATAGACAAAAAAAAAGAAATTACCATATCATATTTCACTGCCCAATCTGCATATCCACATTTCCCGATCATCCCCAAATCCTCTCCTACTGTTATATCCCCCATTCTTCACAGTTTGTGCAATGGTATCTAATCTCATTCTCACTCATTCCCTTTCATTCTTCTCTTCCACCTTCTTTAACTCCTACTTTCAACCATTCATTACTACTCTGAGGTGCAATGACGGGGTGAAGAAGGTGAAAAAGGAGATAGACCGAAAGAAATCTTTACTGTAGGTTAAACTTAGGCAACAAAGGAGAATATGTGTGTGTGTGTGTTTAATATTCACAGAAAGCCGAATCACACAATCGCTATTTTGGACAACACTCTGAAAGGTTTATATTTATTTTACATATGTTTTATCTTATCTTATGTACATGTTAATTATTATCATTCAATTAAATAATAATTAATTAATGTATTTGTTGTAATGGTGTCAGCAACTAGTCTGAAAGCGAATTATTATAATTTCGGCACCTTAAATCTGATAGAAATTGAAGGCAGAAGTTTTCATACATGTACAGTATCAGAATTTCCGGGAAAAGATGCCATATAAAAACCGGTCATGAGGTTCGTCCCTAAACTGCCTCCAACCTTTGTCTTCCCCCCCCCCCCGCCCCTTGTCCTCCCTGCCACCATAATATACCCTTGGTGGTTTTTATAACGCCCGGTTGTGTCTTTATAATATAAAGGCACAACCGGGCGTTGGCCATGGTAGCCAAGGGTGACCATATAAAGTTTATATGGTCACCCTTGGCTACCGTGGCCGGCCCTTCCCTTCAATAGTTACCGGTACCTCTTGAATTTTGTTTGCTATGTGTATGAAGGAGACAAAAGGCAAAACTGCCTATAACAAGTGTATCCCCCAAAGGTTGAAAGAGAGCTAAAATCAAGGCCATTATAGGTACGGTACCGGTAATTTAGATGTTTGTTTTTTATGTCTGGTGTCCTTGTAACTGGAGTGAAATTAATAGATGGAGGTATTGTTTGTGCGAGTTAGCTGGTTTACCGGTATGCTACTCTCCTTTTAGGTGAGGCACAAACAGAAACAGTGAGGGAAGCCAGGCAAATAAAACAGGAGTTCATGCCCTACTCTATTGGTGACTACAATCTTCCTTCTACGTTACCCCAGGATCCTTATTGTATTTGGGCCTAGTCTTTCCACTTAACCACTAACTTCTATAACTCATAAAACGACGTGAGTAATCAAGCTAATATTTCTACCATTTAGGAAGACTCGGCCAGGAAATAGGTGTAGACATTTGCAGCCCATTTGCACTAGCCCGTTTTGAGTTATGTAAGTTAGGAGTTACTAATTTTGACCTACGGTACTTATAATTAATGATCTATAGTAGCTTGCCAGTCGTGTCTCCTTGTATCTGGTTCTTGACTCACACGACACATGGAGACATTCCCCATGATGTGCAAAATATTGTAATAATATATTTTCATCAATAAATATCTGGGTAATTTCTTTTACTTAGCACCAATTAGTCCGAGGGAGGTCTTTTTGGGCATGCCCTGTTTCGCTCCATTAGCGTGGAGATTTTCAGAGGTATCACTCAATTTAAGAACATAAGAAATGGGAGTCTGCAAAAAGCCGATCGGCCCATACAAGGCAGATCCCAATTCTGTTTGGTGATAAGACGCTTCATCCAATTCAGGTGTCTGTGTGGATATTTTTTGTTTGAAGGTAGTCTGGGAAGGCGTTTATGTTAACCTAGAGGACAAACTAAGATGCATTGCTCGAAAATGGCAAAAGCAAGCATAGCCTAATCCTCCATAATAATTAAACATAATATGATAATAACCCATAAGACGTCTGACCAGATAGTGTTAAACATTGGTATGGCTTTCACAGTGCATCGGTACCTTGCATACTTCACTTTGCTTTGGCAGTTTGACTTTGCATTATATAGGGTGTTTGAAAATGACACCATCAAAATTACATGGCGTAATATACAGCGAACAGGAAGTATAAATTACTACGGTACGTACCGGTGTACCAGTCTGCTTTTCCCTCCGTCCGAAATTCCCCCTGGCCCAGGATAGATTTCCCCCGGGGGGAATTTTGGCCTAGGATATTATTCCCCCCTCTTGGCCAAAATTCCCCCCACCCACCTGGTTATATGGTAAGTGTATCAATGACTTTAACATGACTGAAACATCAAACAATGGCTCGACCATCACAACAAAATTACTAACATAACATTAGGTTAGGTTAGGTTAGGTTAGGTTAGGTTAGGTTAGGTTAGGTTAAACAGAACAGTCCTTCAATAAAGTCATTATGTCAACTAATGGTTCCTATATAAGGGGGGAAAAATGGCCAAGAGGGGGGAAAACTATCCTAGGTCTGAAATTCCCCCCTGGGGCAAAACAGCCCAGGCCACTTTTCCCGGGGGGAAATTGAGCCTAGGCTACTTTTCCCGGGGGGAACTTCAGTCAGGGGGGAAAAATGTCCTGCTGCACCGGTACCAATGATATACACATTTAAAAACAAAAATGAATCCAAGCCCAGACCATAAACGAAAATAGGCGACAATTGTTCAAATACATATATCCTTTCTCCCCCACCACACCCACACATAGCCTACACACACCATCAAACCAGTATCAACAACAATATAGGGAGCTAAATACCCTCCACCCCTGGCCAGTGAGAAAGTGTTATAAGGAGGTACTCTATGGTGTTTTCTATTTGTTGTGGGTTTAAGAACTGGGGAAAGAGTTTCGTGATTTTTTTTATAGAGATGCAATAGTATATTACCGGTATGTAACTCATCTAGTGTTACGATTGTATCCCTTATGCTCTCTTTACACCCCTGGTTCTGCTATATAAATATTAATGCTTATATTTTATTAATTAAGTAAAATAGCACATAGCTTACTTGGCACTTTTTTTTGGTCTTAACTACGTACTCCTGTTAATTATGTCATGAAAGTTTAATGGTCTCGTTTTGTTTTCAAACACACTGTATATTATCGTATCTTATATCATTACCGGTATATTTATATCTTATATCTTAGTAATCTCTGGCAGGGTTCTTTCCTTCATTATTTCTATTTTGTTGTAGTTTGTTTAATATCCTTTACAATTTAGTATTTATCCATAATTTGTCTTAAAACCTTTGATTTTAATCCTTTCTTGTTCGTGTATCATGACTTACCTTTATCTTGACCTGTTGTTGTTGTTGTTGTTCCCCAGGCTGTCTGGCCGAACAGCCCCAAGGTCTCGAGCAAGGCCAAGGCCATAAACGAGCGCCCCCACAAAATCCTCCCTGCTTACCACTAACAAAGCCAGGGTGACCGAAGCCACTCCAAGGCAGGGAGCTGAGGAAGGTGCGGAAACGCCCGGGAAACCAAAGCCCCACCCAAGGCTGTGTGTCCCTCAGCAATTATGGAGGGAAAGTTGAGGGGTAAGGGAAAAATGTGACGCTTTGGCTCCCAATCTGCCAACTTCTAGGTTGGCAGTAGGGAGGTCAATCCACGGAAAAGACGCCGCCACTTGAGATCTAGAAGATATATAAGTAAAAGGAACAGTCAGAGTAAGCTATGGGTATGGCAGAGATCGCTCAGTTCTCACTCGGATAGACCAGCCCATCACCACATCTTGACCTGTTGTTTATTCTGATTAGATCATTTATTTCCCTCTTCTCTTCTTACTCTTGGGCTAATTAGCCTTTACTCCATTGGATTCTTCTGCCCCAAACCAATTTCCCTCCCCACAGACCAATCCATTCTCCATGTCCAGCCATTGTGTGACCGGAAGCCATTATTCTTACCTGGTCACTTGATTCTTCCAAGCTGAAACCGGTGTCACACGAGCACTTAAGGGGAGATGGTTAACTTTTTGGTCGATTTTTGCATGTATTCATTATTTTTCTAGTTTTCTCCCTAGACCTCCATCAAATTTAAAAAAAAAAAAAAAACATCCATTAGATCCCCCTTCTAGATTAATTTGTAAATTTTTCGGTAGAAAAAATTCCTGGCCGAAGGCCGGTTCTTCCAACATTACAGGCTCACTATCGTTCGCCAGGGAAAAAATTGACACCTAAATAGCACGAAAGGTCTAAATATTGACGAAGAAATGGGGCGAAAGGTCTTAAACTCGACTAACTAATGGGGCAAACATCTTAACATCTGAAAACTAATGGGCTAAACATGAGCGAGAAAGTGGTCCAGAAAACCGGCCCATCCCCCCTTAACTCATTACTTTTTTCTGGTATCCCCTTCTCCCTCTTAATTAGCCCTTTCTTCTTTCTACCGTATTTTATCAAATTTCCTACCTACCTTTTAATTATATATATATTTTTGTTTTGCTCCCTAGACCTCCATCAAGCTTTACAAACAAACATCCCCAATACCCCTCTTCGAAATAAATATGTACCGGGTACATTTTTCGTTAGAAGAATGTCTCGGTCGAAGGCTGGTTCCTCTTAAATTACAGGCTCGCTATTGTTCGCCAGGAAGAAATCGACACCGAAACGGCACGCAAGGTTTTAACATTGACAAAGAAATGGGACAAATGGTCTTGAAAATCGATAAGCTAATGGGACATACAGTACGTCTTAAAATCTCAAAACTAATGGGGCTAAACATTAGGCAGAAGGAGGTCTAGAAAAACAAACTTTTACCTTATCTGTTCACCCCATTCTTCAATATATTACCATAACCCTTACTTATTGTGTGTCTTATTTATTACCCCCGTTACTTGTCCTTCCTTTAGATACATTACCTATACCTCACTACCCTTAAATTTATCTTTACCTCTTTTTCATTACCTTACAATTGATCTTACTAATTACCTTTTCAACTTTCCCTTGATGTTTACCCTTTGTGGTACTTCTTCAGGTCTTCTCCAGGTCTGCCCTTAACTTAACCTTTGCTTTTTTGGCATGCCCTTAATTTTGCCCTTGCCTCTTCACTGTACCGGTATGTTCAAATCAGCCCTTACTGGCATCAATTTAAACTGGTAATCCTACCAACCCTTTTAGCTTACACCTATATCAGCTCTTTTTCTCTTTAGCAAACCCTTAAATTAGCCCTTACTGGTATCTCTTAAACCTACTCACTCTTAATTCTTTCACCTGTCCTTATATGATCCCTTACCTCTCCTTCTGACCTTAATTTGCCCTTAAAATATCCCCTACCTCTTCTGCCTACCTCCTGTCCAAACTAGGGCCTCTACTTTAGCCTCTTTATCTATGCCATGGTGGAGTCTAAGTCTACTAAAGAGAGGGGCGGGTCTTTATCTTAATAGTCTTACCTGGGCTAGGCTATTACTGTCTTGTACTGTACTAATACCTGAGAGAGAGAGAGAGAGAGAGAGAGAGAGAGAGAGAGAGAGAGAGAGAGAGAGAGAGAGAGAGAGTGATAGAGATAGAGATAGTGTGAAAGAGTGAGAGTGACTATATTTCTAATAAAGAAAAAGCAGACTGTTGTGCCCCATAATTTGTGCTTTCCTTTAACATAAGCATTCCGCTCTTCATAGTGCAGTTGGGTCCAGTACATGATTAGATTGGTATCCAGTACATGATTAGATTGGTATCCAGTACATGATTAGATTGGTATCCAGTACATGATTAGATTGGTATCCAGTACATGATTAGATTGGTATCCAGTACATGATTAGATTGGTATCCAGTACATGATTAGATTGGTATCCAGTACATGATTAGATTGGTATCCAGTACATGATTAGATTGGTATCCAGTACATGATTAGATTGGTATCCAGTACATGATTAGATTGGTATCCAGTACATGATTAGATTGGTATCCAGTACATGATTAGATTGGTATCCAGTACATGATTAGATTGGTATCCAGTACATGATTAGATTGGTATCCAGTACATGATTAGATTGGTATCCAGTACATGATTAGATTGGTATCCAGTACATGATTAGATTGGTATCCAGTACGGTACGATAAATTAATATTAAACGTGGTCATGGGCTGAACCTTTAAGGGGAGATCTCCACTTGAGGGATTTTTTTCTTGACCCCTTTCTCCCTCATGTTTAGCCCCATTGCTTTTGATATTATAAAACGTTTGCTCCATTAGTTTAGCGATTTTAAGAACTTTCACCCCATATTAAGACCTTTCGTGCAATTCAGGTGTCGATTTTATCCTGGCGAGCGATAGCGAGCCTGTAATTTAAGAGGAACCGGCCTTTGGCCGGGACATTTTTCTACCGAAAAATGTACAAATTTATCTTGAAAGGGACTCAAGGGGGTGTAATTTTAAGCTTGATGGAGGTCTAGGGAACAGACTAAATACCTCCCTTTAACTGTCTCGGAGGTGTAATGGTTAGAGTGTTTAATTTATGTATGTGGTATCCCAGGTTCGACTCCCCGGAGGATCACATGCTTTCATTAATTCCTTTCGGGGGTGATTGGTATTGGCAGTGAAATTAACAAATTAAAATTATTTGGCTTATTTGGTCATGTTTAGCGTCGTCGTTTCTCACTTGGAAAAGTATGAAAGAGAGAGACGATAAATAAATTGGATGTAAGAGTGAGTTTATATGTTTGTGAGGAAGTAAATGCGCGTGTGTGTGTGTTTGTGTGTATGTATGTGTACATAATAATAATTAATAAATAATTGTCGGTTTATTGTTCATTGCAGCCCTGAGGCTGAAAATCTACAGAGTTTTTCTTAAACATAAATACAGTACAATACTTATTCTACCCTAACTATGAGGTCACATGCGACCTTTGGCGACCGTGAGGTGCCTGGCTTCCCACCAAGTACCGGTACATTCGCAGATGCACTTTGTATTGGTGAGAAGATGTGTAGGCTAATACAGGCTGATAGCAGCTTGGTTAGGGAGGAACCACGATACAATTCTCTCCATCGCTATGGCCTAAAAAAACTTTAGGATTCTGGTGGATTCGAACCCTGGCGCCCCCAGTCACCGCGAGACCACAATACAGTGCCTTAGACCATGGGACCACAGTGTGTGCAAGTACTGTGTATGTGTGTGTGTGTATGTGTGCGTTTTAGTATGTGTAGATAGAGATATAGTAAGATTGAGTGAGTGTATGATCCATAGTTTGACCCAAGAGACAATCCTTCCATTGCTCTGTCCTTACCATTCATAGGATATAACCCTGTTTCGACCAACCCATCACCCATCAATTGACCACTTGAGAGTTTCAGTGTATAGGTAAGTTGGAACCGTGTACATCCATATATAACAGAAATACAACAATAAAGTAGATTTCTGATGGATAGATATATATAAATATATACTATGACCGTATTTTATTTGTTAATTCTGCTACATAGTCCTGTCTATACCTCTAACCTCCTTATAGTAGTCAAATCAAAGCCCCCGATTCCCTTTCACACGGACTTTCTATCATTCCGTTCCGTCTTTTTATCTTTGTATCTTTTTATCTTTGCTATCTTTGCTATCTTTGCTATCTTTAATCCAGGTTGATCGTAGTCCTTTAGCAGGACCCCTTTAGAGCACCACTTGACATTTTCCTCACTACCCCAGACCTTACCAACACGCCCAATAGTCCAGTAGTTGGGGTCGTATTATTCTAGTGTGTCACCCGGTTCTTTTAGTTGGGGTCTTATTATAGCTCGTTCTTGTTTGTTGTTTTTTTTTGTCTTGTTCTTGTTGTTGTTGTTGTTGTTGTTCCCCAGGCTGCCTGGCCGAACAGCCCCAAGGTCCCGAGCAAGGCCAAGGCCACAGAGCGCCCCCACAAAACCCTCCCTGCTTACCACTAACAAAACCCAGGTGACCGAAGCCACTCTAAGGCAGGGAGCTAAGGAGGGCGCGGAAACGCCCGGGAAACCAAAGCCCCACCCAAGGCCCTGTGCCCCTCAGCAATTATGAAGGGAAAGTTGAGGGGCAAGGGAAAAATGTGACGCTTTGGCTCCCAATCTGCCAACTTTTAGGTTGGCAGTAGGGAGGTCGATCCACGGAAAAAGACCGCCGTCACTTGTGAATCTAGAAGATATATAAGTAAAAGGAACAGTCAGAGTAAGCTATGGGTATGGCAGAGATCGCTCAGCTCTCACTCTGATAGACCAGCCCATCACCACTTGTTGTTGTTGTTGTTGTTGTTGTTGATCCCCAGACTGTCTGGCCGAACAGTCCCGAGTCCGGTAGACCGAAGCTGCTTCAGATGCTCGGGTCCCCGGAGGGGCCTGCAGGGTGAGATGAGATCTGTCTCTGAGAGGGCAGTTGGGTAGGGGATCATCAACCCACGGGCTTGCACCCACGGGCCAATTCCCCCACTGTCCGCAGCCCCCCTTGCAGTGGCACCCAATCGGGCGATGTCGCCATGACCTAGAAGGAAAAGTAGTGCAGGAAAAGAGACATACATACTGAAACGGCTAAGGTTTGGTAGAGGATGCCAAACCTCTCTCTGGATAGGACCAAACCTCACCCGTCTTGTTGTTGTTGTTTTCTTCTTCTTCTTCTTCTTCTTCTTCTTCTTCTTCTTCTTCTTCTTCTTCTTCTTCTTCTTCTTCTTCTTCTTCTTCTTCTTCTTCTCCTCCTCCTCCTCCTCCTCCTCCTCCTCCTCCTCCTGGTTGCAAAGGGCTTTAAATCCCAACATTCATCCTCCGATCATCTTAGCTGAATTGTTATTATGCCATTTTCAAAACAGGCTACCGGTACCGGTACCTTCAGTATGATCTTATTATCATATTATGCAACCTGGTTCTATTAGTTGGGTTCTTTTATTGCCAACCGATATACCGGTACTTTAAATTTGCTTTTAGTATTTGAATATCGGTATCAAACCGGGGCAATTTGGTTTTAAACTGATGAATAGGAGCAGGAATACAGGGAAATATACTGGACATTACATTGTTTGGGCCTTTTTATCACGCACAAAGACAAACTAAGAACTGTAAAGCTTAATTTTAACATTGACATTTTCATAATAATAATAAAGGAACACTCCTTTAAGACATATTTTATTAAGCTTAATAATAATATCTGACTTTTAAAGTCGTAAAAACGACGGTATCTCTCCAAGCTCTTGCTCCCACACGTCCTTACTAATCTGCATAATGTAATCTGATAACACCCAAGATCAAATTTAGACTGCCGTCGTCATACTGAACCCTCTCAGTAAACAAAGCCGGTTTTCTTCCTTTTATTCTGGCTACTGGTTGACGATTATTTTCAGTTTTAGGAAGAACATAAAGGAGGATGGTTCACTTTTTGGTCGATATTTTCATATATTTATTATTTTTCTAGTTTCCTCCCTAGACCTCCATCGAGCTTTAAAAAAAAAAAAAAATGTGTGCATTTTTCGGTAGAAAAATGTGCCGGCCAGAGGCCGGTTCCTCCTAAAATTACAGGGTTGCTATCGCTCGAGAGGAAAAAAAAACACCTAAATGGCACGAAAGATCCTAATATTGACAACAAAATGGGGTGAAAGGTTTTAGAATCGCCAAACTACTAGGTCGAACGTCTAAAAATCTAAAAGCCAATGGGGCTAAACACGAGGGAGAAGGGGCCACAAAAGCCGGCCCATCTCCCCTTAAATGAAACAATATTATTAACGCATTTTGTATTCAATACAAGGAAGAGCAGTGGATGTTGGTGTATTGCTGATAAGGGATGGAAATGAGTGGAAGCTATCTCTACTGCTGTTTGCTGATGATACAGTTCTGATGAGCGATAATGAATGGGAGTTGCAGGGTCTGGTAAATGTTTTTGGAACAGTGTGCGAAAAACGGAATCTGAAGGTAAATGCGGGGAAGAGTAGGCCTAAGGTTATGGTCTTCGAAAGGGGTGAACCCACAGAGTGTGAGGTGAAGTTGAACGGTCAGGCTATGGATATTGTCAGCTCATTTAAGTATCTGGGCAGTGTGTTGAGTAAAGATGGGACTATGGATGAAGAAGTGCCGGAGAGGGTGCAACAGGGGAAGAGGGTTGTTGGAACGCTGAAAGCAGTAACAAGAAATAGGGTGGTCAGTATGGAAGTGAAGAAGTCCTTGCATGACAGTGTGGTAATCCCGACACTGACTTACGGAAGCGAAGCATGGATGGACGTTGGAGAAGAGACTCAGACCAAGAGTGAGAGGGGTGGAAATGAGTTACTTGAGAAGTGCGTGCGGAGTTACATGGAGGGATAGACAGACGAATGAGGAAGTCAGAAGGAGGTGTGGTGTGGAGGTAGATGTGGTGGAAAGTGTGAAAAGGAACACCTTGAGATGGTTCGGCCATATGGAACGTATGGAAAGCGAGAGAATTACTAAGAGGGTGTATGAGAGCGAGGTGGAAGGACAGAGAGGGAGAGGTAAACCGACAGAGAGGTGGAAGGATGGAGTGAGGAAGTATATGGATGAAGGCGGTGCTGGTTGGGAGGAGGGGCGTCGACTGACTGGGGATAGAGGTACATGGGGGAGGTTCGTTCGTGGCCACCCCTTCGGTGATCACGGCGTCAGGCAATAGATAGATAGATAGATAGATTTTGTATTCACACGGGTCCTTCCTAATATGTATAAAGTCGTCTAATGAGAGCTATAGATATGTTTCGTCTCACAAACAACGGTAAAAGGGTTAATACTATGTTTTTTCTCTTGTCTATTTATATGTGCCTCAATGTACCGGTACTCAAAATCCAGGATGTTTCTCGTCAATGCTTCAGGCTCTTGGGATGTGGCCACTTTCCCTTTCTTAATGTACTCCTTAGTCTCCTTCCAATAGTCGACTTTTAACTTGCTTCCTTCTGTTTACTTCACCGTTCTTTCTGTGCTATAATTTTTTTTTTTTCGTAAGATTTATCGTAACTTATTTTTGCCCTTTCTCTGTTAGTCTATGTTCCTTTTATCCTAGTAAGCTTTCCACCGCACCTCTTGACTATCTCCTGTTTCCTATGTTTGCCTTGGTCACTTGCTTTCTTATATACCTTTATCAGTTTCTAGTTTCCACATCTCCCTTGTGTGTGTGTGTGTGTGTGTGTGTGTGTGTGTGTGTGTGTGTGTGTGTGTGTGTGTGCGTGTGCGTGCGTGCGTGCGTGTGTGCGTGCGTGTGCGTGCTCTTCATTACTAGGTATGGGTTTGGAAGGTGTAATCTGGTTTCCATTTTACTCAAGGTACCGTACTACTTATCTCTATTTGGTCCAAAGGGGGGGGGGGGGTTGAGAGAGAGAGAGAGAGGGGAGACAGACAGATAGACAAACAGACAGACAGACATATAGAGGAGGGGTAGAGAGAGACAGAGGGGGGGGGGGGGTATATAGAGAGATGGAGCTCAAGTAATGACCTTTAACCCTAAAATTGTCGGCCCCATGACCTTATTAAGGACAGGAGTGAACTTATAAGGTCTGTTGGGTGGGTCGGCAGGGAGGCAGAAGAGGAGAGAGAGAGAGAGAGAGTTGGGAGAAGAGAGGAAAGAGAAAGTGGACAGTACCTTGACGCCTATCTTATTTTATTGTGGCTATCATTAGACGATTATTATATATTTAGTTAAAAGAGGCTCTTCATAGAGGAATGGAAAGATAAAGTGAAAAGGACAGAATAAATCACTCTGGTTATCATGAGACGATTTTATTGAGATTGGAATGACCTATTGAAGTCATAGTGTTAATCGAGTTAGTTTGTAGTGAACTTGGAACCAATTTAGACACATGCGCTGAGGTCTATGAATAGATTACCGTAATATAATAGTTTTGTGTTAACTTGGACAACATGTAAATGGCACCAGTGTATTGACAGTTTTAAACAAAAACATGTAGATTGAAGAGAAAATATAGTGGATAATTATAAATTCAAATGACATAGGAGAATACTACATAAAGAGACTACACTTGTCACAAAGAATGTAAAGTACTTGGCAAGGTGGTTGGGTTTTACTCCTGCTATAAACACTATTACCCAACTACTCAAGCATGATAGAGATATGTTAATCGAATGAATACCAGTAATAAGAATAAGAACACTTAGAATTAGCAGAAGATAAGAAGAGACAGACAGAGGCCTAAGCCTCTACAGGAAATTAAATAGTATGCTATAGATAAAATTAAATTAAAACAAGGTAAGAATTGTTTTGTAAAGTTCAAATTATAAATGCAAAAAGAAAAGGCAATGAAATATGACAGGAATACATAGTCTACACACAGGACAAAGATGACCGGTAGCAATAGAATGGGAAAACGAATGGAATGAAATAAAACTAAATAACAAATTAAGCAATTAAGAAACGAGAAGGTGTGCTTGTAAAGTCACTTAAGTAAATAGATAGGTGAGAAAGGGAAAGCGAATTGAATCGAACAGGTTTGTGAGGAAGAAGAGAAGTGGGAAGACAAGAAAATCGAAAGGAAACGAGGCGTACGAGATAGCATGAAGCAAACAGAACAGAATGTTAGAGAATATGTCAGAGCAAATTTATAAACAGGGAATGTGGACGATGTGCAATGGTAAAGTGGAAAGAAAGTTAGCGGTATGGAAAAATAAGCAAAACGTTAGGATAAGCAGTTCCAAATCCCACAACGATGACATATCTATCATCGGTCTAGCAGCTATTTTTTTATCTAAGGTTATTATATTATTGCATAATAATTTGCATCTTGTAATATGCCTGTATTTGAGATTTTGTAGCCATAAGGACAATCCCGACTGCTTGGAAATTGCCCTTAGAAAAACAAAACAGACCTTATTTGAAATTACCATACTTATGTAATTACTAAACGGATTTTTTTTAACAAATGTCTTAAGTGTGTACAGTAATCCTTCTTGACGTCCCTGAAGCAGGTTGGATTGCACACACACACATACATACACACACACACACACACGCACACAGCCACACAGAGAGAGAGAGAGAGAGCATAGTCATACTCAGCGACAACTGTCGTGGCGTGGGCCGAAAATATTTAAGATTAGGCCTAAAGCATATTATTAACAAACATACAAAACGAGATGGTCTCATGTAAAACCTTAAGCTGAAGCTAAATAGTGTAGGTATTATAGGTAAACAGACTAGGCTAAGTGACGTACAGAGAGAGACAATGAGAGTGAGTGCGAGTGAGTTGCAGGATTGGTTAACTAGTGGTAATGCACGTTTTATGAGAGCTGGCCTTTGTTCACAAGGGAGGAATTAAATGAGTCAGTTACATGGATACACGGACCAAACAGACACTCCAGTGCAGAAAACATGGTCCGATCTATAAAATAAAGTTTGTGCATGAAACCCGAACTATACAGTATGATTTCAAGTCAAAACGGTCACACTCCAAAGCGGCCACACCCAAAACAATGTATCTTGAAGGATTTTTTTTTTCAAGCTTGATGGAGATGTAGAGAGGAAACTAAAATAATGATAGAAAGATACATAAATGAGGAAATAAATACGCCCCCCCCCCCCTTCCCTTAAGTTAAATCCATCTTCGAGATACATAAATGAGGAAATAAATACGCCCCCCCCCCCCTTAAGTTAAATCCATCTTCGAGAATATACCACTTTCAATCAGAACGAAGACTTTAAATATGCTTCATGTTACCTACACTCAAACATAAATAGGTTTCAGTGATTCCCAGAGGCCCTTCCCAAGCTGAGCAAAATCACGTGGGCCTAGAATATATTGGTATAGTCTATTTGTTTTCCAGCTGAGGGTTAATTTGTCATGTTACTATCTTTGTTACTCGGCTATAAGGTAGATTTGTCATGTTACTATCTTTGTTACTCGGCTATAAGGTAGATTTGTCATGTTACTATCTTTGTTACTCGGCTATAAGGTAGATTTGTCACGTTACTATCTTTGTTACTCGGCTATAAGGTAGATTTGTCATGTTACTATCTTTGTTACTCGGCTATAAGGTAGATTTGTCATGTTTCTATCTTTGTTACTCGGCTATAAGGTAGATTTGTCATGTTTCTATCTTTGTTACTCGGCTATAAGGTAGATTTGTCATGTTTCTATCTTTGTTACTCGGCTATAAGGTAGATTTGTCATGTTTCTATCTTTGTTACTCGGCTACTAGGTAGATTTGTCATGTTTCTATCTTTGTTACTCGGCTATAAGGTAGATTTGTCATGTTTCTATCTTTGTTACTCGGCTATAAGGTAGATTTGTCATGTTTCTTTGTTACTCGGCTATAAGGTAGATTTGTCATGTTACTATCTTTGTTACTCGCTATAAGGTAGATTTGTCATGTTTCTATCTTTGTTACTCGGCTATAAGGTAGATTTGTCATGTTTCTATCTTTGTTACTCGGCTATAAGGTAGATTTGTCATGTTACTATCTTTGTTACTCGGCTATAAGGTAGATTTGTCATGTTACTATCTTTGTTACTCGGCTATAAGGTAGATTTGTCATGTTACTATCTTTGTTACTCGGCTATAAGGTAGATTTTGTAGCGAAATATGTTGTTAATTATAAAAAACTTAGCATTAATACGACACACAGCCATAGTAGTTTCATATATGTCCATTAAGTATCGAGAAATCAGCTACTAAGGGATTCAATTTACCATCAGCTGGACAAAAACAGACTATAGTATATAATATGGCTGGTTGGAAGAGCATAGAAGTGAACATGGATAAGATGAATAGAGGAAAGGTTTAAGGGGAGATTTCCACTTGAGGGATTTTTTCTTTACCCCCTTCTCCCTCATGTTTAGCCCCATTGCTTTTGAGATTTTAAGACGTTCGCCCCATTAGTTTGGTGATTTTAAGAACGTTCGCCCGATTTCTGTCAATTTTAAGACCTTTCGTACCATTTAGGTGGCGATTTTTTCCTGGCGAGCGAAAGCGAGCCTGTAATTTAAGAGGAACCGGCCTTCGGCCGGGAAATTTTTCTACCGAAAAATGTACAAATTTATCTTGAAAGGGGGTCAAGGGGGTTTAATTTTAAGCTTGATGGAGGTCTAGGGAATAAACTAGATACCTCCCCTTAAGGGGGGATGGCCGTATTTATTTGCTCATTTATGTATCTTTGTATCATGTTTTTAGTTTCTTCCCTAGACCTCCATCAAACTTATAAAAACACCCGCCCAACACCCTCCTTCAAGATAAATTTGTACATTTTTCGATAGAAAAATGTCCCGGCCGAAAGCCGGTTCGATATAAAATACAGGCTCGCTATCGCTCGCCAGGAAAAAATCGGGGCCGAACGTCTTATAATCTGAAAACTAATGGGGCTAAATATGAGGAAGAAGAGGGTTCAGAAAAACGACCCATCTCCCCTTAAAGCCTCTAAGGGAAGGAGGGAAGTGGTAGTAGGTGATAATTTATGATATAATAAGGTAGAGCAGCGGAATAGTGTGTGTGATTTACGGAAGTGTGTGTGTGTGTGTGTGTGTGTGTAAAGGAAGGAGTATCAAGTGTCCAAACAGTGGTTTAGAGTGGGTAAGGGTCGGAGAGGGGGGGGGGGATTGATGATGTAATAAGGCGACCCAGTATGTTGTGTGATTTATGGAAGTAAGAGAGAGAGAAAGAGAGAGAGAGGAGGGGGGGGGGGGGGGAGAGTACAGGTATACAGAGGGATAGGGTGGGTGATTACTGTCGCTATTATGAGTGAGGTGTGGCTCAGGTTATGGGCCTCAATGGGGTAATTATCATGTCTTACCTTAACACCCCTCTCTCCCTATGTTATGCCTACCTACCGTACTGTACGTCTCTTCCTTTCCTACCCTTTTATATCACACACCAAAGGGGAGGGGAGGTGTGGTGGAGTGGTCTTGCCATTGGACTGGTACCGTAATCCAATGGACCCGGGTTCGAATCCCGATATGTTAATGGGAAGATATTCTTGGGATGGAATTTGTGCTGTACCTAGTATCAGTACATTACCACAAAACTCGCCGAAACGTCAAATAAATACCCTCATTAAATAGCACTGTATGAATATTCCCATATTCAAAATATGCTACAGGGGGACAATGCCTAGTGAGTTATTGCTCAATAGGTGGCGTTCTGAGAGTGAGGGTCTGAGTCTAGGAGGTGAGACAGTGAAGGACTGGAGCGAGGCAGCTTCAGAGATGGGACTTCTTCGAGCCGTGAGTGAGCATGCATCCTGCGAAGGCAAGTTGGCAGGGGCTGGTTGCAGCTAAACGTGTTTCACATGTATCACCCCCTAGACTGGAACAAGACCTCACGTGCTTCACCGTTCATAACGGTTGGATGTACAGGCTTTCAGCCTATGCCTGAGAGGGAGTAGTTGGAATATAGAAAAGAAAAAAAAGAGAGAGAGAGAGAGAGTGAGAGAGAGACCCGGTAGGGTGGGTGATTACTGTCGTTATTATGAGTGAGGTGTGGTTCAGGTTATGAGCCTCAATGGGGTAATTATCATGTCTTACCTTAACACCTCTTATCTACCTATTTATGCCTACCTACCTATCTACCTCTTTCTGTTGCTTCCGTGTGCTAATATATCGCACATCAATATACGGTAAACACACACGCACACGCGCGCGCACACACTCATATATTTGGAGAGCACCAACAAAAGGGACAATTCTATGTTCCGTTATCATAAATTATATGTCATTATTATGAACCATTGTATTGCAATCATTGTTGTATTATTTTGAAGTACGGTACCGATACGTAAACTGTACACCTTCTTTTGTTTACATATCCATCTTAGCTTAATGTCATATGTCACTGTATACTTGTATAGTGTTATAATTCAGGTAAGGTAGGTCTTTCTGTGCTCTAGGAATCTGACTCATGTCGCTCCCTTACATTCTCACAATATTGCCCATTAACCCTTTCTGTAGCGGCCACGTTTTTTTTTTTATTTAATTCCAGTTGCATTTAGACGATGATATGAAGCTTATGAAGGATGTGTGGTAGTTAAAGAATGAAGTGAGCTAGTTTGTAGTCTGTTAATTATTGATAGACGTCCTTACCAATCTGAATAAAAGCGTCTAATATTTGCCTGCCTATAATGAAAAGGACGTCACCGGTACCGTACTGAATGCGTTAAGGGGGAGGTAGTCGCCTTTTCTGGGCCCCCTTCTCCCTCGTGTTTAGCATATTAGTTTTGAGATTATATGACGTTCGTTCCGTTAGTTTGACGATTTTGAGACCTTTCGCTTCATTTCTTTGTTAATATTAAGACCTTCCGTGCCATTTTGGTGTCGATTTTTTCATGGCGAGCGATTGCGAGCCTGTAGTTTTAGAAGGAACCGGCCTTCGGCCAGGACATTTTTCTACCGAAAAATGTACAAATTTATCTTGAAAAGGAGTCTAGGGGGTGTTTTTTTATGCTTGATGGAGATTTAGCGAGGACACTAAACAAAAATGAATAAATTAATATATACAGTAGGCCAACAAGCAAGCACTACGCCCTTATTTCACAATGAATATATACAGTAGGCCAACAAGCAAGCACTACGCCCTTATTTCACAATGAATATATACAGTAGGCCAACAAGCAAGCACTACGCCCTTATTTCACAATGAATATATACAGTAGGCCAACAAGCAAGCACTACGCCCTTATTTCACAATGAATATATACAGTAGGCCAACAAGCAAGCACTACGCCCTTATTTCACAATGAATATATACAGTAGGCCAACAAGCAAGCACTACGCCCTTATTTCACAATGAATATATACAGTAGGCCAACAAGCAAGCACTACGCCCTTATTTCACAATGAATATATACAGTAGGCCAACAAGCAAGCACTACGCCCTTATTTCACAATGAATATATACAGTAGGCCAACAAGCAAGCACTACGCCCTTATTTCACAATTCCCCGTGTCCGTTATATCTTCCTATCTCTTGATCGCCATTAATTCACATGTTATCTATAGTCTATTATATATTTCTTCCTTTCTTCCCCCCCCCCCACCCCCTCCCCCACTTCCCATATATTAATTCGCTTCATTTCCCTTTCTGTTTGCTAACCCGTTCAACCTAATTAAGTATGCATGCTTTATTTACCGACTCGTATGCCGGTAATGTCGTATTCTACTAATTTCGTCCGAGTGTGTGTGTGTGTGTATGTATGACGTGTGTGTGTGTGTGTGTGTGTGTGTGTGTGTGTGTGTGTGTGTGTGTGTGTGTGTATGTATGTATGTATGACGTGTGCATGTATGTATGACGTGTGTGTGTGTGTATGTATGTATGTATGACGTGTACATGTATGTATGACGTGTGTGTGTGTGTTTTAGTTACAATACCGGTAAATGGTGTTTGACCTGATATGTTCACATTTGTTTAGTATTTTCATCCCTTTTATGATTGTTTATATTGACTAACTAACCAAAGGCATTATCTGTATTTAACATTGTGATAGTTCTTCTTTCACCCTGCCTACCTTTTTACATTGTTACTCCCCCATCCCCGCTCTCTCGCTCTCTTTGTCTATCGGGTACCTATCTCTTGTTTTACAGTGATCTATTATTGGTCCACTGCTGTTTAACATACCGGTATATGCCAGCGACGTCGATATTGATGTGTTGAGTGTGATCTTCAAGTTTGTAGGCGACATAATTACAAGCTTGGAGTGAATGTGAACAATCCTAAAAGGGTTGTATCTTATTAGACTGGGTGAATGGTCTGAGACATAGCAGATGCCACTAAACTTAGAAATGTGCAAGGTGATGCATATCGACCAAACAAATTCCAAGTCAGACTATCGTACGGTACTTATTATCAGGAAAGAACCTGGAAGTGACTGACTTGGGAAAAGGATTTCGTTGTTCTGATTAGCAGTGATTTAAAGTTAATTTGTAAGCATTGTATTGAAGTAGATAAGAAAGCTCAGATATGTTTTGAGCTATATTAATAGGCAATTTATATATTATGGAAACACGATAGTCCTCTCACTCTACATTGCTCTGAAAATTTGCTGTTGAATTCTGGTCTTCACCGCTCAGAGAAGATATACAGTAGAGTGACTAGAGTCCAAGCTATAGTTACAAAGCTTATTCCATTAATTAGAAGACTGAGCTATGAGGACCGGTTGACAGCTTTTGGTCTCTTTTCGTTGGAAATGCATAGAGAGGTCATCTCATTGAAGTTTTGAAGATATATACTTAATATATTTGACAATGTGGATTATAGCAAAATGTTTTGCCTCAATACGAATGTAACTCGCAGCCATGGCTAGAAGTTAGAATTAAAAAGTTCAGCACTAGTTTGTGTAAAAACTTGTTCACATACGGTACAAGATATGTTTTGTCTGGAACAAACTTCCCTCAGAAGTTGTAATTAGTTCTTCAATAGAGCAGTTCAAGAAGAGAGTATGTGTTGTTGTGTATTATATGCAAAGCGTGATGCACTACACAATCTCTCTTGTCACTTTAAGTATATCCCCGGAATGGACCTCAAGGTCTTTTAGATACTGTCTGTTCCTTGTAACTCCTTATAGCTCTCATCTTCCGCTCCATAACCCCTCCTCATCAGCTCTCCCCACAACAGATTGGAGGCCACAAATGAACTCCCATTCACACCCGCCCTCTAATCTACCTCTCTAGATTTTCTCTGTGCAAATGATGAGAGAGAGAGAGAGAGAGAGTGTGAGTGGGAAAGAGAACAATACAAACTAAGAAAGTAAGCAACACAATAATATGCTGATATTGATTCTTACAAAACTGCTTTTAGTTATTATATACCGGTATATGTAAAAGAGATAATATAGTCCGCAGCAAAATCCAACACCCTTAGCCATACCAGGTACGGTACCACTGCCAAAACTACTACGATATTTAAATATCTTTTGTTTCACGTCCTGTACCTTGTCTCTGTCCAAACCTTGCGGGAGATCCAACTAACCTTAATTTTCTTCTTTGACACCTATAGCCGTATTGATTAATCTGTCTATTGCCAGACTATCTCCCATTCTCTTTCTAATTTTCATAAATTATCTTCTCAACTGTACCACTACCTCCAGTCCCATCCATTCATACTCAGACGACTACCTTACACTACCGGTACTCAATTAGTTTTCCAGAACGCCCCAGCCAGGAATCCCTCAAAAATAAACGTAATGAAGCTATAGAACACTTATCCGCTGATCTAGCTGCTATTTCCAATTGGGGCAGAGAAAACCTTGTTGCCTTTAATGCTTCCAAAACCCAATTTCTTCATTTTACTACCCATCCAGAACCCCCAGAGGACTTTCCCTTATAGGCCTACTTCAACAATACAAAAATCAATCCTTCATCTTCTCTCAATATTCTTGGTGTCTCTTTTTCTTCTGCTCTCTGTTGGAAGGACCATATTACCAGTCTTGCTAAGGCAGCCTCCCAGAATCTGGGTGTGCTCAACTGCCTCAAGGGGTTCTTTACCCCTGCACAGCTTCTTGCTCTGTACAGGGGCACAGTGCCTCCTTGTATTGAGTATTGTTCACATGTGTGAGGAGGATCCTCTCACACCGCACTCCTAGACAAAGTAGAAAGGAAGGCCTTTCGTATCATTAACTCCCGTCCACTCACCAACTCTCTGCAATCTCTCTCTCTCCGTCGCAATGTTGCATCTCTCGCTACTCTATGGCTACTATAATAATAAGTGTTCCTCAGAGCTCTCCCAGTGTATACCACCTCCTCTATGTAGGGCACGTGGTATCCGTCTTGCAACACAATCCCACCCCTACTCTGTGCAACTCTCCAACCCAAGAGTGAAATGTTACTCTTAGTCTTTCTTTTATTCAACAGCTGAGCTCTGAAACTCTCTCCCAGAATCAATCTTTCCCTCTTCCTATGACTTAAATTGCTTCAAACTCCGTGTGTCCAGGCATTTTGGCTCGAACGTCCCTTGATTTTGGCCCTGTCACTCTTTCAACTCTGGGGGAGGCACTCACTACAGGCAGTTCTGCCTTTTGCCTCCCTCACTCACATAGAAAAATAAAAAAAAATAAAAAAAAAGACGACGACATGATCCCGGAAGGGGTGGCCACAATTGAATCACCCGCATGCACCTCTGTCCCCTGTCAGCTGATGCCCCTCCTCCCATCCAACACAGCTTTCCGTCATATACCTCTCAACTCCATCCTTCCACCTCACTCTCGGTCTTCCTCTCCCTCTCTATCCTTCAACCTCACTCATGTACACTCTCTTAGTCATTCTCTCACTTCCCATCTGTTCTACATGGCCAAACCATCTCAAGGTGTTCCTTTTCACCCTTTCCAGTACATCCACATCCATATCACACCGCTCTCGGACTTGCTCATTTGTCTGTGTATCCCTCCATGCAGCTCCACTTGTACTTCTCAAGTAATTTATTTCTACCCCTCTCACTATTGAGTTGTGCCTCTCTAGCAACGTCCATGATTCACTCCCGTACATTAATGTCGGGATTACCAAACTATCATGCAATGACGTTTTTACTTCCATGATGACCACCCTATTCCTTGTCACTGTTTTCACCGTTCCTACAATATTCTTCCTGTGTTGCACCCTCTCCTGCACTTCATCCTCCATACTCCCATCTGTATTCATCACACTGCCCAAATACATAAATGGGCTGACATTCTCCATAACCTGATCATTCAACCTCACCTCACACTCTGTGACTGCACCCCTTTCAAAGACCATAACATTACTTTTCCTCCCATTTACCTTCAGGTGTTCCAATAAATAGCATAAATGACAGATGTGATGAAAAGAGAGAGAGAGAGTACAAAGGAAATCAAGCAACAACAGTTCTAGTGACCCTTCTAGGCTGCTTGTCCTCCAAAACACTGAGGATCAAGTGTCCAAACAGTGGTTTAGAGTGGGTAAGGGAAAATTGGAAAGGGAACTACTGCCCTGGAACTAATGTCCGTGGCAGGATTAGGAAGTTAGTAGGGGACAGATGGGTTAGTAACTGAGGGGAGGATAAAATAAAGTTATTCATTTACAAACGCAGTCAGTCGCGGGTTTGATGCGAGATATTTGTCTAGGCGGAGTTTAAATGAATCAACGGTGCTGCAGTCTATAACGTCTCGGGGGAGCCCATTCCACAAGTTGACAACTCTATTGAAGAAGAAATTCTTAGATTCGTGTGAGTTAAAAGATTTACCAATAATTTTGCAACCGTTTCCCCGCGTGTAATTAGATTGGTCGATAGTGAAGTACTTACTACAGTTCATATTGTCGATGCCTTTGATGATTTTGAACACTTGAATTAAGTCACCTCTTAATCTGCGCTGGGTTAAAGGAAATAGATTTAATTCTCTAAGACGCTCTTCGTATGGTTTGTTCTTTAGGCTAGGTATCATTTTGGTAACTGTACGTTGAACTCGTTCTAGCTTGTTTATATCTTTTTGGTAATAAGGGCACCAGGATTGAACGCAGTATTCCAGAAGAGGGCGGACTAAGGAATTGTAAAGGGTTAGGATAACTTCTTTGGATTTATGCTCAAATGACCTGCCTATAAAGCCAATTATTTTGTTTGCCTTCTTAACAACTTCTGAACATTGTTGACTCGGTTTTAGGTTACCGGTACTCGATATTGTTACTCCCAGATCGGTTTCTCTGTTTACATTCTTAAGCTGAGTGCCTAGTACTTTACATTTATCCGCATTGAAACTCATTTGCCAAATTTGGGCCCAACATGACAATTTATCTAGATTGTGTTGCATATCGTCAACTTGTTCTTTTGAGAGTACGCTATTTGCAATTTTTGTATCGTCAGCAAATTTTGAGATTGTACAGGTGAGACCGTCATCTATGTCGTTGATGTAAATTAGAAAGAGAATTGGTCCTAGTACCGATCCCTGGGGTACCCCGCTACTTACATTGGTCCATTTAGATGCCTTACCGTTTATGACTACCGGTACTCTTTGCTTTCTGTTGCTGAGCCAATTTTCTATCCATTTCAACACACCGTCTTGTATTCCATGCGCTTTTAGTTTAACAGTAAACGTTTGTGGGGAACTTTGTCAAAGGCCTTTTGAAAATCAAGGTATATAATATCTACAGCTTTACTCTCATCGTAGAGGTTGAGGATATCGTGGAAGAAGTCTAAGAGGTTTGTTAAACAGGAACGTTTTTTACGAAAGCCGTGTTGAGTATCTTTAAGTAAGTTATTTGCCTCTAAGTGATTTACGAGTCTGTCTCTTATGACCGTTTCTAGCATTTTACATACAATTGAAGTTAAGGTAATTGGACGATAGTTACTGGTATAGAGAGAGAGAGAGAGAGACCAATATGCCGGGTCGTTTGATGAAGATAGGTATTAATGATAATGATGATAAGGGTGGTGTTGAGATGAATGACAAGCGTGATGAAGGGGAGAGAGAGAGAGAGAGAGAGAGAGAGTCTGAGTGAGAGGGAGAGAAAGAGGTTGAAGATCACAATATCATGATTACTAATACAGAAGTAACTCCACAATGACACCTGGCATAAATATGTTTGGAATACATCTTTGTTCAGAGAAGAGTTCAGATGATTACCGTACGTAATAAGAGAGAGAGAGAGAGAGAGAGAGAGAGAGAGAGAGAGAGAGAGAGAGAGAGAGAGAGAGAGAGAGAGAGAGAGAGAGAGAGAGAGAGAGAGAGAGGTGGGGGGGGGGGTTGAGATGAGATAATTGATATACGTGATGAAGGGTGTATGATGATGCTGATGTTGATGATGATGCCAGTATAGTAACTTCCGGCTTCGCTACTTGACTCTCTCGATTCGGATCCCACCACTTTTTATCGACTGGCTCTCTCTCTCTCTCTCTTACACACACACACACATATAGTCACATTCACATATATTATCTATCTCTCTATCTACCTTTCTTTGTCTCAGTCTATTTATTTATATCTGCTTCTTTATATATATACAGTTTACCTATCTCTGCCTCTATCTATATCTATTCATCTCTGCCCTTGTATTTATCTAACTATCTCTATCTTATCTAACTTCCTTTATCTATCTATCTATTTATCTCTACCTTTCTACCAATTTATCTATGTGTCGATCTGTTTGTCTGTCATATATCTGTATGTATATTTTTGATGTTATATAATCTTTCATCTCCGTCTGTCGTTTATGGGTCTAACATCAATTCTGTACACCAATTTCTTCAAGCAGAATCCCCTACTCTCCTTTTTTTGACAGAGACTCAAGTAACATCCACATCTGACACGTCTAGATTTAATTTTCCAGGTTATCAACTGCTCCAAAATTTCAGACCTAAAGGAGGTGTATGTTGCTTCGCAAAATCTGAAATTGCCCTGGAGGAGGTTACTAGTTTCAATTGTCCCTATTTTGATTATTCTATATACAAATTAATTTCTGCTGGTAAATTTAAATACATATGTTGCATCTACCGTTCCCAAATACTCCTCCAGAGCAAAGTCTTTTTGATTCTCTGTCCTCACAACTCAGTGTCCTCAACTTAAATGCTTCTTCTGAAATAACTGTGTTGGGTGATTTTAATGTCCATAATGTTGAATGGCTCACTCATTCAGCCAGGACTGATGATGCTGGTCTTGAATGTGAGCTATTTGCAGACTCATTTAATCTCACTCGACTAGTCAACCAACCCACCCGTGTACCAGATAATCCTAATCATAATTCCCACCTACTGGACTTATTTTTAACAACCAATTCAGAAAATTATGATGTTACAGTGAGGTCCCCGCTTGGATCTTCTGATCACTGTCTGATACAGGCCACCTGTCTATCACCTACCACACCTTCCCACTCTGAATCTGTTTTGGTGACTAAATGGCATTACGATAGGGCAGACTGGGAGGGTCTTCAAGGTTTCTTTATTGATATTCCCTGGACCTCTTTCTTTTCTAATGATGCACACTCCACCTTGAGCCACATACAAGATTTTGTAAAAATTGGAATGGAAACTTTTATTCCTCATCAAAAGTACAGTAAAAGGTCTAATTCACCTAAATGGTTTGACCATAATTGTGCTAGAGTAACTGAACAAAAAGCAATAGCCTACAATGCATACACAAGATCAAAAACACATGAAGCCTTTAATTACTTTAGAAACATCAGAAATCATGCCAAAACTGTATTAAACCTAACTAAATCAAACTTTCTCCACAAGCAGGCAAATAAACTTCTAAATAATCCAAATGATAACAAAATATTTTGGTCTACTCTTAACTCATTTACATCCAACTTCACTACTGCTTCATCCATTCCACCATTAAAATCTCCGACTGGCAATCTTGTAAGTGACCCACGAGGTAAAGCTAACCTTCTTGCGGATATTTTCTCCACCAACTCAACCTTAGATGAAATAAATCAAGATGTCCCTGTACTTAATTTTAATTCGCCTGAAATTCCCTCACTTAAGATCCACACCAGACATGTCAAAACTATTTTGCAGAATCTCTCAGTAGATAAGGCTCCTGGTCCAGATGAAATTCCTCCAATAGTACTTAAGAATTGCTCCTTGGTGCTCGCTCCTGTATTGGCAATTTTGTTTTCGTCTGTGTACTCATACCTCATGCTTCCCAGTACCCTGGAAAGAAGCAAACATCCATCCAGTTCCTAAAAAGGGTGCCTCTTCAGATCCATCAAACTACAGACCAATAGCTATAACTTCCACTCTTGGTAAAGTCTTTGAAATTATATTAAATAATCACATAATTAAGCATCTTGAGAATAATAAATTAATCAGTGATAGGCAATATGGTTTTAGACGATGTCGATCAACTGCAGACATGCTTTGCCTTCTTACGCATCAAATCAACCAAGCTACAGACCAACATGGTGAAACACATACAATAGCACTGGATATATCAAAGGCATTTGATAGAGTCTGGCATCAATCCTTATTGTCGAAGATGTCACACTACGGCCTTGCATCATTAGTTCCACTAATTTCTTCTTATCTTCATAACAGAAAAATACGTGTAATGGTAGATGGCCTTTATTCTCAATTTCACTCAATAAATGCTGGTGTTCCCCAGGGATCAGTTTTGGCCCCAATTCTGTTCCTCATTCATATCAATGATCTCATATCTACCACTCATAATCCAATACATTCCTACGCAGATGACTCAACACTCCACAGTTCCTTCACATTTACCAATTCTTTCACCCAACCCGATCTTATGAATTCAAAAATAAACACTGCAATTTCTCTGAACCAGGACCTTTCTAGAATTGATGGATGGGGACAAAAGAATCTAGTTTCCTTTAATGCACAGACAACCAAGTACATTCAATTTTCTAACCGACAGAATCTCACTGATTCCCATATATTTTTTAATGATGTAAATATTCCCACTTCCCCTAGTATTGACATTCTCGGTGTAACATTAACTACTAACTTGAGCTGGACACATTATGTTAGAAGCATTGCTAAGAATGCCTCTAAAAAACTGGGACTCCTGTACAGAGTTCGAGAATTCTTCACTGACGAGCAGTTGGCCGTGATATATAAAAGTCATGTGCGTTCTCAGATGGATTACTGTTCACCTCTGTGGGGTGGAAGTGGAGTGGTTGCATTGAGGCAGTTGGACAAAATTCAAAATAAAGCTATTAGATTAATCAATAACCCTGCAATCACACAGGACCTTCCTACATTATCCATACGAAGAAACGTTGCATCCCTTGCATTATTCTACAGATATTTTCACAGCAATTGTTCCGAGGAACTTGCTTCAATTGTGCCGCCTCTCCACATCTTTCCCCGTAGAACTAGGGCAGCTGAGAGCGCCCATGAATTTACACTTTCTCCTCCACAATGCAGAACTTCTGCTTATCAGAATTCATTTATCCCCAGAGCTACTACTCTTTGGAATTCACTTCCCTCGAATTGCTTTCCACAAACTTACAATCTACAAATGTTTAAATCCAGTTGTTACAAACATTTTATGAATGGAGGATGTCTTTAGGCACATGGACCTTTTTGTTTTATCTGTGTTTTTCCTTCCTCCGTTCATTGTCTCTTAAAAAAAAAAAAAAAAAAAAAACTAATATGGTCAATTCGTGTATATTACGCTTATTGCCTATCTATCGTACAATATATAAGTTATGTTGTCTCGTATTTTATCTTTCATTCATGCATCCTTCTGTAGCCTTACTTAGTTGTTGTTCTTGTCCCCCCCCCTCCCCTCTCTCTCTCTCTCTCTCTCTCTCTCTCTCTCTCTCTCTCTCTCTCTCTCTCTCTCTCTCTCTCTCTCTCTCTCTCTCTCTCTCTCTCTCTCTCTCTCTCTCTCTCTTTGAAGTGGGTGATCGCAACACACAAACAGGCCTGACAACGTTTTCCATTAAGCCTCTTATCTTTAATAGTTCCCCCTTCCCTGTCATATATATATATATATATATATATATATATATATATATATATATATATATATATATATATATATATATATATATATATATATACAGTATATATATATATATCTTATCGCTGGTACAAAATGTCATGTTTCTTAATTTTTTTTTTTTTTTTGGTGTATACCTTCTTTCTTACGGAGAGTAGGTGGCACCCGCTTTTCAACGCAAACCCACCCCTTCTGTCCAACTCTTTAACCCACGAATGAACCGATTTTCAGTCTTTCTTCCTCTTAAAAGTACTATCTCACTCTCTCCTTATGCAATAGGATGGACTTCAGTTAATATCAATAAACCCATTAACATAAACAGATCCTTCCTAATTTGTATAGTATCGTCCAGAGGCGGCTTTAATCAAAGTACAATGACGTCATCTGAGTATAAGAGTTATTATCGTTCCTTTTCATCCTCTACCTCTCCACTTTTTTTCTTGCTCCCTCCTCATATGCTCCCCTTTCTTATATTGGCTACTCCTTTCCCCTCTCCTCTTCTTGTTCCCCCTCCCACCACATTGTTTACTCTCCTCCTCATCTACTCCCTGCCTCACTCTGCTCTGTTCCCTTCCCTCTCTCTGTTTTCTATCACCCGCTCCTAATTAATTCCCTTTCCACTCCACTCCTTTGATCCCCTTCTCTTTACTGTCGACCCCTCTCCTATCCCCTCTTTCTTCCCTTTTCCTCACCCCTCTCTCTACCTCTTCTGTATCCCTCCATCTCATTATTTACTGTTCCACTCTTTCTCTCTTCCTTCTCCTCCCTTTTATCCCCTTGTCCCATTTACTGTCCACCCCATTCCCATCTCCTAATCCCCCCTCCCCATATTTATTCTCCCTCTTCCCCGATTGCCCTCCCACTTTTTCCCCTCCCCTCTCTGATATCCCCCTTCCCTCTCCTTCCTCCTTACATGTCCTCCCTCTTCCTCATTTGTTACATTCCAACACCCCACCCTTCCCCTCTTTACGATTTCTTTCCTTTCTTGTCTTGTCCTCCCACCCCCTTCTTCTCCTCTGTTCCCCTTCCAACGCCCCCACCGCGCTCCCCTCCCCCTCATTGTATCCCTTCAATGTTTCAGTTCTCTCCCTCTTTCTCACCTCCCCCCACCTCTCCCTCCCCACCCTTCCACTTTTAACTTTCTCCTTCCACGTTTAGCTTTCTTTTTGTATCCTTCTTCCAGACTCTCATCTTCCCTTTTTGTATTCTGAAACAGATTAACTTGTTCATGTAGTAATGTACACCCTATGACTATGTGGTGGATTGTGTTCTTTTATTTTATAACATTTTTATTTTAGTAAGCGTTATTTCCACTTAGTTATTTTGCCTTTATATTGTCTTTGTCCAAGTTTTGGTTTGTCTAGTATGCAAGTTTTACATTTTAATTTTGTAAAAAAAAAAAAAAAAATCACAATGCTTACTATACATTTTTATCTGATGACCATGACAGATACAGTTGTTGATGAGGAAGTTGTTAGAAGTAATGAGGTAGCATACTTTTGCAGTTGTTTTCGTCGCAACTGCTAAGATATGGTATGGTATTGGTAAGATATTTGACGAGCTTATGCTTATAACTTTGAGGTCATTGATCATTTGTATCTATCATCTAAATCAAGTTAGTCTACACATAATAGTTAATCACAATAATCTCAGGTAATTTAATAAGTGCCATTTTGCTCCCCCTTCGAGGAGATTCAATAGTGCTAGGAACTCTTATGTAATGTCTGAGACCATTACCCATCTCCCTTGCTCAAGGGGAGATTTTAACCGCCGGCTATATCTCAGAAAACTTTTCATCGACCTGAGCAAGGATCAAACCTGAGTCTGAGGGATAGCATGCAGGAACGTTATCAACTGAGCTAACCGGACGGCTAATAATTAAGATACCTCATTAACTATTATATGTATGAAATATTCAGGCTCTGGTCAACACAGCTTATAACACAAAATTTACAAATACTCGATCATATTACTCTGCAAATAATTTTTATAAGATTAGCAGTTGACGTTTTTAGTAGCCTGAGACAAACCACGTTTATTCAGGACAAGTTGTAATATTATGAACAAATTGCTGATATACATTATACATGCCTTTGTAACATTCAAATATATGGAAATAGCTGTCCTTTAATCTGTAGATATTTGTATAGTAAGCTACTATTTTTACATATGTTTTATACATTATTGATATATTGAATTCAGTTATTATTTTAACTTCAATGCACATTTTCCACCGTCACAATTACACTTTTACACTTCCTGTTAATAGTATAGAGTTGTCTCCATTATGCACCCATCATCCACTGTTAATAGTATAGAGTTGTCTCCATTATGCACCCATCATCCACTGTTAATAGTATAGAGTTGTCTCCATTATGCACCCATCATCCACTGTTAATAGTATAGAGTTGTCTCCATTATGCACCCATCATCCACTGTTAATAGTATAGAGTTGTCTCCATTATGCACCCATCATCCACTGTTAATAGTATAGAGTTGTCTCCATTATGCACCCATCATCCACTGTTAATAGTATAGAGTTGTCTCCATTATGCACCCATCATCCACTGTTAATAGTATAGAGTTGTCTCCATTATGCACCCATCATCCACTTCCCTGCCCTTTGTAAACACTTAAGGGGAGGTTTTTAGTTGATTCCCTAGACTTCCATCAAGCTTAAAATTACTCCCCCTTGACCCCCTTTCAAGATAAATTTGTACATTTTTCGGTAGAAAAATGTCCCGGCCAAAGGCCGGTTCCCCTTAAATTACAGGCTCGCTATCGCTCGCCAGGAAAAAATCGATACCTAAATGTCACGAATGGTCTTAAAATTGACAGAAATGGGGCGATGGTTCTTAAAATCGCCAAACTAATGGGGCAAGCGTCTTTAAATCTCACAAGCAATGGGGCTAAACATGAGGGAGAAAGAGGTTCAGAAAAAAATCCTCCAGGTGGATATCTCCCCTTAAGTGAGCCCACCTCGCTTGTTTTATCCTTCTCTCCCTCTCTCTATGGCTTGTATCCATTCGGCCCCATTCAGCCTATTATTATTATTATTATAGAAGCCTACTGTTTTAAGACGTTTACCCCCATCCAGGTGTCAATATTTTCCTGGCGAGCGGTAGCGACCCAGCATATATATATTTTTGTTTTGACAGCAAGCTAAATTTGTACATTTTTCCATAGAAAAATTTGTTCGGCGAAGCCGGATTTCTCCATACAATGCTGGCTCGCTTTCGCTCGCCAGGAAGAAATCGACACCTGGATAGGGATTAACGTCTTGAAACAGTTGGCTGAATGGAGTCAAATGGATACAAGCCAGGGAAAGAGAAAAAAGGCGAGAGAGATAAAACAAAAAAGACGGTGGGGTCCCTTAAGGTTTCATTCTTCCTCATGACTCCTCGACCTCTCCCGCCCTACTAGTGACATTTGCACTTCTCCCTCCTCCTCCCCCTCCCCACCCACCTCTCTCTTCTTCAGCTCTCTGGCCGGCACTTAAGGGAGCCCACCTCGCTTTTTTTTTATCTTTCTCTCCCTCTCTCTTTGGCTTGTATATATTCGGCCCCATTCAGCCTACTGTTTTAAGACGTTTACCCCCATACAGGTGTCAATATTTTCCGCGAGCCGCAGCATATATATATTTTAGTTTTTACAGCAAGCTAAATTTGTAAATTTTTCAATAGAATGTCCTCGGCGAAGCCGGATTTCTTCATACAATGCTGGCTCGCTATCGCTCGCCAGGAAGATATCGACACTTGGATGGGGATAAACGTCTTAAAACTGTTGGCTGAATGGGACCGAATGAATACAAGCCAGGGAAAGAGAGAAAAGGAGAGAAAGATAAGAAAAAGCCGGTGAGCCCCCTTAAGCTGGATAATTCTTCTCTCATTCCCTCCTCGCCCCACCTGCACCCACCTCCCATTACTTTCTATCTATATCTTGTAGTGCATGACAATTACTTACCGTACTATATGTGTAAGTTCCAATAACTTAGTTTGCAATACACGAGAGGATTTTTATAAGGGATAGTACACTCACGCGTACTAAAAGTTGCTCAGGGGTGGGTCCTTCCTTCCCCTACACCACCCTGGGCAGGTGGAAGGGGGGAGTCGGGTCCAAGTCTACCCCCTCCTTCCACCCCCAAACTATCCCCAACTCCCCCACCTTCCTTCCCTAGCTGGCAGTTAGTGATTAGCGACGATTGTTCTCGTGTATTACAAATTATTGTTGAAATATCATTGCACATACTTACAATGGTCAACATTTAAAATATATTAATAATTGTATATACCGTACAGGAGACGCTACAATATAGGTAGCAAATTTCTAATGGTAGTTTTGGGTTCCTATCATCATATGCTTCATATCTATATACTTTTTATCCCCTGGGGGAAAAACAAAACAAAATCTTGGGATTTTTCATTTTTTGTCTTGGGATTTTTTGTTTTGGTCATTAACCCTTATTTAGCGGGCTAGGTGGTCTATTTGACCGTAGCTCCCAGCGTTTTTTTTTTTTTACCCTAAATAGGGTTGTTTCCGTGCTCATTTTCATGCCTAAATAAGACCCAGAGCGTAAAACTAGTATCTATCCCTGAAAGGGCATAAACAGAGCTTTCCAATGACACCCGAACCATCCTTGTACGACCACTGGTTCTCTTGCAACGATCGTGCAACACGAGTGCAAAAACCCTGAAATAAGGTAATTTCCTTACATAATTCCCTGTGTAGCGAGTGAGAAAGGAGGGGGGAAAGTAGAATACAGTTCAGTATGTCCACGGTGGTCTTGGGGAGCGGTCATAGGGTTGCTACGCTCGTCCCACCGCTCAGCTCTCTCTCTCTCAGCAACATTACGTGCTGAAAATGGCGCTCGACAGATGTCCCGCGCCGCCACTTAGGCCAGATTTATTTCATTCGACATATGTTGCGCGCCGCCAGTTAGGGGTTAACCTAACCAAAAAACCTAACCTAATAGCCCCCAAATACATTTAGGTTAGGTTAGGTTAGGTTGTTTGGTTAGGTTAATGAAGAAAAGAAAAGAAAAAAAAAATCCCAAGGGAAAAAAAAAAAAAAAAATCCCAAGATTTTCTTTTTTTTCCCCCGGGGATAAAAAGTATATTGAAATGAACCATATGATGGCTGGCAGTTAGAATTGAAAAGGTTCAGGACTAGTATTTGTGGAAACTGTTTCCCATTTATGATCTGTTCTACCTGGAACAAACTTTCCTCAGAAGTTGTAAACATTTCCTCAGTTGAGCAGTTCAAGAAGACAGTAGATCGTATTTTGCACTCTGTAAAGAGTATAGTGCACTGAAAAATGTCTCTCCTTCCACTTCGAATGTTTCCCCTTTATGAATCGCAAGGTCTTCGAGATACTAAATATTCCTTGTAACTTCTTGTAACTCATATCACACTTTCTACAACCAAGATTTAACGGGTCTGAAAATGGTATATTTCCCTTCATTAGTGTGTGTGATGAATGTTGCCTGCATTCGATACACATAAAGGAGAGTTGATGGTAAAACTGTCTATTAGGATAATCCTATTCCTTATTTGGGGGTTTGTAGAGGTGAGAGGCTGGGATCACAGATAGAGACAGAGAAGGGGGAAGTGAGAAGGCGAGCCCTGCTACTCAAGGGCTCTATACTCAAACCTTAATAAAAGTTAACACCGACTTTGATAGTAATTTATATCAAGTTCTACATTTAATTGATTTAAAAAAGTGTATAGGCCACATAAAATGAAATGCAGACCGTTTATAGTATGTATGGTATTGAATAAATGGGAGAAACTGATTGAAATGATAGACGAAACAATCAGTAACAGTCGCAACACTATTCCAGCCAATCTTTTCCTTCAGGTCTTTCCTTTTATGATATAAAAGCCTGACTGTATGTAATGTGAGAACCTAGGAGTAGATCGTAGAGGGCACGTTGATGGTGAACATCATACTGTATGAGATTGTATTTAATTACGGTATTATTATATTGAAATCACATTAGTCTTAATCGTAGAAAGTAGTGCAATGAGAGAGAGAGAGAGAGAGAGAGAGAGAGAGAGAGAGAGAGAGAGAGGCAGAAGACCACTACAGCCAAGATTCGTGTAACCCACGTTGTGTATAGAAACTCATTTTGATAATACAATTATACAGTATATTGTATATAAATTCCTAATACATGTTAAATGACGGCCATTGTAAGCATGTGCAATAATGGTATAACAATAATTTGTAATACATGAAAACAATCGTCGTTAATCACTAACTGCTAGAGAAGGAAGGTGGGGGAGTTGGGGATAGTTTGGGGGTGGAAGGTGGGGGTAGACTTGGACCCGACTCCCCCCTTCCACCTGCCCAGGGTAGTGTAGGGGAAGGAAGGACCCACCCCTGAGCAACTTTTAGTACGCGTGAGTGTACATGACTTTAATTATTGTGAGGCCATATGATATTTACCTTTGCATTATGTAGACTAATGTTATATACACTGCCCACTAATTGTGTCATTGATGATTCTGGCTTCATTTAATTGGGTACAACATCGTTGTAGTTCTGCATAAATTGTCTTCGAAAATTATTATATATTTCGTTTTCATCTTCCTGTTCATATCACCATTTTATTTTCTCTCCAACTCTACCTTCGGACAGGCTTATCACTCTTCCTTTGCATATTTTATATATGGGAATACTTATACAATGCTAATATGCTGGATACCAGGAGGTGTCGTTGTGCTTTGGGGTAATGTACTGAAACTAAATCATAGCTCAATATTTCATCCCAATAATATCTTCCCATTGACACATTGATATTTATGATTAGGGACTGTAAGATTACCGTTACGAGCCCAGCAGCAAGACTACTCAAACAGTCCTACTTGATCTAGATAGATACTGTACGTACTTACCGTATATAGTCTCTAGCCCATTTTTAAATATGTATTGTAGTCTTTGGTCCCTCAAAATAAATTATGTGTGCACATTAAATACAAAATGTCTAATACATTATTTATTAGAGATTCACTTACAAAAACCACTACTCAATTTTTTTAGAATAACCATACCATAATGCTTCTAACTGTCTCTAAATAACCGAAAATAAGTACTGTATATACGGATCCTGGTTAGAAATAAGAATGTTAAAATGAACTTCGAAAAATTGACAGAATAAATAGAAACACCATTTGAGGAGGAGCACTTTATTGACAACGTTTTGCAGACAGTGACTTGAAGAAGCTATCTGGGAAACGTTATCAATAAAGTGCTCCTCCTAAAACGGTGTCCCTAGAAATAATGTGTCTCTATTATGAAAGCGAAAATTGTCTCCAAATAGTGTCCGTGTGTTTATTTGAAGTGTGTGAAGCTGGTCCGAGTGAGTGAGAGCCCCTTGACCCACAGTGGTAGCTGGGGAGGGGGGGGGGGGGACACACACACATATACACACACAGTCACTCTCTCTCTCTCTCACACGCACACGCACACACACACAGTCACTATCTCTCTCTCTCTCTCTCACACACACACACATATACACACAGTCACCTCCCCGTGGCGTAACTGATAGCGCGTCTGGCAACACAACCAGAAGGTCCCGGGTTCGAGACCCGGGCGGGGAAGAGACATTTGGGCAAGTCTCCTAACGGTGTAGCCTCTGTTCACCTAGCAGTATAAATAGGAACCTGGAATAAGTGGACGAATTTGTGACGTCCCATCTGGGGTTAGTGATCGGTTACAACGTGAGATGGGTATCGTACTGGTCAACCTAAGCTACTGGTCAACCTAAGCCTTCGGGTGAGACTGGTACCGTACAGATTAACCCTAAGCCATCGTTTCCAGATGTCACCAATTGGCTAAAATACAGACTACACACACATCCACAGCCATTCCAACGATACATAAACACTTAACCCTTTCAGACTCATATGATGCAGAGGTTGCCAGATTAGCAATAAGAAATAGAGTTCTCTCACTCTTATAATTACCGTACCTCTCCAAAATTAGTTTTCTGCCCACAGCTAACTCAAAGACAACTGCAGAGGTTGAAGTAACTAAACTAAAGGTTTCTAAATACCCCTGATGGTAACAAAGGCTTTAAAGTATCCCTAATAGGCTCAAAATCGCGTCATATGTCGGAGAGGGTTAACATGCATTTCACGCAATACATTCCCAGTTAAGGAAGCGCGATAATAATGAGCTTAGCTCGCATTGCGTGGATTCCCCTTGACGAACAAGCAAGTGAATACACATACTGAAAGACACGTCACCCACCCCATCCCACAAATGCTCACACAAACAGAAATATGTACTAGAGTAAGCGAATTGGTTGAAAATACAAGCAGATTGAAGCAAGTATGGGATATACTAGAAGATCGTCCGAGAAAAAATAAAAATAAAGATCGTTTATATATATTAGAATATTTGTGTAATTCACTTTGCTTCTCATAACACACAGCTCAACACAGTACCTACAAGTTTTTCAGTAAACATTATATTAATTGTCTTCCCTCAAGTCTAGAAAATAGCTCCGAGTCGTGTAATAATATAATTAATTAACCCACTTTGTACCGTCGACGTCTTTTTCATTATATTCTGGCAACTATTAGACGATTTTATTCAGCTTTGGTAGGATCTGTTGTACCGTAGCTGAAAGGATTAACTGAGATAGCCTTTTAATGGTTAAAGGTCCTTCCTAAACTTAATAAAATCATCTAACAGTTGCCAGAATATAATGAAAAGGACGTCACCGGTACAATCGCGCTAATAAGTGATGTCTCGGCACCAAGCATGTTTTGATCAATAATTGGTATCAGCAATATCTAAGCTTCATTTCTTCATATCGAGTGAAATATACAAACATGTTCCTACACTTACCCACCCTATTCAACATCTGACAGACATTAATACAGCACAGAGCAAGCCAAACGTAATGTCAGCTGGAACATGACTTATTAGCGCGACCGTACAGTAGGCCTATAGTATAACTGTCCCTTATTCTTCTCGTTTACACAATACAACATTGTGGGAATTACATACAGTATAACATAATAACGTATACTAAGGGTAAATCATATCAGGCTGGGTGTTTTGATAAGGAATTACATACAGTATAACATAATAACGTATACTAAGGGTAAATCATATCAGGCTGGGTGTTTTGATAAGGAATTACATACAGTATAACATAATAACGTATACTAAGGGTAAATCATATCAGGCTGGGTGTTTTGATAAGGAATTACATACAGTATAACATAATAACGTATACTAAGGGTAAATCATATCAGGCTGGGTGTTTTGATAAGGAATTACATACAGTATAACATAATAACATATACTAAGGGTAAATCATATCAGGCTGGGTGTTTTGATAAGGAATTACATACAGTATAACATAATAACGTATACTAAGGGTAAATCATATCAGGCTGGGTGTTTTGATAAGGAATTACATACAGTATAACATAATAACGTATACTAAGGGTAAATCATATCAGGCTGGGTGTTTTGATAAGGAATTACATACAGTATAACATAATAACGTATACTAAGGGTAAATCATATCAGGCTGGGTGTTTGATAAGGAATTACATACAGTATAACATAATAACGTATACTAAGGGTAAATCATATCAGGCTGGGTGTTTTGATAAGGAATTACATACAGTATAACATAATAACGTATACTAAGGGTAAATCATATCAGGCTGGGTGTTTTGATAAGGAATTACATACAGTATAACATAATAACATATACTAAGGGTAAATCATATCAGGCTGGGTGTTTTGATAAGGAATTACATACAGTATAACATAATAACATATACTAAGGGTAAATCATATCAGGCTGGGTGTTTTGATAAGGAATTACATACAGTATAACATAATAACATATACTAAGGGTAAATCATATCAGGCTGGGTGTTTTGATAAGGAATTACATACAGTATAACATAATAACATATACTAAGGTGTAAATCATATCAGGCTGGGTGTTTTGATAAGGATTTTGCCGTTCATTATTTTATATACAGTATATTTGTGTCCTTATATTAAGTGAGTTAACCAGTACAGTAATAATAAAGTCAATACACTTCCTTATTCTGGCTTATCTTTTTATGTCTACCTGTTTTAATCTATGTATGTGTCGATCTGTTTGTATGTCTATCTCTGTATCTATATATATTTTTTAATCTATCTATGTGTCGATCTGTTTGTATGTCTATCTCTGTATCTATATATTTGTTTTAATCTATCTATGTGTCGATCTGTTTGTATGTCTATCTCTGTATCTATATATTTGTTTTATATCTATTTTATCTCCGTCTGTTTGTACCTTTAAAGGGTACATTTTGATACACGCTCTAAATCCTTCTTTCATACCGGTACCCATATATTTATACCGTGCAGTTCGTTAATACCCGGATTTACACGAGTTGTTTTTATTATTAATAATAATACCATATTATATACTGTATATTATTACTTGTTTTTATATAATTATTATTTTTTGTATATATTTTGTGTATAGGCCTATATTTTATATAATTGTATTTAGATTCTACTTTTTTATTTATAAATGTTATTATAGTTTATTAATATTTTTATTATTACTATGTTTTGTTCTTTGGGGGATGGGTGGGGGGGGGGGGAGGGGGGTTAGTTATGTTGGCAGTAAGGGGGAGGAGGGTGGAGGGAGAGAGAGGGTGGGTGGGAGGTGTACACACAGGTCCGGTACCGTAGTTGTTGTTACGGTGTGGTGGGATCAAACACCATATATTTCTTTGTTTTGTGAGTTTGTTTTGGGACTGGGGGAAGGGGAAGGTTTTGATGTGTGGGTGTGTGTGTGTGTTGTGTGTGTGTGTGTGTGGGTGTGGGTGTTGTGTGTGTGTGTGTGTGTTGTGAAGGCTATGGGTGTGTATTGGTCCTCGTAGTTTGTGTCAATACCGGTAAGTGTACTAAATATCATAGTTATTATTCGACGATTGTATTGAGATTAGGAAGGGTATTTGGAAGTCAGAGGCTGATTGAGATAGTCTTTACCCTCACAAGTCCCACATATCCTTCCTAAGCTGTATAAAATCGTCTACTGATAGCTGGAATAAACTGACAAAAGGCGTCATAATCTTGAAAGGGTTAAGAAGCTGACAGATCAGATTTGAGGAAAACGAAGTTGAGGGATCTCGCTCGTGTTTTATGGGGTACTCTACACAATGGGCGAGCTCACACAGGCGAACTAGGGCGAAGTCATGTGTTTGGCCCCAATTAGTTTTGAGTTTTTAAGACGTTCGCCCCATTAGTTTGGCTATTTTAAGACCTTTCGCCCCATTTCTTTGTCAATCTTAAGACTTTTTGTGCCATTTAGGAGTCGATTTTTCTTCCTGGTAGGCCAGCAATTTAGGAGGGATCAGCCTTCAGCCGGGGCCTTTTTCTACCAAAAAAGTGCACTAATTTATTTGTTAAGCTTGACGAAGGTCTAGGGAGAACAGTTAGATATTAATATATACCGGTAATAAATATAAAAACAAAACAAATAAAAAATAAATAAATAAATAAATAAACACACAAAAACATTAGTGCATAGTAATAACAATACTACTAATAATGATAATGATAATAATATATATATCCCCTTGATAACCTAAAGTACACTGATAACTATAGTCTATTTTTTCCAGTTGAGGGTAAATTGTCATGTTTCTATCTTTGTTACGCAGCTATAAGGTAGATGTTGTAGCGAAATATGGTGTTAATTATGAAAACATGGGATTAATACGACACACAGCCATAGTGATTTCATATATTTCCATTAAGTATCGATAAATCAGCTACTAAGGGATTCAATTTAGCATCAGCTGGACAGAAATAGACTATAGTATGACGACTCTTATATACTAGTATGTGGAGCTAATGTACCATTCACAGAGGTTACGCTACTCACTGTATATATATAACGCAAATAATAAACACGTATGATATCTTGTACTGGTAAGATTGTTGACCTACTTAAGGGGGGTGACCTGCTGGCTGTTATTTCTGTCCTTTTCTCTCTTTCTCTGGCTTGTATCCATTCGGCCCCATTCAGCCAACTAATTTAAGACGTTTATCCCCATCTAGGTGTCGATTTCTTCCTGGCGAGCGATAGCAAGCCAGCATTATATGAAGAAATCCGGCTTTGCCGGAGAAATTTTTCTATCGAAAAATTTACAAATTTAGCCTGCTGTCAAACAAAAATAAAAATTATGCTGGCTCGCTACCGCTCACCAGTAAAAAATTGACACCTGGATGGAGATAAACGTCTTAAAACAGTAGGCTGAATGGGGCCAAATGGATACAAGCCAGAGAAAGATAGAAAAGGACAGACCAAAAACAGTTCACCCCCCTTAAGGCCAACCTGTAGACAACATAGGCCTATTACATGTAATAGGCCTTGTATGTAAATATCGTTGAAATATATGGGATGATCGCTCTCCCCCACCTCCTTCACTAAAGTAGAGACAGTGTTGGTACAAGGCAGTGTCAAACGAAAACCGAGTTACTTCTGTTTAGTCTACATTATTCTGTATATGCAAAGTTAGAATTGTGGTTTACAATTCGTATTATGTCTTTTGAAGTGATAATATGACCAAAACAATGCTATTTTATGGTAATTAGCCTATATTCCTGGTCACATTATAGTCCGGTCTTAAACCCAAAATGGCCCGCTTTGACACAGGGGATGCGGGGGGTGGGGAGTTTTTGTATAGGTTGTTTGCAAGGGTAAAATTGGTATCACACGACCGATTTTTCCCTCAACTAATTTCCGCAAATCATGTGTCAGCTTGGGAATGGCGCTTATCATAAACAATTCAGGGTCATTATTTACACCTCTCTCTCCAGTCCATTCTAGTCACCAATACCAGTGCTAGGCCTGTATAGTTTCTAAACGTTGCTGTAATAAAGTTGACGTTAACAGGTATAGTGTGATACCCCTTTTAACCCTATTTGGCCCGTGAGGGGTCTTTTGAACCTCCCATGTGATTCATTAGTTTGACATTTTAAGACGTTTCACCCAGTTAGTTTATCGATAATAAGACGCTTCACCCCATTTAGATTTAGATTTTTCCTGGGCGAGCGATAGCGAGCCTGTAACTTAGAAGAAATCGACCTTCGGTCGAGAATTTTTTTCTGTCGAAAAATGTACGAATTTGGCTTGCAGGGGGTCTAGGTGAGTATTATTTGTTTGAAGGAAGTCTGGTTTGTCTAGGGGACAAACTAAAATACGTTGCTCATGGCAAAATACTCAATGATAATGAAATAAAATAATAGGCCAAAAGCCGTTGTTAAATGTAAACAAGCATTGTTTGGTTCACAGTGTTTGTCTATGTTAATGAAGGAGACAAATGACAGGCTGCATACAATTGTTTGCTACAATTGTCGTCATATTTGTTTATATGTATGTAAACAGACAGTATGTAGGTACAGTACCGGTACGGTACAGTACACAAAATGTAAAATGGTTAAATATTGGGTTTTAAGTTATGTAAGTTAGATTAGATTAGATATGGATACATATAATTAGGCTTATAAACGTAAAATGTACACGTCAGCATGCATGGATTTGATATTTATACCGATAAATACAACGTCGCTTGGCTGTGTGTGTGTGTGACAACTTATCTTACACAATGTTATACTCATTGTTGATGATCGAATCTGATATTCTCCTTGCCTTCTTCATATTTTTATGTGCGTTAAAAAACAACACCCAAGTAAATACGGCAGTCGATATTATATGTAACTAGATGGTGGTTCGAGTCCGGCTGGGAATATAATATATATACTGTATATATATATATATATATATATATATATATATATATATATATATATATATATATATATATATATATATATATATAAAAGAGGGAGAAAAGCAAGTAAACTAGTACTTACACATATACAAGTTTGAATAATTACATTCACACACAGTAAGGCTAACACACAAGTAGAAACAACATGCCCGTCCCTGGTCCCTAAGGCGCACACAGACACAGACACACACACACGCACACCCAATGGTCACGGAAAGGAAAGCACAGACCCACACGCAAGCAATTAAATATACATTGGTAGAGACCAGCAACAAGTTACTTTTTTCTTCTCTTACTAGTTGTGTTTCTTTCTTTTCTTATCATTGTTATGTGTTGTGTGTTGTGTGTATATTTATGTTTCTAGTCTTTGTGGCAATTTATTTGGTGTATATTGTTATGTTTCAATGAAGGAGGCACACACACACACACACACACACACACACACACACACACACACACACACACACACACACACACACACACACACACACACACATTCATTCACATATACCGTACATTTAATCATACATATAAACAACATTCACACATAGTCTTTCTCCTCCTCCCCTCCCCCCCCCCCCCTTTACAACACACAATCGCAATTAACCACTTGTGTGTCTCAGAGTTCACCAACAAGTTAGCCATGTTGTAATCATTACCCTGGCACAGTCAATTTAAACAATTCAAGGCCTTGCCCTTGGTACAGCCAGTAATTTAGATGTAAAACTTGCAAATCAAACAAACAAACTGAAACCGCACAATATTAAGACACAGCAACATATAATCACTATGTGCAAATATTGCAATGAAGATTTAGCAAAGAAATACTACGAAATACAATAAAACAAAACAATCTCCTAGAATGTATTGTATATACATCACTCTATGAGCAAAGAAGTTTTCCCGGCAAACTACTGTAGTTGCACGTACAGTATATTAACGTACTCTGACTCTCGTCATATTCAAGGAATTGATCAAATGGTAAGTTATTAAGTCGAGTATCTGTGTGTTTTCATATATCTTATCATATATCTTAATCGTTTAATTTTCTTAATAAGTAACATTGAGGCACCCGAAATCTTAGTCATTAATACTACTATAAATATGTCAATATGTTATGTTCAGTTTACATTGTTCACACTTGCACACAATACCTAAAAACACATACCAGTACTGTATACACGCAAAACTTTGTACACACACACCCACTATCTCTCTCTCTCTCTCTCTCTCTCTCTCTCTCTCTCTCTCTCTCTCTCTCTCACACACACTTAACCACATGTGTGTCTCCGGATTCCCCAGCCATTATAGTCGTTAACTTATACAAACATTATCCTGTTAAAGGCAATAATACAAATTTCGAGAAATGTTGTGGTTTGACATGTATAACCTGTTTTTGTTTTTAAATCGTTTAATTTTCCTAAATAAGTAACCATATGTACTAATCCGAATGTTCATGTGACTCAGTCTGCTACTCCTCGTCAATAATGTTCATGTGACTCAGTCTGCTACTCCTCGTCAATAATGTTCATGTGACTCAGTCTGCTACTCCTCGTCAATAATGTTCATGTGACTCAGTCTGCTACTCCTCGTCAATAATGCCACTTTGTATTTGATTTGATTTGATTTATTTCATTCGAATAATATGATTGTTTAGTGTGTTTATTTGTGTATTTACCTTTTGTTGTTAAATGACTCTCAGCAACACTGTTATGTGCTTGGACAGTCCGGGCCATTAATGTTAATAAGTATTTTCAGGTTGAATTGAAACTTTATTACCGGCAACTATTTACCTAATATTTGCATTTTGGGGGTTCCATTAAAGTGTCCGAGGCTTCGATATGTATAACAATTAATAACCGCGACTGTACACTCTAGGAATTGTATCGTGACCTTAAGTTTTCGAAGCTATCCCGAACTGAATAAAAAATGTTCATTCATTCTTTACCTAATGTTTACGTTTCGGAGGTTCGTTTTACTGTTCGAGGGTTTATATTGGGCCAGGAGTTATATCTTACTCCTGTAGTTAGTTAGTTAAAATGGGACTTCAGAGGCTATCAACTCTATTGGATTACTTAGCCAGCACTCTGTAAATCAAGAATAGCGTCAGGACTGGAGCCCCTCTGCGAAAACTCCAGTCCCTTCACCCCCCCCGTATTTTAGAACCAAACTTAAGTACTTCCCCTAACCCTATATCGAATGAAGATTATACAACTGAATGCTAATTTGTGATAAAGAACTAAACATCATTAAGTATCAGAAAGATCACTATTTGTTTCTGCTTATTTCGTTCATGAATGTTTAGGACAGTAATTAAGTGTTGTTTTAAAATACGGGGGTTAGAGCAAGGTCCATAGTGTATCTATGGACCTTGGGTTAGAGTGTACACCACGTTACGCGCAAGGGAGACACTATTCAACACTAGTCCTACTATTGTGTTTCTTCTCTTGAACGAGTATTATTAAATATGCAAAGGTATGCTGCATGCATATATTTTCCAGTTCTTATGTTGTGTTTTGAAGTGATCAGATAGCCAGTATAATGTATTTATATATTAATACTATTTTACTCCTCATATTCTTTCACTGACACTCTGTTGTACAGAGATTATAATATCAAACATAAATTGTCACCCAATCTAGATGGATTAACCCTATTTGGGCCGAGAGGGATATTCTTGGAATTCTGTTTCGCTCCATTAGTTTGGAGATTTTAAGACTTTTTTCTCCCAATTGTTTTGGCAATAATAAGACACTTCACCCCATTCAGGTGTCGATTTTTTTTTCTGGGTGAGTGTTAGTGAGCCTGTAAGTTAAAAGAAGTCGGCCATGGCCGGGACATTTTCTTAAATGCTTGAAGGGAGCATATTTTAGTTTGAAGGAAGTTTTAGAGGGCGTTTTTGTTAGCCAAGGGGACAAACTAAATTATATTGCTTGAAAATGGCAAATACAAGAAATAACAATTAAACATATCCTAATAACCCACAATACGTTGAACCAGGTAGTGTTAAGATGGAGTCAGTCGAGCACTTCCTCCGAACATTTTCTATCAGTAAATTTGTTATCTGATAGCCTAACGTTTTAGAATTATTGCGTATAGAGATGAAAAAGTAGACTGAAGATAGAGCATTGACCGTTTGCGTGTTGGAGCTGTAAGAATCGATATTTTACGGAATTACCAGCTATAATACGGTTGTAGTGCATTTATATTATATACATAAAATCAAATTCAGCAAACTTACTGTTCCCCAACAACTCGAATAAGTTATGTATTTCGTCTAATTATTAAAGTTTACGGCTCCAACTTCCTTCTAGCCTAAACCACGCTAGTGGTCAATTCTCCATGGTGCAATAGCCCACTTGTGAGTTTTGGGCTATAGAGAAGTTCGAGCTGTAGACATTGATCTTTAGCAGAATTACCAAACTTGTGTGAGCTTTTGATGGGTAGAATGTTTGTTGAATTTGTTTTTACCGTATGTGTTTATTTGTGCACTACAACTGTATTTTAGCTGGCAATTCTGCTGATGTCAGTGTCTACGGCTTCAACTACCTTATAGCCCAAAACTCTTAAGTGGTCATTTATCGTTGGTGTAATCCCTATAAGATTATAATTAATTATCTGCCATACCACACACTTGGTAATGTGTCTGGAAAAAATGATCGTATGACTTCCAATGATCGAAAGCTATATTTTGTTTGTTGATTTACTTACCGGTACCGGTATTATTATTATTTTATTTTTCCGGGCGGAAAATAGTCATGTCCCTCTCTATTATTGAGTTGTGACTGAATGTTAATGATCATGATGACATTTCGTTACTTATGAAAAGAAACTATTATTATCGGCATGATATAGAAAGGTTACACCGGTACCGTCGTCTCTTATTCTGCAATTAGATGTCGGAAATCTACAACTATCGACATAAGATTTTGTTTTGCCCTGTTGAAATGAACATAAGTAGACTGTTATCTAAGTTGTGCAGGGGAAGTCAAGTTCAGTAGCATGCAAGCTTACTTTATATCCAGTTCCGACCATTCCTGTAGCCTATATTATGGCAACAGAAATAGTAGTCAACCTAGCCTAACCTATCCTATCCTTTATATCCACAACCTATTTTAATTTACTACACTAACTTATTCCATACCGATATAAATGAAACCGATTCATGCCAATATAGATGGCCGGAACGAAATTGTGTATGCGTAAAAAGTAAATTAGACAAGGCTGCGGTGTTGGCAGGAGTGGTCAGAAAAAAGGGTGGTTACAGTAAACTAAACTCGCGACCAGTGTTGAATTGAGCGACTATCTCCTAAATCATCAATATATCGGGTTGGCAACAGTGTTATATAATATAGAGTACAGTGGTAGTATGGGGGGGGGGGGGGGGGCTGGTCTGCTTCATTATCATAAGAGGAATCTACTTGAAGGCGTTGTTTATTGCATAGACACTCATGCTCACACTCACACATGTACTGTAAGTGCATTTATATACGGTATATACAACACAGACGGAAGCACACGCACACACATGCAAGCTCGATGGTGCCCACGGGAATTTTAGGTAACACACACACACACACACACACACACACACACACACACATTGAACGGCAAGGCATGTGCACGTTGTATCCCTGTAGCTCTTTCTCCCTTAGTATGTTAACCTCATATGTGTGTGTATGTGTGTGTGTGTGTGTATTACCTAAGATTAACGTGGGCAATATCGTGCTTGCATGTGTGTGCGTGTGTTTTGTGTGTATCGTATATGTAAGCATTTTCCTGTACGTGTTTGAGTATTGATCTCCGCCTATATGTTTATAGCTTATGCACTTATATTTATGCATGGGTGTGCGTGTGTTAATTTGTGTGTATGTGAGTGGTTGTTATTTTTTATGTGTGTGTTTTGTTTCTATGTATGTACGTATGTATGTATGTATTAATCAGAGTCTGCATCTATGTGTTTGAGTATTACTCTCTCTTTGTTATTATAGTTTATGTATTATTGTGTACGCGCGCATGTGTATATATAGTGTGTGTGGTCTGAGCGTGGTCTGAGCGTGGGAACGGTAAGTACCAACAGTGTAATTGTATATCTACGTACATGTGTGCGTCTATTTCAATGTTTAGCTTAAGTACTGTATACTGTATAGTGGTGTGTGCGTGTGTTAATATGTGGAGCCTATGTACTGTAATTAGAGATGTGCTGCTGGTTGTCTGGTTGTGTTTAATGAGTCACTCACACACACACTACACACACACTACATTACACACACACTACACTACACTACACACACACACACACTGCCCTGCACCACACACACACTGCCCTGCACCACACACACACTACACTACACACACACTGCCCTGCACCACACACACACGCACACACACTACACTACACTACACACACACTGCCCTGCACCACACACACACACACTACACTACATTACACCACACACACACACACACACACACACACACACACACACACACACACACACACTGCCCTGCACCACACACATACTCACACACACACACACACACACACATAATACAAACCACTTTAGGGGAGGTGTGGTGGAGTGGTCATGCCACTGGATTGGTAATCCAATGGACCCGGGTTCAAATCCCGATATGTCAATGGGAAGATATTATTGGGATTGAATTTGTGCTGTACCTAGTATCAGTGCATTACCACAAAGCCCCACCGAAATGCCAAAAAAAAAAAAAAAATCATTGTTCCTTGATTAAATAACACTGTATGAATATTCCCATATTCAAATATGTTACAGGGGGACAATGCCTAGTGAGTTCACTGCTCAATAGGTGGCGTTCTGAGAGTGAGGGTCTGAGTCTGGAGGGTGAGACGGTGAAGCACTTGAGCGAAGCAACCGGCCGCTTCAGAGATGGAGCTGCTTCGAGCCATGATGGATGCTAAGCATGTCTCACTCCCCAGACTGGAACAAGACCTCACGGGCTTCACCGTGTTGAGCGGTGGAATGTACAGGCTCTCAGCCTATGCCCGAGAGGGAGTAGTTGGAATATAGAAGAAAAAAAAATGCACTTATTCAGTCTCACTCTATATCTTACTTTACCAATTATACGCTCTATATCTATCTATCTATCTATCTATCTACTATTGTTTATTGACCGTATCTCTCAGTACAAACCCAAACAGTCGGCAGAGAACATTGAGGTTAAAAGGTAAGCATCACTGGAAATACGACCCGGGAGAAATGAACTATATACTGTATACTCTGTTCTAAGTAGGTTGTCCAGAGATCGTGAACTCTAACCTCTGTAACTCAAAAAGGGCCAGAACAAATGGGCTGATAATTACCACACCTATTCCCTGGCTGATCCATTCCAAATGGTAGAAATTTTAGCTCGATTACTCTAGTCGTTTGTGAGCCATAGAGGTTAATGTTCAAGAGTTTTGGCGCACTTACTTGGAACGGGTATGACATGACTAACTTGGGCACATAAGATTATGGGATTGAAATATAATGGGCCAGTCAAAATCTCGGGAAGGTAAGATTTAAGCACTAATTGTAATGGTATTTTATGAAGCTCTTTCTGTTATTAATTGTATTACCAGGTGCTAGTCCTTGGATTGACATGGTTGTGATGGTTACTTACTCAGTCTGTCCATCTTCACAGGCGATTCGTTCACATCTAGCCCTTGCATATTTTATTTATTTAATATAAATTTTTCATAAAAAAAAATCCCCCTTTGAAATACAATTGTACATTTGTCAGTAGGAAAATATTCTTTCTAAAGGCCGGTTCCTCCTAAATGTAAGGCTCGCTATCGCTCGCTAGGAATTTGTCGACACCTAAATGGCACAAGAAGTCTTAAATTGACAAAACAAAATCAGCGAAGTCTTAAAATCGCCAAGCTAAAGAGGTGAACGTCTTAAAATCTCAAAAACTAATAGGGTTAAGCATGAGGGAGAAGGGGATCCAGAAAACCCCCCCGTAGCCCTACCTATATAGGCTAGTCTATTTAATTATAAAGAGTCTAGAAATTATAAGAACATAAGAAAATGGGAGTCTGCAGAAAGCCGATTGGCCTACACAAGGCAGATCCCTGTAATTATGACCACCCCTAGCTTCTAGTAACTCAGGGAGAGCTGGAACTAACGGGCTGTAAATACACACATCTCATTACTGGTCGACTTTTTTCAAATGGTAGAAGTATCAGCCCGATTACTCAAATCCCGACAGTCGGGATTTCTACCCTTGTATTCTTAAAAAGCATAGCTGTTAATGGACGAATACACTTGAAAAAATGGCGTTCGTCTTTAGAAATGGAAATGCTAATCAGTCTAATCTCTGTAAATTGCACTAATTACCACAGTTTTTGGTCGGAGCAGGCGCTCGTCATATACTAAACACTTCAATTTGTGGAGCATGAAAACTTGAGTGTGGGAAACAATTGACATGATTTTAAGAGTAATTATAAGTTTATTTATTTATTTACATATTTTTATTCCAAGACAATCTCAGAAAAGATCAATCACAATCTCTCTGGTTAGCTGGAATAAATGGAAATAATCGTCGTCAGAATAAAAGGTTTAAGTGATGTTTATGCAGATGTTCACAAATTATAGCCGCGGTCGGGTGTCTGCATGCTCATACCTCTCATTGTGTGTGTGTGTGTGTGTGTGTGTGGGGAGCAGATATTAGTACAACATTCAACACTTGAATGACCTACAGTCACATTGAGATAACCAATCTCGGGATGAGTGAAAACAGCGTATGTTCTCTCTCTCTCTCTCTCTCCACCTTTGTTTCACAGTACACCCACACGCATACGCACATACATGCACATGCATTTACACCAACAAACATTTACACGCACATACACAGAAATACACACAAATACATTCACACCTAGCACACACAGTGATTTGCAGATTTGGTAACAGTTATTATGTTAATTTCTGCCAAATGGTTCTTAGACTACATGCATTAAGCTAACACTATCAGTAATGTGATCTTTGGCTCTCACTAGTTACATTTAACACCTTCTCTAGTTGCTAATTTGACATAGTTGTATCTTTGTATTCTAACACGTCCAGCCTAATATTAATAAATTCGTCTAGTGTTAATCAACATGGACAGTGGCACACCGTTCAGAAGGGGTTTAGAGTAATATAATCAACATGGACAGTGGCACACCGTTCAGAAGGGGTTTTGAGTAATATAATCAACATGGACAGTGGCACACCGTTCAGAAGGGGTTTAGAGTAATATAATCAACATGGACAGTGGCACACCGTTCAGAAGGGGTTTAGAGTAATATAATCAACATGGACAGTGGCACACCGTTCAGAAGGGGTTTAGAGTTATATAATCAGTGAGTTCAGAAGGGGTTTAAGTAATATAATCACATGGACAGTGGCACACGTTCAGAAGGGGTTTAGGTAATAATTCAACATTGGACAGTGGCACACCGTTCAGAAGGGGTTTAGAGTTATATAATCCATGGACAGTGGCACACTCAGAAGGGGTTGAGCATTTGTTAATTACTACGTATTTTAGCTCTCAGTAGAAAAATGTATTCAATATAAAAAGGGATTGTGGCAGTCAGAGGGGTACGGTAACTGAGATAGGCTTTACCCATTGCTTCGTAGAGGGTCTTCCAATATCAATAAAATCGTCTAATATCACTCATTAACCTATTTTGCGATCATATAATGTTAAAATATGTGTATTTTTGTTCTTTCCTTTGCTGTACACAATTCCCCGTCAAGGTTATGGACGAACTATTGAGTATCTCCAGCTAAGCAATTATATGATCATCGGTGTGTGTCGCGTTTTATGTCTGATTCTTGTCCACAAAAACATAATAGCTAAATTGATCAGTGTCCTCTTTAGTTTCTCATCTAGATAGTAATTATTCTTTGGGCATTTGATGACTCGAATAGGAAGTGGTGTTGGCAGTCTCAACCCTTTACAATTTTGTGTGTCTCAAAAATAAATAAATAAATACATATATGCATAACTTCTAGACGAAATGTGTGTATTTATCTCTATTGAGTCCCTACCTTGGCATTATTGTATATTCCCAATGAGGGGTTAGGGGGCTGGACCCTCAAAGTTTGACCTGGTAGTATCAACTATTAAAACACCTTTGTATGGACTAACATTAAATACGGTGATTATAGGTAGCGCCAGCGAACTTGACGATAATCTTGACTCCTTAACTTCTTATAACTCGAAATTAATTAAAGTAATCGGGTTGACGTTTCTATAATTTGGGAAGAGTCCACCAGGAAATAGGTGTGGATATTTACAGCCAGTTTGCTCTAGGCCCTTTTGAGTTACAGAGGTCAGGGATCAAGATTATTGTTAAGTTCGTTGGCGCTACCTGTTTTTTGTTTTAGTTATATACCTTTAAGTAGAGTTCTGTGGGTTTTAGATTTTTCGTGGACTCTAGCTAAAGCAACTCCCTGAAATAGACTATAAGGTAATCTCTCTCTCTCTCTCTCTCTCTCTCTCTCTCTCTCTCTCTCTCTCTCTCTCTCTCTCTCTCTCTCTCTCTCTCTCTCTCTCTCTCTCTCTCTCTCTCTCTCTCTCTCTCTCTCTCTCTCTCTCTCTCTCTCAAGACAACTGCCGGTAACTAATTATGTCCTCTATATTTCAGGTGAGAAATGTATGCCGGTTACGATGACGGAGTACGGTAGGTCTGTGGAGGTGACCATTGTACGAGTGGTGAGTAAGACACATGTTGAGTGAGTTTGAGGAGAGTAGTAAGTTTGGTAAGAGACATCCTATGCTGTCATTTCAATATGCTTTTGATTAAGTCCCTTATCATTGGCAGTAGTGTATGCGTAAAATACCTTATCACACACACGCTGTGTTAAACGTGAAATATGTCTCCAAGTATATGTAAAATGAGAAAGTTCTTTAGTAGAGCAGTATAAGGAGAGAGTAGATAGTTATTTGAAAAAAAAAAAAAAAAATACAATGCTAACAACATTTTTATCATACTATACTATATGCAGTCTTTTTCATTATTTTCCCAAGAATATCTCCCTGGATTGGACCGCAAGGTCTTTAACACTCAGAAACCATAGTCTCTAGCCCACTCATACAAATTCCTGGACTTCACCTATTTCTAGTTATGGAAGCATATCTCTGGAAACGAATTTATGAAGAGAATTTTCTATAAATCAATTGCAAAACTATATATACTATTTATTGAAAAGCAAGTTATATCCAAAAATCAATCCGGATAAATATAATTGCATACAGATAAACATAGGGGGTCCACGAATTATCCCGAGTGGGTTAGAGACTATGGTATCCGAGTGTACTATTCATTGACACACACACACACACACACACACACACACACACACACACACACACACACACACACTATGAAACTTATGAATCAATTGAGCTCGTCCCTAGCGATAACAGGGCCCCCTACAATTACCTATTTGTCTCCATTACGGCCCATTGACAAGCCAGGTTTTCTATGGGGGTAATATTGACCACCAGAGACCCTATGATAACAGAGATCTTCCAACCTTAACCATGTTGGGGCCACTCTTGTCATTAGCGTCTGTTTACACTGTCTATTCATACCCATAAGATTCGACAATAGGGATGCAAGATATAAAGTTTGGTCATTGGATCCAAATATTACGTGATGAAAACTAAACTATCACCCAGTTGTTTTAGAATTGTGGCACCTAAATGTCATCCAAATATCAATCTGTCCGGTGTCTTTTACTACAGGCTGTCTCTCGAACACATGCGGGCCTCCCCTCTGTAGGGGGGTAGGGGGATGGGGATAATTTGGCTGCTGAAGAGGGGTACAAGTAGAGGGAATCTCTTTTGACAGGCTAGATTGATTCATAATTTTCATCCGAGTGACTGTGTGTGTGTGTGTGTGTGTACAAAGGAGTACACAGGAAATCAAGCAACAACAGATCTAGTGACCCCTCTACACTGTTTGTCCTCCAAAACACTGAGGATCAAGTGTCCAAACAGTGGTTTAGAGTGAATAAGGGAAAATTGGAAAGGGAAGTACTGCCCTGGAACTAATGTCCATGGCAGGATTAGGAAGTTAGTAGGGGACAAATGGGTTAGTAACATAACACAGTTATAAGTGATCTTTCGTATATCTGGGAAAAAGAGAGTAACGTATTAGTGATATTATTAATATACTGTATATGCAATAATCCTTGATGAATCTGACGGGGGGAATAAAATACGGTAAAGTTATTCATTTACAAACGCAGTCAGTCGCAGGTTTGATGCAAGATATTTGTCTAAGCGATGTTTAAAAGAATCAACGGTGCTGCAGTCTATAACTTCTAGATCTAGGGGAAGCCCATTCCACAAGTTGACAACTCGATTGAAGAAGAAATTCTTAGATTCGTGTGAGTTAAAAGATTTACCAATAATTTTGCAACCGTTTCCCCGCGTGTAATTAGATTGGTCGATAGTGAAGTACTTACTACAGTTCATATTGTCGATGCCTTTGATGATTTTGAACACTTGAATTAAGTTTCCTCTTAAACTGCGCTGGGTTAAAGGAATTATGTTTAATTCTCTAAGACGCTCCTCGTATGGTTTGTGCTTTAGGCAAGGTATCATTTTGGTAACTCTACGTTGAACTCGTTCTAACTTGTCCTATATCTTTTTTGGTAATAAGGGGCACCAGGATTGAACGCAGTATTAGCCAAAAACGAGAGGCGGACCGAAGGAATTGTAAAGAGTTAGGATAACTTCTTTGAATTTATGCTCAAATGACCTGCCTGTAAAGCCAATTATATTGTTTGCCTTCTTAACAACTTTTGAACATTGTTGACTCGGTTTTTAGGTTACTCGATATTGTTACTCCCAGATCGGTTTCGATGTCTACAAATCTACACTCTTAAGCTGAGTGCCATTCATCGAATAGTTTGCTTTCTCATTTCGGTATCCGATATGGAATACTTTATATTTATCCGCATTGAAACTCATTTGCCAAATTTGGGCTCAATATGACAACTTATCTAGATTGTGTTGCATATCGTCAACTTGTTCTTTTGAGAGTACGCTATTTGTAATTTTTGTAATCGCAGCAAAACTTTGAGATTGTACAGGTGAGACCCTCATCTAGTCGTTGAGGTAAATTAGAAAGAAAATGGGTCCTAGTACCGATCCCTGGGGTACCCCGCTACTTACATTGGTCCATGTAGATGCCTTACCGTTTTATGGACTACTCTTTGCTTTCTGTCGCCTGAGCCAAATTTTGTATCCATTTCGAACACACCGTCCTTGTAAATCCATGCGGTTTTAGTTGTTAGCAGTAAACGTTTAGAGGGCGAACTTGTTTTTTGTCAAAGGCCTTTTGAAAAATCAAGGTTATAGGCTATAAATCTATCTATCACACTTTACTCCCATCATGAGAGTTTGAGATATTCGTGAAAGAACTCTAAGAGATTTGTTCAAGCAGGGAATGTTTGTTACGAAAGCCGTGTTGAGTATCTGTAAGTATGTTAGTTTTCCTCTAAGTGATTACGAGTCCTGTCTCGTTATTGAGTGTTTCTAGCATTTTACACACAACTGAGGTTAAGCTAATGGACGATAGTTACTGGGTAGGGGATTTGCTTGCCCTTTTTTGAATATCAGGTGTACGTTGGCTAGCTTGCACTGATTAGGCATAGTTCCGAGACTGCGCAAGGATTTATTGAATAGCAATGTCCAGAGTGGTGTTGGAGAGCTCATCCATCAGCTTCCTGTAGAAAACTAGGTGTAAGATTGTATCAGGGTCCAGGCGTTTTAAAGCACCTGTAGTTATCCTAAACATTCAATACTGTCTCTCTCTGTAATGGTGATTATGAGCTTAGAAGCATCAGAGATTATCAATATGAAATCGGACGATGCTGGAGAGAGAGAGAGAGAGAGAGAGAGAGATGGGAGAGAGAGAGAGAAGAGAGAGAAGGAGAGAGAAGAGAGAGAGAGAGAGTGAGAGACGGAGAGGACGACGACACGATGTGATGAGAGGAAGAGAGAGAGAGAGCGAGAGCGAGAGATGAGAAGGAGAGCGAGAGATGAGAGAGGATGAGATAAGAGAGAGAGGAGTGGGTGAAGGAGCGAGGGAGAGAGAGGAAGATTGGAGAGATAGATGAGAGAGAGAGAGGACGATGAGAGAGAGGAGGAGAGATACTATAGAGAGATATAGCATTGTGGTGTGTGGTATATCTTAAGTATGAGACAACATACTGTATAAATGTTATCCATGCTAGGGTTGTCCAAACCACACATCAACGTGCGTTACAACCTACAACATCTATAGGACCCTATATCCCGTTGTCTTTTTGTTTGTTTTCCCAGCTGACGGAGTTTGTCATGTCACCAATTTAATTAACCCCTTTTGTACCGCAGCGTCTTTCTAATTTTCTTCTAGCTATATTTAGACGATTTTGTGCAGCTTGAGAAGGATCTGGGGTAGTAGAAAGGGTTAAGTGAGATAGTTTGTGGCCTTTTAAATGGGTAGCCGTCCTTTCCTAAGGCTGAATACCAAATCGTTGTAATATGTTTGCCAGAATATAAATGGCACCAAACAAAAAATACGTCTCCGGTACAGAAGGGGTTAATCAGCAATTACTACGATTTTGAAGCAAAGGATGTTCTTAATTATGAAAACTTGGCATTGATATGACGCAGAGACAAATAAATTATATATATTGGTCTATTAAATAAGGAAAGATCAGCAAACAGACCGACAATAGGTGTATGTATGAATGTACTGTATGTAGAATGTGAATACTTATGGGTGTGTATAATATTACATTCATTGTTCTCCACGTTCGATGCCATTCAGTATACGTACACTGTAAAACATCAAAGGTAGGAACAAGTACAGTATTATCAAGTAGTTGGTATATTGATAGTTAGTTACCTGTCTGCCCTTATAGTAGATTGGTATATTACTACCAATATATCTTTATATACGTAGGTAGGCTATATTATTATGGACACTCCAATTACCCATTTTGTATGTCCTTTAAACCTATAATTTTTGACAGTGAAATATATTGTGTTCAAGTATCAAACTTTTAGATTACTTGCTATTATAGTGGTTGCAGTATTACCCTGAGAAGCGTTAACACTTTTATGTGTATATTTTTCACGAAAGAAAAATATAAAAAACGAGTATTCGAAAAATCACAGTAAGAGTGAGTGAGTGAGTGAGTGAGATCTATGAGTTGAGTGGATAAGTGGGCGACAACTAAACTAGAACGACAGTAAAAGGGCGGATGGGAGAGCAAGATTTGCGAGGAATGTACGGACCATGTGGGAAAGAGGTTAAAAACACACACACATTTTATTGGTATAAACTATAAACATTGGACGATACGAAAGTGCACAAGTGAGGAATAAGATAATGTTATCTGGTGTGTGAAGATAAAGTTAAGTAACTGTAATCAACATGATCATGCATATCACGGTTCACTGCCTCTTGTATATAGTCAAGAGAGGAGATAACGATGGAGAAACACATTTAAGAAGGGAAGATATTTTGAAAGAAAATATAAATGTAGATGTGGGAAAATATCTATAGTAGCTACAAACGAAGGAATTAGGGTCATTTGGGGGGGGTCATCACAGAAAAACCTCTCACACGATTTGAAAACAGAACGAACAGAAAATCTCCCTTACACAAAGTACCTGTAAACATTTTAGAACGATATTGGTCGTGGGTAATTTAGATTGAAGTTCAAGTGTATTTTGTTTTATATGTAAAGTAGTAGCCGCTTGTAGTTGTATATAATCGATATAACCCCATCTCCAACTTCCAACTCTACAACAGGTGCTTGCTGAATTCAAACTGAAGCTAGGTATACAGCATATATACTGTATATAGTAAACAGTGTGGAGAGAGAGAGAGAGAGTACAAAGGAAATCAAGCAACAACAGGTCTAATGACTCTTCTAGGCTGCTTGTCCTCCAAAACACCGAGAATCAAGTGTCCAAACAGAGAGAGGACCGAGGCAGACGGAGCGGAGGAGTAGGTGAGAGAGGGAGAGATAGAGAGATAGAGAGGAGAGATGAAGAGAGAGGTGATTGAAGGATGAAGAAGAAGAGTGGACTAAATATTCTAACTAAACTAAAGGAGATAATAAAGAGTTGTGTTAAGGGGGTTGGTCATTATTATTAGAGGATGTGTAAATGTAGTAGAGAGGATAGAAGAGTGTGTGGGAATTAACTTGGTGAACTTCTCACGCCAGAGGCGGAGGAGATACCGCCAGTACAGTGCAAGAACAGGCCTTATGACCACTAAGATAAATATGAAAACAGGAGTAATAACTGTTGAACATATAATAATAGATTGATACTTGTAAACAGTGTAGATAAATCGATGGATACACAAAGTTATATACAGTAGATTGATAAACAATTGCAGATTTTTTAGATGAGTGCCAGGAAGGGGTAGTTAAAGGGTCTCTGCATAAATTAAATATATTACTATATCTATAGATATATATATATAGTCTCTTAGATATATACCCGGGATATATATAGTAGCAGAAAGATTAGCAAGAAGTTAAGCCGCGCTGCCGCCCGGGGGAAACAAATTTGAAGTGGGTGGGGCTCTCCCCCAATACCTTCTCACCGCGCTGCCATCGAGTCGCCGATCTCCCCCTCATCCCTCTCCTCTCTTATATATCTCATCTCCGATCTCTCTATCTCTCTCCTCTCTCTCTCTCAAATCTCTCCTCCTCGTCATCTCTCAATCGTCTTCATCTCTCTCTCTCTCTCTCTTCTCTCTCTCTCTCCTCTCTCTCTCTCTCTCTGCCCCTCCTCCCTCGGCTCGTCTCTCTCCTCCCTCATCCTCTCACTCTCCCCATCATCCTCCTCTCTCTCTCAGCTCTCTCTCTCTCGCTTCCGCCCCCCCCCCCCCCCCCCCGCGCTTACAACCTATTCGCTGGCCCACAACTAGTATGCATGCCAAGTATGTTCACCTACCTATGTTCACACTATGTGAGAAGTTTCGCCACTCTTGCTAGTGGGGGGGACACCGAAGAGGCGCAAACCAGCCCTTGCGTTGTTGTTTGAGAATTGGGCAGCAGCAACTATTCGAAGAGGTGGAGCGCACCCTTGTTGAAGGATGGGCTCGTCTTTGGGCACTTTTGGTAGTTCGACATCGAGAAGCTCTCATTGAAGCTGTCTAACGAGACACCTCTCATGTCTCTCCACCTCGCCGCGGGAGGTTTGTTGAAGAGACGTGCTCTCCTCTATGTGATAACCAGACCCTCTCTGCAGAGAGCCCATAGCCCCTGCATTTATAATCCTTTCGGGATATCGCATTCCCCAGCCTCTTCCTATCATTGAATTTCATTGCTATTCTAGGTGTATGAAGATTTGGTACAAAACCCTCTGGGCCGATTTTCCAAAACGTATTATAATTATTAAGTATCGGTACCTTCTACGTTCCAACGAATGACAGTTTGAGTTTATTTTAAGCGTATCCCAATAGTGTAACTGTTTTTACTGATTTTAGATGTGAGGTGAAGTTTCCTTTGCACACTTTTTCTAAGTCATTAATTTCACCTAATTTGGTGTGGGGATGTTAATACGTTACAGTATTCTAGCCGCGGTAGCACCAGGGATTTGAAAAGTGTTATCGTAGGCAATTCACCGCGAGTTTTAAATGTTCGTAGAATCCAACCTGTTAGCCGTTTCCCAGCTGCAACTTTGACCTGGTTATGTTATTGAACTCCCCCTTTGAAATCTTTTCCCCCAAAATATTTTCCAGACTTATCACCCCAAGGTCCTTTCCACATTGTCTTTACGTTCTATTATGTGATTGGATTAGTTATATAACTTGTGCTCTCTTTAACGAAATCCTTATCTCCATATCGTATTAATTGAAATTTGTCTTCATTAAACTGCATGTTATTTTCCCTGGTCCACTGGAACACCTTATTTATGTCCTCTTGCAGCCGGCCCGTGGGCTCTCCATTTTGAAAACTGAGGGAGTGAGGGGTGGGGGCTAGCCCCCCCCCCCCTCCCCCCCTCCGCTTAAAACGTATTCAAGCACTCCCTTAGTATGCATGCCAAGTATGGGCTCTCCATCATGAAAACTGAGGGAGTTGGGGCTGGCGGAAAGTGAGAGTAGTGAGTGTGAGAGAGAGAGAGAGAGAGAGAGAGAGAGAGAGAGAGAGAGAGATGAATGTGCGAGTGAGTGTACCAGATGGTGATGGAGTGATAGAAATCGGGGTGCCGTGACCTCCAAAGGGGAGTGAGTGACGGCAGTTAGAGTAGCTACTAAAGGACCTTAATACTAGTTTTAGACATAAGCATGGGAAGGTGTTTACTTTCACCTTCGACAATGAAATGTGAGAAAAGGAGAGACAGACAAAAAATTGATGAGTGAAGGGACAGGATGAGATAAATACTTTCAGACAAGAGGACTGACATTTATATCGAATTATTGGGGTTCACTTGTCTATGTCCACTCTCTCGTTAATATCGTATGGGGTCTTCTTTCACTCTAACAATAACCTCCGCTCTTAGTTTCCAAATGTTTTTTCTTCTCCCAGGTATTTAATATGATTCACTTATTCCAGTACGGTACCCTCCCTAAATAATTCCCATTTACTGTAGATTCACCAGCATAATTTGTCCTTCCCCCTTTTCATTAGGATACATCTCATTACTAAGTTAATTTTATCCTCGTATATTTTAAACTTCAGTCACAAATCTTCCTATTTCTTAGTGCATAATTACCAACAAGTTAATTGTCTTTATATGTCTTCCTATCTTTCATTTTCACACACTTGTTCATCTTCTGCAACCATTTTTTCGGTTTGAACAGTTGGCAAGATTTCCAGCTGGCCCAGGGCTTCTTATAGTTATGATATTTAAGCTATTTACAAATATACAAAAGAAATGTAGAAGACAGAAGTTAATAAACTCGTGGGTAGGTTCATGTTTTGTTTACCATTACTTTACTTTATTACTCTATAATAGCATAAATTCAATTAGCACTGGGCCAGTAGGAAATCACCAACAAGTTAAATTTATCCATATTTCTTCCTATCTGTCATCTTTCACACACTGCAGTATAATGTTCTGCTACGATGCATTCGGTTTGCACTTTGACTCTGCACCTAGATCTTTGCCCTGAACAAAAATCCCCCGCCCCCCTTCCCAATCATCCCCTCCAGCCACCATAGCCATACCAGCCACGCCCCAGATCCCATCACTTGATCGTATCACCGTAGCTACACTCACACGTTGTAGGTTTGTTGAAGGTATGAACAGGTAATGAAGTGTCCATAATAATATACCCATAAAGAGGTATATTGGTACGGTAGTTACCTTACCTTAGGTTACCTTAGGTTGTGTTCGCCACTCTCCTAGCAGCACCGAGGAGCGCGTCGCCCCTCGTTGTGGGTTGTGCATTTGGTGCAGCAGGGACTGTTTGAACCGAGACAGCCCCGCTCCCTTGCTAAGATGGGCTGCGTCTGGCACTTTTTGACAGTTCGAACATCGAGGGCTCTCTGAAGTGTCTCTAAAGAGACTGCCCCGCATGTCTCTTACTCCGCTCAGTGGGAGTTTGTTGAAGAGACGTGGGCCTCTGTGTGATAACCAGCCCCTCTCGCCAGAGAGCCACATAGCACCCCTGTTATTCGAGCCGGGGGATATTTGCATTCCCAGAACTCTCCTATTCACTGAATTTCATGACTATCGAGTAGTATGTAGGTTTGGTACATAAACCATCTGCGATTTTTCCCCGTGTATATTATTAGGTAACGTTCTCTTCTCCGTTCCCGCGAGTACAGGTTTCAGTGCTCTTAAACGATCCCAATCGTGTAGCTGTTTTTACCGCACTTATATGCGAAGTGAAATTTATTTGTACACTCTCTAAGTCATTTATTTCACTCTGCTTTGTATGGGGATGTTAATACTCTACAGTATGCAAGCCACGGTAGCCACTAGGGATTTGAAGAGCGGTATCGTAGGTAATTCACCGCGTGTTTTAAATGTACGCAGAATCCAACCCGGTAAACGTTTCGCAGTCCGCAACTTGGACCTGATTATGTTCTTTGAACAACAATTTTTCAGACATTAACACCCCAAGGTCTTTCACACTGTCTGTTTTTTTCCGTTCTATTATGTGGTTAGATTTTGTTAGTGTAGTTTGTGATCACTTCCAACGCCATTCTTTTCTCCGTACCTTATTCTTGGAATTTTTCTTCATTGAATTGCAATGGGTTGTCCCTCCTGGCCACTGGGCCACTGGGAACACTACATTTATGCCTTCCTGCAGCTGGCACTTGTCCTCTTGTGTTGTTTACTCTCTTGCTTAGTTTTTTGGTGTCATCCGCAAAAGACTCCACCGTACTGTGTCTTGGGTTGGTATCTATGTCGCCAATTATAATGAGGAACAGAAGTGTGGCTAGCACTGTTTTCCTTGGGGCACTGAGCTTTTTACAAACATCCGAAGGCTCAGATGTGACTTGGTTTGACTGCTACTGCATTGTTTCCGGTTTACGTGGAAATGATATATCCACCGTCCGATTTTTCCCGTTATACCTTTTGCTTTTAATTTGTGGGCTATTATACCATGGTCACATTTATCAAATGCCTTAGCAAAATCGGTGTAGATGACATCAACATTTTTCTTTTCTTCTAGCGCTTTAAGAATGTTGTCATAATGTTTCAAAAGTTGTGAGAGACCTGATCTTCCCGCTCTGAATCCATGTTGACCGGTGTTGTGTAGTTCATTTGCCTCCATGAAAGCTGAGATTTTGCTTTGCAGGACTCGCTCGAAAACTTTAATGGTGTGGGAGGTTAGAGCTACCGGGCGGTAGTTTTTTGGTAGTGCTTTACTCCCTCCTTTATGCAGTGGGGCAATTATTGCGCTTTTTAAGCTATCTGGTATATAATATACCCATCTAATATTATAAGGTAATATAAGGATTAAAATGTAAATCACTATTAGTATACCCAACGTTTTAATTATATACTTGTTTTATATCTTTCATTTTTACAGTGTATCACAAATTAATACATAAATATATATATATATATACAGTATATATATATATATATATTTATATATTTATTGATAATATGTGTACCGCCTTGGTTTACTATTATTTAATGTGTATATAATATGTTTGTTATATATTTTAAGTAGCAGAAGAAATCTACTTACCCATTAACGTTTTTTGTTGTAAATATGTGTTTAAAGTAAAATACTAGGCAGAGTAACATGTACAGTCGAGGTTAATAAGTGTTGTCAGATATTTCACAAAGTTTCGGACACTGACTAATACTCTGAGGGATAAGCACTTTTCCCAGTTCCTATAAATATACCAATAACGCTTGTTGAGCGAAAACCACTGGAATCTATGACAACACTTAATAACCTCGACTGTACACTCGGATACCATAGTCTCTAGCCCACTCATAAGAATTGGTGGTCATTGGTCTCCCTATGTTTGTCTGTTGTTGTTGTTGTTGTTGTTCCCCAAGCTGCCTGGCCGAACAACCCCAAGGCCCCGAGCAATTCCAAGGCCATAACCGAGCGCCCCCACAGAACCCTCCCTGCCGACCACAATAAAGCCTAGGTGACCGAAGCCACTCCCATGGCGGCGATCTGAGGAGGGTGCGGAAACGCCTGGGAAACCAAAGCCCCACCCAAGGCCCTGTGCCCCTACAGCAATTAGAAAGAGACAGTTGAGGGGCATGGGAAACATGTGACGCTTTGGCTTCCAATCTTGGTAGATTGGGGGGGTCAATCCCCGGAAAAGGACGTCCGGTCCCCTTGAGATCTAGAAAATATATAAGTTAAAGGAACTGTCAGAGTAAGCGAGGGTTATGGCAGATATCGCTCAGTTCTCACTCTGATAGGACCAGCCCATCACCACATGACCGATAAAACCCAATTCCTCTCAGCATCAGCTAGGAAAGGCCCTAGAAAGCCGCCTTTGGCGGGGGGATAGCTCCCCTATTTCAACCCCTTTCGGGGTCGGGCACCCGCCCGCCCCCGGTTGGGGGCGACAAAACAAACAAAATAGAACTTGTTTTTCATTAAATAGTATACAGTATATAGTTGTGTTATTGATGCATAGAAAATATACATGAATTCGTTTTCAGATATATACTTCCATAATTAATAATAAGTGACGTCCACGAATATTTATAAGTGGGCTAGAGACTATGGTATCCGAGTGTACCTCTATATTACGTTATAATACTACAGCGTACATACATAGTGGTGCGTGTTTGGTTCAAGGTGACTTCTGTGACCGCCTGGGCTGCTCACTACACTGTAAATATTGAGTATGTAGGCTATAATAAAGCACATACCCTCAAACAATATTGGTACTACACATTATAATAGTGTTAATTTGAACATGGATTAGAAAGATTCACTGCCCATCCAGACCCACTTTAATGTAAATGTGAACATTTTTCGTTAGAAGAATGTCCCAGTGAAGGCCGATATCCTGTAAGTTACAGGCTCACTATGGCTCGCCCAGAAGAAATTCGACACCTGAATGGGGTGAGATGTCTTATTATCGCCTAACCAA
>CM064521.1:15495279-15675279 GCA_032716605.1 Paralithodes platypus
ACCACTCAATTTAGGATCCGTCCTATCCGACCCTCTTGCTTCTTGGTTAGCACATTTTTCACAGTTGTGTTGGCCATCCATCCACTAATGCCTTCCCTAGGTAAGCTATGGATCTATCAGGTTTACTCCTAGACAGGTTGCCAACCCTGACGAGTCCCATCACCGGATTTGTGTATAAGGTTGTTCCACTAGATGACAGTTGCCGACCCCTCTCTTCCGTCCTCCCCATATGTCCTCTCTTCCCCAACCCTTCCTTCCTATTACAGTCTCCAATCTCCTCCCCTTTCCTCATCCCCAATGTTGTTCCCAACCCTTCCTCCTACCCTCAACCACATTATAACTACCCTTTTTCCCTACCGACCCTAATCTTCCCTTTCCCTTCTTCATCTTCGCCCCCTTCCTCATCCAACCCCATTATTCTCCTCTCTTCCCCTCCTCTTCCATACATCCCCCCCTATATTCTTCTTCCCCTCTTCGTTACCACATCACGGATTCCTCTTTCCCACGCCTTACCCCTACGTCTCCCATATATCCTTCCCCATCTTCCTTACTAACCCCGCATATCCCCTGTTCCCCAACATATCGTTCCTCACCCTCTCCCATGTCCCCATTCCCTCTTTCCGCCCCCCTCTTATTCACCAACTCCATATCTTCCTTCATCCACCCATATCTCCCCTCTTTCCCTCCCCTTCCCTACATGACTGATGACCGAATGGAGTGGGAGTGATGAGGTAGAAAAGAGGTTGCCATTTATATTAATTACTCTTCTGTACCAATCCCAAATCTCCGCTATTCACTTCCTCCTATCCTCTCCCCCAAGCTTTCCTTCCCAACCATCCCATATTCCCTCTCTTCCCTTCGTCTCTCCCTACCCTCCACCCTTGTCCCAACTCCCCATATCGCCTTCCCGTCCCCTTCTCTTCCCCTATCCTCTCACCCCACTGTATCTTCCCAACTCTCTCCGATCTCCCTCTCTTACTCCCTCCCATGACTGGATTCCCTCTGTACCTGCATCTCACTCTGACACGTTCTCACCAGCTCCGATTCTTCCGCATCCAAGTTTTAACTGCTCTGGACCAGCATGAGTTTCCCTCCATTTTACCATACGCTGTGTTCTTGTGTGTGTGTGTGTGGAGTGTGTGTGTGTGTGTGTGTATCAGTGTGTTTCAGTGTGTTTGTGTGTGTGTGTGTGTGTTTTGTTTTTGTTTTTTTCCAGTGTGTATCAGTGTGTGTGTGTGTTCACATGGGGAAACGTCTTTGCCCACTCTTTTTCTAAGCAAACATATATTTCCCTTGTTAGATCCTGTGCATGTATATTTATGTCAATTTACTACTAACACCAACTCACTTCTCTCTTCTAAAACACCAACACACAAACACACACACACACACACACACACACACACACACACACACACACACACACACTCTCTCTCTCTCTCTATCTCTAGCCATATCTCTCTCTCTTTCTCCTCCATACAGATAGAGAGTTGGCTTTCACATGGGAGACAGAGTGATATGTCTTCAGTTAGTGGTGAAACGATGATCTCTCCTCCTCCCCTGCTGGTTCTCCTCCTCCCCTGCTGGTTCTCCTCCTCCCCTGCTGGTTCTCCTCCTCCCCTGCTGGTTCTCCCTTTCTACCATGCTCGCTTCTAGCCCTACCCATGCTGCTTCTCCTCATACACTGCTGCTTCTCTCATCCCCTGCCTGGTTTCTCCTCCTCCAATGTGGGTTTTGGTCTCTCTCCCATGCCCATGGTTCTAATCCTCCACTGCTGGTTTTTTCTCCTACTCCCCTGCTGGTGTCCTCCTACCCTGCTGGGTTATCATCATCCCCGGCTGGTTCTCCTCATCCTCTGATGGTTTCTCCTCCTCCCTGCTGGTTTTTCTCCGGTTTACTCCTCCCTGCTGGTTCTCATCACTCCCTGCTGGTTCTCCTCCTCCCCTGCTGGTTCTCCTCCTCCCATGATGGTGATCCCACTCCCCCTGCGGGTCTACTCCTCCCCCTGCTGGTTTCTCCTCTCTCCCTGCTGGTTCTCCCCTCCTCCCATGAGGGTTCTCTCCTCATCCACTGCTGGTTCTCTCACCCCTGCCTGGTGTTCTCCTCCTCGCCTGGTGGAACCCCTCCTCCCCTGCTGGTTCTCCTCCTCCCCTGCTGGTACTCCTCCCCTCCTCCCGGCTGGTTCCTCCTCCTCCCTGAGGTTCTCCTCCCTTGCTCCTCCCCTGCTGGTTTCTCCTCCTCCCCTGCTGGTTCTCCTCCTCCCCTGCTGGTTCTCCTCCTCCCCTGCTGGTTCTCCTCCTCCCCTGCTGGTTCTCCTCCTCCCCTGCTGGTTCTCCTCCTCCCCTGCTGGTTATTCCTCCTCCCCTGCGTGGTCCTCCTCTCTACCCGATGGTTTCCTCCTCCTCCATGTGGTTATCATCCTCCTTCCCGCTGGTTCTCCGCCTCCCAGCTGGTTCCTCCCCTGCTGGTTCTCTCCTCAGCCATGCTGGTTCTCCTCCTCCCCTGCTGGTTCTCCTCCTCCCCTGCTGGTTCTCCTCCTCCCCTGCTGGTTCTCCTCCTCCCCTGCTGGTTCTCCTCCTCCCCTGCTGGTTCTCCTCCTCCCCTGCTGGTTCTCCTCCTCCCCCTACAATTATTCATGTTATTTGTTTAAGTTTTAGTATGTTCTCTAGACCTCCATCAAAATTCAAATAACACCCCCTAGACCCCCTTTCAAGATAAATTTGTACATTTTTCGGTAGAAAAATGTCCCGGCCGAAGGCCACTTACTCTTAAATTACAGGCTCGCTATCGCTCGCCAAGAAAAAATCGACACCTACTGTAAATGGCACGAAAGGTCTTAAAATTGACAGCAATGGGGTGAAAGTTCTTATAATCGCCAAACTAATGGGGCGAACGTCTTAAAATATCAAGAGCAATGGGGCTAAACATGAGGGAGAAAGGGGTTCAGAAAAAAATCCCTCAAGTGGAAATCTCCCCTTAACCTTTCTAATCAAACGACGCCTTGTGAAGTATGTTGTAGCTGCCTTTGGACGAGGGTACTTGTTCAACACTTAGAAAGGATCTGTTAAGAGTTTTGCTTTTAATTCGAGATCCTCTATTCATCGGATATAATCATTTGAGTAATTGATAAACAAGAACAACAGCTGGCAGTGTCATAATTAAGGATAAAAGTCGTCGCCTGATGAAAGAAGTTAATGTTGTATTGCCAGTAATACCTGTAGCAGTGAATGTATGTTGTAACACTATCCTGCAATTAAGGGAGATATCCACTTGAGGGATTTTTTTCCTTGACCCCTTTCTCCCTCATGTTTAGCCTCATTGCTTTTGATATTATAAAATGTTTGCCCCTTTAGTTTAGCGATTTTAAGAACTTTCACCCCATATTAAGACCTTTCGTGCTATTTAGGTGTCGATTTTATCCTGGAGAGCGATAGCGAGCCTGTAATTTAAGAGGAACCGGCCTTCGGCCGGGAAATTTTTCTACCGAAAAATGTACACATTTATCTTGAATGGGACTCCAGGGGGTGTAATTTTAAGGTTGATGGAGGTCTAGGGAACAAACTAAATACCTCTCCTTAAGCTCTCATCACATGGTTGTAATATGGCTTTATATGTTGTGCCTTTGTATCTATTAAGTCAGGTGGCCCAGTTCCTGGTCCTTTACGTACCTTTTTAATGTGTAATTGGTGCATAATAAACGTATCGAATCTAGCCTTCTGTGTTAAGGGGAGGTTTCCACTTGAGGTATTTTTGTTTTCGAACTTCCTTCTCCCTCATGTTTAGCCCCATTGCTTTTGAGATTTTAAGACGTTTGCCCATTAGTTTGACGATTTTAATAACTTTCGCCCCATTTCTGTCAATTTTAAGACCTTTCGTGCCATTTAGGTGTCGATTTTTTCCTGGCGAGCGATAGCGAGCCTGTAACTTAAGAGGAATCGGCCTACGGCCGGGAAATTTTTCTACCGAAAAGTTTACATATTTATCTTGAAAGGAGGTCTAGGGGATGTAATTTTAAGCTTGATGGAGGTCTAAGCAACACACTAGAAACTTCCCTTTAACAGCTTCTGTACCGCGAAGTCTTTGTAATTTTATTGTAACTATATTTAAAATATTTTGTGGTTCATTTTTTGGGCGATTTTTGCATGTATTCATTATGTTTCTAGTTTCCTCCCTAGACCTCCATCAAATTAAAAAAAAAAAAAAAAACATCATTAGATCCCCCTTCTAGATTAATTTGTACATTTTTCGGCAGCAGGTCTTCCAACAGGTCTCCTGGCTGAGTTCGCCAGGGAAAAAATCGACACAAATAGCACGAAAGGTCTAAATATTGACGACGAAATGGGGCGAAAGGTCTTAAAATCGACTAACTAATGGGGCAAACATCTTAACATGTTTACTGAAAAGTAATGCCAGGGCTAAACATGAGGGAGAAAGTGGTTCAGAAAACCGGCCCCATCCCCCCTTAAGAAGGATCTGTGGTATAGTCCAAAGGGTGGTTAAGTGAGATAGTTCGAAGCCTTTTAATGGCTGGAAGACCTTTTTAAACTGCATAAAATCGTCTAATAGTAGCCAAAATAAAGTTAAAAAGACGTACCCGGTACAGAAGGGGTTAACCCCCCCCCCCCCCCTCCCCTGCTGGTTGTCTGTCATTCATGTTTTGCTTTAGAATTATTAAGGTCCCGTCTCTTAAGGGGAGATTTTCACTTGAGGGATTTTTTTCTGGACCCCTTTATCCCTTATGTTTAGCCCTATTGCTTTTGAGATGTTAAGACGTTTTCCCTAGTAGTTTGGACATTTTAAGACATTTAGCCCCATTTATGTAAATTTTAAGACCTTTCGTGCCATTAAGGTGTCGATTTTTTCCTGGCGAACGATAGCGAGCCTGTAATTTAAGAGCAACCGGCCTCCGGCCGGGAAATTTTTCTACCGAAAAATGTACAAATTTATCTTGAAAGGGGATCTTGGGGGTGTAATTTTAAGCTTGATGAAAACGTAGGGAACAAACTAAATACCTCCCCTTAATGTGTACAAACTGTCATATCTTGTAGAACCTGCCATATTTCTGACAATGCTCACTGTCTCGTGTACCGTATATCATGTAAGATGAAGTTAAAGTATCCATGACCACGAATTTACTGTATGTATGTATGTATGTATGTATGTATGTATGTAACGTCCACTCCCCCAATGGTATGTGCTATTATGGAATGCGGATGAAGCGGAGGATTGTGTTTTAATGAACACTCTTGTTATGATCGTTGTCGTGATGATGCAGAGAGGACACCATTAGCCCTGTTGGTCGTGTTGGTGCTTCTGGGAGGGCTCGTTCATGTTTCTAAGCTGGAAGGATATATACGGAAAGTACATACAATCATTGAGTATATCGATAGTGATTTCTCTTTCAATCATTATATTTGCCGGGTTAATTACCAATGCATCTTCACAAGGGTATTATTTTTTGTATTAGTATTGTCAGTATTGTTATTATTTGTATTATTATTATTATTATTAGTAGTAATAATAGTAGTACGGTAGTAGTAGTAGTAGTAGTAGTAGTAGTAGTAGTAGTAGTAGAAATAGTAGTAGTAGAAATAGTAGTAGTAGTAGTAGTATTGACACTTTTCTTACCCTTTGCATGCCTTCTTTAAACATAACATTTGACAGTGAGTGATATGGTTGTGGTGGTAGTCGTGGTAATGGCTTGAGTAGTGGTTTGAGTGGTGGTAGTGATGACTTACAATGTGGTGGAGTCGATAATTGTATTGGTGGTGAATAGTGGTGGTGATGGTGGTTTTAGTGATGTTGCAATTGTGGTGTTTAACTTTATGTGGTGGTGGTGGTGGTGGTTGAGGCGATTTTGTGATTATTTTGACTTACTGTATGTGTGAATGTGGTGGTGTGATGGAGGTGGTGATTGCTTTCGAGATGGTGCCCGGTGGTGAGTTTGGTGGTGATAGTGACGTGTAGTGGTGTTGGTGGAGGTGAAACTGGTGGTTTTAGTAGTGTTAGAGGTGATGGTGGTGACGTGTGGTAGTGATGGTGACGTGTAGTGCCGGCGGTGGTATAATTGGTGACTTTAGTGGTGGTGGTGATGGTGGTAGAGAAACTGGTGGTGGTGGTAGTGACGTGTATTGGTATTGGTGGTGGTGTTAGTGATGTGTAGTAGTATTGGTGGTGATGAAACTTGGCGTTGGTGGTGGTGGTGGTGGCATACTTTTGGTCGACAGCCAATTACCAGTCATTATATTAGAGAGCTGAAAGTTGGGGTGTACTGTAATTATAGCTTCTGGAGCAGTTAACAGAGATGGCGAACCATTATCCTAATACAGTTAATTATAGATTTAATGTGTGCTATACTGTTTAGCTCTCTCTAACTCATACCGATAACTAATTATTGATATAAAGAATAAGTTATATTCTCTCTCTCTCTCTCTCTCTCTCTCTCTCTCTCTCTCTCTCTCTCTCTCTCTCTCTCTCTCTCTCTCTCTCTCTCTCTCTCTCTCTCTCTCTCTCTCTCTCTCTCTCTCTCTCTCTCTCTCTCTCTCTCTCTCTGTTAGTTTCCGTTGTGTGTGTGTGTTCTGCTGTACAATGAAATAACTACGACAAAACTGTTTATATAATCTGTCAATTGTATATACGTAATCTAGTCCGTATAAACAGAGACCATTGTAGAAAGTCCGTCTCTGGTGCCTTATTAATGATGTGAGAAGATGAGGAGGTCGTGACGAGCTCATTCATCGAGGCGGTTCACTATTGGCTGTATGCTGAAATCTAGGGCTGAGAAGAAGGGTCAGTGTTATAAAATGTTAGTGTTGAGTTACTGAATGAGTTAAATGGTATTTACCTATTCCTGTATTGCTATAAAGGCTAAACTAATCAATTCAGTACGTCTGTAAAGCCAAGCAAATATCTCTCTGCAACTGCCTAAATATGAATAATCTGTGTGTGAAAGAAGGGTTAATGAAATCATTCGTCCTTCTTGCACTGAAGTTTGACATTGTCTTTTTCCAGCTCTCAGCCCTTGAAATGTAGTGGTCCTCTGAAAAAAACCTGGAAGAGGACATTTGTATGGTATAAAATATAGATTACTGATGTATTGTATTTTAATTATTGTATATTATTCTTTTTGTTTACAGATTATAGGTTCTTTGAATGTTTGATGTTCTCTCATCTCACACCATATATTTCATATTCCCCTCTCATCTCTCATTTCTTTCTCGTGTGCCCCCCCCCCCATTAAATTCCTGTTCTATCCATTTCTCATTTAGATTCGGATCACCTCCTCCATTTTCCCTTACCTTCTAATCTTCTCTCCAATTCCCTTCCATTCACTTCTTTATTTTTCTTACTTATTCCCTCTTTTCTATTGTTCATGTTCTTCCATTTCCTGTCCTTCTTTGATCTTTATCCTTTTCTCTTCCTCCCCACCTCCTTCTCTCTCTCTCTCTCTCTCTCTCTCTCTCTCTCTCTCTCTCTCTCTCTCTCTCTCTCTCTCTCTCTCTCTCTCTCTCTCTCTCTCTCTCTCTCTCTCTCTCTCTCTCTCTCTCTCTCTCTCTCTCTCTCTCTCTCTCTCTCTCTCTCTCTCCCCCCCCCCCCACGGTAAGCGTTTCTCGTCATCACTTCCTCCTATTGTGCCCATAAATCCTGTATTTGAGGCTGATTAATGATCTAATGAAGGGAAGGCGGGGGGGGGGGGGGTAGGTGAAAGGGAAGGTAGGAGGGGAGAGAGAGAGAGGGGGGGGGGGTGCAAGAAAAATCTACTGTATATCCAAAAGTGCTAATACAGTCTTGAGACGAAAATACCATTTTTAAGTAAATGTATTTATATTGGTAAAAAGACCAAACTCCTCCTCCATTAGTAACAACCATTCTGCTATTGAAGGAGATTGACTCTTCTTCATTCGAAATAAAAATACTTATCTTTAGACGTGGTTTAATCAGCTAAAGTCTTTAATACAATTTCTTGATATTGGCCTTTCTTTACACTCAGCCGGAAAATTACGGAAAGCTTTTAGTGTAACGAATATGCATGCAATATCCGTGTGTGTGTGAGTGTGTGTGTTTCAGCTATGACATTTCTTCAAGTTAGAGGAATTCACATTTCTACCGTATGCCCTTTTTTATGATAACATATAATATCATATTGGGCATTGGCATTGTTAGGCATGCTGTAGCATTATTTGAAATATTGCACTACCAATGACTATGCAGTATATCAGGGGTAATATACGTTAGAGAGAGAGAGAGAGAGAGAGAGAGAGAGTGAGGGTGAGTGAGTGAGTGAGTGAGTGAGTGTGTGAGAGTGAGAGAGATCAGAGGGAGGAGGCGGCGGCTAAAGGTGGAGATGGAAGTTCTGTATGAGGATATAGGCTAATGACAGGAGATTATAGCAAGGTGAACTGAATAGCTTGTGAAGGGAAGGAAGCCACACGGCATTTATAAAGGCAAGTAGAATAAAGACTGTCACACGAGGGATGTTCGATTTTTCCACCAACTATTTTTCGAAATGTTTTCTGACAATTTTCGCGGTTTTATTGTATAGATATCGATGACTAGACTGTAGGGATAGATTTCTTAAGGTGGTTGAATTTATATGAAGTATTGCATAACATAATCGTGAATTTAACAGTAAAATACCGTAAATTAACATTATCGAAAACCGTACCCAATATTAATGTTTGTTAGTGGTGTTTTGTCTGTACATTATGATCTCGAGATTGCAAGTAACTCGTAGTATAAACGGTCATCTAACTTTATGACCGTTGGAATTACAGTATATTAATGTCAAAAGTGTTGCCAGCCTTATGAACGTACACCAAATATTTCTTACAATGAACTAGAATTGTAAAGCTGGCAAATCAGAACAGTGCTCGCGTGACTCCCTCGTTACCCTACTTGATCCGAGGCGATCTTGTTGCGCTTACTCTGTTTCGCTCCATTAGTTTGGATATTTTAAGGCGTTTCACCCCATTAGTATGCCGATAGTAAGAAGGCTCACCCCATTCAGGTATCGATTTTATTCTTAGCGAGCGGTAGCGAGCCTGTAACTTAAAAGACATCGGGTTCGGCCTGGGCATTATTCTAACACAAATTTAACAAAATTAGCTTGAAAGGGGTCTGGGTGACCATTTTATATATATATATTTTTTTTTTCCAGCTTTAAGGACATTCGGGAAGGCTTATTTGTTAGCCTAGGGGACAAACTAAAATACATCGCTCGATAATGGCAAAAGCAAACAAAATCCTCAATACTAATAACACAAAATATCATAATAGCCCCCCAAGACGTCGGACCAGATAGTGTTAATAATAATAATCGCTGTTGCCAGCAATGTTTACATTGGTACTGCTAGCAATAGGACGTTATATATTAGCTGGCGGTCATTTTCTTTGTCCTAATCTTGTTTACTCAGTTGTTGGGAACATTGTGTAGGGATATGGGCTGATAATTATGAAGACTTTGCAATAATATGAAATAGAGACGTAATAGTTTCATATTTGTTTATAATAACCACCGATGTGTCATTTGCTAAGGGACTAATGTTCCGCCAGGTCAAAACAGAAACACATATTATAGACTTAAGGGGAGATCTCCACTTGAGGGATTTTTTTCTTGACCCCTTTCTCCCTCATGTTTAGCCCCATTGCTTTTGATATTATAAAATGTTTGCCCCATTAGTTTAGCGATTTTAAGAACTAAACACGAGGCAGAAAGGGGACCAAAAAAAAAAAAACCGACCCATCTCCTCCTTAAGAAGAATTGGAAGAACTGGCAGGAGAATCTGGTTTGATGGAGTGAGGCAATGCAAAGGGGGGGTGGGGGTGGGGGATTAGCGGCCTCTCAATGGTGGTGGTATATAGAAGAAGACCAGCTGAAGGAACAGAAGCTTACTAAGGTGGGGGAGGAGATGGATGGTGGGTCGTTCTTATAAGGGTCCTCTTTCTCCCTCGTGTTAAGCCTCATTGGTTTGGAGATTATATAAGACATTCGGTACATTAGTTCGGCGACTTTAACACCTTTCGCCCCATGTCTTTGTCAATTTTAAGACCTTTCGTGCCATTTAGGTGTCAATTTTTTCCTGGCGAGCGATAGCGAGCCTGAAATTTTAAGAGGAATCGGCCTTCGGCCGGGACATTTTTCTACCGAAAAATGTACAAATTTATCATGAAAAGGGGTCTAGGGGGTGTTTTTCTAAGATTGATGGAGGTCTAGCGAGGAAACTAAGAAATAAAGGAATAGTGAATTAATAGACCAAAATAAAACTTGCTATCTCCCCTGAAGTGAAAGAATCAAGTTGGAAGGATATAAGTTAAATAAATGGAACAAGACGAAGATGAAGAACTGTCCGGAGAATCTGGTTTGATGGAGGGAGGAAATATATGGGGCGGGATAAACGACATATATAGTGAATGGAATACCAGTTAAGGGGAGGTTTTTAGTTTGGTCCGTAGATATCCTTCAAGCTTAAGATTACACCCCCTTGAGCCCCTTTCAAGATAAATACATTTTTCGGTAGAAAAATGTCCCGGCTGAAAGCCGGTTCCTCTTAAATTACAGGCTCGCTATCGCTCGCCAGGATAAAATCGACACCTAAATGGCACGAAAGGTCTTAAAATTGACAGAAATGGGTTGAAAGTTCTTAAAATCGTCAAAATAATGGGGAAACGTCTTAAAATTAGAAAAACAATGGGGCTAAACATGAGGGAGAAAGGAGTCAAGAAAAAAAATCCCTCAAGTGGAAATATCCCCTTAAACAGAACAGTTAGACCAGGAGAAGATAGAAATGAAAAAAAAAAAAAAAATGGAAGAAGCTTCAGCGAGAGGACAGAGATAAATAAAAAAAAAAAGATAAAATTTAATGTGTTAGTAAGGAATAGATTGAAGACGTAGAAGAATCGAACCCCAAAAAGAAAACACAAAAGAAATGAAAAATAAATAATCGAATACAAATATAAACATAAATCAATGGAGGAGGAACTGTCTGTCTGGAGAATGTGGTTTGATTGAGTGAAGAAATGAAGGACGGGATTATCGAAGTGAATAGAATGCCAGTTGAATAGCACAGTTAGACCAGACTTGTAGGACGAAAAGAAAACGTGGGGGTGGCTCGAAAGGAAGAGATAGAAATAACTGAGATAGAATATATGGAAGAAGATGATGATGATGATAGTGGTGATAATGGTGGTTGTGATGATGATGGTGATGATGATAATGGTGGTGATGATGATGATAATGGTGGTGATGATGATGATAATGGTGGTGATGATGATGATGATAATGATGATGATGATGATGATGGTTATGATGATAATGATGATAGTGATGATAATGGTACAATGGTGATGATGAGCAAAGAAGAAGAAAGTGAAGGGCGAGGTGGTGGTGGAAGAGGACAAATAATAAATGAATGTTTTGAAAGAGAAAGAGGAAGAACAGGATGGGAAGGAAGAGCCTGAACGCGATAATTTAACGTTAACGATAATTGAACGAAGGCAATCGAAACGGTAGAAACGATCTAATCCCTTCTGTACCGGCGACGTCTTTTTAATTTAATTATACCTATATTTAGACGATTTTTTACAGTTTAAGAAGGATCCGTGGTAGTAAAAAATAGTTAATTTAGATGGTTCAGAGCCTTTAATCGTTGGAGGCCCTTTTTTAAACTGAATACAATCGTCTAATTGTATCCATAATAAAGTTAAAAGGACGGTGCCGGTATAGAAGGGGTTAATGGGGGATGGGCCAGTTTTTCTGGTCCCCCTTCTTCCTCATGTTTAGCCTCATTAGTGTTCAGATGTTATGACGTTCGCCCCATTAGTTTGGCGATTTTAAAACTTTACGCTGCATTTCTGTGTCAATATGAAGACCTTTAAGCTTGATGGAGGTCTACGGACGAAACTTTAACAAATTATAATAAGATACATAAATGAGGATATAAAGACACCCACGCCCCCTTAATAAACACACCAACGCCCCCTTAATAAACACACCCACGCCCCCTTAATAAACACACCCACGCCCCCTTAATTTTATTCTGGTATATTATTATTCAACAATTGTGATTTTGTTTTACTATATAATGCCTTATCTCTTGAATGGATGATGGGTATGGAAAATGTGCAAACTAGCATGGGAGAAGGGGAGTGCACCGGATGACTGGAAGACTGGCATAATAGTCCCCCTATATAAGGGCAAAGGGGAAAGAGGAGTGTGTGGTAACCACCGAGGAATATGTCTTCTAAGCGTAGTAGGGAAGGTATACAGTAGGGTAGTGATTGAGAGAGTGAGAGTGAGAACGGAGAAATGGATAGGCGACGAGCAGGGAGGTTTTAGGAAGGGAAGAGGATGTGTAGATCAGATTTTTACCCTGAATTGTGTTGTGGAGAAGTATCTGGAGAAGAAACAAAAGGTGTATGTTGCCTTTATGGACTTGGAGAAGGCCTATGACAGAGTGGATAGAGAAGGTTTGTGGAAAGTACTTAGAATATACGGAGTAGAGGGCAAGTTGCTGAAAGCAGTGAAGAGCATGTATGAGGGTGCAAAGGCGGCAGTACGTGTGGAGAGTGAGCAGAGCGAGTTCTTTGACCTGAATGTTGGTTTGAAACAGGGGTGTGTGATGTCCCCGTGGTTGTTTACTGTATATATGGATGGAGTCATGAAAGAAATACTATCAAGAGCAGTGGATGTTGGTGTATCGCTGAAAAGGGAGGGAATTGAGTGGAAGCTACCTATACTGCTGTTTGCGGATGATACAGTTCTGATGAGTGATAATGAATGGGAGTTGCAGGGTCTGGTAAATGAGTTTGGAACAGTGTGCGAAAAACGGAATTTGAAGGTAAATACGGGGAAGAGCAAGGTTATGGTCTTCGAAAGGGGTGAAGTCACAGAGTGTGAGGTGAAGCTGAACGGTCAGGCTATGGAGATCGTCAACTCTTTTAAGTATCTTGGCAGTGTGTTGAGTAAAGATGGGACTATGGATGAAGAGGTGCGGGAGAGGGTACAACAGGGGAAGAGGGTTGTAGGAACGCTAAAAGCAGTAACAAGAAATAGGGTGGTCAGTATGGAAGTGAAGAAGTCCTTGCATGACAGTGTGCTAATCCCGACACTGACTTACGGAAGCGAAGCATGGACGTTGGTTGAGAGACTCAGACCAAGAGTGAGAGCAGTGGAAATGAATTACTTAAGGAGTGCGTGCGGAGTTACATGGAGGGATAGACAGACTAATGAGGAAGTAAGAAGGAGGTGTGGTGTGGAGGTAGATGTGCTGGAAAGTGTGAAAAGGAACAACTTGAGATGGTTCGGCCATATGGAACGTATGGAAAGCGAGAGAATGACTAAGAGGGTGTACGAGAGCGAGGTGGAGGGACAGAGGGGGAGAGGTAGACCGAATATGAGGTGGAAGGATGGAGTGAGGAACTACATGAACGAAGGCGGTGCTGGTTGGGGGGAGGGGCGTCGACTGACTGGGGACAGAGGTGCATGGGGGCGGTTCGTTCGTGGCCACCCCTTCGGGGATCACGGCGTCAGGCAATAGATAGATAGATAGATCTCTTGAAGCCATTTGTTTTGTATGCTTAGATGAAACCTCTCATTTAATATGTAGCTAGGATAATTAGATTGGCTTTGTTAAGACGCTCTCCATACGTTTCAACTGTATGAGAAGATACAAGGATCTACAAATTGAAACTTGAGTGTAATTATAATACAAGTACATATTATATTGAGAGGAGTAAGAGTAATGTTTGAAAACAGTAAACAATAAATAAGCACGGGAAAAACGCCAAAGGAAGTGGGAGGAAGTTGGATTTATGTGAACGTCAGGAGTCCAATACCCTCATACAATGGTCACCAATGGGAAGAGTAATGAGCTGCTGTAGAGGAAGAATAGGGAGGGGGACTACTGTATTATTAAACCAAATAATGGGCATGAACACAAAATATATATATATATATATATATATATATAGAGAGAGAGAGAGAGAGAGAGAGAGAGAGAGAGAGAGAGAGAGAGAGAGAGAGAGAGAGAGACAGAGAGAAAGAGAGAGAGAGAGTGAGAGAGAGTGAGAGAGAAAGAGAGAGAGAGAGAGAGAAATACGCGGGCATAACAAAACCCCGTGAGCCATGTCTGTTACGCAGCGGTGGGTGACCCGCCTCTCTCTCTCTCTCTCTCTCTCTCTCTCTCACCGTTAGTATTACAATGTGACTGTTTCTCTCTCTCTGTATATATATATATATATATATATATATATAATATATATATATATATAGTAGTTGATACAAACTGTAGTTGGAACTGTTAATTCTAGTTTATAAAGTGTTGCATGTTACTTGTTACTCAAGGGTAACAAACAAAAGTTTTTTTTTTTTTTTTTTTTTTTTTTTTCATTCTTTAAGTAGCTTGTGGGGCAGATCAGTCTCAGAGGATCACAAGCAGTACAACAGCTGATTTTAGTCACAGTCCATATTCACGCTAAGCTCACATGCCACGATTTTTTTTTTGTCACTGTTACGACACAAATGAAATGTACCAGATTCGGGTTTACGATTTTAACTGTAGCGTCTCAGCCACCACTTTCCTGTATGTGTGTGTGTGTGTGTGTGTGTGTGTGTGTGTGTGTGTGTGTGTGTGTGTGTGTATTGAAGCTATTCAGTACCGGTGACATGCTTGTCATTATATTCTGGCAACTATTAGACGCTCATATTTAGGTTAGGAAGGACGTCTACCCATTGAAAGGTTGCATGCTATCTCAATAATCCGTTTAGCCACCGTAGATCTTTTCTGGGCTTCATAAAACTGTCTAATTATAGCTGAATTAAAGTTATATAGAGGTAGCCGATATAGAAGAGGTTACGAAGTGTTCAAAGCTGTATGTAATGTCTAATCTTGTGTGTGTGTGTGTGTGTGAGAGAGAGAGAGAGAGAGAGAGAGAGAGAGAGAGAGAGAGAGAGAGAGAGAGAGAGATCAAAGGACATTCTTGATGCTGTTCAGAATATGTTTTATTGGATGCTGTTGTCTACGTCTCAAAAGTCTTCAACACTAACTCAATTTTTTCCTTTTTTCCCAGGTAAGCAATAGTGGAGGAGGTGAACTGTCGCAGGCCTAGTGGGGACGAGTGGTGAGTAGAGTTTTGTTTTTTGTTTTTTTGGTGAGTAGGTGGGGGTTTGGGAGAATAAAGGTGGGTGTTTTTGGTGAGTAGGTGGTGGGTTTGGTGAGTAGAAGTGGGGGGGTTCTGGTGAGTCGATGGGGGTTTTGGAGAGTAGAAGTGGGGGGTTCTGGTGAGTAGGTGGGGGATTTGGTGAGTAGAAGTGGGGGGTTCTGGTGAGTAGGTGGGTTTTTGGTGAGTAGAAGTGGGGGGTTCTGGTGAGTAGGTGGGTTTTTGGTGAGTAGAAGTGGGGGGTTCTGGTGAGTAGGTGGGGTTAGTGGTGATTTAGAGTAAGTAGTATAGAGGGAATTATGTGAGGGTATGGGTCAACATAAGTGAGTTGGAGGAGGTAGTTATATGATAAGTAAGGAATATTGGGGGACTGTAAGTGTGGTTACTGGTGAGTAGGGGATAGTGGTGAGTAGGAGGGAAGAATATGTGTAGAGTATATATTAACTATATTTATTTAGCTGGTCCCAAGTGTACTGTAGATTCCAGAATAATGTCAATAGTTCTCCGTGAACTTATGTGTGTCACACTGTCAGTAACGCTCTAGAAGGGTTGCCCTCAAATGTTTTAGTAGGTATGTCAATAATCTATACTGTTGAGATATGATCGATGGAGAGAAGAAAGACTTATTATAAGTATTTTCTTGTCATTCCTTGTTCCAGGAAGATATCAGAGAGAGATAGCCATTGTTGGTCAATTGTGTTAGGAGAGGGTGGAGTGGGAGAGAAAAGGGTGAAGTTGGGTGAAGAGGGAGGGAAGGAGAAGTGAGAGGGGACTCAATAAGTGAGGGCGGAAGGAAGTGGAGGTATCTGAAAAACAAAAACATAAATGATAATTATTTTCTACAATATAAACACTACATTGCAGTAATAATCAATTACACAACGTAATCAAAACTAAATGTATTTTTCTTAATGTAATATAGATAACCTTCTTGACTGCCTCTCCTCCCTTTATCTCTCCAAGACATCGTTCAACCTAAATTCATACTAACACTGTCAGTAATAACAGCAGAGTGAGACAAGTGCTAATTACCCTCCTAATCATATGATGACAACTGTATGTCATTCTAGTTACCTCCGGACTTAGTTAAAATAGGACTTCAGAGGCTATCAACCCTTCTGGATTGTTAAGCCAGCACACTGTACGTCAAGAATAGCGTCAGGACTGGAGCCTCATTTCGAGAGTTAAAGAGTTAATTGAGATCTTCTTTACCCATTGATTGCTAGAGATCCTTGTTAATCTGAGTAAAATAAGCTGGCAGTAGCACGGATAAAACTAAAATCAGCGTAATTTGACTGAAAGGATCAAGAAAGTACTGGTACCCACCAATTTCCTCACTAAACTCGTAGCACCGAAGATTTTCGGTATATTGGAAAATAGTGTGACGACATAGGTATGGCCTATACTCACCCGATCAACATGCGGCGTGTATACATAATGTGCCTACATCAAGTTTGACAACATTAAAAGGATAGATAAGTAAATAAATAATACAAAACTAGTGATTCCGACGATAATTTTATTATTAATAATCTTAGTAATACAAATAATGTTAATATTATAAATAATAATGATTACAACAATACAACAAAATAAATATATAAATAAATAAGTACCGGTACATACACAATTCGCTTCACTCCTCCTTTATCCAAGGAAATCAGTGTGTTCACACCGTCACACGTGTTATATAGTTACACTGCAATGATAAAAATGGATAGCATAATAATTGTTCTCCATTACCGAACGCAGACAAGGGGATTATCGTACAGGAGTAAATTGACTACCAGGCTTTGTTTATTTTCTTTTTCTTTATGAAGGAAAGTCATTAAGGATAAGAGGATTAGATAACATGAATATATATATATATATATATAATTATAATTATATAGTATAAAAAGAAGGATCAGAGCAACGACGGTGTTCATCTTGACGTCTTTATGTCTTGCAATATTTCGGACTAACCTTGTCCATCATCAGGCTTTCAAAACATAGCCGGTCCTATGAAAAACGAAAACAACAAAATCTTATGAGTATTATAAATAATTGTATTATAAATAATTTTACCATAATAAAGGCATATTAAGGAATTAAAAAATTAATTACGGATTAAAAACAATTAAAGCTGTCTATAACTTAAGCTATCTAGTCCACACATGATAACACGTTGATAAATATATTGTTACTTCCATAGTGACTGTGTAGCTTGTGAGGGGTCTTCCTTCCAACTGAATGATAATGTTATGAGGGACTTTACATCTACTGAGGTTGCCTATTAGTGAATATTTATAAACAAATATTTTATTTTAAAACTAAAATCTGTCAATGAACATAAACCAAAGGGTAAACGTGAAGCGATTAATTATGAAAAACGAGTGGGAATGTTAAATTCTATATAAACTGATTTCCTAAAATATATAAGGCACATATACACACATATATATACACACATACTGTATATATATACACATAATATATATACTATAATATATATACATACTATATAATATATATACTATAATATATATACACACATACTGTAGGCCTACATTATAAAAAGAAGAAACAAACAAACAGCGAACATAAAAAAAACTAAACACTACCAACTGGCACTGACCGAAAGGGTTCACTTGGCCCCAACTACGAACAAGTATTTAGTTCAGGTTTGATTTTATTTATATGAAACTTCTCTCCAATGAGAGTATCAACTTTATTGGAAAATCTACTAATGATTTTAAAATCTTTTTCCCCGAAATAATTTAAAATCATTAGTAGATTTTCCAATAAAGTTGATACTCTCATTGGAGAGAAGTTTCATATAAATAAAATCAAACCTGAACTAAATACTTGTTCGTAGTTGGGGCCAAGTGAACCCTTTCGGTCAGTGCCAGTTGGTAGTGTTTAGGGTTTTTTATGTTCGCTGTTTGTTTGTTTCTTCTTTTTATAATGTAGGCCTACAGTATGTGTGTATAGCCTTATATATTTTAGGAAATCAGTTTATATAGAATTTAACATTCCCACTCGTTTTTCATAATTAATCGCTTCACGTTTACCCTTTGGTTTATGCTCATTGACAGATTTTAGTTTTAAAATAAAATATTTGTTTATAAATATTCACTAATAGGCAACCTCAGTAGATGTAAAGTCCCTCATAACATTATCATTCAGTTGGAAGGAAGACCCCTCACAAGCTACACAGTCACTATGGAAGTAACACAATATATTTATCAACGTGTTATCATGTGTGGACTAGATAGCTTAAGTTTTAGACAGCTTTAATTGTTTTTAATCTGTAATTATTTTTTTAATTCCTTAATATGCTTTTATTATGGTCAAATTATTTATAATACTCATAAGAAATTTGTTTTCGTTTTTCATAGGACCGGCTATGTTTTGAAAGCCTGATGATGGACAAGGTTAGTCCGAAATATTGCAAGAAATAAAGACGTCAAGATGAACACCGTCGTTGCTCTGATCCTTCTTTTTATAATATATATATATATATATATTGTGAAAGGTGACAAAATATAAGCAAGCACATTTTTATATGACTCAATTACTCTTGGAAATATCTGTAGCACAATTGCAACGAGAAAAGCAATATAATATCATGAGGCGCATTTTGAATTTCACTGAAGCATGGTGGACGTAGATCAAATGAGGGAAGGTAAGGCTGTGGTCAATATTAGAATAGCTGGAAGTGAAAGAAATTATTGAATAGGCAAATAGAGTAAAATATCAAGGAGAGAGAGAGAGAGTGATAGATCGTGGAGAGGGTCTGGGCGGTCGAGGAGAGCAAAAGGATTTACAGAACAGAAAACTTTAAGAGAATAAATTTGGAGAGGAGGAAGAAGGAAAACTTTTATGTCTGACAGAAAGAAAGGGAGGGAAGAAAGGGAAGATAAATGCCAAGGAGATGGAGGAAAATGGTAATGTGGTTATAAGTGTAGGATATGTGAAGTAATGTGGTTATAAGTGTAGGATATGTGAAGTAATGTGGTTATAAGTGTAGGATATGTGAAGTAATGTGGTTATAAGTGTAGGATATGTGAAGTAATGTGGTTATAAGTGTAGGATATGTGAAGTAATGTGGTTATAAGTGTAGGATATGTGAAGTAATGTGGTTATAAGTGTAGGATATGTGAAGTAATGTGGTTATAAGTGTAGGATATGTGAAAGTAATGTGGTTATAAGTGTAGGATATGTGAAGTAATGTGGTTATAAGTGTAGGATATGTGAAGTAATGTGGTTATAAGTGTAGGATATGTGAAGTAATGTGGTTATAAGTGTAGGATATGTGAAGTAATGTGGTTATAAGTGTAGGATATGTGAAGTAATGTGGTTATAAGTGTAGGATATGTGAAGTAATGTGGTTATAAGTGTAGGATATGTGAAGTAATGTGGTTATAAGTGTAGGATATGTGAAGTAATGTGGTTATAAGTGTAGGATATGTGAAGTAATGTGGTTATAAGTGTAGGATATGTGAAGTAATGTGGTTATAAGTGATGAATAAGTGATGTTGAATGATTGAAAGGAGGTGAGTATTATGGTTGAACGTACCGGTAATGAATAAGGGAATTTAACCCATACTGTACCGGTGACGTCCTTTTCATTATATTCTGGCAACTAGTAGACGGTTATATTCAGCTTAGGAAGGATGTCCACCCGTTAACAGATTACAGACTATCTTAATTAATCCTTTTACCTAACGCATATCCTTCCTTAGCTTCATCAAATCGTCTAAACGCAGCTGAAATGAAAACAAAGAGACGTCGCCGGTACGTAAGGGTTAAGGGGAGGTTTTTAGTTTGGTCTCTAGATATCCATCAAGCTTAAGATTACACCCCCTTGAGCCCCTTTCAAGATAAATTTGTACATTTTTCGATAGAAAAATGTCCCGGCTGAAAGCCGGTTCCTCATAAATTACAGGCTCGCTATCGCTCGCCAGGATAAAATCGACACCTAAGTGGGACGAAAGGTCTTAAAATTGACAGAAATGGGTCGAAAGTTCTTAAAATCATCAAAATAATGGGGCGAACGTCTAAAATTAGAAAAGCAATGGGGCTAAACATGAGGGAGAAAGGAGTCAAGAAAAAGATCCCTCAAGTGGAAATCTCCCCTTAAGTAGATGAAAGAGAGTATTATGGTTAACAGTGATGAATACATGAGGTTATATATATATATATAGACGGAGGAGAGTACTGTGGTTAAAAGTGATAAACAGGTAGAGTTGTGTAGATTCGAGGAGGTGCATGGAGTCAAATTATATTATATATAAGGATATAAAGAAGGAGAGTATTTAGGTTATAAAAGTGATGAATATGACGAGTAAATGAAGGAGGAGAATATTATGGTTAAGGGAGCCCACTTCGCTTTTTATCTCTTTCTCTCCCTCTCTCTTTGGCTTGTATCCATTCGGCCCCATTCAGCCTACTATTTTAAGAAGTTTACCCCCATCCAGGTGTCAATATTTTCCTGGCGAGCGGTAGCGAGTCAGCATATATATATTTTTTGTTTTTACAGCAAGCTAAATTTGTACATTTTTCGATAGAAAAATCTCTCCGGCAAAGCCGGATATCATCATACAATGCTGGCTCGCTATCGCTCGCCAGGAAGAAATCAACACCTGGATGGGGATAAACGTCTTAAAACAGTTGGCTGAATGGGGCCGAATGGATACAAGCCAGGGAAAGAGAGACAAGGAGAGAATGATAACAAACAAAACGGTGATCCCCCCTTAAAATTAATGATTGAGCAACCTAGTGAGGATGGGTATAGTTTGTTTGTTTTCCTTTGTGATCCTTTGTACTCCTTTGAAGTTAAATGACAAGAAGATGAATGAGGAAGGTAGTTTGGTTAAAGTTGATGGATGTATAGGGGTGTGGGGCTTGAGGGGAGATAGGTCGTTTTTCTAGCCACCCTTCTTCCTCATGTTTAACCGCATTAGTTTTCATATTTTAAGACGTTCGGCCCATTAGTTTGGCGATTGTAAGACCTTTCGCTACATTTCTTTGTCAATATTATGAGTTTTCGTGTTATTTAGGTGTCGATTTTTCCTGGCGAGCGGTAGCGAGCCTATAATATGAGAGGAATCGGCCTTCGGCTGGGAAATTTTTCTATCGAAAAATGTACAAATTTATCTTGAGCGAGGGTATTAAGGGGGTGTTTTTAAAAATTGATTTAGGTCTAGGGAGGAAACTAAAACAAAAGAAAAATATTTAAAAGATCCATAAATGAGCAAATATATACGACCTTAAACTTGATGGATGTATAGTGGTGTGAGGCTTGAGGGAAATATATACGACTTTAAACATGATGGATGTATAGTGGTGTGAGGCTTGAGGGAAATATATACGACTTTAAACATGATGGATGTATAGTGGTGTGAGGCTTGAGGGAAATATATACGACTTTAAACATGATGGATGTATAGTGGTGTGAGGCTTGAGGGAAATATATACGACTTTAAACATGATGGATGTATAGTGGTGTGAGGCTTGAGGGAAATATATACGACTTTAAACATGATGGATGTATAGTGGTGTGAGGCTTGAGGGAAATATATACGACTTTAAACATGATGGATGTATAGTGGTGTGAGGCTTGAGGGAAATATATACGACTTTAAACATGATGGATGTATAGTGGTGTGAGGCTTGAGGGAAATATATACGACTTTAAACATGATGGATGTATAGTGGTGTGAGGCTTGAGGGAAATATATACGACTTTAAACATGATGGATGTATAGTGGTGTGAGGCTTGAGGGAAATATATACGACTTTAAACATGATGGATGTATAGTGGTGTGAGGCTTGAGGGAAATATATACGACTTTAAACATGATGGATGTATAGTGGTGTGTGAGGCTTGAGGGAAATATATACGACTTTAAACATGATGGATGTATAGTGGTGTGAGGCTTGAGGGAAATATATACGACTTTAAACATGATGGATGTATAGTGGTGTGAGGCTTGAGGGAAATATATACGACTTTAAACATGATGGATGTATAGTGGTGTGAGGCTTGAGGGAAATATATACGACTTTAAACATGATGGATGTATAGTGGTGTGAGGCTTGAGGGAAATATATACGACTTTAAACATGATGGATGTATAGTGGTGTGAGGCTTGAGGGAAATATTTAAAAGATCCATAAATGAGCAAATATATACGACCTTAAACATGACGGATGTATAGTGGTGTGAGGCTTGAGGGAAATTGCCAACAAGACAGAGGGTTGTATAACTACAGTATGTTATATAGATACAATGATGGTAGGCACATGGCGGTCCTAGCGCGGTGGTCTAAACATACATTAATACATTTAAAGAACTATTAAGAAAATTAATTGGGCTTTCTTTACCCTCCAGAAATTAAAACATATTGCTGTATAAAAACAAATGTTAATATTGAAGATACTTGTTGATATGGAAATCGTGTGAAGGACTGTACACACATATTTTAATAAATTATTGTATAGAAAGCTTTATCTTAACATTAGGTAAGGAGTCTTTATACTCAAGAAAGATATTCATAAATGCACATGTCTGCAACTTCCTCTTTGCAATTTATTCGTGATTACCATAAAATACGATTGGAAAAATGTTGGTCGTGAACCGCCAAGAGGGTGGTTGATATTACAAGGAAAGGTACCGTAAAATAGGCTAACCCCGGACATGGAAGTAACTTACACAAAAAATAAAATTATCCACGGTTGTGGGAACAGCTCGCTATTGTGAAAAGGCAAATGTGTAGAATTTGTTTCCTTTTTTTATAATTTCAGGCTATTTTCCCCATAATTGTGGTTCATAATCATTTACCCATGGATGACCGAAGCTAGTTTCATGTTAAAAATCAGCCAGTTTTACTATTAACTATTTATATAGCGATACATAAGAACAATCAGAACAGGCTTTGTTGCCCCTGCGAGACAGTCGAATTACTTAAAGTCCAGGGTAGTGAAGTAGAAGTCTTTCTCTGAACATACAAAACATCTCACCACGAAGCCTTCCTGAAATGAAAAGTACGGTCTGAGAAAAGGGTAGCACAGCGGCCTAGAGGGAAAATCCACTGGGAAATATATTTTAAGGACTGAAGGATACAAAGTGGTGTTACGTTAGTGCCATGTTAGGAACTTAAAGCTCCCCACCGCCCTCTTCTCTTTGTATTATATATTTATAAATATATATATGTTTTTTTAAATCTTTGGTTTATTGTTATAATTATTGTTTTTCATGCAAACAAGAGAAAGTGTTTATCCCGAGCGATTGATGAAAGTGTGCGAGAGACCTTTATTTTGAAGGAAGAACACTGCCTTCATCTTCCATTTGGGCTGGGAAGATATGATGAGATGCGGACGGAGAATTAAGAGGGTTTTTCGTTGTCTTAAAGTTAGACACAAGTTGATGGTAGGATCCGGAGAGAACATTAATGGTGTGTGAGAGAGAGAGAGAGAGAGAGAGAGAGAGAGAGAGAGAGAGAGAGTCTTTTTTGGAAGGGCTAACATTTAACAATGTTTACTCAGCTTAGAAATGTCCTCTAGTTGCCATGGAGCTAAAGCGGTTCGACTAATTTCTTCATATATTAATGTTATTAATATATATATATATATATATTATGTGTGTGTGTGTGTGTGTGTGTGTGAGTAGGGTATATATACATTGTTATTTATTTATTAGTATATATTTGGAATCATAATATAAGAGAGAGAACCAAACAAACAAGGAACCTTATAAAGGAGGACAGTAAAGGAGATACACCACAGACAATAGAGGGGGGTGGGGTGGGGGAGGGAGTAGGGTAAGGTGGGGGTGTTCCCTGGAGGGTGGGGGAGGGGGGCGGTGATCCCTGGTGGGTGGTGGGAAGGAAGGAAGGAAGAGAGGCAGTCAATGAATCGAGTGTACATAAGGGCAGGTGAAGCAGATGAGGGACACTGGCCTCCTGGTCAACGAGAGAGAGAGGGAGAGAGATTATAGTGCATATGTTAATTTATACTTACTATTGTATTGTAATGTAGTGGTTGGATTTGTGTTATTTTAAACACTGCAACGTAAACCTTAAGTGGTGTAGTATACTTTCATATGGGATCGTAATATATAGTTTTGGAATGACGTTAATAACACTACTTGTAAATACTAAATGTCTACAGCATAACAGTTATAATGTACCATGATGCAGTATAAGGACACACATAGTAGTGGTGTATTACGTAACCCTCTTAAGGGGGTAGTGCTTGGTTTTTGGTCTATGTATTTATTTATGTATATATTTTTGAGTTTCCTCGCTAGACCTCCATCAAGCTTAGAAAACACCCCCTAGACCCCCTTTCAAGATAAATTTGTACATTTTTCGGTAGAAAAATTTCCCGGCCATCTCTAAAATTAGAGGGTCGCTATTGTTCGCCAGGAAAAAAAATTGACACCTAAAGGACACGAAAGGGCTTATTATTGTTAAACAAATTAGGCGAAAGGTCTCAAAATCGTCAAGCTAACGAAACGAACATCTTAAAACCTCAAAACTAATATGCTAAACATAAGGGAGAAGGGGGTCCACAAAAAGCGAGTACTACCCCCTTAAGGCTCCCTCTTCAGGTCAAGAGGGCTTAAGGAAGACCCGAAACTGTTGGGTCTTCATAATAGACACTAATGTCCTTAGGTTATATATAGTGTGTTAACCCGTTCAGTACCGGGGACGTCCTTTTCATCATATTCTGGCAACTATTAGGCGATGTTTTTCAGCTTAGGAAGGACATCGAGCCATAATAAGATTTCAATCAATCTCAAACAACCCTTTTACCTACCACAGATCCTTCTTAACCCCTTCTGTACCGGCGACGTATGTTATATTTTATTCTAGCAATATTTAGACGATTTTATGCAGCTTAGAAAGGATCTGTGGTAATTAAAAGGGTTGATTGAGATAGTTCGAAGCCTTATTATTGCTAAAGATCCATCCTAACGTGAATACAATCGATTAGTAGGAGCCAGAATATATTAAAAAGAATGACGACGGTACAGAGGGGAATAATATCGATGGCAAAGAAGTCAAAGTGGGCAAATGGAAGATCTGGTATTGAAGCATAATTTGGACTCTGATACTGTGACTCAAGCATATATTATGGTCCTCCTCTAGAGAGCTCTTATGACGCCGGCTTTAGACTCTTACTTTCTATGGGTGAAGTAATGAATGGTATAATACGTGTTTAAGGGAACCCACCTCGCTGTGTTGCTCTTTCTCTCCCTCTCTCTTTGGCTTGTATTCATTCGGCCCCATTCAGCCTACTGTTTTAAGACGTTTACCCCCATCCAGGTGTCAATATACAGCTCGCCAGCATATCTGTATTTTTTTTTTTTTTGACAGCAAGCTAAATTTGTAAATTTTTCGATAGAAAATGTCTCCGGCGAATCCGGATTTCTCCATACAATGCTGGCTTGCGATAAATCGACACCTGGATGGGGATAAACGTCTTAAAACAGTTGGCTGAATGGGGCCGAATGAATACAAGCCAGGAAAAGAGAGAGAACGAGAGAAATATAAAAACAAAAAAACAGTGACCCCCCTTTATTATTGTATAAGCTAATATACTTATAGAAATTATAATTTATTTCCCCTTGCCTTTGTCTCTCTGCCAACAATACTAAATTATTGGATACGCGACTTATTTAAATTCTTATGTAAAATACTTTAATTAAAATAGGGACTGTAGGGCACAAGGGAGGAAATACTGTACAGAAGAGGGGAAGCTGATGGATGTAGAGTGTTGGAAATACTGTACAGAGGAGGGGGAGCTGATGGATGTAGAGTGTTGGAAATACTGTACAGAGGAGGGGAAGCTGATGGATGTAGAGTGTTGGAAATACTGTACAGAGGAGGGGAAGCTGATGGATGTAGAGTGTTGGAAATACTGTACAGAGGAGGGGAAGCTGATGGATGTAGAGTGTTGGAAATACTGTACAGAGGAGGGGAAGCTGATGGATGTAGAGTGTTGGAAATACTGTACAGAGGAGGGGAAGCTGATGGATGTAGAGTGTTGGAAATACTGTACAGAGGAGGGGAAGCTGATGGATGTAGAGTGTTGGAAATACTGTACAGAGGAGGGGAAGCTGATGGATGTAGAGTGTTGGAAATACTGTACAGAGGAGGGGAAGCTGATGGATGTAGAGTGTTGGAAATACTGTACAGGAGGGGAAGCTGATGGATGTAGAGTGTTGGAAATACTGTACAGAGGAGGGGAAGCTGATGGATGTAGAGTGTTGGAAATACTGTACAGAGGAGGGGAAGCTGATGGATGTAGAGTGTTGGAAATACTGTACAGAGGAGGGGAAGCTGATGGATGTAGAGTGTTGGAAATACTGTACAGAGGAGGGGAAGCTGATGGATGTAGAGTGATGGAAATACTGTACAGAGGAGGGGAAGCTGATGGATGTAGAGTGTTGGAAATACTGTACAGAGGAGGGGAAGCTGATGGATGTAGAGTGTTGGAAATACTGTACAGAGGAGGGGAAGCTGATGGATGTAGAGTGTTGGAAATACTGTACAGAGGAGGGGAAGCTGATGGATGTAGAGTGATGGAAATACTGTACAGAGGAGGGGAAGCTGATGGATGTAGAGTGATGGAAATACTGTACAGAAGAGGGGAAGCTGATGGATGTAGAGTGTTGGAAATACTGTACAGAGGAGGGGAAGCTGATGGATGTAGAGTGTTGGAAATACTGTACAGAGGAGGGGAAGCTGATGGATGTAGAGTGTTGGAAATTTAAGGGGAGATGGGTCGTTTTTCTAGACTCCTTTCTCCCTCATGTTTAGACCCATTAGTTTTCAGATTTTAAGATGTTTGCCCCATTAGTTTGTCGATTTTAAGACCTTTCGCCCCATTTCTTTGTCAATATTAAGACCTTTCGTGCTATTTAGGTCTCGATTTTTTTTCCTGGCGAACGATAGTGAGCCTGTAATGTTGAAGGAATCGGCCTTCGGCCGGGATATTTTTCTACCGAAAAATGTACAAATTAATCTAGAAGGGAGATTTAATGGATTTTTGTTTTAAGTTTGATGGAGGTCTGTAGGGAGGAAAAAAAAAGAAAAAATATATGAAATAATAGACCAAAAAATGAAGGGGAGGTTTTTAGTTTGGTCTCTAGATATCCATCAAGCTTAAGATTGCACCCCCTTGAGCTCCTTTCAAGATAAATTTGTATATTTTTCGGTAGAAAAATGTCCCGGCTGAAAGCCGGTTCCTCTTGTATTACAGGCTCGCTATCGCTCGCCAGGATAAAATCGACACCTAAATGGCACGAACGGTCTTAAAATTGACAGAAATGGGTCGAAAGTTCTTAAAATCGTCAAAATAATGGGGCGAACGTCTTAAAATTGGAAAAACAATGGGGCCAAACATGAGGGAGAAAGGAGTCAAGAAAAAAATCCCTCAAGTGGAAATCCCTCCTTAATATGGATTTACGAGTTACAAAGGACAGTACATATGGATTAACACGAGAGGTTTGCCTTGCTATTTTCGATCAACGCCTCTCTTCTGTTAACATCGTTGGTGTGTTTTCCATTGGTATCGGTAACTAGATTATAAACAGTGTCACACGAACGCATTTTGCAGCAATTGTCGATGTGTAATTTCTGACATTTCGGGGCTATTTTGTTTTGGTATATATAACTAGACTGAAAGAGATAGTTGTATTACTTGGATTAATTCTGAGTCGGCTGCTAAACAGAATCCTGTTGAAGAATATTACCTGAAAAAGAGATAGTTTAACACCGCCTTTAAGGGAGATTATATTAGTTGACTAAATTTCAATGCAAGTTTAATCCAGAAGTTGACATATCAAAATCTATTGTCTATATCAGAAGTTGGACAATAACGTTGGTGTAACAAATGTCAGAACATTAAAGGGTTCCGGCAAGGGAGACTAACTATAGTCTATTTGTTTCCAGCTGAGCCTAAATTGTTATGTTTCTATCTGTGTTACTCAGCTATAAGGTCATTTGTTTAGCGAAATATGCTGTTAATTATGAAAACTTGCCATTAATTTGACACACAGCCATAGTGTAGTAGTTTCATATATTTACATTAAGTATCGAGAAATCAGGTAATAAGAGATTCAATTTACGATCAGCTGGAACAAAATAGAGTATAGGCCTGGTTATCTGTACTGGTATAAGGACGTAAAGGGGGTACTACTCTCTTTTTATGGACCTCCTTTTCCCTCGTGTTTAGCATATTAGACCTTTCGTGCAATTTAGGTGTCGATCTTTTCCTTGCGAGCGATAGCGAGCCTGTAATTTTAAGAGGAACCGGTCTTCGGCCGGGACATTTTTCTATCGAAAATTTTAAAAATGTATCTTGTAGGGGGATCTATTTTTTTTTTTTTTAAAGCTTGATGGAGGTCTAGCGCGGAAACTAAACAAATATATAAAATATATACATACCGGTGTATAGACCAAAAACCAAGCAGTTTCCCCTTAACTGTAGTAGGGAAAAAAACCCAAAAGGTAAGGTTGACAAGAAGGCTCTCCCTGACAATTAGGCTAATCCCTACACCTAAAACTACATTTTTTGGAATTCACTCTCACTTTTATTATCTTTATATTTTTCTCGGCAATTTGGTCTGACAACTTATGAATTGAAGCGTTCTTTAGTCAGTATTATATTGCTACTCTCCTGCCACCACTTGTCTCTCTCTCTCAGCAACATTACATGCTGAAATTGCCACACGACCTATGTCGCGCGCCGCCACATAGTCCAAATTTATTTCACTCGACTTATGTTGCGCGCCGCCAGTTAAGGGTTAAAGAATCATACACGCGATATTCCAGCAATTGTCGGTATATACTGTATATATACTGTATATACTGTATACTATATATATATATATATATATTTAGAGAGAGAGAGAGAGAGAGACCAAGAGAGACCAAGCATAACAGTCCACAATATTCCATCATAACTTGTGTGAGGAGATTAAAAGAGAGGATTTTATTCATAAGACTCAATGTTTTTCCTGCTGGCTAAGCCTCCAGCTAAAAAAACAAAAAAACAAATCATATAGAAAATTAATTGCAGTGATATCAAACTCGACCAAAATTAACCATATCAGGGCGGGGGACGTCTTATTAATTTGTTCAGGCTACCATTAGATGATTTTAGTCAGTATAAGAAGGATCTCTATCAATTAGAAGACTACACACTATCCCAATTAACCCTATAACTACCATAGCTCCTTCCTAAGCTGCATAAAACACCACAATATCGCTGGAATGCACTAAAAGAGACGCTACCCGTTCGGAATGGGTTAAAACGTAAACAAAGTAAACAATGAATACCGTAATGAAAGATAGAATATAAGGAAGAACAAAAGAGTCTGCCTGAGCCTAAATAAGAGAGAAGAAGGAGATAAGAAGGCCATTGATAAAGGGGGATCGAAGAGGAACACAAATCAGGCTCCCCAAAGAAACGGATGCTGGGATGTAAGGGGCTAGTGGCTGGTTTTTGGTCTGTTAATTAATATATTCTTTTATGTTTTAGTTTCCTCGCTAGACCTCCCTCAAACTTAGACTAACACCCACTAGACTTCTCTTTAAGATAAATTTGTAAACAAAAAATCTGTAGAAAAATGGCCGGCCGAAGGCCGGATCCTCTTATAATTACAGGCTCGCTATCGCTCGCCAGGAAAAAATCGACACCTAAATGGCAAGATAGGTCTTAATATTGACAACAACATTGAGCTAAAGGTGTTAAAATCGCCAAACTAATGGGCCGAACTTCTTAAAACTAATGGGGCTGAACACGAAGGAGAAAGGGGACCATAAATACGGCCCATCTCCCCTTAGGAGTGGGGGATAAAGGAAGGAGAGAGATACGAGGCTGAAAAATAGTTGGGATATGAAAGCCAGATGGAAAAATGAGGACAGGTAATGCGGCGTGATTTACGGGGAGAGAGAGAGAGAGAGCGAGTGTGAGTGAGTGAGTGAGTGAGAGAGAGAGAGAGAGAGAGAGAGAGAGAGAGAAAGAGAGAGAGAGCGAGTGTGAGTGAGTGAGTGAGTGAGAGAGAGAGCGAGTGTGAGTGAGTGAGTGAGTGAGAGAGAGAGAGAGAACGCGAGAGATGGCATATGAATAGAATAACACAATAATGAATAACGTTTAATAGAGAATGAACACGAAGACAAATGACACATTGTTGAATAAGTACAAAGCAATACATTTGAGTTTGTCAATTCCATCCTGTAGAGGGGTTAGAAGGGAAGGAAAGAGGAACGAGGAAACATGTTAAGGGGAGATTTCCACTTGAGGGATTTTTTTCTGGACACCTTTTTCTCTCATGTTTAGCCCCATTGCTTTTTAGATTTTAAGACGCTCGCCGCCTTTAGTTTGGCGATTTTAAGAACTTTCGCCCCATTTCTGTCAATTTTAAGAACTTTCGTGCCATTTAGGTGTCGATTTTTTTCCTGGCGAGCCTGTAATTTGAGAGGAACCGGCCTTCGGCCGGGAAATTTTTCTACCGAAAAATGTACAAATTTATCTTGAAAGGGGGTGTAATTATAAGCTTGATGGAGTTCTAGGGAAGAAACTAATTACCTCCCCTTATATGACACACATTAGGAGGAATGGTAAGACGAACTATAGTCTATTTATTTTAACCTGGCGTAAAATTTACTCCCTTTGTTGTTAATCTCTTTTCTTATTGGACGAATAGTTTTAATGTCAAGTTTTCATAATCAACAACAAATTTCGGTTCATAATATTCGTAATATCTGATTAATAACGGCCCATGGTAATTTACCGTCAGCTGAAATAATAACTGAGTAGAGGGTAAGGAAAAGTTTGGTGTAGAGATAATACGACGGAAAGGATAAGAATGAAAGGGTAGGGAAACTAGACGAAGAAAGAGGAGATGTGTGGAGTGTTGAGACCAAGGGGTCCTTGGGGAAACATTTGTGGTGCTCCAATTTCAGTGGCCTATTTATTTCACTGGCTATGGTACTATTTAGATACGGTACATGATATACGTGTTCTTATTACAGTACACTTGTTTTGTGTATTTCACTGGATATGGTGTTATTTAGATACGGTACATGATATACGTGTTCTTATTACAGTACACTTGGTTTGTGTATTTCACTGGATATGGTGTTATTTAGATACGGTACATGATATACGTGTTCTTATTACAGTACACTTGGTTTGTGTATTTCACTGGATATGGTATTATTTAGATACGGTACATGATATACGTGTTCTTATTACAGTACACTTGGTTTGTGTATTTCACTGGATATGGTGTTATTTAGATACGGTACATGATATACGTGTTCTTATTACAGTACACTTGGTTTGTGTATTTAAGGGATATGGGTCGTGTTTATGTATTTATTTCACTGGATATGGTATTATTTAGATACGGTACATGATATACGTGTTCTTATTACAGTACACTTGGTTTGTGTATTTAAGGGATGTGGGTCGTGTTTATGGTCCCCCTTCCTCATGTTTGACCACATTAGTTTTCAGATTTTAAGACGTTCGCCCCATTAGTTTGTCGAATTTAAAACCTAGCGTCCCATTTATATATCTATATCAAGAGCTTTCCTGCCATATAGGTGTCGTTTTGTTTTCCTGGCGAGCGATAGCGAGCCTGTAATTTCAAGATAAACCGTCCTTCGGAGACAATTTTATATCGAAAAAAATTACAAATTCATGTTGAAGGAGGATCTTGGGCGGGTGTTTTTTTTAAGCTTGATGTAGGTCTAGGGAGGAAACTAATAACATAATTAAGAGATACATAAATGAGTAAATAAAGACGACGCATCTCCCCTTAAATATGCCCCTCAGTTGACATATAATACATTAGGTCTAGCGCAGCATACAGGGGGATGGATGCCCAAAGAGTCATACCGTAATCACCAGTTTTAGGACCCAATTGAATGTTTTGAAAACAAATTGTAGTATAAGTTTCAAGGTCTACAAGCGACTGGTTATTATGGAAGAACATTATGACGTATAAAGAATGTAGTTGGCCTATATATTAAAAATCAACACGGATAAATGTTTGTTCTTTAGTAATATAACTATAACAGTGAATGTAGCCTATTGTCCATTATTATGAAACTGGCGAAAATTTGACTTACTGTATTTTGTTGAGCTATTACAACGGTTTATCTCAGCCAAGTGTGTTGTTAATTATGAACAATTGGCATTAAATGATAGAGACTTTAGCAAATTCTGATTGTTTCATTAATTATCGAGAAAACAGCTGCTAAGGGTCTATCAATTCTGCCACGTGAAAATAAATTAAGTGTAGTGTTTAGTGCAGTTTAATGAAAAGCAGCACAACTGAATGTGATCTAGATGAATAGAATGATAAAAGTGAATGATTTGTTTATAGGATAGGCTAATGCAGTGCAGGGCAGATTATTGTCTGATATAATTAGCACTTTGAAGGAAATGTTTGTTTTCTAGTATAATTAAGTGTAGTACCGGTACACAATAATACATACCAAAGTAGCTAGGTCAATTGCGTTTATTACGGTATATATCTATCTAACTGCTTATTTGGCTATCTATCTATCTAACTATTTATTTATCTATCTATCTATCTATCCAGCCTATATATAAAGTCATGGATACTTAAACCATAGTAATGCAGTTAACACATTGGTTACAGTTATATTTATTTAGCTAATACAGTACAGTAGGCAATAAGACACGGCCTGTTTATTGCCTAAAGTGTGAGTAAAGTATCAGGGTAGGATAATGGTAGGGTAGGGAGGCTGAGTGAGGGAGGAGGAAGGGAAGGAGGTTTCAGTGTGGCCAAGATTCATCACTAAAACATTCAGTACTATACCAACCTCACCCTTCAATGGTCTGGGTATATGTGTGTGTCTGTGGGTGTCTGTGAATGTGTGTGTGTGTGTGTGTCTGTCTGTCTGTCTGTGTGTGTACGGTGTGTGTTTATGTGTGTGCGTGTGTGCCAATGTGGGTGTGTGTACGGTGTGTGTGTGTGTTGGTAAGCCGCTTAAAATTGAGGGGTTCGAATCTACGCGCTCACCCCATCGACTTTTAGTATATGGTAGCAATTATACAAGTCGAGTGCTTCTCTCTCTCTCTCTCTCTCTCTCTCTCTCTCTCTCTCTCTCTCTCTCTCTCTCTCTCTCTCGTTCTTTGTGTGTGTGTCCTTGTCCTTGTTTATCTTCTTTGTGTGTGGAGGCTCTTTCAGGCAGTTTGTCATTGTGTTTATTATATCTTTCGGTGTAGCTTCTTTAATTGTATTATTATTTTGTTTTTATACTGGATTTGTAAACATAATTTTTTTGTATAAAGGCATCCCTCAATCATTAAGCTCTTCAGGATACAAAGAAGCTTTTCTTATTTTTTATTTTTTTTGTTACTGTAAGTAGACAATTGTATTCAGTTTAGGAAGAAAGTTTAGCAGTCAGTGTATTAATTGAAATATATTTTACTCATTTGATTGTAGAGTGCCTTCCTAAGATAATTAAAATCGTCAAATGTTAGCCAGAATATTATTAAGTCTGCGTTATTGTATACTGAGCCATAACGCACTTATTGTATTTCAAATAATACAATAATGGTAATTTCTGCTGAGGTTAAAGTCGCTATCCAATTTCATATGCAAACCAGACAAAGGTCAAGGTCAGAGGTTAAGCTGTCTTTATTAACTGTGTTGGTGGTGTAATGGTTTAGGTGCTTATGTTCTGGGTGTGGTGTCCTGAGTTCGAATCCCGGGAGGACCATATGCTTTCATTAGTTTATTCAAGTACATTGGGGTTTGTAATTGATGATTAATGCCAAGGACGGGGTGTTACTTATATAACCTTGATTTTCACCAATTTAGTTGTGTTTTAGTATTATGATTTTGTCTAAAAATGTTATGCAACCTCAATTATATAATATATATCGTTTACTGATTAGTTTAAGTGTATGTACATATAGAAAGATCCGTTGATAGTCAGAGGGTTAATTAGAATATAATTTACCTCTACACATTAATTATAGTTATATTTAGGCGACTTTTGCAGCTAAGGAAGGATCTGTGGTAGTTTTGAGAGAGTTTGTAGCCTTTTACATTGCAATAGATCCTTTCCAATTTAAGTGTAGTCGTCTAATAGTAGCCTATCAAATGAAACTGAACCCACCGTATTTGACCCCTTGAGGATTATGACGCCTTTTGACAGTTTATTCTGGCTAATATTAAACGATTTTATTAAGTAACTGAGGGATCTACGCGAGTCAAAAGGTTAGTTGAGATCAACTTTACCCTTTTGATTGGCAGAGCTCTTTCGTAAGCTGCATACAATCGTCTAATAATAGCCAGAAGCAATGCCCCATGGTCCTCAAAGTGTTAACCCTTACAATACCGGCGACGTCTCTTTTATTTGATTTCAGCCACATTTAGACGAATTTATGAAGCTAAAAGGATCCATTGAGATAGTCTGTACCATTTTAATAGGTAGACGTCCTTCTTAAGATGAATAAAATCGGCTAATACTTGTCAGAAACTATTGAAAAGGCCGTGAGCGGTACAGAAGGTGTTAAAGGCGTTACTACTGCCCTGTAAGGGAATATACGGTGTGGTAGCCTCATAAGGTAAGGTAGGTGCCAGGTGGCCAGGTAGGGAGGGATAGGTAGGCCTGTAATCCATAGAGGTGTATGTGTGCTTAACCCCTTCAGCACCATGATGCATGTCTACCTTTGATGCTGTCTAAAGTTATACGATTTTTTGCAGTTTAAGAAGGACCTATGTTAATAAGAGGGATTATTCATATCGTATTTACCCATTTGAGTCATATAGGTAGATTGCAAAGTAAAGACAATCGTCTAGTGGTAACCAGAATATGATGAAAATTACGTAATGGTGGTGAAGGGGCTAAGAGGAATATAAGGGGTACGACTAGTGGTGTGTTGGTATATTTGTGTGTATGTGTGTTTCCTTAGGTTTGATTGAATTAATGTCTTGTCGGTTTGTATTTTAGAGCGGATGTATGTGAGTGTGTGTGTAATAATAATAATAATCGGTTTATTTCAAGCCGGCAGCCAATGGGGCTGAAAATACACAGACTTAACCTAGATCTTATCCTAATGGATCAACAGATTGAACCTGGCAGCTAACGAGAGCGCCTACATACTCCCAAGGGAGTAGGACGTGGGCAGGAGACTTTGTGGGTCCCCCGAGACGATCCGCCCAGATCTTGCCTTCACGGCCAGGGAAAGTTTTTGAGAGAACTTCCCCTGCCGGCGCCTGGGATTGAACCCCCGACACCAGAGCTAGCGCTCCCAATACAGTGTGTGTGTGTGTGTGTGTGTGTGTGTGTGTGTGTGTGTGTGTGTGTGTGAGAGAGTGAGTGTGGGAGTGTGTGTGTGTGTGTACCTTATACAAAAAATAACCTGGTATATTGCCGTCAGTGTCTGTGTAGGTATGTGAAGTACTGCAGTGTTATGTGCGTATGCGTAGCTTACCGTGTGTGTGTGTGTGTTTGTGTGTGTGTGTGTATGTGTGCGCGCGTAACCTTAAAGCGGAAGGTATGATTCGTGGAGAGCTCACAGCCACACGAGAGAGAGAGAGAGAGAGAGAGAGAGAGAGAGAGAGAGAGAGAGAGAGAGAGAGAGAGAGAGAGAGAGGGAGAGAGAGAGGGAGGGAGAGAGGGAGGGAGGGAGGGAGGGAGAGAGAGGGGGGGGGGAGTAGTATGGGAGATACTTGTCTGTCTAATTTTGAAACAATAACTCTACTTTATTTTAATCCTTGGTGTAAAAAACGAATGAATTATTGCTCATAAATCATCCCGTACCCAAATATGCTTACTTATCAAGAGTATAATTGTGTACTGTACCAGCTGAATATAAAGTGTTAGATCTGCAGTCATGTAACATGTTTTTTATGCAGTGGTTTGTTTGAATATCTCTGTTTTGAATTATCTCTTTCTGGCATGATATTATTTTAGCGTTATATGTGTATACTTATTTATTGTATAGCTGGGTCCTAGATCGTTCATTCAGCTTAGGAAGATTTTTTTTTATTCCGACTCTTTTCAATAAAGCCCAGTAACATGTATCAATATATTGATGATTCAAGCCTTTCAGCACGATGTCGCACTTTTCGTAATATACAGGTTACCGTCAGACGATTTTACCTCTGGGACTCTGAGGGGAGAATACTAATCCTAAGCCTTCTAAATAACATAGGACCATCTGAAACTGCATAAAATCATATAATGTTAGCCATAAATACGTTTGGACTGTATTCTGGCTATCATTAAACGATTGTATACAGCTTAGGAAGAATCTGTGAGATTTAAAGGGTAACGATTATCTCAATTAAACCTCTGACTTCCGTATATCCTTGCTACTCTGAATAAAATCGTCTAATGATAGCCAGAATAAACTGCTAAAATGAGTCATAATCCTATCTATCTATCTATCTATTGCCTGACGCCGTGATCCCCGAAGGGGTGGCCACGAACGAACCGCCCCCATGCACCTCTGTCCCCAGTCAGTCGACGCCCCTCCCCCCAACCAGCACCGCCTCCGTTCATATACTTCCTCAATCCATCCTTCCACCTCTCTTTCGGTCTACCTCTCCCTTTCTGTCCCTCCACCTCGCTCTCGTACACCCTCTTAGTCATTCTCTCGCTTTCCATACGTTCCATATGGCCGAACCATCTCAAGTTATTCCTTTTCACACTTTCCAGCACATCTACCTCCACACCACACCTCCTTCTTACTTCCTCATTAGTCTGTCTATCCCTCCATGTAACTCCGCACGCACTTCTTAAGTAATTAATTTCCACTGCTCTCACTTTTGGTCTGAGTCTCTCAACCAACGTCCATGCTTCGCTTCCGTAAGTCAGTGTCGGGATTACCACACTGTCATGCAAGGACTTCTTCACTTCCATACTGACCACCCTATTTCTTGTTACTGCTTTCAACGTTCCTACAACCCTCTTCCCCTGTTGTACCCTCTCCCGCACTTCTTCATCCATAGTCCCATCTTTACTCAACACACTGCCCAGATACTTAAAAGAGTTGATGATCTCCATAGCCTGACCATTCAGCTTCACCTCACACTCTGTGACTTCACCCCTTTCGAAGACCATAACCTTGCTCTTCCCCGCATTTACCTTCAAATTCCGTTTTTCGCACACTGTTCCAAACTCATTTACCAGACCCTGCAACTCCCATTCATTATCACTCATCAGAACTGTATCATCCGCAAACAGCAGTATAGGTAGCTTCCACTCAATTCCCTCCCTTTTCAGCGATACACCAACATCCATAATCCTAAACTGGTTAATACTTATTCTTCCGATAAGCAGGTTATTGTGAAAACAGTAGACGATTATTAAATATATATTTTACTTCACCATTATATAATCAACCAAGACATTATTATTGTGTAGTAAAACTATTGCAAGATACATGTATAGTATTGTCATTGCTTGCTCATAGACTGTTGTTGTTGCATCACTTAGGGTGTACTGTATATTTTTTGGTAATATTAAATTCACAGAGAGAGAGAGAGAGAGAGAGAGAGAGAGAGAGAGAACTTGAACTCGAACTCTTGTATATATTGCTACTGTATACTGAAAGTCGGTGAGGAGAGCGCGTAGAGTGGAACTTCTGTGTGATTAGCGGTTACTTTTGTTCGGTAAGTATTATCAAGCAAGTTCGATATTAAAGTTTTTTTTTAAAGAATTCAGTTACTTAACCCCTTCAGCAAGATGACACCTCTTTTGCCTTTGCTTCTGGCCAGATAAATTAAACGAACCTACTGTATGTTATTTAGAGGGATTATTGAGATCGTATTTACCCCTTTGAGTCCTAGAGGTAGATTATAAAATAAATAATATCGTCTAAGTAACCAGAATATTATGAAAATTACGTCATCTTGTTGCAGGGGTTGTTATAATATACAGTACTTTGAGCGCGGTTACCGATACCAATGCAAAGGCCCCAGAAAGGTTGCTGTACAAAAAAGTGGCCATTGAAAATGACCATAAAAGCCTCCATGGGATTTCCAATTTGAGTTAGCGCTTTACCTCGGTCTGATAACTGTTTTACACATTACTTTGGAGCCCGCGCCCTGTGGAAGTGTGGAGGTTATTTTTAGTTATTGGGATGGTGAGTAACTTTGGTGGTGAATAACCCCTTTGGTATTAATAGTATTTTTAATTAATTTCTGCTCCTGCTTATCTCCCACTCGCATGTGACTATTTTATATGTTGTTTTATAGACGTGAGATTACATGCAATAACATAATTTGCTTAGTACTGCATTTCATTATTATATATCTATATAAATCTATCTATATCTATATATATATATATATATATATATATATATATATATATATACATAGAGAGAGAGAGAGAGAGAGAGGGGGATGGGAAATGGCATGGAAAAGATTAGTAGTATATTAATGTTTTTCGTGTATTGTATTGGATTGTTATGTGCAATTAGAAGATTGAAATTTGTTTGTACCGTGCCTTCATATGTATAAAAGAAAATAACAAATAGTCTAATTACTTATATAAGAGTTTAAGAATATTGCCAGATAATTAACTCTCCTACGATTTTGTCTATTGTTAATATATATTAATATAATAGATAATCATAAGTAGTCTAATAATCTATATTTTATGCCAGCTGTTTTGAATTAAATATTTTGTTTTGTATGTAGGAGATCCGGATTTAAGGAGTTAGGAAATAATTATTAACACTGATGATGGAAAGATATATATATGTATTGTTTATATTTAAGAAATCCGGGTTTAAAGAGTTATGATATGATTATTTACATTGATGATTGAAAGAAACACTGGATGATACAGAAGAGATTATTATATCAAAGGGGCTAAACACACACACACACACACACACACACACACACACACACACACACACACACAGTAAATAATTAATCCCTGTAATTGAGAGAGAGAGAGACTAAAGTACAAAGCAGGGACTATAATATAAGTGATGAGTGTGAGAGGGGAGGAGAATAATAATATACTGTGTAGGGTGTGGTAGAGGAGGACAGGTGTAACATACATACCTGCACACGATAATATACACATCCTCACACACACACACACACACTCGCTCTCACTCACTCACTCTTACTCTCACTCACTCACTTACTCTCTCTCACTCATTTACTCTCTCTCACTCTCACTCACACACACACACACACACACACACACACTCTCTCTCTCTCTCTCTCACACACTCTTACTCTCTCTCTCTCCCACTCACTCATTCATTCATTCCCTCTGACTGCCGCACACCTTTAGGCTTAAGGTTAGTAAAACACCCCTCAGCATACCTTCACCTTCTTCCGGCCCTACTAGCCTTTCAAAGTTAAACATACACATCTCTAGAATAACTACTACTGTGTCTCTTGACTTATGTTCAGTTCTGAGTGTTAAGGGGAGATTTTTAGTTTGGTCCCTGGATATCCTTCAAGCTTAAGATTACACCCCCTTGAGCCCCTTTCAAGATAAATTTGTACATTTTTCGGTAGAAAAATTTCCCGGCTGAAAGCCGGTTCCTCTTAAATTACAGGCTCGCTGTCGCTCGCCAGGATAAAATCGACGCCTAAATGGCACGAAAGGTCTTAAAATTGACAGAAATGAGTTGAAAGTTCTTAAAATCGTCAAAATAATGGGGCAAACGTCTTATCATTAGAAAAACAATGGGGCTAAACATGAGGGAGAAAGGAGTCAAGAAAAAAATCCCTCAAGTGGAAATCTCCCCTTAATAGATACGTAACCGTTTGAATCAGTATCGAACGCAAATCGAGACCCTACAATTCTCTTTTATATTCAAGATGCCTTAGAACTTTTTAATCTCTTTAGCACGGTGACATAATTTTCATCATATTGTGGTTATCATTAGACGATTTTCTTTAGCATATAATCTACGGTACCTCTAGGACTGTAAGGGGTATGTACGATCTCAATAAACCCTCTGAATAACATAACGCCTTCTTAAGGGGAGATATCCACTTGAGGGACTTTTTTCTTGACCCCTTTCTCTCTCATGTCTAACCCCATTGCTTTTGAGATTTTAAGATGTTTGCCCCGTTAGTTTGGCGATTTTAAGAACTTGCACCCCATTTTAAGACCTTTCGTGCCATTCAGGTGTCTATTTTATCCTGGCGAGCGATAGCGAGCCTGTAACTTAAGAGGAAACGGCCTTTGGCCGGGACATTTTTCTACCGAAAAATGTACAAATTAATCTTGAAAGGGGCTCAAGGGGGTGTAATTTTAAGCTTGCTGGAGGTCTAGGGAACAAACTAAATACCTCCCCTTAAGCTGCATGAAACTGGCAAATTTTAGCCAGAATGAAAAGTTAAAAAGACGTGATCGTGCTGAAGTGGTCAAAGGTTTAAAGATTCAAATTAGTGTTAGCTTATTAATGTTCTCGACTGTAAAGTATTTTGTCAACATCCTTCAGACTCCTTCTATTGTTTAGCTGCTCCATTTCTGCATCCTATTATAATAACCCTATCAGCATCATGACACCTTTTGGCATTTGTTTTGTTTTGTTAATGTTGTTATATTCAGCTTAGGAAGGAAATCTAGCAATTATAAGGGTCAGGTATATCGCCATTATCCCTTTTATCCTCCCAGTTCTTTTATAATACTTAATGAAATCGCCACATAATACCCAGAATAAACGTAGAGAATGCGTCATGATATGCTGTTGACGTAATAACATGAGTTTGTGCGGTAGTCCAACCCATCTTATCCATTTAACAATCTGATCTGACATTTACATTTTATCTCCTGTAACATGGTCATATATTTGGTCGTTGTTCTTCATTATTTATTATATTTTATTTTTATTTTTTTATTTTTTTTTATTTACATTACATTCTCCGCTTTTCTCCTCTGCGGCTCTTCGTATGATTAGCCTCCTATTATGATGTCATTCAATCGCATCATCTCTCTTCCTTTAGTATCTCTATTTCTTCGTTTCTTCCAGAATAGTACTCCATACTCCTTTATACCTTAGTTATTTAGAACTGTACATCAAAACTACCGTTCGAACAAGGCACCCCTTCATAATCATCTATGTCGTTTTTTAGTCTCTTTTTCATCTTGTTTTGCGTCTCTATTCACATTCACGTATATTCTTTGTAATTTATTTTCTCTGTTTATATATAATTTTGTATTTTTGCACCAGGGTTTACATAGTCAAGTTCTAAATTTGTATCCTACTGCTATAATTTCAACTTTGGTCATCTCTCATGTAAATTACCAGAGTCCCTAACACACACGAATAAAGCCTATATATTCAAGTTGTGTTCAGTATGATTGATGAGTATTTTTCTTTTATCAAGCGTGGAAAATAAAGTTGAAAGTGTAAATATTGTTAACGGTCTGGGGATCTTTTTTTTTTTTTAAACTGAAGAGAGGTGTTTTTGTAAGTCTAGGGAGAAACTAAGAAATCATTGTTCGAAAATGGCAAAACTAATAAAAACCCTCAATAGTAATATAGCAAAATAGCATAGTAAACCCCAAGATGTTGCACCAGATAGTGTTAGTTCGTCTGTGTTCCTTCGTGTCCTTATTTTCTTGTTATATGATTGCTCCTATTCCTTATTAGAGAGACCACTATTAGACAATTTTATAGAATTTAGGAAGGGTCTCTGGCAATCAAAGAACAAAATAGTTTCATTGCAACCTTTGATTTCTACTAGTCCTTCCAAAGCTTAAATCATCTAATGATAGCTAAAACAACTAGCATACTGGCGACATCGTTTATCGAAAAGGTTAATTTATAGCTTACAGACTCCACTATAGTCTGTTCATTTGAGGTTGGGCAGAAATTGTAACACCTAACCTCTCATAACTCAAAAAGGACTAGAGTAATCGAGCTAATATTTCCACCAATTAGGAAGACTTGGCTAGGGAATATGTGTATAACTTGACAGCTGTATAACTTGGCAGCTTATTTGTTCTAGCCCTTTTTTAGTTACAGAGGTTAGAGGTTACGATGTCTGCTTATTTGCTCTAGCCCTTTTTTAGTTACAGAGGTTAGAGGTTACGATGTCTGCTTATTTGCTCTAGCCCTTTTTTAGTTACAGAGGTTAGAGGTTACGATGTCTGCCCAAACTAGAATGAACGGACTATACTGTACAACTGGTATTAATCGGTGAATCGTATCGGAAACTGATATTATTCCACTATTAATATTCCACGGTGTCTTAATTGTTACTGGTTAATTTTGGTTGATGGGGTAGTTCTCGCTTTTTTCTGGACCCCTTCTCCCTCATTTTTAGCATATTAGTTTTGAGGTTTTAAGACGTTCCTTCCGTTAGTTTGGCGATTTTGGGACCTTTCGCTATTTTTTTTTTTTTTTTTCAATATTAAGACATTTTGTGCCCTTTAGGTGTAGATTTTTTCCTGGCGAGCGATAGCGAGCCTCTAATTTTAGAAGGAATCAGCCTTCGGCCGGGAAATTTTTCTATCGAAAAATGTACAAATTTATATTGAAAAGGGGTCTAGGGGGCGTTTTTCTAAGTTTGATGGAGGTCTATCGAGGAAACTCAAATATATCTATCTATCTATTGCCAGACGCCTTACTCCCCTTAATGAGGGTGGCCATACACAGAATGCCCCCAAGCGGACCTCTTCCCTGTAAGAGGGACAACTCGAGCCAGTTTACTGAAGGACTTACATGATTGACCACTCAATTTAGGATCCATCCGACTCCGAGGTCCTGTGTATCTTGTTAGCACTATTTTTCTACAGTGGTGTTCGGCTAATCCATCCACTAACCTGCCTTACCCTTAGGTAAGCAGTATATATTTGTATCAGGTTTACTCCCCTAGACAGGTTGCCGACCAAGGCTGACGAGTCCCATCCACCCGGATTTTTATAAGGTTGTCTCCCCTAGATGGGCTGCCGACCAAGGCTAACGAGTCCCATCCACCCGGTAAATATATATATATATATATATATTCTCTTTAATACATACGAGGTTGAAAGAAATGGCAATTTCTGCGTTGGAAATTTTATTATTCAAAGTTTCCAGGTCTCTGATGAGTTTTCGCTGGGTGGCAGGAAGTAGATGAATGAGATGAGCAAAATTCATGGTGGTACAGGGTTACATTAATGTACATCTACCAGTCACAATGTCAAACAGATTTGAGATATTGGTAGAGATGGAAGACGAACCAGAAGAGACCAGGCTCGTTGGGGATTCCATCCTACGAGGACAGGTCGAAGAGTTCTGCAACAGAGTCCCAAATCAACGAAAAAGATTTTGCATCCCAGGAGCTGGACTGGACGACATTGTGGAAGCCTTCGAAGATACCACAAAGGATGCAAATTAAAATACCCTTTTTGTCATCCATGCTGGTTCAAATGACGTCATGCGCACCAGATCCGAAGAGTTGATGGAGAAATATCGCAAGATGATCCAGCACTACAAAAACAAGTCAAGGAATATCATCTCAGGCATTCTCCCCAAGATCGACGCACCTGACAAATTCTACGACAAGGCCTTCAGCACAAATAGCCGACTAAAATATTTGTGTCTGAGGGAAGAAGTTGAATTCATCAACCTCTGGGACAACTTCTACAACCAGCCTACTCTGTTCCACAAGGATGGCACTCATCTAAACCCTGTGGGTTCAGCACGCATGGGTCGTCTCCTACACTAAGCAGTCCGCAGCCATGGATCAAAAAACGCCATCCGAGAAGAAGCAGCAGTGACATAAATCATCCAACGCCAAGAAAAAAACAGAGGCAACCGAGAACCACCAACGATAAGGACCGAAGACAGCGAGGACCGAGGACAGCCATGAACATAAATGTAGATCCGACAAGAACCAAAAATATTATTAAAGAGCATTCCGTGAGTTCTAAAATAACAAATTTAAAGGTTTTCTATGCAAACGCTCGTAGCATACGCAATAAATTTTCAGATTTAGAGGAGCTAGTGTTTACAGAAAATTATGATGTGATTGGCATAACAGAATCTTGGCTCAATACAGAAGATAGAGACTTTTTAGCAGAGTATTCACTTCCCGGTTATGTAATGTTTGAGAAAAGCCGAATACATCGAAATGGAGGTGGCGTTTTACTTTATATCAAAGAAAGTCAACCCTACCCTCTTGTCAAAACCTCAAATTGTGAACGGCGACGCATCTTTTGTGCTAATAAAGAATAATAAAGGTACACAAATAATACTTGCATTAATATACAGACCTCCAGCTCAATCAGTGCAAACTGACCGAGAAATTTACGAACAAATTGCAGATGTAAGTAACTCACAAGATACCGTAATTTTTGGCGACTTTAATTTACCTGTGACCAAGTGGGGCGATACTCTTACTTCACACTCCGGACATGACTTGTATACGAACTTGCAAGAGAGTTCGCTTTATCAATTTGTTCGAACGCCGACCCGTGGTAATAACGTTCTTGACATTGTACTTGCAACAAAAGAAGAATTAATAGAGAATTTGAATGTTGGTGATGAATTCAGTAACAGCGACCATCGTACGATAACTTTTACTTTAAAGTTTACTAGTAACGAACCAAATAGTAGCATCGAAAAAGTCCCTAATTTCAAGAAAGCAAACTTCCATAAACTTAGAGCTATTTTTAAAGAAACTGACTGGAGCTTTTTAATTAACAATAACGACATAAATACATCATGGAAGTTATTCGAAACCACTTACCTAAAAGCAGTGCAAGACTGCATACCATCGAAAATACGGCGTCCAGGCCATAATAATAAGCCCAAATGGTGGAATAAAGATATTTCAAACTGCCTGCTTGCTAAAAAATGTGCTAATGATAGATTAAAATCCTCACAAAATGACGAAGAACGGTTGAAATTTGTAGAGCTACGACGCAAAGCCAAAAAGTTAATTAAGCAAAGTAAAAAGACCTTAGAGTTACATATTGCGAATCAAAGTAAAACAAACCCGAAAGAATTCTATAGTTATATCAGAAAGAAAAAAGTAGTTACTTCAACTGTTGGACCGTTAGTCGATGAAAATGGAGAATACACCAAAGACGAAGTACAAATGAGTAATGCCCTCAATACCTTCTTTGCATCAGTTTTTACAACAGAAGACCTCAGTGATATCCCTACACCATCGCCGATTCAGATTGATAATTCAGATGTTCTAAGCAATATCACCGTTACAGAGAGAGAAGTATTGAATTGTTTAGATAAACTCAAGGTAAATAAAACGCCTGGACCTGATACAATCTCGCCTAGAGTTCTAAAGGAAGCTAAGGATGAGCTCTCCAAACCACTGACATTACTATTCAATAAATCCTTGCAGTCTGGAACTATGCCTGATCAGTGGAAGCTAGCCAACGTAACACCGATATTCAAAAAAGGCAGCAAATCCTACCCAGTAACTATCGTCCAATTAGCTTAACCTCAGTTGTATGTAAAATGCTAGAAACGGTCATACGAGACAGACTCGTAAATCACTTAGAGGAAAATAACATACTTAAAGATACTCAACACGGCTTTCGTAAAAAACGTTCCTGTTTAACAAACCTCGTAGACTTCTTCCACGATATCCTCAACCTCTACGATGAGAGTAAAGCTGTAGATATTATATACCTTGATTTTTCAAAAGGCCTTTGACAAAGTTCCCCACAAACGTTTACTGCTAAAACTAAAAGCGCATGGAATACAAGACGGTGTGTTGAAATGGATAGAAAATTGGCTCAGCGACAGAAAGCAAAGAGTAGTCATAAACGGTAAGGCATATAAATGGACCAATGTAAGTAGCGGGGTACCCCAGGGATCGGTACTCGGACCAATTCTCTTTCTAATTTACATCAACGACATAGATGAGGGTCTTACCTGTACAATCTCAAAATTTGCTGACGATACAAAAATTGCAAATAGCGTGCTCTCAATAGAACAAGTTGACGATATGCAACACAATCTAGATAAATTGTCATGTTGGGCCCAAATTTGGCAAATGAGTTTCAATGCGGATAAATGTAAAGTACTACATATCGGATACCTAAATGAGAAAGCAAACTATTCGATGAATGGCACTCAGCTTAAGAATGTAAACAGAGAAACCGAGCTGGGAGTAACAATATCGAGTAACCTAAAACCGAGTCAACAATGTTCAGAAGTTGTTAAGAAGGCAAACAAAATAATTGGCTTTATAGGCAGGTCATTTGAGCATAAATCCAAAGAAGTTATCCTAACCCTTTACAATTCCTTAGTCCGCCCTCTTCTGGAATACTGCGTTCAATCCTGGTGCCCTTATTACCAAAAAGATATAAACAAGCTAGAACGAGTTCAACGTAGAGTTACCAAAATTATACCTAGCCTAAAGAACAAACCATACGAAGAGCGTCTTAGAGAATTAAATCTATTTCCTTTAACCCAGCGCAGATTAAGAGGTGACTTAATTCAAGTGTTCAAAATCATCAAAGGCATCGACAATATGAACTGTAGTAAGTACTTCACTATCGACCAATCTAATTACACGCGGGGGAAACGGTTGCAAAATTATTGGTAAATCTTTTAACTCACACGAATCTAAGAATTTCTTCTTCAATCGAGTTGTCAACTTGTGGAATGGGCTTCCCCGGAAACGTTATAGACTGCATCACCGTTGGTTCATTTAAACTCCGCTTAGACAAATATCTCGCATCAAACCCGCGACTGACTGCGTTCGTAAATGAATAACTTTATTTTATCCCCCCCTCAGTTACTAACCCATCTGTCCCCTACTAACTTCCTAATCCTGCCACGGACATTAGTTCCAGGGCAGTAATTCCCTTTCCAATGTTCCCTTACCCACTCTAAACCACTGTTTGGACACTTGATCCTCAGTGTTTTGGAGGACAAGCAACCTAGAAGGGTCACTAGATCTGTTGTTGCTTGATTTCCTTTATACTCCTTTGTACATGATGATACAAGATATACGACGCGTTTCACTGGACAACCAGCATTATCAAGTAAGGATAGAATGATATAAAAGGTAAACAGGAAGGGTATATATATCCACCAATAGCAGACTTTTGCCCCCTGATTTTCGCCTCCTCTGATCCTCCACCCTCTATATATACCCTTCCTGTTTACCCCTTTTATATCATTCTATCCTTACTTGATAATGCTGGTTGTCCAGTGAAACGCGTCGTATATCCTGTATCATCATGTACATTAATGTAACCCTGTACCACCATGAATTTTGCTCATCTCATTCATCTACTTCCTGCCACCCAGCGAAAACTCATCAGAGACCTGGAAACTTTGAATAATAAAATTTCCAACGCAGAAATTGCCATTTCTTTCAACCTCGTATGTATTAAAGAAAATTTATTACCTGGCTTTACTAACATATATATATATATATATGAATGAATATATAGACAAAAACCAAGCACTACCCCGATTACGATTAAAGGTTAGCAGATCAAATAATTGTGTCGCGTGTTTCTAAACACATCGCCATACGTACTATGCAAGTTTAGCGGTGAATAAGTACAGTAGTATCATTGTGTCTTGTGATACGAGTCGTCAGGTAAGTTTACGAGTCCTATGTTATTTTTTCTAGTTTATATGTAATCATTTAATACTTTGAACTACAAGAAGAATTCGCTTGGTGAAATTGAAAACATTTGGAAATCAGCAACACTAAGATTATAATATAACAGCTTGTATTAGGTGCAGGTTACCATTTTAATTTAACTTAATATTCTAGGATACATTCTGCTTGTATATTCTTACAAAGGAAAACAAGCAACAGCAGTTGTGTAGGCTCAAACAGTATGTGCTAGTTTGTTTCTGTCGGCTGTTCCTTATTTAATCCCCTCTACTCCCTCTGCATATATTAAACTGTACCCTTTGATTTACAACTCAATTACTCTCTCTCTCTCTCTCTCTCTCTCTCTCTCTCTCTCTCTCTCTCTCTCTCTTCCCGTTATAACTATAATATTCCCAAGTTTGCGCTCACACGATTTTTGCCCATTATTTTCCTCATATCCCATTCTTTCATGTGAGAGAGAGAGAGAGAGAGAGAGAGAGAGAGAGAGAGAGAGAGAGAGAAGGAGAGAGAGAAGAAAGCTAAGAGAAGAGATGGGTAAATATCTGGAAAAGGCAAACATTCAGCTTTCCTCATTTTTCCTAGCGAGCAAATATCTTCCTTTTTCTTCCTCCCGTCCTCAGGCAATTTTTCCCTCCCCGACATTTTCCTGCCGTGTACCTGTGCCCAATTACCTCGCCGTATATTTCACCTTGTCTTCCGCAGTACTGAGATATTAATGTGTGAACCCCATTTTTCTTATCTTAACCCCTTCTGTACCGGTGACGTCTTTTGTATTTGATTTCAGCTACATTTAGACAATTTTATGTAGCTTAGGAAGGATATATGGTAGCTAAAAGGGTTAATTGAGATAGTCTATAGAATTTTAAGTGGTAGACGTCCCTCCTAAGCTGAATAAAATAGTCTAATAGTAGTCAAACTAAAGCGAAAAAGGCGTCGCCGGTACAGAACGGGTTAATATTAGCCAACTAGGTTTATGCTAAGGGAACCGATATAGATTTTAGCCTTTGAGTTATTGGTCACTTGTATATTATTCATTATTTTAGAACCATATTTAATATTAAAAGTAAAACACATAGCATCCTCATCATTGTAAAGTAAAGCACATAGCATCCTCATCATTGTAAAGCACATAGCATCCTCATCATTGTAAAGTAAAACACATAGCATCCTCATCATTGTAAAGCACATAGCATCCTCATCATTGTAAAACACATAGCATCCTCATCATTGTAATAACTACAGATGAACACAAAGGTCGATATTCGGTGACAACCTTGGTGATAACATTTGTAAATTCCAGAGATAAACATGTTTATAGCGAGAATAAATATCAACCGTTTGACGCTGACTGGAAACAACCTTAGCCCTATTTGGTACGAGGGCGGTCTTTTTGGACCTCCCTTGTTTTTCTCTCAATTTCTTTGGAGATTTTAAGACCTTTCACCCTATAAGTTTGGCGATAATAAAACGTTTCACCCTATTAGTTTGGCGATAATAAAACGCTTCCCCTATTCAGGTGTCGATTGTTTTTCTAGGAGAACGATATTGAGCTTTCGGTCAGGTCAATTTTCTATTGAAAAAAAAAAAAAAAAAAATTGAAGGAAGTCTGGGAAAGCGTGTGTGTTACCCTAGAGGACAAACTAAGATTCAGTGGTCGAAAGTGGCAGAAGGAAGAAAAATGCTCAATAATCATTAAACAAAATATAATAAGCCACAAGACCAGATAGTGTAACGGACCACGGAAACTGACCATAATTGGCTGCTATCATAAACTTAGATAATATTATCTAATACACCTGACTATTGGTTATAAAAGATGATATAAAAAGAATAAAAGGTATAACTCATTCCCAGCAATAGAACCAACTGACCTTAACAGAGTAATTCATTAAACCAAGACACACACACTCACTCTCTCTCTCTCTCTCTCTCTCACACACACACACACACACACACACACACACACACACACACACACACACGAGAATCAGATTAGAATGAATGACTAAATTGTATATTACTGGTATATTTTGCTTCAGCTTAACAGTAACTTAACAAATCTGTGGATATGCTGTAGTTAATCAGGACAAGGTACCGGGTACTGTATACCAAACCTAATTAGATATTGTGACCATAACATAAACAGCTAAGTTAATTTTTTTCAAAATTATTCATTCCATTAATAATTCTAGATATGTAGATTATCTTTAGGTTTAGGCTTATGTAATGCAAACGTGCATGAAAGCATGCATATATATTATGCACACAGTAATATATACTGTATGCTTATTTATATGCATACGTAAATACATACACTCATCTACATCAAAATATTGATGGGTGTACACGTGCATGAAGGTATCATATGCATTAGTAGTATGTGTAATAATAATAATAATAATAAACGGTTTATTAAAAAATGGCAGCCTCATGAGCTGTGTGTGTGTGTGTGTGTGTATGTGTGTGTATGTGTGCATTGGTTCAACTGTTGCCCGGCATATGAAGCCTTTGACCAGTGCTGGAAACATTATAATAGTGTGGTAATATCAGACTTCACATACCAATAATGACCAATTAATAAGCTTTTCAATTATACATCAAAGCGAACACTATACTAGGCTCATTGTATCGTTTTGATGTTTTCTAGATTCCAATCCCAATCCGTTTTTTGTATCAAATATTTGCAAGTATTGTACAGTATACAGTATATATAATTTTATATATATATATATATATATATATATATATATATATATATATATATATATATATATATATATACTGTATATATATATACTGTATATATACAGTATATATACTGTATACTGTATATACTGTATATATATATATATATATATATATATATATATATATATATATATATATATATCTCTCTCGTGTGTGTGTGTGTGTGTATGTGTGTGTGTGTGTGTGTGTGTGTGTGTGTGTGTGTGTGTGTGTGTGTGTGTGTACAAAGGAAGTCAAGCAACAATAGGTATAGCGACCCCTCAAGGCTGCTTGCCCTCCAAAACACTGATGGTCAAGTGTCCAAACAGTGGTTTAGAGTGGGTAAAGGAAAAATGGAAAGGGAAGACTGCCCTAGGACAAATATCCGTGGCAGGATTAGGAGATGTTAGTAGGGGACAGTTGTTATGGTGTGTGTGTGTGTGTGTGTGTGTGTGTGTGTGTGCGTGTGCGTGTCTGTGTGCAAATATGGATGTTATTCATCACAGAATTAGCCTTATTCCAACAACCAATTAAAGGACGAAAGAAGAACAGGCTGATTTCCGAGACTTCGGCAGTCTTAATGTTTTGTGTTTGAAGCGCCACAATAATGTAATTTCAACAATTATTGCATTATGTAGTACATATATAAATATTGTAACTATTATAAATTTCTTATGAATGCACATATATACATGAGATAACATGAGCGCAAATTGTGTTCACACGGTTGAAAACTCGTCAGTCCAGAGTATTTGACAAACAAATGTTGATGTGATATGGATTACTGTAGTAAAAATAATCATATGCAGAAGTACTCAGATAACCGAATATCGCTGTACGACCACGATGATACTGATAAACTTTCGATTAAGGCTGCTTGGTTAAGAAATAAATAATATTTTGCCTTGCCTTGTTCTTGTCGGCGTTGCCACATTCGTTTGTTAACTACACACAGAGGTTCGTTCATCTGTATAAATACAGAAAATAATGAATTATCCTTTTATTTTATGCATAGTTTGATTTGTGAGAATTGTCATAGGATGAGGTAATAAAGACAAATGAATTCTCCCATTTCCCATTTAAGTTGCTTACAGCTATAACAAACAAGCAGTGACAAAATTGCCTTTAGAGCGTAATCTCCAAAATGTCTTTGTGTGTACCTTTTTACTTAGTACCACCACGAGATCCAGATGGCGCTAGGTGTAATTGGAATATGGCTAATTACACGTGTGTACTTAAACAATTCTATCCTATTCAAAATGTGAACAGGAGCGAGGAGACTCATCTAGTTCCAACCAAAACCTAATCACTTCTCCGAGGGCCCCCCCCCCCCCCCACACCAAAAAACAATATATACAGTATATGCTAAGTAAAGAAATACTAAAGTACTACATATTATATAACATGTAATAATACATAACATTTTAATGTTAACATATATACTAAAGAAACCACAAAGGAATAGACTGGCAGACACCATTTACTACATATTAAAAGCTTACTACCTTTGGCGGAGAGTAAAATAATACAAATGTATAATTGAAAAGCGTCCTTTCGTGTGAAAGGTAAGTGAATCAGATAAGTCTTTGGCTCCGAGAGGTTTCAACAGTCACACCAAGGATTTTGATTAGTTTCATATTTTAAGAAGTTTGTCCCATTAGTTTGGCAATTTTAAGACCTTTCGCCCCATTTATTTTCCAATATTAGGACCTTTCGTGCCATTTAGGTGTCGATTATTTCCGGAAGCGAGCCTGTAATTGTAGGAGGAACTGGCCTTCGACCGGTATATTTTTATTGAAAAATATACAAATTTATCTTGAAGGGGGGTCTAGCGGATGTTTTTAAGCTTAATGGAGGTCTGGGGAGGCAACTAAAAAATCATAATAAGACAAATATATTAGCAAATATATAACCCATCCCCCCTTAACCCTTTCAAGATACCAAGACATGTTTTTCTATTTAATCCGGTTATTAGTAGACGATTTGTTTATTACAGGGAGGAATTATGGGAGGGAGTCAGAATTAGTAGAGATCTGCTTTACCCCTTTTATTCCCTGAGAGCCTTCTAAAAATGAATAACATCGTATAATGTTAGCCATAATAAAGTGCAATTACGTCCTGGAATACTGAAAGGGGTAAGAACTGCACCGTCGTCTTTCTTTCACTAAGACCGTAGTTGTCAAAAAATATTGTGAGATTTGTTTTCTGCGTTTTGCATATAGTATGACTGAGCAGAATATTAGCAACCAGAGAGAGACGAAAATCATTGGACATTAGACTCCAGTACCGTACATCTTTGTTATTAGGTTTTTGACTCCAAGGATATATACCGGTAAAATTGTTTGTGTTCCGCGTGCTTTGTTTTAAATACATTCGTGTGACATCAGGGTTGTTGTTGTTGTTGTTGTTTTTGGGGGGTGCTCCCTAGATCTCTATCAAGTTTAAAAAATACCCCGAAGACAACCTTCGAGATAAATTTGTATATTTTTTCAATAGAAAATTGTCGCAGCCGAAGGCCTGTTCCTCCTTATTTACAGACTCACTATGGTTCAACAGGTATAAACCGACAATTTTGGTTTGACTCTGTCATGTTTAATTATCTTGTTGTTGCAATGTTATGCAATCATGTTTTTGCTGACTAAATGATAATATGTATTTGTTTATTGTATTATATTCCCTCGACATTACGCAGGGACATGAAAGAATATCTCTATAGGTTTGAGAATCGAAGGAAGCACTTCCAAAGTACCCATTAAATGCACAGGTTTTCGGCGTGTGGGGGGGTGGGTGTGGGTGTGTTATAACATCAAGCTTCATCCTCTGTAGTTGCTCCACCCAAACTCACCACCACAATCCATAATTAGCAACGGTCATGATATAACAAACCCTGCCAAAATATCTAACCATGTTAATAATGAGCTACTTTTTAAGCATTGTACAAACTTGGCGGGCAATATTCCTGATCTACTTAGCCCCTATGCATATTTCTAATGTTAATGTTAATTCCTATAACAGAATCTTAGCTACACGAAACAGTGAATCAATTAAGAAATAGTGTCCCTGGTTACGACAATATAACTACCTCCATAATTAAAACCATTCTTCCTGTAATTAGACGTATAAATAGATGAGCTGTATGTGAATATTCTGAGAATATGTATTTAATCGTAACTACTACGGATGATGTATGATGATTCACACACACACACACACACACACACACACACACACACACACACACACAATTACACAAAGACACCACACACACGCGCTGAAAACCTGTGCATTCACTGGATAGTTTGGAAGTGTTTCGTTCGATTCTTGATTTCTTAAAACCAATGGGGATATTCTTTCTTGTCCCTGCTTAATGTATATATTGTAGGGAATAAAATAAAATAAACATGTACATATTGTCATTTATACAGCCAATACATAATTGCATAGCCTTACAACAGCAAGCTAATTAAACATGACAGACAGAGTCAAACCTCTTTTGGTTCGAAACGTGTGTTCGTGCGTGTGTGGCCTCGTGATAGAGTGGGCTGCCGTCCAGAAAGGAGCCGCTACAAATCTCCGGCCCGATGCAGGTGGGCTAGAGAGTGTGGTTTCCGAGTGTACCATTTTTATTCTGGCCCACGAGCTAAGACGAGAGATGCTGAGAAACGATGCCAGAAGAAAAATGTGTATTTATTTATATGTATATTGTGTATGGTTTATATACCTTTTAATACAAGCCCTAACACCCAGGGCAACATTGTGGCTGAAGGCCATGCAGATATAGAGAAAATATGACGAAATAATTACAATTAATAGCCATGGTGTATACTAAGGATAAACCCTATACAGTATTGTCAAAACTACACTGAACATGACAGAACCATGATAAATTGTAGAAAGGCAAATGTATTATAAGCTTGGTGTGACAGTGAATGTGTAGTGAACCCTGAGGTGGTGGTGTTGTTTCCCTTCAACCCTCCCCCTTGGCTACCCTCGCTCTCAACCCTTACGTCCCTCAATTATTGCTTCACCCTCAACCAACTCACTCCCCCGCCATCACTCTCTCTCCCTCACTTATTTCATACTCTCTCTCTCTCTCTCTCTCTCTCTCTCTCTCTCTCTCTCTCTCTCTCTCTCTCTCTCTCTCTCTCTCTCTCTCTCTCTCTCTCTCTCTCTCTCTCTGTCTCTCTCTCTCTCTCTCTCTCTCTCTCTCTCTCTCTCTCTCTCTCTCTCTCTCTTATTCTAGTTGACTAGTTTTGCAGGTGGATCAACGCTCGTTTGGTGTTTGGCATCATTTTCTGACAGTCAGCTCAGTGTATCATTCAGCTTCCCAAACCTGTAGTACCACAGTCTTGTCATCTCAGACTCACACTTTCAGCGCCACCCAAAGGTACTTCTAACTAGGTAGCCCTACGTTTGTTTTAATTGGATGTGTTATGGTTTAACACTGGGCTTTGGTACTGCAACTAAATACAAGCGTAGTAACTAAGTACCGTACAAAGTATATCCCAATAATATGATCCTTGGGAGAGAGGTATCCTGACCAGGATTCGAACCCACTAACCCCAGGTATATTTGAGAGAGCTGAGCACCGTAACCACTCGGCTATGAGCGGATACTCCCAAATATACCTGGGGTGAGTGGGCTCGAATCATGGTCAGGACACCTCTCTCCCAACCTGTCCGACTTATCAGTAGAAATATGATCCTTCCTACATCTGGATTTGAACACGGGACCTTGTTGTTATCAGCTCAGTACCGGTAGCAATCCACTATATCATGGAGTTTGATTGACTCAGTCATGGCTTGATAAAAGCTGAAACTTATTGATCCATTACAGGTTGATCATTATATTCAGACTAAACAGGTATATATATCCAGTACCGGTATATAAATATATACTGTACACACACACACACACACACACACACAGTATCCATACGCGAGATACTAGATTGTTTCTCTGTAGGAATGTTTGTGTTTCCATTACACCTTTTTCTTTATTGCTACCAAGCAATCAGAAACGTGCAAGAGAGGGGTGATAGTCATGCATACAATACCGAGAGAGAGAGAGAGAGAGAGAGTTAGGCCTATACGGATAAAATCCACTTATCACTGTGAGGACTAATGGATCCACCATTGACGAGATCGATACATAATTAGGCAGGGAGTGGCGTAGGTCATTAAGCAGTGAGATTGGAGCTAAATTAACGAGATTTATTGGGAGGCTGGCTTGGGTGGCGGTGAGAGGATAGGGAGAGAGGTAGATGTGGAAGGTAGAGAAGGAAGTAGATAGGTTGAGGAGAGAGGGAAATGGGTTAGGGAAGTAGACAGGTATATTGGGAATGTATTGGTTTGGAAGTAGATAGGGAGGGAAGTTGCTGTTGGAGGTACAAAGGGATTTTAATAAGGTGGGAAGAAAATGAAGTAGGAATGATAGGTAGAGAGTGATGTAGATGGTGGAGGTACTTAAGAAGGTAGATGGGTAAGGTAGAGAGGGATTTATTTGTGGGAGGTAGAGAGGGAATTTAATAAGGTACAGTAGGTAGACAAAACAGATATGGGAGTCAGACTTGGAGGTTGGGCTGGCTTGTATGAATGGTAGAGAGAATGGCAGGTAAGGAGGAAGGTAAGGAAGGAAATTAATGTGATGGGCACCGGTAATTAAAGAAATGGGTTAGATAGAGTTTGATCGACAGATGCTGTACGCGTACGGCAATAAATAATCTGATAGATAATAGAGTTTAATATGATTTGATGTGGTGGTGGTGGAGGGGAGGGTGGGAGGGGAGGTTGAATAACTAGCGGATATATTGTAAATTGATTAACATAAGATGGTGGAAACTCATAACTAGAATTAAAGACACTTGCCATAGCCTAAAAATGTTGCATACACTTGTTGTTAAGGGGAGGTTTCTAGTGTGTTCCCTAGACCTCCTTCAACCTTAAAATTAAACCCCCTAGACCCCTTTTCAAATTAAGTATTATAAATAATTATGTCATCAATTGCCGTGTGTGTAAGATAGGCAAGATGCATGTACATAAATAGTATGTATGTACAGTATGTTTATACTCAGGCACATACCCCATTGGTATGCTGGGGGTGGCCGACACGAGACAGAGCCCGAACAGAAACAACATTTAAAGTTCCTATTCTCAGGGTCCTGGACCACTTTCGCGTTCCCTCGCCCTTGTCTCTGTTTCGTTGAGTAGGACAATTATGCAAGGGAAGGAGGATCCCTAGCCCCCTGCCCCCAGAAGGAAAAGTAGGACAGTAAAAGAGACAGACAGAAGCAGCTAAGGTTGGGTAGAGGCTGCCAAACCTCACTCTGGATAGGACCAGCCCTCAACCTACATAAATAGAGTAATAGAAAATGTGAAGATTGGATAAGTACAGTATGCTTGAAACATAGTACTACATTATACAATATAGGTTTGCTATTAGGTTGTTATCATTAAGTTTAGAGGCAAAAGAATGCATACGGTATATAAATCAATTAATTTGGTACTATTAGTTTGATATATTGTAATCAATATTACTAAGCATATAATTTGAATGTACATTTATATATCTATTATTAGTGATAGTAGATGTAGTATTATAGCTACAGTCAGTGAGTATACACCCAATATCGAAGTTAACTACAAATATTAATACTAAATACATGAATAACACAATATATAATACAAAATACCTAAAACCAACTAACCTTAAAGTAGAGCAGAGACAATCCGTGTTGTCCATAATGAGGCAGGTAGAAAGTAGACAGGTAAACTAATGAGCTAACCACAAGACAGGGATTTAGGGCCAGGCTGTACAGGCGGATTTACACCATACCTTTTTACAACCAATTTTGTTTTCTTCAACTTGGATCGGGCAGCTTCTAAAATACACGCTTACTCAGATATATGTCGCCTATCACAATAAATGATCAATCTAATGTCTGTTTGTTTTCATTGTTCGTTTCTTAAGGGGAGGTTTCTAGTTTGTTTCCTACTCCTCCAGCAGTCTTAAAATTTAACCCCCTTGACCCCCTTTCAAGATAAATTTTAAATTTTTCGGTAGAAAAATGTCCCGGCCGAAGGCCGATTACTCTTAAATTACAGGCTCGCTATCGCTCGCCAGGATAAAATCGACACCTAAATGGCACGAAAGGTCTTAAAATTGACAGAATGGGGCGGACATTCTTAAAAATCACCAAACTAATGGGGCAAACGTCTTAAAATCTCAAAAGCAATGGGGCATGAGGGAGAAAGGGATCAACTTCTAAAATAGGGTACACTTTTACTTAGATACATGTCGCCTATCACAATAAATTATCAACCTAAATTCTGTTTGTTTTCAGCTGGCGATAAATTGAACCTCTTAGCAACTGAATTGTTCGTTTCTTAATGGACACGTATGAAACTGCTATCTCTGGGTATCATATTAACGTTAAGTTTTGATAATTAACATCATTTATCACTTCGAAACTATTGTAATAATTAAGTAATCGAGATTGGGACATGGCAATTTACCGCCAGCTGAAAATAAACAGACTATAGTTGCCGATACCAGTGCAAAATATGCTCAGATTGGTGCCCGAATAAAGTTGCTGGATAAAGCCCTTGTGTAAATCCAGGTTATGGCGAACGTACACGACACCTTCCTGTAACGTCTGGTTAGACATTTTTTCTGGCGACATTGCTGGGCTCTGTTTGGAGTGGCATCGAATACTAGTTCTGAGGAGGTAGCTGAATTATTTAAGGGGACGATATTGTATTTATTTAGTTAGTTTTTGTTGTTACCGGTATTTATATTTTTAGTTTGCTCCCTAGACCTCTTATCAAGCTTAGGGAAAAAAAGAAAAAAAAACGGGAGGCCATGTACGGAGCCCGGTGCTGGTGCGGTGCAGCGGTGCCGTGCGCATGCACGACGACTTTAGCTGGGTTAGTTAGGTTATTCTAATACAAATAATATACTATATTCTGAAAAAAAAAAAAAAAATCGAAGTCGTCGCACATACGCAGATCCACATGGCACTGCTGCACTGCACCAGCACCTGGCTCCGTACATGGCTTCCCCCAAGACCTTTCTTCGAGATAAATTTGTACAATTTTCGGTAGAAAAATTTCCCGGCCGAAGGCCGGTTCCTCCTAAATTACAGGCTCATTATTACTCTCCAGGAAATAAATCGACACCAGAATAGGGCGAAAGGTCTTAAAATTGCCAAACTAATGGGTCGAACGTCTTAAAATCATATAATTAATGGGGATGAACATGAGGGAGAAGGGATCCAGAAAACAACAAATACCTCCCCTTAACGCTGGAGTTCGACTTCTCATATCAGCGTTACCGACAACAGTTGCTGGGGACAGTGGTAAAGGGGGTAGGCTACCACATGAGTGATTTTGTCGTTAATTTTCCATGGGCACATATTTGATCAGGCTACATTTCTGAGAGCACATGTATTAGTATCGGATATTAACCTGAAGAGAGATTATTGTACGTGACAGAATTCTTATTGAAGTTTAACTCAAGCTGCCAGACCAGAGATGCAAATATAATGTTTATGGAAAACAAAACCCAAAACAAACAAACTGGGCATTACTGTAGGTGTGTACTGTTTATTAGAGGGGTGATCTGAGTGTTGAGTAGTCTGATGCACCAAATAGAAGGTAGTAGATATCATAATTCGTATACATGTTTATGTTTCACTTTTTGTTTTATTTACTTTTATTATTTGTATAAGTTGTTACTTATGTTCTACAAGGATTCGACAACTAAACAGAAGGCTCTCTCGCTACCCTCCAATCTCTTTGGTATGTACTGAATATACAGTATTTATAAATATATCTTCATATAATATAAATTTCCTGACGAATATTTTATAAAGAAGAGAAACATATACTAAAGTTTATATTTAGTCATAAATGCCACCACCGTGTTTTCCAAGCTACACAATGCCTGTAGCTAACAGATGTCGATCTAATCTGCTTATGAATGAATCATTGATGGGACATTCAGCGGCTGATTCTGATAGTCTGTTCTAATCATCAACAGGATCAATTGGTGGAGAGAGAGAGAGTGTGTGTGTGTGTGTGTGTGAGAGAGAGAGAGAGAGAGAGAGAGAGAGAGAGAGAGAGAGAGAGAGAGAGAGAGAGAGAAAGGTGGGGTGGGGGTTGTAGTTAAGTAGGTAGTGGGACATGTAGGTCGGTGAAGGCATTTCATCAAGTACCTAACCCTCGCCTGTTCCTTGTCATTATACCCACTCACCGACACCATTACCACCACCACCATAGAATACCATAACTAACCCCTCCACCATCATCACCCTCTTCATTACCATCATCACCTCCTTCATCATCACCATATAATACACGATATTATACAGACAGGTGGATGTTTATATATCTTGATAGAATACCACCACCGACACCACTCTTATTTACTACCACTATCATCACATCCACCAATAACACCACCCTCTCTCTCTCCATCACCACCTCTATCATCACTCTTTCCATTACCACCGCTTCCACCTCTCCACCAAAACCTTTAGACTAACACCACCATCATCACCTATAACCCAACACCAATAACAACACCCTTAGCATCACAGACAACTTCCTATCACCAACCATCCCCCCCCCCCTCCACACACACACACACTCTCTTCACCACCACTACCACCACCCCCTTTGACTCTCCCACCCATGCTTTCTACTCTCCACCATTATCACCACCACCACCCCCTTTGCCTCTCCCCTCCCCCACCACCACACCTCTCTCTGCCACTCTCCCCTTCATCACTATAGGCCCTCGGGACTTATTTATGCATTACATATTTTTAGTTTAATGTGTAAAATATATATATGATTGAATACCTAAATATCACTGCCATTAATAACTCCCGGTAATTATATTTGCATACCGGTAGTGAAAAGCATGGGAGCTTCATCCGAGTGATAGTGTATAACTTACTAAATAATATAACTTAACGAATAATATACAATTCATGATATTGTTAACATTTGCATTATACTATATTATCCAATTAATATATGCATTGTTCCTCTAGTGTGTCATTGAACATCTTGGCTGATTTAGTTAGGTACTAGATTGTTGGAGAAGCTCTTAAGGGGGTAGTACTCGCTTTTTCTGGACCCCCTTCTCCCTCATGTTTAGCATATTAGTTTTGAGGTTTTAAGACGTTCGTTCCGTTAGTTTGGCGATTTTGAAACCTTTCGCCTCACTTTCTTGTCAATATTAAGACCTTTCCTGCTTTTTAGGTGTCGATTTTTTCCTGGCAAGCGGTAGCGAGCCTCTAATTAATTTTAAAAGGAATCGGCCTTCAGCCGGGACATTTTTCTATCGAAAAATGTACAAATTTATCTTGAAAGGGGGTCTAGGGGGTGTTTTTCTAAGCTTGATGGTCTAGCGAGGACACTCAAAAATCAATTAATAGATAAATATATCGACCAAAAACCAAGCACTACCCCCTTAATAAATGAGATTCACTCTTTTCAACCGATGACCACTTTTTATATCAAATATTTCCAACTAATGCCAGATAATATATTTCAGCTTATTAAGTGATCCTCTTAATCAAGGGTTTTAAACTTAATCTGTTCTTTCGCCTCAATGTTACTATACATGCCCCTAGACAAATCAGTACAGTAGTAGTAGTGGTAGTATAGTAGTAGTAGTAGTAGTAGTAGTAGTAGTAGTAGTAGTAGACTAAGAAAGAAACAGCGTAGGCTGCAACATTTATGGTTAAAAACACATGTGCAGATAATTATGGTCCCAGGTTTATTCAACGTTTCGCCTTTTACGGCTTCTTCAGGAATACAACATATATGGAAGTACAGTCAACTTATATATAGTCCAAGCTCTGAGAAAACAACTAAACAAAATGAAATCATTGGTGTAGCAATATGAAATGAAATGAAATAAAATACCGCATGAACAATATGGGAAAGAGTCACCTAGCCTGGTTGTATGTTCGTTAACATTATAGCTAAGGGTTTGGCTAAAGAAAAGAAGCCATTATTCAAGTTCATGGTGTCGTTTAAAACAATATGAGCCGATTCAAAATATCTCCGTTTACGTGTGTCAGTTTCGCATTTTACTAGCTTAGCTAGTAAGTTGACTGTACTTCCATATATGTTGTATTCCTGAAGAAGCCGTAGAAGGCGAAACGTTGAATAAACCTGGGACCATATCTGCACATGTGTTTTTAACCATAAGTAGTAGACTAGTAGAATAGTAGTTTCATTTTTAACCATAAGCAGTAGACTAATAGTAATAGTAGAGTAGTAGTTTCATTTTTAACCATAAATAGTAAGACTAATAGTAATAGTAGAGTAGTAGTTTCATTTTTAACCATAAGCAGTAGACTAATAGTAATAGTAGAGTAGTAGTTTCATTTTTAACCATAAATAGTAAGACTAATAGTAATAGTAGAGTAGTAGTTTCATTTTTAACCATAAGCAGTAGACTAATAGTAATAGTAGAGTAGTAGTTTCATTTTTAACCATAAATAGTAAGACTAATAGTAGAGTAGTAGTTTCATTTTTAACCATAAGCAGTAGACTAATAGTAATAGTAGAGTAGTAGTTTCATTTTTAACCATAAATAGTAGACTAATAGTAATAGTAGAGTAGTAGTTTCATTTTTAACCATAAATAGTAGACTAATAGTAATAGTAGAGTAGTAGTTTCATTTTTAACCATAAATAGTAGACTAATAGTAATAGTAGAGTACTAGTTTCATTTTTAACCATAAATAGTAGACTAATAGTAATAGTAGAGTAGTAGTTTCATTTTTAACCATAAATAGTAGACTAATAGTAATAGTAGAGTAGTAGTTTCATTTTTAACCATAAATAGTAGACTAATAGTAATAGTAGAGTAGTAGTTTCATTTTTAACCATAAATAGTAGACTAATAGTAATAGTAGAGTAGTAGTTTCATTTTTAACCATAAATAGTAGACTAATAGTAATAGTAGAGTAGTAGTTTCATTTTTAACCATAAATAGTAGACTAATAGTAATAGTAGAGTAGTAGTTTCATTTTTAACCATAAGTAGTAGACTAATAGTAATAGTAGAGTAGTAGTTTTATGTTTAACCATAAGTAGTAGACTAATAGTAATAGTAGAGTAGTAGTTTCATTTTTAACCATAAATAGTAGACTAATAGTAATAGTAGAGTAGTAGTTTCATTTTTAACCATAAATAGTAGACTAATAGTAATAGTAGAGTAGTAGTTTCATTTTTAACCATAAGTAGTAGACTAATAGTAAAGTAGTAGTTTCATTTCATCTCATAATCTTGTTTCTTGAAAGAATTTTACATAATATCAATTTTGGGTATATGCAGAGAACTATTATTTTTTTTTTTGGGGGGGGGGGATTCACACAATTATTAATAGGTATAATTTTGCTGTTAGGATATATTTAGAGAGAATTATTTTTTTTTCAGATTTGTTGGGCTATTCATACCTAATACGTAAAGATCACAAAGTACCTCTCTCTGATTTTGGAACAATGTGTGATAATCCTACATATACGAGCATATACGGAAGTGGCTGTGTTTGTGGCGTTGATGCTGATACTGAAGCAAATAATATGTAATTAACTGAGTACTATGTTTCAAAGATAGTTCATGTACACAGAGGGTTGCCTGTTGTCTCGCCCACAAGTCCGTTCGCCCACAAGGCTTTTCAACCACACTCGAGTTGTTTAGGTCATACTTGGTCGTTGGTTTAGTTAGCTCAAGGGGGCCGAACGTCTCTAAATATCAAAACTAATGGAGCTAAACATAAGGGAGAAGGGGTCCAGAAAAAGAGACTACCTTCCCCTTAACCTGACTTTAAAGTACTGGTTTAGTTGGCAGTAGTTGAGATTAATCCTTTTAAATTATCTGGTTATCTGAGTATTACACTGAATTATCTGTGTACGAAAGAACCGAAAACCGAATATAGCCTTTGTCTTTGTTTACCATTTTACGCAAAACTCAGACTCGGTTTGGTCAAAGTGAGGCCCGGTGGTCCTTTGCTTTCACTTTCCTCCAACACAGTACTATCAGCGTTTTTAGCACACGACGATTATGATGGTGGGTTATACATTGTAAAGTATCCCTCCTAGCGACGCCATTATTGTTAGGACTGTAATCACGGCTGTCATTGTTCGTTGTAAGCGTATACCTGCTTTCAATGTTATTAGCTCGAGTGTTTTGTGTGTGTGTGTGTGTGTCTGTGTGTGTGAAAATAATTTGAATTGAGCTTGAGCGAATACTTTATTTCTGTCAATGAGCTTTATTCAGAATTCACTATGCTTGTACAATATTTAAGCTGCTAATGTTATCTTTCACTTAGTACAATCGCGCTAATAAGTGATGTCTCGGCACCAAGTATGTATTGATCAATAATTGGTATCAGCAATATCTAAGCTTTATTTCTTCATATCAAGTGAAATATACACACATGTTCCTACACTTACCCACCCTATCCAACATCTGACAGACATGATTACAGTACAGAGCAAGCCAAACGTAATGCCAGCTGGGACATGACTTATTAGCGCGACCGTACATTAATTAATATATAGGGTACTACAAAAAGAGGTACCGTATATTCTACTTGTATTTGTAGTCATGCTGTAATGAGATCACTTCCGTTAGGGCTGTAATATTGGTGAAAGTAGAACTAGTCATAGGAAGTGAAGTACAACATGTTACAAAAAGTAGTTATGAGCATGCAGTAGCAGTGGCATTAAGGGGGTAGTAGTCGTTTTTTGTGGATCCCCTTCTCCCTCATGTTTAACATATTAATTTTGAGATTTTAAGACGTTTGCTCCATTAATCTGGCGATTTTGAGACCTTTCGCCCCATTGTTTGTGTTAATATTAAGACCTTTCGTGCCATTTATGTGTATTTTTTTCTGGCGAGCGATAGCGAGCCTGTAGTTTTAGAAGGTACCGGCCATTGGCCGGGCCATTTTTCTACCGAAAAATGTAGAAATTTATCATGAAAGGGGGTCTAGGGGTGTTTTTTTTAAATAGAGGTCTGTGGAGGAAACTAAAAAAATAATAACAAGATCAATAAATTAGACAAATAAATAGCCCATCTCCCCTTAACCCTTTCGATCAGATGACGCTTTTCTCAGGTGTATTTTAGCCACCCTCAGACGACTTGACTGGAGTACTGGATCTCTTGGGGTGAACGGACTGGTTGAGATGGTATTTAACCCTTGTATTACTAGAGGTCGGCCCTAAGCTGACTAAACTGGACTCTTGGTAGCTAGAATATATACCCTATACTAAGATATGGTCCGACTGAAGGAGTATATAAGGGAGTCGCACGAGAGCTTTGATTGCCATTTGTCGTTATGTTTCGTTATTTTGTCGTTAATTTTCGTTATGTTTTCGTCATTTTTCGTTATTTTTCGATGGACAACATTTCTGAGACCTTTTGAACTGGTGTCGTAAACTAGACTGTAGATAGATTAATTTGAGCGACAATTATTGAAAAGTTGAGGAAACAAAACCCGTGTGACACCGGTATTCGTGGCCCACGGTATTTAACACTATCTGGTCCGACGTATTGTGGGTTATTAGGATACTGGGTTTAATTATTTTTGAGGATTTTGCTTGTGTTTGTAATTTTCGAGCAATGTATTTTAGTGTGTCTCGTATGCTAACCCCTGACTTCCTTCAAACTTAGAAAAACAAAACAAAAAACACCCAGTGCCCCTTCAAGCTAAGCTAAATATGTACATTTTTCGATATAAAGATAGGCTATGTCGGCCGAAAGCCGATTTCTTCTAAGTTACAGGCTCGCTATCGCTCGCCCAAAACCATATTGACACCTGAATAGGGTGAAACGTCTTATTGTCGCCAAGCTAATGGGGTGAAGCATCTTAAAATCTCCAAACTAATGGAGGAGACCAAAACGACCTCCCTCGGACCAAAGCGGGTTAAGACGGAAGCATGAGGGGCGGCGCGCTCCTCGGTGCCACTAGAAGAGTGGGGATCCCAACTATAGGTAACTTTAGGTTACACATGCTCTTTCCCGGCAATTATTATTCTTGAAACATTTCAGGGATCATTTTATATTAGTATTTGGAACTATAGACTCTCTCTAGATTAATTTATTAGTATTTGGAACTATAGACTCTCTGTAGATTAATTTATTAGTATTTGGAACTATAGACTCTCTGTAGATTAATTTATTAGTATTTGGAACTATAGACTCTCTGTAGATTAATTTATTAGTATTTGGAACTATAGACTCTCTGTAGATTAATTTATTAGTATTTGGAACTATAGACTCTCTGTAGATTAATTTATTAGTATTTGGAACTATAGACTCTCTGTAGATTAATTTATGTGGCCGAATTATCATAATAGATTACTATACCTGTTGCCACACACTAATTATCAATTCCCCCCTCCCCAAATCCCCCTTCAAACTAAGTTTATACATTTTTGTGTAGAATATTGTCCAGGCCAGAGGCCACTTTCCCCTAAATTGTAGAATCACTTACGCTCGCCAAGAAAAAAATCAACCCCTGAATGAGGGAAGCATCTTATAATTACCAAATTAATGAGTCAAAATGTCTCTAAATCTCCAAATTAATGGTGTGAAACAGGGGGATTAACAAAAAATCCCTGGATTAGATACAGTTGACGGTACCGCTGTAATCAACCTGCCTGCTGCAATTGACTGAGTGGCATGACCTGAGGCGGGGCAGTGGAGGGGTAGAGAGAGAGAGAGAGATTTTGTTTTGTTTGTTTATGGTCTGGAATATACCGGTACCTGGTGGCACGTGAGTTCGAATCCCGTGACTTTCATTTAGATTTCAATGATTAACCCTCACATTATTATTTTAGTACAAAATACATAATAAACTAATACTATTTTATGAACAAGATGTCTACAGTAAATACCATGTAAATACCATTTCTATGTGAGTACTAAAACAGGCACCCTGTTTTAGTACTCACATAGAAATTAAAAACTCATCAGCCTTTTTCGGCAACCCATCTAGGGGAGACAACCATATATAAATCCGGGTGGATGGGACTCGTCAGCCTTGGTCGGCAGCCTTTCTAGGAGAATTGCCCTTATGCAAAATACCGAAGGGCGGCGCACTCATCGATGTCATTTGCAGGTGGCGAACTCTACAATGGATACAATCGATATACCGGTATAGAACTCTTGGTAAGGCTTAACTAACCCACTGCCGTACTCACTGATCCCCAGATCCGTATACAAGGAAGCTTATATATTACCACACTCATAAATTTGTCTTGTTGCATCTTTTCCATTTTTTATATCTCTAGTTTAAACAATAGAATTCCCTAAATGTTTACGTATTGTTCAGTATTTATAACATATCTCAAAAAGTGTTATGATGTTAAGTGGGTACCCGGGTTTAGAAGTTGACTGTACAGAGAGGCTTTACCTTCGTCCCCAAATGTTGGTGGTCAAAGCGAGGCCCAGTCCTTTGCTTTCACTCTTCTCTAATACTCTGGTAGCTACATGTTTTTTAGCACTCGGGTTTAAAATAGTACCCCTCCAAACACTGCTATTTTGGTTATGAATGCAATCACTACTCTTCTCCAACCACACCCTACTCTCAAAAATGTATCTCCTTTATTTGATATTCACAAACATATCCGCTTGCTATGAATAACCTGTTGGGCTAGGAATAGTACTATACACACTTAGATTAATGTATGAATAACCTGTTGGGCTAGGAATAGTACTATACACACTTAGATTAATGTATGAATAACCTGTTGGGCTAGGAATAGTACTATACACACTTAGATTAATGTTATATTTTCTCCTCTCTCCTGTCTAAGCTAACCAACCACTCGAATAAAACTTACAAAGAGCTTTGAGAGATAAGACAGGACTGTAAAATACGGAAGAGTTGTACGAAGTATGGAGGGGGGAATGCATACCGAAAATATGTATCATATAGACAATGATAGAAAAAGAGGGAGAGAGAGGGAAGCTTATATCAGGTTTGACCCGAGAGAGAGATGAAGAGAGGAGGACGCAACTCTTATTTCACCTGTGGTTGATCCTGAGTGGGGGGGGGGGGGGGCACGAGGATGAAGAGAAGAAAGTAGGAAAGACAAATGAGGAGGGGTGAATGGAGGGGGGGGGGGGGGGCGAGGGGAGAGATGTGAGGAGGGGTATGTCTGGAAGTGAAGGGGAAGGGGAGGGATGTGAGGAGGGTTATGTCTGGGAGTGAGGGGGTAGAGGAGGGATATGTCTGGGAGTGAAGGGGGAGGGGAGGGATGTGAGGAGGGGTATGTCTGGGAGTGAAGGGGGGGGGGAGGGATGTGAGGAGGCGTATGTCTGGGAGTGGAGGGGTAGGGGAGGGATGTGAGGAGGGGTATGTCTGGGAGTGAAGAGGGGGGGGAGGGATGTGAGGACGGGTATGTCTGGGAGGGGAGGGATGTGAGGAGGGGTATGTCTGGGAGGGGAGGGATGTGAGGAGGGATATGTCTGGGAGTGAAGGGGGAGGTTAAGGATGTGAGGAGGGGTATGTCTGGGAGTGAAGGGGGTGGGGGGGTTGTGAGGAGGGGTATGTCTGGGAGTGAAGGGGGGGGGGGGGAGGGATGTGAGGAGGGGTATGTCTTGGAGTGAAGGGGATGTGAGGAGGGGTATGTCTGGGAGTGAAGGGGGGGGGGGAGGGATGTGAGGAGGGATATGTCTGAGAGTGAAGGGGGAGGGTAGGGTTGTGAGGAGGGGTATGTCTGGGAGTGAAGGGGTAGGGGAGGGATGTGAGAAGGGGTATATCTGGGAGTGAAGGGGGGGGGGGATGTGAGGAGGGGTATGTCTGGGAGTGAAGGGGGGGGGGGATGTGAGGAGGGGTATGTCTGGGAGTGAAGGGGGGGGGGGGGGAGGAATGTGAGGAGGGGTATGTCTGGGAGTGAAGGGGGAGGGGAGGAATGTGAGGAGGGGTATGTCTGGGAGTGTAGGGGGGGGGAGGAATGTGAGGAGGGGTATGTCTGGGAGTGAAGGGGAGGGGAGGATGTGAGGAGGGGTATGTCTGGGAGTGAAGGGGGAGGGGGGGAATGTGAGGGGGGGTATGTCTGGGAGTGAAGGGGAGGGGAGGAATGTGAGGAGGGGTATGTCTGGGAGTGAAGGGGGAGGGGAAGGATGTGAGGAGGGGTATGTCTGGGAGTGAAGGGGGAGGCGAGGGATGTGAGGAGGGGTATGTCTGGGAGGAATGTGAGGAGGGGTATGTCTGGGAGTGAAGGGGGAGGCGAGGGATGTGAGGAGGGGTATGTCTGGGAGTGAAGGGGGAGGGGAGGGATGTGTCTGGGAAGGGAGGGATGTGAGGAGAGGTATGTCTGGGAGTGAAGGGGGAGGGGAGGGATGTGAGGAGGTGTATGTTGGGTATGAAGGGAGAGATGTGTATCCGTGGGGAGTGAATGGGAAACATGTGAAGAGAAGTATGTGAGTGTGTAGAAGGAGGTTTGGGGGTGGTAAGTAGAGGTATTGGTATGTGGAGTTGCATGGAAGGGTTGGTTGAAGCAGTTGAGGGTTGAAATTGATAGTGGCTTCCTTATCCATATTTTTTGTTATCAGATTCCAGGGTGAAATGCAAGAAGTAAGATATATGATGGAGGGGGAGATAAAGAGCTTTTATAGCTAGAGTGATGAAGGAGCCAAGTCAAGGGTACCGGTGTATACAGTAAGATAATGAATGAGGTACCCACACCCTGTGCGGGTTAAATAGTCGCCTGGGATTGTGGATTAATAAATTATTATTATTATTTGGTTTTGTTTTTGCCCGATCGCAAAAAATATATATACTCCCAAACCCAATTTCTAGAGGGGAGTACTATGATAATAGACTGTACAGGGATCACACACAGAGGGTGGCAGGATAACTCCAGTAAAGCCGATGTGATTAAACATTATTTTTTTTATTATTTTTTCATAAGATTTTGTTTTGTATTTCAGATTTTTTGTTTTTAATTCCCCCCCCCCCCCCCCCCCCCCCCCCCGCTAGAAACCATCCCTGGAACCCTCTGGGCTAGAGGGACACACAGACAATTCACCCTACAACTTTTGTATATACAGTATACTGTACATTGAGAGGTGAGAGAGGGTCAGCTAGATGCTCTATAAATAAGTAGATAAAGCATAAGCTCCACATGAGGTTGTGAAACTGGGATGCCAAAAAATGTAATAACTTATATATTGGCTGTTCAGGTAGAGATTATTAAGGATGCATTAGCGTCTGTGTTTACAATATGCTTTCTATGTCGGTATTTGTAGATAAATGTGAAATTTACATCGTTGGTTATCAGTTACAGTATAACGGACAAGGTAAACTCCTGAGGGAAGTTTATTTTGTATGATGCTGGAGACCGAGGTAAACAGACACACGCACGCACTCTCACGCTCTCTCTCTGAAATTAACGTGTGTTTACACACCCGTCATACCGTCTGTCATTATCTCTGGTAACGCCATTCATGGATATTATTGCAATCGGTGGGTATTTATTTATTTGTTTGTCAGGGTATCTCAAGACATACTGTACAGTCGCGCTAATAAGTGATGTCTCGGCACCAATTATGTTTTGATCAATAATTGGTATCAGCAATATTTACACAGGATTTCTTCTTTTTGAGTGAGATATACTAACATGTTCCTACAGTTAACCACCCTATTCAACATCTGACAGACATTAATACAGCACAGAGCGAGCCAAACGTAATGACAGCTGGATCATGACTTATTAGCGCGATTGTACATACCAGTATATATACAATACAGTATTTGTTATCGTTATATACGCTTCACAACTTCTTAAGATGCGATGAAACTCCCCGTCCTTTCTATGTGAATGTTGGCATGGGTTCAACATGTGCTCCACAGAACACTTGTTAGTATTGTTATTTGTATTATTGTTGTGTTTATTGTTGTATAAGCAGTATGTATAGTATTACAGTACTATTATTCCTTTCCCACACATTCAATACATTTACTACGCTACTTCTTATGCTTACAGGTACAGGTACAGGTATGCTTACAGGTACCACTTCTGACAGTTAGGTCCCGACAGGGTCCTCTTACGCCAGATCTCGGGTTACTTGTTCACTGATTTCGGAGAGGGGGGCTTTGTATTTGTATCTGAGTGACCTATTGCTTCAGTGCTTATCTAGGCCTAGTCTTACTTCAAATATTTTAACACTAGGGGCTGTAACTACATGATTCGGTAATTTGTTCCAGTTAGATGCAACTCGCAGTGTGAAAGAATGTTTTCGTATTTCTGTCTCATCTTGACAGGCCACTAAGTATTTAGTTCCAGTTATAGCAATTCCTTCAGTATACAATGATGTCATTCAGCTTTGATTCTGGTTAACATTAGACGACATTATAAAGCTTAGGAACGACTTATAGTAATCTCAAAGGTAAAGTCGATCTCAGTTAACCCTGTGACTCCCACAGAACCTTTCTAATCTTAATAAAATGGTCTAATTATAGTTAACATAAAATATATGAATGTGTGACGGTATACTGAAAGGGTATAATATAACTACATTATATTGAGCCCCAATGCTTTGATCATGCCACTTCACGTGAACAAATGACGTGAAACAACTCAGCGGAAGTAGGTTGGTGTGAGTGTTGAGCAGACAATGCGGCAGTCACCCAAACCTCCAAATGCTTTGTTTCACCACCCAAGTTTTACCTTTACCTTTCAGCAACTTGCGAGACCCCTGTCCTCCGTGGCCCAATCTTACCACTTCGTACTTGTTAATTTGACCATCTAGTCGGTCAGCTGATATAACCTTCACGCCAAGAGACGAGCATAGTGCATACGCCCTTGAAATGAACCTGCTAAACCTGTGAGGCAGTCATCTTGATAGGGCTATTAAGAGAGTTTTGAATAATGATCTTACCTTCGCGAATTTCGCCAGAGACCTGTTATATATTCAAGAAATATACTTGTTCTTCTTAGGGTTGTGATGTGCAATGTACACGGAGTAGGAATCTCCAGGCTACCGCGGCTTGAATACTGTAGCGTATTAACATCCCCATACAAAGCAGGTGAAATAAATGACGTAAAGAGTGTACAAAGAAATTTCACTTCGCATATAAGTTCGATAAAACAGCTACACTATTGGGAGCGTTTAAGAGCACTGAATCTGTACTCACTGGAACGTAGAAGAGAACGTTACCTAATAATATACACGTGGAAAATCGCAGAGAGTTTAGTACCAAACCTACATACTCCGATAGTCATGAAATTCAGTGATAGGAGAGGCTGGGAATGCGAAATCCCCCGGATGAATAACAGGGGTGCTATGGGCTCTCTGCGAGAGGGCTGGTTATCACACAGAGGCCCACGTCTCTTCAACAAACTTCCACGGCGAGTAAGAGACATGAGGGACGTCTCGTTAGACAGCTTCAAGAGAGCCCTCGATGTGGAACTACAAAAAGTGTCAGACGAGCCCATCCTCGCAAGGGAGCGAGCTGTTGCTTCAAACAGTCTACTGCACCAAATCACCACCCATAACGAGGGGCGTCGCGCTCCTTGGTGCCTCTAGAAGAGTGGCGAACACATCAAAAGGTATCAAAAGGTAAGGTAAGGCGTTATTAGCGTTTGGACAGCTTTTTGTATGTGTTCATTTGAGTGTAGAGAGGGGAGAAGGAGCTAGAAGAGTGGCAAACACATCAAAAGGTGGACAGCTTTTTGTATGTGTTCATTTGAGTGTAGAGAGGGGAGAAGGGGTGTTGGAGAGAGAGGAAGCTGTTGGAGTGGCTTTGTTATGTGTTTCTAGTCTGTATACGTCATCAGGATGTCTCCTGACTGGGTGCGAACATGTGAAAAAGAAATATACTTAAGTCTCCGATTTGCTAGTTTTCTATGATGATTTGAAACTATAGAAAATGTACACGAAAGGGTGGACTATAATAATATTAGTCAAGCACAAGTAATAATGAAACGCACATTAATACAGTTCAATCATACACTTACATATAATCTCACAGATACTCGCCTCTTTATCAACAACATTCCCAGAGTGTTGGGGCTTGTAGTGAAGGTTGAATAAAGAATAAAACCCTGTGTTACCGGTACCACTTTATCCGTTCAGTCTGTTTGGGACCCATAGATATTTGTTCTCGGTTAGCATGATATTCGGGGGCTGTGGGATGATATTTAGGATAGGAACGCAAACAGTTTCGAAGTTGAGTTGGAGAAACTTTGGTTTATTCACCTCAGAAATGACGAAAACGAATCACTCTGTATATTATTCACTGAGTTTCTAAATACATTATATATTTAGGTATGACTTTACTAACTCTCCTAATCTTTCTCCCACAAACCCCGCACATCATGATAATAAACAAATCATCTTGCTAACGAACTGAACGAGTAGATGGAGAAGGTCAGACTTAACGATCCGTACCTAATCTTATTTCTATTATAGAATGTAACACATCATGTCCGCTCTTCTCCTTCAGCTTGTCTCTCTGGGGTTCAAAGCGCGCGCGCGCGCGCGCACACACACACACACACACACACACACACACACACACACACACACACACGATTATCCAGTGTACTAAGGCGCCTTGTGTTAATCCCTTCTGTACCGATGCCGTCTATTTAACTTTAAGCTGGCTACTATTAGACGATTATAATAAGATTGAAATGGTCCTCCAGCAATTAACATGCTTCGAACTCTCTCACTTTAAGTCGTAGGCGTGTGCATAAACCTTTAACCGTCTTGGTGGTGTAATGGTTAAGGTGTCTAAAAATCTGTGTGTGATAACCTGGGTTCGAATCCTGGTGGATCACATATATGCTTTCATTAATTTCATTGGAGGTGTTTGGTGTAGTGGTGAAATTAATAATAAATAGATTATCAGTAGGTTCAGGGATATTTCGTAGCGAGGCCGTTCTAAATTATCAGTGCCCCATGCATATTCTTTCCTCTCACTTAAACATTAGGCTACCATAGTGCGGTGGGAATATGAACATGATTAGATTAATATCCAGTATTCGAGAATGGATAATAAGTCGTAGGCGTGTGCATAAACCTTTAACCGTCTTGGTGGTGTAATGGTTAAGGTGTCTAAAAAAAATCTGTGTGTGATAACCTGGGTTCGAATCCTGGTGGATCACATATATGCTTTCATTAATTTCATTGGAGGTGTTTGGTGTGGTGGTGAAATTAATAAAAAATAGATAAATACTTTTTACTACCACAGATCCTTCTTAAGCTACACAATATTGTCTAAATATAGCTAGACTAAAATAAGAAACACGTTGCTGGTACAGAAGGGGTTAACCGATCATGCGGGGTTCGAATACCCCACTACGAAAGTATATTTTTCAGCCATCCCGACGGAGAAGGATTGGATCGTGGTCCCTCCCTAGCCAAGCAGCTATCAGCTTAATAATAATAATAATAATAAACGGTTTATTAAAGAATGGCAGCCTCATGAGCTGAAAATACACATTTTACAATTTAGTGGATGAACATGAGATGTACAGATATGAGGATGGTAAGCTTAGTTTACAAACAAAATAAATAAATACAATAATGATGCATGTGCAGAATACAAATTATCATAAAATAACCATGAGAGTAAGTGATATACAGTACATATACACATTTATTTACTTACTCATATACAGAACATACGTATATACACGTACGTGCGCACATACATATACATACATATATAGGAACATAAGAACATGCAGTAAGTGTGCACATGTCCGTATACACAAACGCTCACGTATGCACACAAACATACATACATACAGAAACTGTTTTGGTAAGGTCAGGTAAAGAGGGTGCGGGTACTACAATGGGAGGTTAATCCTCGGTAGTGTGTGTGTGTGTGTGTGTGTGTGTGTGTGTGTGTGTGTGAGACAGAAGGCGAAATATGGAAGAGCTGGGCGTTCTATTGTTAAGGGTGGAAATACATGGATGAAGATACGCGAACACTTAATAATAGATAATGCTTATGCATAGATTTATAATCAGAAGTTGCGCTAGTGAGCAATATGTTCTCGCTCATATGTACGCATATTTACATACATATGTGCATATGACCATATAAATATAAATACACGTACAGTACATATATATATTATATACCTTAAATTCTCAACCGGGCTCGAACCATTGACAGCACGTACACACAGACATACATATACATAAATATATGCACATTACATGCATATATGCTCTTCTCTTATCCTACCTGATACTCTCAGCCGGGCTCGAACCACAAACAGTATACACTATACACATATATATATACATAAATAACGCATACATACATACACATATACGCACACATACATACACATATACTGCACATACATAGATACATATATACACATATACATAAACAAACTCAAGCAAATACATACATAATTATATTCTAATACACACACGCACACACACTTATGCATATATTATTAAAGGTAGGCGCGTATATATGGTGTGACAGACCGTTATTACACATTATTAATAATATTAACAATGGTTGGGATAGGACTATTTTTATATCTGTCAGTTCTTGCTCTTATTGGTTGGAGTGTGTTGAAATGACGAGCTGCACGTGTAGGTCTAGGGGCGTCTGGTGGAAGTAAGTTTCTGTGTCGTGGTGAACAAGCAGCTTAGATGCAAACTGTTTGAGTGTGTTGTAGTGGTGGGTTGAAAGTGCAGGTATGCTAAGGGTGGTGAGAGCTTCCTTGTACCCTGGATATGTGCCACCCAGGATGATCCTGCATGCCCTCCTCTGAACTCTCTCCAGTTGACGTTGTTGTGTTAGGGTTAGAGAGGAGGACCAGGCGGGAGAGGCGTAGGTGAGCTTAGGGAGTATGAAGGTGTTATATATACTCTTCAGCTCATTCTCCGGCGCCCCCAGGGATCTCAACCGCCTTAGCATAAATAACTTGTAAGTGGCGGTCCTGACTGTGGTAGTTACATGTTTCTTCCAGTTCAGTTTGTTGTCCACAGTGATTCCGAGGAGTTTGGTGGACTCAACAAGCTGAAGGGGATGAGGACCAATTGTGACAGTGGGTGGAGGAAGGTCGGTAACGGAAGTGTTGATGTGCATGACCACTGTCTTGTCATGATTGATAGTCACATGATTGTCTGTGGTCCAGGCTTGAAGACGGTCGAGGATGTCTTGTAGGGGGTCATAGTTAGGGGAGGTGTTATCGACAGTAATGCCGACTGTCGAGTCGTCCACGTACTTCCAGTGGAATGGGGTGTCCTTTAGGGCATCATTAATCAAGATGAGGAACAATAGAGGCCCCATCTTTGTGCCCTGTGGGACTCCACATGTGATGTCTAGGAAGGTGGAGATGAAGCCTTGGTATCGCACAGCTTGTCGTCTGTCACTAAGGAAGTCGGTCAACCACGCAACCAGGGTAGGATGTAGCCCCAACTTTATGGCTTTGTTGATGATGATAGTGTGGTCAACAAGGTCAAATGCTTTCCTGAACTCAATAAAGGCAAGGGCGAGGGAAGTCTTTCTCTTCTCAAGATTTGTGTAAATATAATCTAGGAAGCTAATAAGACAGTGAGTGGTGGAGGAGGTTTTTACGTTGCCAAACTGTTGGGGATCTATCAAGTGACGGATTTGTGAGTAAGCCCAGGTGAATACAAAGTCCTCACAGATTAGACTAGGGATGGGCGTAATGGCAATTGGTCTGAGTTCATTAAGAGAATGTGGGGAGGGGGTTTTGGGGATTGGAGTGACGTATGAAGTTTTCCAGTCTGCAGGGCATTTGCTTTGCCTTAAGGAGGCATTAATTATCGAGCAAAGGGGGGTGGCAAATTCCACCGAAAATTCTTTGTATATTTTCTTGGGTAGGTCTACTGGGGTTGTTGATCTTTTTTATTTGAAACTGGAAAGCTTTTTGGCCACTTCAAATTTCAAAAAGCTTGTGTTTGGCTACATGTAGTTTTGGCTTTGGGGGAGACACTCGTTACAGGCCGCCTGCCTTTTGTCTCCTTCATACACATAGAACACAAATCTACGTATGTACTATGGTTGAAACTCCGGCACCTCATGGTCGCCAAAGGTCGCTTGTGACCTCGTAGTTAAGGTAGACTAAGCATTTTACTGCACTTAGGTTAACAAAAACTAGATATTCAGCCTCAAGGCTGCAATCGAACTATAAACCAACAATTATTAATATTTGTATTAGTAGTACAACTGTAATAGTACGGTAGTAGTAGTAGTAGTATGATTATTATTATATTACTATTGCACGCTCACTCTCTCTCTCTCTCTCACTCACTCACTCTCTCTCTATATATATATATCTCACTCTCACTCTCTCTCTCTCTCTCTCTCTCTCTCTCTCTATGCTTTTTTGGTTTATGCATACTGTACGATGTATATTAGTAAAACTACTATTGAACTCCGCAGAATTTTGAGAATTTTCTATAAAGATATAATTATGTTTCCAATGTCACAGTCCCCTTGACTAACTCCTGTACCAAGTCGTCCCCTAAATGTAAATGTTATTTCCATGTTAATTATTTCAAGTTTGATTGTTACCGTTACCTATTATATTATATGTTTGTGCTATAATTTGTTATATCCTATGACCTATGACAGTGTTACCTGTACATCGCAAATAGAACATAAGTCTGAAATCATATCTCCAATGGATAACTTAGTTTGTTAAATGTATGTATGTATGTATGTATGTATGTATGTATGTACCGGGTATGCACTACTGTGTTTTGTAATTCAGATATACAGTATATTAATTACTCTTGTATTGTCTTCCAGGTAAGCGTGACGTAGCCCTTGAAACCTGGATACATTTAGGTAAGACTATGGACCGTATTCCTATATATACCCCATCGTTGTCAGCAACCCCCATCGTTGGCAACAAACCCCATCATTGTCAGCAAACCCCATCATTGAGCAGCAGTGATATAGAGTGCAGTCAAAAACTTCGATGGATCGCTAGATCTGTTGTTGCTTGACTTCCTGTGTACTCCTTTGTAATTACTCATTTTTGTAGTCTGTTCGTGCTTACTACTACAAAATCAATTCCATAATTATGTTAGTAATATTAATGCATTTTTGTATAGCATATTCATTACAAATACTTCAACTTGTTATCTTGTGAATAATCACAATAATTAAAACTAGCCATAAACTGCTGTCTTCTCCCCATCTAAAACACACACACACACACACACACACACACACACACACACACACACACACACACACACACACACACACACACACACACACACACACACACACACACACACACACACACACACACACACACACACACACACACACACACACACACACACACACACACACACACACACACACACACACACACACACACACACACACACACATCATAATATAGAACATGCATTAGCACACATGCATATTTCCTCGCAGACATTGGTACAGTACTATAGCCGACTATCTCCCCAGTAAAGACAGTAGACAAAAAGCTCCCCTATCGTCTACACCACCACCATGACGTCTTGTGCGGCGCCTCCTGTACCATATAGGTCTTGCCCCCGCTATAAGAACGACGCCGACACTTCAATCGTTGCGAGTCTACAATCACGCTCAAAAGTCTTGTCCAACCTCCAATTATTTGTATTTCTCAAGTAATTATATGCACATAATTTGTACTTTTGTGGCTTTGACAATCTTGGTTAATTGGAATATCCATTGAAGTATTATGGGTAAATATTGCGACAGTGTCGGTGATTTTGAAGGAAAAGTAATTGTCAGTTAACTAATATATTGAAACTGTCGATATTATAAAGTAATTAGCATTGCAAATCTGCTTTTAAAGCTCTGTGTTTCTGATTTTGTATACTCTCAGTGAGGCTTGAACCACTGAGAATATATAAATAATTTAATAACTCAAGTGTATTTGTGAGATATACTTGATATCAATTATTTCTAGAAACATTTTTGTGAAATTTGTATTGATTCTGAAGTATTGGATATATATGTATATATATATATATATATATATATATATATATATATATATATATATATATATATATATATATATATATATATATAGATATATATATATATATATATATATATATATATATATATATATATATACTGTATATATATATATATATTAATGATGATATCAGTGAGTTGTCCTCCAGGATAACGTATTTTCAAAAGGAAAAGGGTAGCCAAAACAAGGAAGATCCCCATCTTCATATTTATTGCAATATTTCGGACTCTGCGTCCATCATCAGGTCAGTACACGATCCTATAAAATGAAATTACCATACATAAAATTTCGTAAATAGAAGGACCCGTAAAATAGTTTAAATACAAAGTAAATAAGGGTATAAAATACCTAAATGAAATTAATTCGTTAACAAACACCAGTACCGCATGAATAAAAGGAAAACTAATGCGATATGACTAAATAATAAAGACCAATCCCTACCCACCTAGATCCAACCCCAAGCCATCCTCGAGTACAACTGAAGACCATTATTTGATCATTTAACACTAACACCGACAACCCCAATATATATATATATATATATATATATATATATATATATATATATACCGGTATATATATATATATATATATATATATATATATATATATATATATATATATATATATATATATATACATATATATATATATGTATATATATATATATATCTATATATATATATAGTATATATATTTTGTATATTTTTTTTGTTTTTTTTGTTTTTTTAGGTCATATATACTGTACAGATTAAACACTGTACTTTGGTTAGTGACTGTTTGGCTCCGGCTGGCCACCTGGGTACGCCGAGGGGAGGCTGAGTTACTGAGATACTACGGAACACTGAGAAGAAACGCGGAAGTGTACACTGAAAACTGTCTGGGGTTGCTTTCATATGTCACCCTTTGCTATACCAGGGCCATTTGATCAACACAGTATCGCACCAACAATTTTCCCCTCAACTTTTGTTGTCAGTACTGGTCTGGCAGATTATTGGATGAACTTTTTAAATAATATTGTCATTTAAGTTCTTCTATATTTAGACTAGCTTCCGATAGCAATGCAAACGAACCACCAGCATGTCAGCGGAAAATGTTGATAATCGGAAATGCATGGTAAATTGTCTTTTGTGGTAGGCCTACCCCTTTTAGTTGTCTGGCGTTATATATTGCACCAAAATAGTTAAGCTGTTTTCAATACTACATTTTTAAGATGTTCAGGTGAAATCCCATGCTGAAGAATGTAGTGGATATTTTGTTATTTAAAATATTCCGTAAGCATATAATTATTTAAACTTCATATTAGTAATACATATTATTTTAGCTAGCTCCAGATTATTGTATCTATGAAAAGGCTACAAGAGTTTATAATTTAATAGGTTGATGTTGATTATATAGTTATGATGTGGGTTAATAGGTACATCACTGATAATAATTCATATCAGTGTTATTGTATGTGTGTATTTAATTGTGCAAGACAATCTCAACCCTATGACTACGATTAAGCCATTTCCCCCTTTTCCTAGGTAGGAATAGGCGATGTTATTGCAATTTTAAAGCTACTGTAGGAGTCAAAAAGTAAATATAAATTAATCAAGGTTCTTCTTACGCTGAAATTAATCCCATAGTGTTAGTCAGAGTATAATGAAAATATCATAATTTAATTGAAGGAGTTAAAGGTGTTTGTGCGTGCCTCGTGCCTGTTTTTTGTGGCAATATGTTGAGTAAATCAGAGAGGCCCCGAGTAACTTATATCTCCTGTCTGCTGCTGACGTATGGGGGTGCGTGACGAGAGAGAGAGAGAGAGAGAGAGAGAGAGAGAGAGAGAGAGAGAGAGAGAGAGAGAGAGAGAGAGAGAGAGAGCAGAGAGAGAGAGAGAGAGAGAGAGAGAGAGAGAGAGAGAGAGAGAGAGAGAGAGAGAGAGAGAGAGAGAGAGAGAGAGAGAGAGAGAGAGAGAGAGAGAGAGAGCTTGATTTACCTTCACTTCCCTTCCTTTACCTACCGGTGCTTGTATTTGATGTCCTACAGAGCGGTCGAAGGCATACAATACAATAATATGCAATACATGCGTGTGTGTGTAGTAATTAATAGTAAACGGTGTATTTAGAATTACAGCTAAAGTCTAAAAATATACATGTGAGAATTACATACAGTTATAATGTTCTATAACGATGCATGTGTGTGTGTGTGTGTGTGTGTGTGTGTGTGTGTGAGAGAGAGAGAGAGAGAGAGAGAGAGAGAGAGAGAGAGAGAGAGAGAGAGGTAGAGGTAGTTGATATACGCGGAGGGTGGCGTACATCAAAGAGGAGGGGAGAGGTAGGGGCGGAAGTGGGTACTGTGTAGCCAAAGTTGCTTGGAAAAGTGAAAGAAACGACGGAATGAAAACGAAAAGAATTGCAGAGTTGAACCATTACTATGTTTAACGGAAATATTATAATAGCTCGTAAAGATTTGGAGACCAGTTATAATTAGTGTTATTTGTAAATTATTGTTTCGAGTAATTGTTGAAAGTAAAATTGAAAACAATACAGGTAGCGTAAACAAATAAGAATAATAATCTACAGGTGAGTCAAGTTTAGATTAGAGATTAACAGATGGTAAAGCTCAAAGTGACCCAAGAAGAGGGATGATGTCAGAAGCAATACGGGGAGATAGTTCAATAATAAATGAAAATGGATACAAGTGAACACTCTTTAACCCTATTTGGTCCGAGGGAGATCTTGTTGGACCTACCCTGTTTCGTTTGATTGGTTTCGAGATTTTAAGAAGTTTCACCCCATTAGTTTGGTGATAATAAGACGCTTCACCCCATTCAGGTGTTGATTTTTTCTAGGCGAGCGAAAGCGGGCCTGTAAATTATATGACAACTACCTTCGGCCCGGATTATATCGAAAATTGTACAAATTTAACTTGAAGGGAGTCTAGGTAGACATTATTTTAATTTGTAGGAACTCTGGAAGGCGTTTGTGGTTAGCCTAGGGTACACACTAAAATATATTGCGCGATAATGGCCAAAAAGGCAAACAAATCCTTAATAATAATAATTTAACTTATATCATAATAACCCTTAATTTTCGGACCAGATAGTGTTAAGGCGTTGAATGAATGAAGAGAAACACAAATGAGGTAGATAGGGCTAATAGTCACACCTAATAATTTGTGGACCTTCTATGTTTAATTATTTACCTATGTCCATTTAGCTGGTTTTGAGGAATTGAATGATATAGAGAGACGTAAGCGAGTTATAGATAATTAAAAGATAAATGAGTGAGTGGTAAGCATATTAAGAGTTCATAAGAAGAGAAATAGAAGAATTTTAGGAAATTGAAAGATAGACAGAGACATAAAAGTGTTTGTGTATTGAAAGATAGACAGAAATAGAAGAGTGTAATGGAATTGAAAGATAGAAATACAAGAGTGTTAGTGAATTGAAATATATAAATAGAAATAGGAGTGTTGGTGTATTGAAAAATAGACCAAAATAGAAGAGTGTAATGGAATTAAAAGATAGAAATAGAAGAGTGTTAGTGAATTGAAAGATATAAATGTCAAAGTGTTGGTGAATTGATAGACAGATAAATATAAGAATGGTAGTGAATTAAAAGATAGATACAGGAATAAAATAATGTTAGTGAATTAAAAGTTAGATACAGAAATAAAAGAATGGTAGTGAATTAAAAGATAGATACAGAAATAAAATAATGTTAGTGAATTAAAAGATAGACACATAAATAAAAGAATGTTAGTGAATTAAAAGTTAGATACAGAAATATAAGAATGGTAGTGAATTAAAAGATAGATACAGAAATAAAATAATGTTAGTGAATTCAAAGATAGACACATAAATAAAAGAATGTTAGTGAATTAAAAAGATAGACACATAAATAAAAGAATGTTAGTGAATTTAAAGATAGACTCAGAAATAAAAGAATGGTAGTGAATTAAAAGATAGACACAAAAATAAAAGAATGGTAGTGAATTAAAAGATAGACATAAATAAAAGAATGTTAGTGAATTAAAAAGATAGACACATAAATAAAAGAATGTTAGGGAATTTAAAGATAGACACAGAAATAAAAGAATGTTAGTGAATTAAAAAGATAGACACATAAATAAAAGAATGTTAGTGAATTAAAAAGATAGACACATAAATAAAAGAATGTTAGGGAATTTAAAGATAGACACAGAAATAAAAGAATGTTAGTGAATTAAAATGATAAATAATGAAGAAATGTAAGGAAAACCTCTCAAAACCCCTCGCTATAATGTGGAGAAGGAGTCTAGACACTGGTGAAATACCAGATAGCTTAAAAAACGCAATAATTGCCCCACTGCATAAAGGAGGGAGTACAGCACTACCAAAAAACTACCGCCCGGTAGCTCTAACCTCCCACATCATTAAAGTTTTCGAGCGAGTCCTGCGAAGCAAAATCTCAGCTTTCATGGAGACAAATGAACTACACAACACCGGTCAACATGGGTTCAGAGCGGGAAGATCAGGTCTCTCACAACTTTTGGAACATTATGACAAAATTCTTAAAGCGCTAGAAGAAAAGAAAAATGTTGATGTCATCTACACCGATTTTCCTAAGGCATTTGATAAATGTGACCATGGTATAATAGCCCACAAATTAAAAGCAAAAGGTATAACGGGGAAAATCGGACGGTGGATATATAATTTCCTCGTAAACCGGAAACAATCAGTAGCAGTAAACCAAGTCACTTCTGAGCCTTCGGATGTAAAAAGCTCAGTGCCCCAAGGAACAGTGCTAGCACCCCTTCTGTTCCTCATTCTAATTTGCGACATAGATACCAACACAAGACACAGTACGGTGTCGTCTTTTGCGGATGACACAAAACTAAGCAAGATAGTAAACACACAAGAGGACACGGGCCAGCTGCAGGAAGACATAAATGTAGTGTTCCAGTGGACCAGGGAAAACAACATGCAATTCAATGAAGAAAAATTCCAATTAATAAGGTACGGAGAAAATAATGGCGTTAAAGTGATCACAAACTACCTAACAGAATCTAACCACATAATAGAACGGAAAGACAGTGTGAAAGACCTTGGGGTGTTAATGTCTGAAAATATGTGTTTCAAAGAACATAACCAGGTCAAAGTTGCGGCTGGGAAACGTTTAACGGGTTGGATTCTGCGTACATTTAAAACACGCGGTGAATTACCTATGATAACGCTCTTCAAATCTCTAGTGCTACCGCGGCTTGAATACTGTAGCGTATTAACATCCCCATACAAAGCAGGTGAAATAAATGACTTAGAGAGTGTACAAAGAAATTTCACTTCGCATATAAGTTCGGTAAAACAGCTACACTATTGGGATCGTTTAAGAGCACTGAACCTGTACTCGCTGGAACGTAGAAGAGAACGTTACCTAATAATATACACGTGGAAAATCGCAGAGGGTTTAGTACCAAACCTACATACTCCGATAGTCATGAAATTCAGTGATAGGAGAGGCTGGGAATGCAATATCCCCCGGATGAATAACAGGGGTGCTATGGGCTCTCTGCGAGAGGGCTGGTTATCACACAGAGGCCCACGTCTCTTCAACAAACTCCCACGGCGAGTAAGAGACATGAGGGGCGTCTCTTTAGACAACTTCAAGAGAGCCCTAGATGTCGAACTGCAAAAAGTGCCAGACGAGCCATTCTTAGCAAGGGAGCGGGCTGTCTCTTCAAACAGTCTGCTGCACCAAATCACAACCCACAACGAGGGGCGACGCGCTCCTCGGTGCTGCTAGGAGAGTGGCGAACACAACCTAAGGTAACCTAAGGTAAGGTAATGTTAGTGAATTAAAAAGATAGACACAGAAATAAAAGAATGTTAGTTAATTAATAGATAGACCGAGAAATAAAAGAATGTTAGTGAATTAAAAGTAGACCGAGAAATGAGAGTGAGATTGTTATTGGGGTGAAGATCAGAGGGGGAAGGGCCGAAGTGGGAAGGGTAGGGTAGGGTAGGGGAAGGTGCCATAAAGTGCCAGAGTTGATGCCAGGCACCCTTGGCACTACACCACCATAGTAGTGTGTGTGTGTGTGTGTGTGTGTGTGTGTGTGTCTGTGTGTGTGTGTGAGGTGAGAATGGAAAAATAAGTAATGCATAAAACTAGTATTTAAGTGTGAGAGAGAGAGATTATATTTTGGATATCATTAGTTTATTACAATATCTAGAACAATTATTTGCACTAATCGTCGTAATAGAGAGTTAACATACATTTTGCCCATTGTTTTAATAGTTGAGAGCCACCCAAGAGTCATGTCGCTCCTTCACAATACCAATTCGACCCTTCAGTGTATCTAGTGGAGGAAATTATTACCTGAACAAATATATTTCATCAACTCATATATACAGGTACAGTGCAATGAGTACATACGTTTATGAGAAGCTATACCAGTACCTAAAATGACAGAATATAATACTGTCAAATTATTTAAATTATTTTGTTAATTTCCCCGTAGCTTTGGCTAAATCAACAAACCCGGTACTTATAATGTGAGGTAGCCAAATTTCCTGCCTTGAAGTGAAGGATACTGTATACAATCAGGGTTGTATGCAATGTAAAGTTGATCAAATAATTCATGCCATTGTTGTTATTGCGTTTTAGTTATATATAAAGTAAAAACAAATATTGTAGAGATGTGTTTAAAGACTCCCTGTCAATAACTGAATAGCATTGTAAATGCTAGATATCACTTTCGTTATTCAAAATTACAGTCACCATGGAAAGTCCTGTCCCACCTTCACAGTTTCAACTTTATTTATATGCAATTAAACTTAAACACATCTTGAATTTACACTCTTCGTTTATTTGTGTTACAAACTTTTTTGTACCAAGTTGAAAATGGAGATAGGATGCGATTTTAGTTTGTGACTGTACTCGACACTCGACTTTTTTTGTTTTCCCCAACTCTACCCTCAGGTGGTAGAGTATGAGGGAACCAGTGCGGAAGTGGAGGAAGTGTGAGGGATTGGGGAAGGGGAGAGAGGCAACAAAAAATATAATGAAAATCATACCGGTAAATTAATATTGGAAGGGGAAACTTTAGGTTACCATTTATTATGCATTATATACGATTATTTATATGTGTGACGTATGTTTTACGTAATATGTACCACTTAGTTTGCTGGGTAAACACCGATTTAAGAAAATACATCAATTTGTATGCGAATTATAAAATGTTAATATATTCAAATATACCTAATGTTTGGGACTTTTGGTATAATTATATGTCTAGTCTTTTTAAGACATTATTGTATAAAAATAGCTTCTTGTATTTCTATATCTTTTGAAAAAGGTTTAGTCTAACTTATCGTTTTGTTGCAGTTTATTTGAATGTTGTTAACTTTTTAGCCATGTATCCGGAATTGTCTTTTGTAACGAGCTTATCAATTTCAGATAAAACACATATTATGTTGGCAACGTCCTATATTTGAACACACTCCTTGAGCTACCACCTATAGCCTTATAATATGTTTATGTTCTTCTGTTAGTCCACCACATTCCAAAAGTACCCCATGACATATATCGACTAAATCTACTCTTGACATTTACAGCCATAAATCTTTCAAGTAAACGGTATCGTGTATTTTCCTTAAGCCTGTGTATATGTCTTCTATCATGTAAGTGTTCGTCTTGTGCCACACTCTCTCTCAGATCCACCAATAGATTTACAGCCACACTTCAGTATATTGGATTGATTGAACTTCGTAATTTTCCTCCCGACTACACTTTTTGTCATTCTCTATCCACTGCTCATTTACCATTCTTTTCCTCATGCTTAATTAGCATGGTTTATATTGTAATCTAAGTGTTAATGAATATGTGTAAAACAGGAAATGTATGAAATTGTGCTCCATACTTTTTATGTAAAAGTCTGAGCTTAATACATTTATTAGTATTAGTATATATGTTTTTCGACCATTTTCGGTGAATTGTTTAGTATGACACTATTTATATAATTATTTCAAAATAGTTAACATGACGAAGCATCATCCTCTTCACATTTAGTTACCCCTTTCAAAGCCACAGTTGCTCGCGCGTTTGGGGCTAGCAACACGTATTATGAAAAACATGCATCCTCCTTCATTCACTGTCCCCCCCCTTCACTCACTCAACCCCACAATTTGCCGGAGGATAACAGGTTTTTCACAATACGTAGACGGAGGTCTTTTTAAAAAAAAAAAAAAACTAGTTTTTTTTGAAAAAAAAAAAAAAAAAAGTTACCCCTATATATTGTAGATGTGTAAATAATGTAGCCCCCGTGTACTCCCCCGGCTCTACCATACGTCCCCCTCCAGCCATACAACAACATAAGCCCAAGACACCCAAGACACCACACTCGACAAACACAGACGGACCAGATATAAAGGGGGGAGGGGTTATTTAGTGGTCGATAAATATATACATATTTAGTATTTTTATAGTTTCTTCCCTAGACCTCCATCAATCTTTAAAAAAACATCCCCATGGTCCCCCTTCTAGAGACATTTGTAATTTGTTCAGTAGAAAAATTTCCCGGCCAAAGGCCGGTTTCTCCTAAATTACAGGCTAGCTATCGCTCGCCAGGGAAAAAATCGACACATATATTGCACGAAAGGTCTTATTATTGACAAAAAAATGGGACGAAAAGTGTTAAAATCGCTAAACTAATGGGCCGAATGTCTTCAATTCTGAAAGCTAATGGGGCTAAACATGAGGGAGACGGAGGGCCAGAATAATGAAGCATCTCCCCTTAATGCTGTAGCTCCACCCTGCCCCTCGGCCTCACCACAAGTTTGTACACAAGGCCGGGGTGGGGGGTGGGGGGACTATACACACACACACACACCTACACCACTATACATTTTTCTACCAAACATCCCTGCAGCACCACATTTCTCTTATCACATCCCTACACCTCTACACCATATCCCTACACATCTACACCACATCCCTACACGCCTATATCACATCCCTACACAATCAACCAGGCCTCTACCATTGCATTTACCACATCCTTCTACCAATACATATATCACCCACCCCAATACCACTCTACATTATTCTACCATAGCCTCTACCACACACCTCCACACCACAATACCACTCTACATTATTCTACCATAGCCTCTACCACACACCTCCACACCCCAATACCACTCTACATTATTCTACCATAGCCTCTACCACACACCTCCACACCCCAATACCACTCTACATTATTCTACCATAGCCTCTACCACACACCTCCACACCACAATACCACTCTACATTATTCTACCATAGCCTCTACCACACACCTCCACACCCCAATACCACTCTACATTATTCTACCATAGCCTCTACCACACACCTCCACACCCCAATACCACTCTACATTATTCTACCATAGCCTCTACCACACACCTCCACACCCCAATACCACTCTACATTATTCTACCATAGCCTCTACCACACACCTCCACACCCCAATACCACTCTACATTATTCTACCATAGCCTCTACCACACACCTCCACACCCCAATACCACTCTACATTATTCTACCATAGCCTCTACCACACACCTCCACACCACAATACCACTCTACATTATTCTACCATAGCCTCTACCACACACCTCCACACCCCAATACCACTCTACATTATTCTACCATAGCCTCTACCACACACCTCCACACCCCAATACCACTCTACATTATTCTACCATAGCCTCTACCACACACCTCCACACCACAATACCACTCTACATTATTCTACCATAGCCTCTACCACACACCTCCACACCCCAATACCACTCTACATTATTCTACCATAGCCTTTACCACACACCTCCACACCACAATACATCCACTTCTTGTGCGTTTGTTGCACAACACTTACTCCTCTGCACCACCATATTGTCCTTTACCATTTCACCTACCACTCACCCAGCTTTAATGTCAACACTATAATTCCAAATAGCCGGCAACGAAAGGTCACCCTAATATTAGTTGGTCTATCAATCCGAAGGAAAAAGTACGGTAACTAGTTCTGAGTTCGATAGTTCTAGTTCAGGTCAGACTATATTATATATATTAGGTAGGGCCTATCATTATCTTTAATAACCCTTGCTATCTGAAGACTGTCACGTTATATTTTTACTACCGCCGTAATATTTTATGCGGGCTTGTGGTTTCGCTCTGCTGCATGTCTGCCTGCCGAGATCGGAACCTCTCCGGGTGGTCGGGGGCCGGGGAAGTGCTGGAGGGACCTTGGTGACCCTGGTCTCTCGGTCTTCTTCTGGATGACCTAGATGTGTGTGAATTTGCATTTTGTCTTTGTGTGTTCATTGTTTTCTGTTGTGTTGTCCCTATTCTGTGTTGTCCCTATTCCCCCCCCCCCCCAAAAAAAAAGGAAAAGAGGAAAAAACAAAATGGAAAGTGGGGATTGGGCCTGAGTATATAGAATATATAAGATCCATCATAAATCAAATAGTTGGCTTGCTTGCACCCCATACAACACACTCACACCTCCCTAGAAGTTTGAAGTTAAGCTTTCTGGATGCGTCCAAACAATCACACCTTACCATAAGTCAACCATCTTAGCGTCACGAACTACTCACGATTCCTATTACTACCTCACCTCACTTCTCCACACTCCTTAATTATTGGTAGGCAAATGTCGAAATTAAATATAAAATCAGTACCGGTAATTGTGAACTGACTTGAATTACTATGATAGGTCCCCGTATTTTTGCCGACTATAAGTATGATTTTTTATTGTTTTATGTTGTATACCTTTTCACTTCAACCTCAGCTGTAACCTTTTCTTCCTTTTTACCCTCCGCCACACCCCTCCACACCCCACCACCCTCCAACACACCCTAACACCCCTATAATGCCTGACCACAAGATAGTATGGACGAGAGGGAAAGGCGGTGTTACTTTCTATATTCCTGCCGACTGTCGTGTCCTAGGTCCCCCCTCTCTTCATGTGTGTGTGTTGTGTGTGTGTGTGTGTTGTGTGTTGGTGGGTAGGCGGATCGGTGTAAGGAATAATGATAGTCTTAATCGATATACATATTGGTGTATATGGCTAGTTACAAAAGTATAATTTGTGTTTTATGTGCGCATTGTCGTTCTGGAAAAAAAATAAAAATAAATCGGTACAATTATACATTAACAATACTATATCATCCCCAAAAGAGTACCTTGAATACCGGTACTATGGGAATATGTGTGTGTGTGTGTGTGTGTGTGTGTGTGTGTGTGAGAGAGAGAGAGAGAGAGAGAGAGAGAGTGAGAGTGAGTGAGTGAGTGTGCGATTAACTTGAGATTGTGACTATAACAACAAGTAAAGAGACTGTGTGTGTGTCAGTGTTTAAGGCGGATATACACGAGGTATTTGTCCCACAACTTTTTTCTCGGAAACTCTTGTCTAGCAAATTCTGAACTATATTTGTTTATGAGAATTTGGTTAATTTTAGTAATCAACCTTCTCTCTAGTCTCCAGTAGTAGTGACAAATATTCTCAAATAACATATTGGCTTTAAAGTTGCGGGGAACACTGTTTGTGTAAACCCTTCTAAACGGGGGAGTGTTGAGTCACGGGTTCTGGCCTTGCTACCCGGCCTTGTTGTGTGTGTGTGTGGTTGTTGTTTGTTTGTTTGTGGTGTTTTTTGGGTTTTTTTTGTGTGGTGATTGTTTGTTGTGTGGGGGTTATTGTTTCCTGTTGTGTGAGAGGGGTTTATTGTAGTGTGTGGTGGTTGTTTGTTGTATGTGGTTGATGTTTTTTGTGTGGGGGTTATTGTTTCCTGTTGTGTGGGAGGGGTTTATTGTAGTGTGTGGTGGTTGTTTGTTGTATGTGGTTGATGTTTTTTATGTGGAGGTTATTGTTTCCTGTTGTGTGGGAGGGGTTTATTGTAGTGTGTGGTGGTTGTTTGTTGTATGTGGTTGATGTTTTTTTATGTGGGGGTTATTGTTTCCTGTTGTGTGGGAGGGGTTTATTGTAGTGTGTGGTGGTTGTTTGTTGTATGTGGTTGATGTTTTTTTATGTGGGGGTTATTGTTTCCTGTTGTGTGGGAGGGGTTTATTGTAGTGTGTGGTGGTTGTTTGTTGTATGTGGTTGATGTTTTTTATGTGGGGGTTATTGTTTCCTGTTGTGTGGGAGGGGTTTATTGTATTGTAGTTGTGTGGTGGTTGTTTGTTGTATGTGGTTGATGTTTTGTGTGTGGGGGTTTATTGTTTCCTGTTGTGTGGGGAGGGGTTTATTGTAGTGTGTGGTGGTTGTTTGTTGTATGTGGTTGATGTTTTTTATGTGGGGGTTATTGTTTCCTGTTGTGTGGGAGGGGTTTATTGTTGTGTTTGAGGGGGGCGTTGTTGCTGGTTTTGTCTGTGCCGTTTTGTGTGGAGTTGGGGTGTGTGTATGTAGTTGCTTGTGTGTGTGTGTGGGTGGTTGTTATTTGTACTGGTGTACATGTGTCGGTGATTTTGTTGTTATGATTGGTGGTTGGTTGGGATGTATTAAGGTTATTGCTGTGGTTACCGGTATTGTTATGCCAGGTTTGTTATTGTTTGGGAATGTGCGTGTGTGTGCGTGCGTGCGTGCGTGTGTGCGTGCGCGGGGGAGGGGGTTGGTTTTATGAGTTTTATCTGTCAGCAAGGTACCTCGAAAACTCCAACATATTTACCTGCAAGACATTTAGGCTAGCCTTCATACAACACCCACCTTGAGGCAATTAATTTCTGGGTTTAATTTTACAAGGTCCTCATATCTACCCCATATTTTAGAGACCCTTTTATGTTTTATTGCTGTTCGTGTCATTTATTCGCTTTTAATTATGTTTTACGATAATTCATGTGATACTTATGGCTACTGATATTCAAAGTTTTCATATTGCTTTGTTTTGGTTTCGGTTTTAATTAGTATTCTTGTTGCTGTTGGTGTTACTGTTTATTTAATTAGTATTCTTGTTGCTGTTGGTGTTACTGTTTATTTAATTAGTATTCTTGTTGCTGTTGGTGTTACTGTTTATTTAATTAGTATTCTTGTTGCTGTTGGTGTTACTGTTTATTTAATTAGTATTCTTGTTGCTGTTGGTGTTACTGTTTATTTAATTAGTATTCTTGTTGCTGTTGCTGTTACTGTTTATTTAATTAGTATTCTTGTTGCTGTTGCTGTTACTGTTTATTTAATTAGTATTCTTGTTGCTGTTGCTTTTACTGTTTATTTAATTAGTATTCTTGTTGCTGTTGGTGTTACTGTTTATTTAATTAGTATTCTTGTTGCTGTTGGTGTTACTGTTTATTTAATTAGTATTCTTGTTGCTGTTGGTGTTACTGTTTATTTAATTAGTATTCTTGTTGCTGTTGCTGTTACTGTTTATTTAATTAGTATTCTTGTTGCTGTTGGTGTTACTGTTTATTTAATTAGTATTCTTGTTGCTGTTGCTGTTACTGTTTATTTAATTAGTATTCTTGTTGCTGTTGCTTTTACTGTTTATTTAATTAGTATTCTTGTTGCTGTTGCTGTTACTGTTTATTTAATTAGTATTCTTGTTGCTGTTGCTTTTACTGTTTATTTAATTAGTATTCTTGTTGCTGTTGCTTTTACTGTTTATTTAATTAGTATTCTTGTTGCTGTTGGTGTTACTGTTTATTTAATTAGTATTCTTGTTGCTGTTGCTTTTACTGTTTATTTAATTAGTATTCTTGTTGCTGTTGCTGTTACTGTTTATTTAATTAGTATTCTTGTTGCTGTTGGTGTTACTGTTTATTTAATTAGTTTTCTTGTTGCTGTTGCTTTTACTGTTTATTTAATTAGTATTCTTGTTGCTGTTGCTGTTACTGTTTATTTTTTGTTTATGGCAATTAGTATCCATCCCCTCTGTTTGCTACTGATCTGTGCTTATTTTGTTGTTTTCTTATTGTGAAGATCATGGATACGTTACTTAAGGGGAGATTTCCACTTGAGGGATTATTTTCTTAACCCCTTTCTCCCTCATGTTTAACTCCACCGCTATTGAGATTATAAGACGTTCGTCCCATTAATTGGGCGAGTTTAAGAACTTTCGCCCCATTTCTGTCAATTTTTAGAAATTTCGTGCCATTTAGGTGTCGATTTTTTCCTGGCGAGCGATAGCGAGCCTGTAATGTAAGAGGAAACGGCCTTCGCCCGGGACTTTTTTCTACCGAAAAATTTACAAATTTATCTTGAAGAGGGTCAAGGAAGTGTAATTTTTAAGCTTGATGGAGGTCTAGGGAACAAAGTAAATACCTCCCCTTAATGGCAACTATAGCAATCATTATCTTGCTACTGTTGTTCCTTTTGTGGCAATTATTATATTTATGTTTCTTGTGTGTTAGGTTCGTTGTTGTGGTGGTGATAGTGATGTTTGGCCCTCCCTTAAAAAGTAAAGGAAAACATATATAATTAATAAATGAACAAATAAAGTTAATACTAACAAGAAGGAACAGAATACGTTGCTTTGACTATAACTTTCTTTATTGGTGTGGTGTCTGTTTTATTATCGGCGTGTATGTGTGTGTGTGTGTGTGTGTGGTTGTGTGTGTGTGTCTGGTTGTGTGTGTGTGTGTGTGTGTGTGTGGTTGAGTGTGTGTGTCTGGTTGTGTGTGTGTGTGTGTGGTTGTGTGTGTGTGTCTGGTTGTGTGGTTGTGTGTGTGTGTCTGGTTGTGTGTGTGTGTGTGAGAGAGAGAGATATAAATAGAGTGTATGTGTGGTTGTGTGTGTGTGTATGTGTGTGCGAGAGAGAGATAAATAGAGTGTGTGTGGTTGTGTGTGTGTGTCTGGTTGTGTGTGTGTGGTTGTGTGTGTGTGTCTGGTTGTGTGTGTGTGTGTGTCTGGTTGTGTGTGTGTGGTTGTGTGTGTGTGTGTGAGAGAGAGATAAATAGAGTGTATGTGTGGTTGTGTGTGTATGTGTGTGTGAGAGAGAGATAAATAGAGTGTGTGTGGTTGTGTGTATGTGTGTGTGTGAGAGAGAGAGATAAATAGAGTGTGTGTGTGTGTGTATGTGTGGTTGTGTGTGTGTGTGTGGTTGTGTGTGTGGTTGTGTGTGTGTGTGTGTGTGTGTGTGTGTGTGAGAGAGAGAGAGATAAATAGAGTGTGTGTGGTTGTGTATGTGTGGTTGTGTGTGTGTGTGTGGTTGTGTGTGTGTGTGTGAGAGAGAGATAAATAGAGTGTGTGTGGTTGTGTATGTGTGGTTGTGTGTGTGTGTGTGGTTGTGTGTGGTTGTGTGTGTGTGTGTGTGTGTGTGTGAGAGAGAGAGATAAATAGAGTGTATGTGTGGTTGTGTGTGTGTGGTTGTGTGTGTGTGTGTGTGTGAGAGAGAGAGATAAATAGAGTGTATGTGTGGTGTGTGTGTGTATGTGTGTGAAAGAGAGAGATAAATAGAGTGTGTGTGTGTATGTGTGTGTGAGAGAGAGATAAATAGAGTGTGTGTGTGGTTGTGTGTGTGTGTATGTGTGTGTGAGAGAGAGATAAATAGAGCGTGTGTGTGGTTGTGAGTGTGTGGTTGTGGTTGTGTGTGTGTGTGTGAGAGAGAGAGATAAATAGAGTGTATGTGTGGTTGTGTGTATGTGTGTGTGGTTGTGTGTGTGTGTGGTTGTGGTTGTGTGTGTGTGTGTGAGAGAGATATATAAATAGAGTGTATGTGTGGTTGTGTGTGTGTGTATGTGTGTGAGAGAGAGAGATAAATAGAGTGTGTGTGTGGTTGTGTGTGTGTATGTGTGTGTGAGAGAGAGAGATAAATAGAGTGTGTGTGTGTGTATGTGTGTATGAGAGAGAGATAAATAGAGTGTGTGTGTGGTTGTGTGTGTGTGTATGTGTGTGTGAGAGAGAGATAAATAGAGTGTGTGTGGTTGTGTGTGTGTGTATGTGTGTGAGAGAGAGATAAATAGAGTGTGTGTGTGGTTGTGGTTGTGTATATGTGTGTGTGAGAGAGAGATAAATAGAGTGTGTGTGGTTGTGTGTGTGTGTATGTGTGTGTGAGAGAGAGATAAATAGAGTGTGTGTGTGTGTGAGAGAGATAAATAGAGTGTGTGTATGGTTGTGTGTGTGTGTATGTGTGTGTGAGAGAGAGATAAATAGAGTGTGTGTGGTTGTGTGTGAGAGAGAGATAAATAGAGTGTGTGTGTGGTTGTGTGTGTGTGTATGTGTGTGTGAGAGAGAGATAAATAGAGTGTGTGTGTGGTTGTGTGTATGTGTGTGTGAGAGAGAGATAAATAGAGTGTATGTGTGGTTGTGTGTGTGTGAGAGAGAGATAAATAGAGTGTGTGTGTGTGTGTGTGTGTATGTGTGTGAGAGAGAGAGATAAATAGAGTGTGTGTGGTTGTGTGTGTGTGTGTGTGTGTGAGAGAGAGAGAGAGAGAAATAGAGTTTGTGTGGTTGAGTGTGTGTGTGTGAGAGAGAGAGATAAATAGAGTGTATGTGTTTGTGTGTGTGTGTATATGTGTGTGTGAGAGAGAGAGAGAGAGAGAGAGAGAGAGATAAATAAATAGAGTGTATGTGTGTGTGTGTATGTGTGTTCCTCTTCTCATTAATAGTAAGAGTCATGTGCTAAGCTTTACTGTAGAACACTTGACCAAAGTAATGCACGATACATGAGATAACTTTCATTGGTTTTGAACAGTAACATTGCTAGTAAATTATAGTTACTGGGGTAAATATGACGATGATGGTAGTAATATTGCAGACATTACATTTATTGGTAGCAACATTAATTGTTCTGGTGGTGGTGTTGGAGGACTATTCAGTTTTTTTTGGTGACAGGTCAGTTGAACCAGTGCCACTTCAACCAGTGGCCACTTCAACCAGTGACCATTTCAAACAGTGACCATTTTAACCAGTAGGTTAGGTTAGGTTAGGTTACTGGTTAAAATGGTCACTGGTTGACATGGTCACTGGTTGAGTTAGCACTGGTTAAAGTGGCACTGGTTGAAGTGGCACTGGTTCAACTGACATGGAACCAGTTATTTTGTATAGTTTGCTTCCTAGATATCTATAAAGCTTAAAAAACATCCCAAGACCCCCCTTCGAGATAAATTTGTACTGTTTTCGGTAGAAAATGTCCTCCTAAATTAGGGGGTCGCTCTCGCTCGCCAGGAAAATCCACACCTAAATAACACGGAAGGTATTAATAATGACAAAGAAATGGGGCGAAAGGTGTCCCCCCCCCCCCCCTCTTAAGGATTGTGGTGATGGTGGTGGAGTTGATATCTGTGGTAATATTGCAAATATTGTTTTGGTTGAACTATTGATGGATGTTGGTTGTGTTAGTTGTGTTGCATTTGGGTGCTAGTGGTGAAGGTAGTACATTTTTCGGTAGAGAAATGTACCGGCCGAAGTCTGGTTCCCCCTATAATATATGATCGCTTTCGCTCCCAAGGAATAAAATTGACACTTAGGCACGATATGTCTTAATAGTGGCAAAGAAATGGGGCGATAGGTCTTAACATCGCGAAACTAATGGGGCGAACGTCTTTAGATCTCAAAACTAATCGGGCTAAGCATGAGGTAGAAGGGGGTTCAGAATAACCAAAAACCTCCCCTGAACGATGGTGATAATTCAGACATTGCTTTGGTTATATACTATTAATAATGGTGGTGGTGGTGGTGGTGGTGGTGTTGTTGTTGATGGTGGTGTCGTTACAGTATAGTGCACACATTGTTTGGGTTAGAGTAGTGATGGTGCAGCTGTTGTTTGTTTGTCCTTGTTGTTGTTGTTGTTGTGGTGGTTGTGGTTGTGGTTGTGGCATATATTTACCCACCCAGTTTACAACATCTTTAGTAGCTTGCTATTCGTTTTTGTCATCCTCTTCGTTTGCCTCCTTTTTCCCTTCAGTGATTTCTTCGTTTTCGTCTTACTTTGTACAATTGGTCTAATAAGTGATGTCTCGGCAACAAGTATATTTTGATCAATAATTGGTTTCAGCAAAATCTAATCTTAATTTATTCATTTCGAGAGGGATATGCAAACCTATTTCTACACTTACCCACCCTATTAAACATCTGACAGACATTAATACAGCACAGAGCAAGCCAAACGTAATGACATGTGGGACATGACTTATTAGCGCAACCGTACCTCTTCCCGTTTAATTACTTCCCTTCGATGCCTCTCCCATATGTTCCTTGTTCTTCTTTGTCTGGATGTTCTGTTTTCTTGTCTTCCTGTTCTATTTTCTTGTCTTCCTGTTCTACATATAGTTTTTCTTCGTTCATTCCTTTTTCAACAGCTCTGTATCTCCTCTTTGCTTTGCCTTTGTTTTTGTGTTGTTTTCTTCGTGTATAATTCTCATAATTTGCTCTATATATTAATTTCGATTTTCGCTTTATTTCGCCTTTCTTCTCTTGACCTTTTGCATTTCGCTACTACTGTATCTTGATTCGTTTAATTATGTTTCCTTTTTGTTCTCTCTCTTCAGTTTCCTCTTTCCTCTATTCACATTTTAAAGCAAGTTTGTATGCTCACTTTGTTTTTGGTGTTCATTTCGATAACTCTGATTTGCCAGCTTCAGAAATATGTTTGTGTAAGAATTCAAGCCCTTAAGTAATAATATATCTTCAGTCTAAATGCTAATACGAATTCAAATTATCGTCGAAATTTGACCATAAACGGGTTACTGGTCGAAAATCGTTGGTATAATGCCCGTGTTGCATCCCTCTATAGTGGTAGCTCAGCAAGGGGTTCTGAATGGCATAACAGGTATCTTCTTTGGACAAATTAGGAAACGAACATAAACTTCAAGTCACCAGTCTTTTTTGCAAATTCTAGATAAGATTAATTTGTTTGGTTGGTGGAGACTACTTTAGACTAGTTTTAATTAAAAGTTTGATATAAATTGTTTTTTTTTTTGTTTTTTTTTTTTGGTAGGCCTAGTCGTATTTTTGTTATATTATGGGGTATAATAAGGTTTGGTTCAGAGAGGCTGTCTTAAGCATGTTTTGCAGATAAGGTCAGGTTTGCTTAGGTGTTTCTATACCACGTTAGGTTCTTTTTACGAAATGGTAATAAACTTACCTCAGGTGGAGTAGACGTAGACTTCATCTTATAATACTCTCTCTCTCTCTCTCTCTCTCTCTCTCTCTCTCTCTCTCTCTCTCTCTCTCTCTCTCTCTCTCTCTCTCTCTCTCTCTCTCTCTCATCTCCTCCATTTGCTACTCAATATCCTGGCCACAAGGTAGTTTCCCCCACCTGTGTTCCTTTATTTTTCTCTTTACATGCTGTTATTTTCCTCATTTATCGTCTCATTTGTTTCTTTACCTTGCCTTTCTTCTTCCTCGTCATGTCCTCTCTTTCCTTTCTATTGTCCTGTTTTGTTTTCTGTCTTTCCATTTATTTTCTTTGATCTCTTTATCTCTCTTTTATATAATTTCACTTTTTCGCTATATTCCCTCCCCTTCTAACCCTCCCTACCCTCTTGTAAACCTTACTATCACCCTCCCTCCCTCCCTCCCTCAATAACTAGGTGCTAGGGTGTACCTGGGAGGACTGTTTATAGCTTACCCTCGTATATCAGTGTCGTGTGTGTGTGTGTGTGTGTATACTATGTGTGTGTGTGAGAGAGAGAGAGAGAGTGAGAGTGAGAGTGAGATAGAGTTAGTTTATATTAATGTCTTTCCATGGTAAAGTTCACAAAAGCTTGCTTCTCAAACGAAATACTGTAGTATAATATCCAGAGTTGATATTGATTAAATCAATTTGATTTAATCACTTGATTAAATCAATGATTTTTTTACCAAAAAAATCATGATTTTTTTGATTTTTTTGATTTTTTTGATCTGTGAATCAAGATAAAAAGAATTCTGAAGATTTATCATGCTTTCATAAGTTTGTGTAGGCATTGGTTCATTGTAAGATAGTAGATACTGGTACATTATGTAGTAACACAAATAACTGATAGCTTTTAAATTTACAAATATATGTATACAGTATTACCTTTCAACTTTAAAAGAGTACATTGTATGTTATAAATTCCTCTACTTGAATTACTACTCAATAGGGCGGGGGGATATTTAAAAAAAATAAAAAAAATAAAAAAAATAAAATAAATCAATGATTTTTTGATTTTTTTTTAAAAATCAAAAAAATCAACAACCCTGATAATATCATGTAAGAATGTGACACAAATGTATGAATAGTTCTATATCCTTCTTTCGCTACCTATGTGTGTATTCGTGTAACTAGGTTAATCCACGTACAGAATGTATTGTATATAATTATATGTGGCATGGATATTATTGAGAGAGTAATTGTGAGTATTATAAAAGTGTCCTAATGAAATTAATTTATGAATGTGATCTCAGTGCGTGAGTAGATGTGTATCCATTTGCTTATATAACCTGTAAATCCTATGTATACCGAGATAAATATATAAATAAGTAAATGTGTATATTATATACAAATATTATATATACCGTATATATATATATATATATATATATATATACAGTATATATATATATATATATAAATATATATATATATATTCTCTATATATATATATATATATATATATATATATATATATATATATATATATATATATATATATATATATATATATATATATATATATATATATATATATATATATATATATATATATATATATATATATATATATAATTATATATATATATATGTAGATAGCTGTTGAAGATAGTTGGGTATAAGTATGTGTGTATGAGTCTGTAGGTGGAGGAATATTGGTGCTGAATATGTTGTGAGATGGTGCCAAACTTTATTAACTAACGCATCCTGGTAAGCCGTAACATAACTTATACAGAGAGAGAGAGCGAGAGAGAGAGAGAGAGAGATTAAATGTCTATGTGCGCGTGTGTAATAGAGTGAGAAAGTGTGAATATATGTATGTTTCCGTAGTGTGTGTGTGTGTGTGTGTGTGTATTTGTGCGCGTGTATGTCTGTACGTTCGTGCGTGCGTGTGTTGGTGCCCGGGTGCCCAGTAGAGAGAGAGAGGAGAGAGAGGGTGCCAGTGCCAAAGATGAGGGCAGGAGGGAAGGAGGGAGAGAGGCCGAGAGAGTTACACTGAGAGAGAGCGAAAGGAAGGAACAGTGTTGGGGGAAGAAAAATAGTCTCCCTTAATAATAATCTCCTATATTGAATCACTGCCACCTTCCACATCTCTCCCAGAAACTCAAATGTGAATGAAACAGTGCATAAACTATATATATTTATTCATATATGAAATTCTATAGTGAGAAAGAACAGTCTGTGCGAAGGAAATATATCTATGAAAATATTCTCCTTTTTATTTCATCTGTGCTACCCGCCATATCTCATTCTGAAACACAAATGTAAAAGGGATTCGTGATTACCGTGTAAGTGAAATATTATACGACATATTATAATCTATCAAGAGTGTAGAACAGTTTGAGCGAAGTCATAGAATAATAATCTAGTGTATTTATTCAGGCTCACCCTCCACATCTCTTTCTGAAGGGGAGATGTCCACTTGAGGGAGTTTTTTCTTGACTCCTTTCTCCCTCATGTTTAGCCCCATTGCTTTTTCTAATTTTAAGACGTTTGCCCCATTACTTTGACTATTTTAAGAACTCTCAACCCATTTCTGTCAATTTTAAAACCTTTCGTGCCATTTAGGTGTCGATTTTTATCCTGGCGAGCGATAGCGAGCCTGTAATTTAAGAGGAACCGGCTTTCAGCCGGGACATTTTTCTACCGAAAAATGTACAAATTTATCTTGAAACGGGCTCAAGGGGGTGTAATCTTAAGCTTGAAGGATATCTGGGGACCAAACTAAAAACCTCCCCTTAAACTTGAACGTGAAAGGTAATTGTGAATATACTGTGTGTCAAATTAATGATAGAGGATAAGTTATAGTGAAAGAGAAGAGAAGAGTGTGACCCATACTGTATGCTGTAGATGTCTCGTGTAAACAGTGAGAGACCTGCAATTTGGAGGCTAAATCGGGTTGTGATCAGGTAGGGTAAACTAGACCATTCGTACGCGGTGTTCCATTTAGCACGCAAAATCAATATAAATGCTATAAAATAATACCGTTAGTTTGTCAATATGTACGACAATTAGGAAGATTGTGATGCTATGCAGTATATATTAATATATTTATATAATCCTATTCAGAATTTGACATGGTTAATCTGCTACTGATTTCGCGTACTAATTGAAACACTACATACGAATTACAGGCTCGCTATCGCTCGCCAGGAAAAATCGACACCTAAATGGCACGAAAGGTCTTAACATTGACGAAGAAATGGGGCAAAAGGTCTTAACTAACGGCACGAAAATCTTAAAACCTCAAAACTAATACTACTGGGAAATTGGCTACAGGGGAAATGCAAGAACTGTATATTCATTAATCTTTATGAGGCTGTTAGTAACTGAGAAAGCCTGCGGGAGAAAGAAGTTACCAGAAGAAAAGTTTTCATAATATCCGGAGTTCCGGAGAAGTTGGCATATTTGTAGTTGCCAACCGATATACTATATTCGGTGTGATGCTGTTTATAACAAGTAGGTTACTTGAACAAAACTATATACACAGGAACACTTCAACAATGTCCTGTGTTCTTTTGAAATGTGAAAGTATAAAGAGGAATTGTTAAGAGTAGTGTTGTATGCTAAAAGAGTTATTCTGTGCACAAAGTATAAAGAGGAATTGTTAAGAGTAGTGTTGTATGCTAAAAGAGTTATTCTGTGCACAAAGTATAAAGAGGAATTGTTAAGAGTAGTGTTGTATGCTAAAAGAGTTATTCTGTGCACAAAGTATAAAGAGGAATTGTTAAGAGTAGTGTTGTATGCTAAAAGAGTTATTCTGTGCACAAAGTATAAAGAGGAATTGTTAAGAGTAGTGTTGTATGCTAAAAGAGTTATTCTGTGCACAAAGTATAAAGAGGAATTGTTAAGAGTAGTGTTGTATGCTAAAAGAGTTATTCTGTGCACAAAGTATAAAGAGGAATTGTTAAGAGTAGTGTTGTATGCTAAAAGAGTTATTCTGTGCACAAAGTATAAAGAGGAATTGTTAAGAGTAGTGTTGTATGCTAAAAGAGTTATTCTGTGCACAAAGTATAAAGAGGAATTGTTAAGAGTAGTGTTGTATGCTAAAAGAGTTATTCTGTGCACAAAGTATAAAGAGGAATTGTTAAGAGTAGTGTTGTATGCTAAAAGAGTTATTCTGTGCACAAAGTATAAAGAGGAATTGTTAAGAGTAGTGTTGTATGCTAAAAGAGTTATTCTGTGCACAAAGTATAAAGAGGAATTGTTAAGAGTAGTGTTGTATGCTAAAAGAGTTATTCTGTGCACAAAGTATAAAGAGGAATTGTTAAGAGTAGTGTTGTATGCTAAAGAGTTATTCTGTGCACAAAGTATAAAGAGGAATTGTTAAGAGTAGTGTTGTATGCTAAAAGAGTTATTCTGTGCACAAAGTATAAAGAGGAATTGTTAAGAGTAGTGTTGTATGCTAAAAGAGTTATTCTGTGCACAAAAATTGATATTAGTCATTTTTATTAGAACTTGAAAATTCTGAGTATCTACTGTATATTGCCAGACGGCTTGATCCCCGAGGGGATGGCCACGGATGAATCGCCTGGAATCCATATTCCGAGGCAAGTAGTGATAAATAATATGCAATTCTGTTTGCGCAGAGTGGCAGAGTGACGTTAATATGATATATTTGAACAATGTCCATTGAGTGTAGGCAATCTTAAGGGGGTAGTGCTTGGTTTTCGTCTATGTACGGTATTTATTAATTTATTTATTTTTGAGTTTCCTCGCTAGACCTCCATCAAGCTTAAAATATCACCCCCTAGACCCCCTTTCAAGATATATTTGTACATTTTTCAGGAGAAAAATTTCCAGGCCGAAGGCCGATTCCTTTTAAAATTACAAGCTCGCTATCGCTCGCCAGGAAAAAATCGACACCTAAATGGCACGAAAGGTCTTAACATTGACGAAGAAATGGGGCGAAAGTTCTTAAAATCGACAAACTAACGGCACGAAAATCTTAAAACCTTAAAACTAATATGCTAAACATGAGGGAGAAGGGGGTCCATAAAAAGCGAGTACTACCCCCTTAAGGCGGAGTCACACGAGCGATTTTATTGGTGAACGGCCTCGGAGTCTGGTATTCCCTATATATGCTTATGTTCTGGGTGTGGTGTCCCGAGTTCGAATCCCGGGATGACCATATGCTTTAATAAGCGCCAGATCAGTGTTGAGGATAATATTTTCGTATGATACACATTTTTAGAGGCGGCTGTAGGGAAATAATTGTACCGGAGTAAAAACTGATGAAGAAATATTGCCGATTGCATGACTATTTCCACTTCTAATATGACGGCATACTCTCGTTTTGTTGCTCTTAATTCTGATTAGCTAGTTTGAAAAATAATACAAAATAATACAAATAACAATAATAATAATAGTATCTAAAAGTAATGAAATAACTTAAAACGGATAGTAGACTCGTATACAGTTTGGTGGTAATATTATTGGTGTGACTGTGTTGTGCTGTGTTGTGTTAACTTAAAACGGATACTAGACTCGTATACAGTTTGGTGGTAATATTATTGGTGTGACTGTGTTGTGTTGTGTTGTGTTAACTTAAAACGGATACTAGACTCGTATACAGTTTGGTGGTAATATTATTGGTGTGACTGTGTTGTGTTGTGTTGTGTTAACTTAAAACGGATACTAGACTCGTATACAGTTTGGTGGTAATATTATTGGTGTGACTGTGTTGTGTTGTGTTGTGTTAACTTAAAACGGATACTAGACTCGTATACAGTTTGGTGGTAATATTATTGGTGTGACTGTGTTGTGTTGTGTTGTGTTAACTTAAAACGGATAATAGACTCGTACACAGTTTGGTGGTAATATTATTGGTGTGACTGTGCTGTGTTGTGTTGTGTTAACTTAAAACGGATACTAGACTCGTATACAGTTTGGTGGTAATATTATTGGTGTGACTGTGTTGTGTTGTGTTGTGTTAACTTAAAACGGATAATAGACTCGTATACAGTTTGGTGGTAATATTATTGGTGTGACTGTGCTGTGTTGTGTTGTGTTAACTTAAAACGGATACTAGACTCGTATACAGTTTGGTGGTACGGTAATATAATTGGTGTGGCTGTGTTGTGTTGTGTTGTGTTGTGTGAAGGTGAGTGTGTGTGGCATAGTTGAGGTTGTTTGGTAAGTCGGGTGTTGTGTAATAGAACTGGTGAACACTGAGAAGTCTAGGCTGACATTGTTGACACGGGAGAGATGTATTGGAACATTGAAGGACTATAAGTAGATTAAGGGGACAGTGGTTATTTTGGGGGGTCTAATTATATTCATATTCATATTCATAAGGGGATCTAGGGAGTGTTTTTTTAAGTTTGAAGAAGATCTAGCGAGGAATATATAATAAATTAGTTTCCTCGATAGACCTTCATCAAACTTAATAAAACACAACCTAGACCCCCCTTCAAGATAAATGTGTACATTTTTCGATAGCAAAATTTCCCGGCCAAAGGCCGGTTTCTCTTAAAATTACAGGCTTGCTATCGCTCGCCAGGAAAAAATCGACATCTAAATGACACGAAAGGGCTTGATATTGATATAGAAATGGGACGAAAGGCTTTAAAATCGACAAACTAATGGGGCGAATGTCTTTGAATTCGAAAACTAATGGGGTTAAGCATGAGGAAGGAGAGGGGCCAGAAAAACGACCCATCTCCCCTTTAAAGAGCATAGGCTATACGGAGGAATTCTATCTAACCTTTGATAAGTAGTTGAGCAAATGTGTGTGACAGTTCATCGATTCTACAGTGTCACTAAAACACGACAGTTGCTAGAATGATTAAGGGGGGTCACCTGCTTTTGTTCTCTCCTTTCCTTTCTCTCTCTGGCTTGTATCCATGAGGCCCCATTCGGCCTACTGTTTTAAGACGTTTATCCCCATCTAGGTGTCGATTTTTTCCAGCATTGTATAGAGAAATCCGGCTTCGCCGGAGAAATTTTTCTATCGAAGAATGTACAAATTTAGCCTGCTGTCAAAAACATTTAAAACAAATATACTGGCTCGCTACCGCTCGCTAGGAAAAAATTGACACCTGCTTGGGGGTAAACTTCCCAAAATAGTAGGCTGAATGGGGATACAAGCCAGAGAAAGAGAGAAAAGGAGATAAAAAAAAAGGCAGGTTACCCCCCTTACTACAACATTTCAGGCTTATGTCTAAATTGATCAACTGTAATATAGTCAAGCATTAGTGAATTAGTGAACTAATTAGTTTATTAATTATGATTATTCCATCGATACATAGGGCTTAGCTAATATGTTAAGTCGTTTGGCTACGCTTTTGTTGACAGAGTGTGTGTGTGTGTGTGTGTGTGCGCGTGTATGTATGTGTGTGTGTGTGTATGTCCTGTGCTGTATGTGTGCTTATGTAAAAACAGAGCGAGCAAGAGAGGGAGGGGAGAGGAGATGGGTATTAAAGGGTTGGGTGGGGTAGCAATAACACACAGCAAGAAAAGTAAGTGGGTGAGGAAAGAGAGGTAGAAGTTAAGAGTGACTGGGTAGCGACTTGGAAGTGCTAGAGACGATGAAAAAAATACTTATTTCTGTCTCCCATTTTTGTTTTTATACAGTAGTAAATCAATATATAAATACATATATAGGCCTAATAAAATATAATGCGACAATAATTACATTAACAAATAAAATAATAATAATAATAATAATAATAATAATAATAATGAAAATAATATTGGTAATAATAATATTGTTAATATAAGTAATATGTTGTTATATTTAACTATTATCATACATCAAATAAAACTAAAGATATGCAGATTTCTCATAAGCCAATAATGCTTACCTGGTAGTGGATAAGTCATAATAGCACATTAAGATGAACGCAATCCTTTATTTAGTAGCCAGTCTTACCGAACTTAATATACTTAGCCTAAAGTTTGGCAAGGGCCTCGGAGACTAGGGGTTGAAATATCCGACCACCCAAATTTACACAATGATAATTAAATATATATAGTTAACCATTCCAGTGTTAGGACGCACTTATTCCTCTTTATTCTGGCCTTCTTTAGACAATACAGCACAGAAAGGACCTCCAGCAATCACAGAAATTATCTCAAACTTTATTACCCTTTTGACTCCCACAGATTCTACTAATAGTCCGGGTCGATTTAAATAATGCGCCCTGGTATTCTGAAGGGGTTAATATCCTGGTGTGTGTGTGTGTGTGTGTGTGTGTGTGTGTGTGTGTGTGTGTGTGTGAGAGAGAGAGAGAGAGAGTTAGAGTTAGTGTGAGAGAGAAAGAAACTAGGTAGGTTCTTCAACACCATCGACACACCATCACCACCCACACACCTATCCTAGTGGGGCAGGTGAGTATGTGAGAGAGAGAGAGAGAGAGAGAGAGAGAGAGATAACATGCCTGACTGTTCCAACGATGCATGTGTGAGCGTTTTTACTGTAGCCAGTTTATGCTTAAGAATAATTACTGTAAAATTTTATAGCTAGGTATTAAGATATCCATAAACTACCCTTCATTGAAATAAATTATGTTTAATTATACCAGAATAAATGTTATGTTAAATTAGTTTGTTAGGCTAGGACAAGTTAGATCTATAGTAAGTGAGGATATTTACTGATTGTTTTCCATCATATTTTCTCCCATAAACTGAGTGTGTGATTGTGATGTGGTTGGTGGGTAATATTTGTAAGATCTGTGTCAGTTGTGAGGGGAAGTAGCAGGTGTGGGTTGTGGTGAATGTGGCAGGTATGGCAGGTATGGTAGACGGGCAAAAGCAGGTGTGGGAGGTGTGAAGATTGTAAGCTGATTCGGGTTTTATTGAATGTGGCAGTTATGGGAGGTGTGTAAGGCGGATATAGGGGGCTGTGTTAGGGGTGAAGACTGTTATGCTGGGGTCACACATTCACGTATATGCTCCCGTATGCTCCCGTACGAAGGTTTATTGGTAGTTGGCAACCGAATACGTAAAACCGTAAGGGCTTAGTACGCAAAACGTAAATTAAATTGTGTCTAGTCGTGGGGGTTGGTACGCATTGGCGGGCGTAGCCACGCTGGTCTTGGAGGTGGTTGGTGCGGCCAAGGTCGCCCGGTATGTTTTGGATTTCGAATCAGATACGGGGCTCGCGCTCACGTATGTCAAAAGTCGGGAAAGCATACGTTTTACCTGGCTAGCTGCTACGTCTTACGGGTGCAGCCCCGTAAAACGTAGCAGCTAGACAGGTAAAACGTAAGTTTCTCCCGCCAATCGTACAATGTTCACGTAAAACAAAACGGGAAAGTTAAAGTAAGTCCGGGCGCATCTGGCAGAACCGCCGCACTGGGGTTGGCGGGAAGACGCGGCACCGTTGTACGGTGGGGTCACGGGGGACAACGGGACCAGCGGGGGACCAGCGGGGAACACTCCAGTCACTCTCACCACACCGGAGCAGCAACCAACAAGCCAACCCTGCCACCCTCTGCACCCTGCCGAAAACAAATCGTAGCAGCGAAACGACTGTACCTATGGCTTTCATATGTTTACCACATGTACCTTACCCTTTAGGCTACCCACCACAAAAATCCCAAGTCCCTCCTCCCACCCACTCGTTGACTGTCGGTCCCGTCAGAAGGAAAAAAAAAGGAAAATCTGTGGCGGCGAAACGACTGCACCAATCGGGTCCATATTTGTGTGACAAGTCCCTTACCCTTCTGCCTTCCCCCCACCACACCCCCAACCACCTCCAACCACCCACTTCCAGCGTATCCGTACGAAGATAAGGAAAAAAAGGAAAATCTGTGGCGGCGAAACTACCTCACCAATCGGTTCCATATTTGTGTGACAAGTCCCTTACCCTTGTGCCTTCCCCCCAACACACCCCCAACCGCCTCCCACCACCCACTTCCAGCGTATCCGTACGAAGATAAGGAAAAAAAGGAAAATCCGTGGTGGCGAAACTACCTCACCAATCGGCTTCATATGTGTAACACAAGTCAATTACCCTTCTACCTTCCCCCAACCAACCCAAAAACCACCCTCCCACCCATACATTCCGATACCATAAAAGTATCTGTAGTCTATAGTGTCTTTTCAGCTACTTTCGGGACCATCGGGGACCTGATTTCTGGCGAAAATGGACAATGGGAGTGTTTTTTTTACCATTATCCTTCCTTTCTCTCCCAACTTGATAGATTTAGCCAAAACAAAACAAAAACTCTGGCACTGGCAGAAGCACACCGTCAAAATTGGCTGGCACTCAGCGGGTTAAAGGTTACAAGGATGAGTGGTCTTTCCTCTATAAAGGGAGTTCACAAAATTGAACTCCTCCAGGATGAATTCCGCGATGTTGTTCATGGTGCCGATGAAGGACTGGGAATGGGAATGGTGTGGCCATTCCTGCCCTTTTGTAGTTCCCAGATTCCAACCCAGACCTACGTGGTTGACAAAGACTGTCTTTGTCTGTGTTTGGACAGACGGGGTGTGCCTACGATTGTCCAGACACGGTCCACTTAATGCCTACAAACTCACAAGACCTACGGCCTCAGCTACGTAGGTCTTGTGGGGGCGTGGCCATGGGCGTGGCCTGTGTTCCCGCAAATCGGGCAGCCCAGGCGGACTAATGGGGACATGCTTACGCAAGTCGCAAGCACATACGTAGCTCCATACGACTACATTACGTCTGACGTAACACTGGCCCCGTTACGGTACGTATGTCGGGAAGTGCAATAGTCGTAGTCTATACGGGCGTACACGACCGGACTACCCCCGTCATAACACAAAATTGGCGATCACACCTGACGGGATCATACGGGAGCGATATACGTGAATGTGTGACCCCAGCATTAGCAGGTGTGGGTTGTGCTGAATGTGACAGGTATGGAAGGTGTGTAAGGCAGATATAGAGGGCTGTGTTAGGGGTGATGAGTGTTAACAGGTGTGGGTTGTGTTGAATGTGACAGGTATGGGAGGTGTGTAAGGTTAAATATTGGGGGCTGTGTTAGGGGTGAAGACTGTTTGCAGGTGTGGGTTGTGCTGAATGTGACAGGTATGGGAGGTGTGTAAGGCAGATATTGGGGGCTGTGTTAGGGGTGAAGACTGTTAGCAGGTGTGGGTTGTGCTGAATGTGACAGCTATGGGAGGTGTGTAAGGCAGATATTGGGGGCTGTGTTAGGGGTGAAGACTGTTAGCAGGTGTGGGTTGTGCTGAATGTGACAGGTATGGGAGGTGTGTAAGGCAGATATTGGGGGCTGTGTTAGGGGTGAAGACTGTTAGCAGGTGTGGGTTGTGCTGAATGTGACAGGTATGGGAGGTGTGTAAGGCAGATATTGGGGGCTGTGTTAGGGGTGATGACTGTTAGCAGGTGTGGGTTGTGTTGAATGTGACAGGTATGGGAGGTGTGTAAGGCAGATATAGGGGGCTGTGTTAGGGGTGAAGACTGTTAGCAGGTGTGGGCTGTGCTGAATGTGACAGGTATGGGAGGTGTGTAAGGCAGATATAGGGGGCTGTGTTAGGGGTGATTACTGTTAACAGGTGTGGGCTGTGTTGAATGTGACAGGTATGGGAGGTGTGTAAGGCAGGGTTCCATGTCATCTCAAACAGTAGACCATTTCAACCAGTAGCTCTCAACCAGTGCCAAATTAACCCAGACCAACCAAACCAGTGCCAAAATATAGTACTAACCTAACCTAACCTAACCTAACCTAATCTAATCTAACCGTATTGGTTGATTTGGTACTGGTTGAGAGCTACTGGTTGAAATGGTCTACTGGTTGAGTTGACCGGTCACCCAGTAAAGGTTATTATATTTGTAACTATTGATATTATTTAACTTTAATAGAATCAACAGGTACACTGCGTTACCTATTGCCAGCTGTTCTTGGTAACATTTGGAATAATAAACTATTCTACCTAAGTATCGAGACTTGGTGTGACGGATAGAAAGGCTGTGGTAAGTGGTTGACCTTCGTATTAGGCGATTAAGCACTGTAATTATTTAGCTTTGCAAACAAAATAAGTTCAGTATCTAATTATATACACAGAGGATGAATATATTTGCTGCTGTTATTACGGTGAGAATAATTGTAGGTGGGACAGTTTACAATAACCATCTTAGAATTGTCGTGCATATAACTATTAATTATATATATTTGTTTTAAACATTTGAGGTTACTTGTGTCTTTCAGTTAAAATGTAGTTACCATATAAACTGCATTAGTGCATGAGTAGGCTACCCTAAGTGTTAGAATAGTGTTATGTTATTAGTATTCATAGTTTGTAGAGCTCGAGTTTTATGTTTTATTGTATATCATAATTATGTACCATAAGTAATAAACACGGGAAGGTTGCCTCAGCACTGCACACATGTCAGAATGGTTTATAAATAGCACAATGACGTGTGTGTGTGTGTGTGTGTGTGAGACAGAGAGAGAGAGAGAGATAGTATAGATTATTTTTAAATATATTATTTCAACCATTAGCTATGTACAGTAGATGTAACGAAGTGGTAATTGAACTATACAAATATAATGCTACTTGCATAAAACTAATAACAATAATAATGGATCTGTGACATTAGTAGTATACTGTTTAATGACACTAAATGTTAAGGTAAATAATATAATAAATGACCACTCTTGCTATTAACTTTGATCAGGGAAGTTCGTCCAGTAACCACAGCCAGAGTTTATATTATTCTAGTACAGTATGTTTAAGAGAGCTCACCTGCTTTTGTTCTCTCCTTTTCTCTCTTTCTCTGGCTTGTATCCATTCAGCCCCATTCAGCTTATTGGTTTAAGACATTTATACACATCCAGGTGTCGATTTATTCCTGGCGAGCGATAGCAAGCCAGCGTTGTTTGGAGAAATCCGGCTTCGCCGGAGACAAATGTACAAATTTAGCCTGCTGACAAAAAAAAATAAAAAAATATATGCTTGCTCGCTCCCGCTCGCCACGAAAATATCGACACCTGGATGGGGATAAACGTCTTAAAACAGTAGGCTGAATGGGGCCGAATGAATACAACCCAGAGAGAGAGGGAGAGAGAGAAAAAAACGAGGTGAGCCCCCTTAATCAGTAAATGTATAGGATTTGTTAGGGTGGAGCTAGCTGAAGAGTAACAGACCTTTAATTGTTTATCGGGTTCACTGGATGGATAGTTAATAAGAGGCTTAAATTATTCATGGCCGGGGTATTACCAGTTGTGTTGAGAGAGAGAGAGAGAGAGAGATCAATGATGTGTATTTGTTTGTTTTAGTACCGGTATGTGTATGTGTGTGAGAGAGAGGGGTCATACTCATTAGTGTGAGTGTGTGTGTGTGTGAGAGAGAGAGAGTGTGTGTGTTGGGGGGGGGGGGGTAGAGGCTACAAGAGAATGGGTGATTGTGTGTGTCTGTGAGAATGTTTGTGGTTGTAAATGTAGGCTATATCGCTTATCGCCCGCGTATGTACAGTCGCGCTAATAAGTGATGTCTCGGCACCAAGTATGTTTTGATCAATAATTAATTGGTATCAGCAATATCTTAGCGTCATGTCTTCATATCGAGTGAAATATACACGCACGTTCCTACATTTACCCACCCTATTCAACATATGAGACATTAATACAGCACAGAGCAAGCCAAACGTAATGACAGCTGGGACATGACTTATTAGCGCGACCGTACAGTATGTGGGGATATTTGCAAGACTAGCTGGGTGGGATTTATCTCACATTCCGGTATTGATTATGCTTCTTTATAGCTGTAGCCAGTGGTTCGTGGGTACTACAGATCGCTTATCACACACACACACACACACACCCACACTTTAATATCCTTTAATTTACTTGATATTATTATGTAATTAATGTGACATCTCATTTGAACTAATTTGACTCCCTATTTGTTTATGTTAACTGTTGTACACTTCGTGTAAATCAACTCCTATGCAAATCATAAGCTAGGTCTTTATGTAAAATCATACATGATCTATTAGGTTTTGCTAAGCCTTTGGTAACCCTTTTCACATATTTTCCGCACATGATGCTGCCCAGGAACACCTTCTATGCGGGTCTTACAACGAACTGGATTGAAGTGAAGTGAATGAGAATGGTTTATGAGTTGCTTGAGTGGTGGTGACAATAATGGAGTGTGTGAGTAATTGAGTATCTGTTATAAACACCAGTTAGTCATATCCTGATACTAGTCTTCATGCAATACCTCCTCGCTGTCTGTGAGAAAAAGATGTAATGCGGTTGTTTCTATTTCTCACATTCTTCGAGTATGATTATTTTGAAATATGACGATGTGATTTCCATAAAGAAGGTTGTTGTTGCTTTTTATGGCCCTGTTTCACTGACTTTTGTAATGTTTAAGGTGATAATAAGGGCATGTAGAGTGAACTTGAGTAATTTTAGTTACAATTGGATATATGTGACTGTACTTACGGAACTGAGGAACATTGAAACACCGAGGTGATGTTTATTTGTTCACCATAGACTACTGGACGGTCCAAACATGTTAAGGTCACAGATAAATCTTTTGCCTCATATCCCCTTCAGACTGTGTTTTGCTTAAGTAATATGTTTTTCTCCCATGGTAGCACAGGAGTATTATGTGAGTGACTACAATACCAACATGCTTACATCTTTTCCACCCCTGACATGCCACCATTCCTTGAACATTGAAGCCCTCGTAAGTTATGTGATGGCGTTTGATACACCCAGGGTGGGGGGTGGGGGGTGGCGGGGGGGGGGGATTATGCAGCCGGTACAAAATTATGGAGTCTCTTTGAATATGTTTCATTATTGGCAGGAGACTGACATCACATATATAATGTATTGTATCACCGGGGGTATCCTAGATCTTGTAGGAAAGTGTCGGTGTTGTGGTAGGTTTTGAGCTGATATCACAGACAGATCTTGCTTGTAAAACAGATCAATATGTGATGGTGGCTTACGACATCGGTCTCTACAATCTCGTTGTTGGATATCCCCCTTTCCTTCCCCATCCTTAGCAACAAGATGTACTGTATATGTGATGATGGCTTACGACATCGGCCTCTACAATCTCGTGGTAGGCTATCCCTCATCCTTAGCAACAAGCTGGTTTGTGGAAATATCTTGTTGATATTTGTTTGTTATTGTGCTCGTGTATGTATAGCTGGATATTATGATCTTATGATTGCTTAAGAGTTGATGTGTAGCCTAGCTCCTCGACCCTGAATGTCCTGTTGATTTTCTGACTTGCATTTTATTATCAAATTAATGTGTGTGTGTGTGTGTGTGTGTGTGTGTGTGTGTGTGTGTATGTGAACCGTGAGTGATGTAGCATATATACAATATGTATGTATATGAGTGTGAGAGATGTGAGGGCAGCTGTGACACTGACTGGCCTGGCCCAGTAATGTGATCTCGTTAAACCCCCAACCACCACCACCAGTCTCAGTCGCTTGCCTCATCCTCCTTTCCACATCCTCCCTCCCTCTTTACCTCCCTCTCCTCCCCTTACCTCATCCTTCACCACCTTACCTCATCCTCCCTCCCTCACCCTTCACTCCTTTGCTGCATCCTCCCTCCCTCATGCTTGACCCTATGTTTTCACCCTCCCTCCTCCTTACTCACCTTCACATCCTCCACCCCCTCTCCTCTTTTCTCTCACTCCCTTCCGCCCTCCCCTTACCCCTTTCCCTTACTCCCTCTCTCCTCCCTTCTCCCCCTTTAAGACCCCCCTCCTCCACCACCTCCACTTCACCCTTCTCACAGTCATTCATGGGATTATTCTTCACTCTGCCCTCCTATATATAGCTGTGTAAATATGAATGAAATAACAGAGGAGAATTTTTTTCGAGACGTCAGTTTTTATGACTGTACCGGCTTATCTGTACGTGTACAATATATATATATATATATATATACCGGTATATATATATATATATATATATATATATATATATATATATATATATATATATCTATATCACTCTTTCAACTCTGGGGGAAGCACTCGTCACAGGCAGTTTGGCTTTTGTCTCCCTTATCCACATAGAAAAACAAATATATATATATGAGAGAGAGAGAGAGAGAGAGAGAGCGCGTTGCTTTTTCATATTAAGCAGTTCTTAGTTTATTTTTCTCCTTCCTTCCCCCTTTCAAGCTCCTTCCGTTCTGACTTCCCCAGCTAAAATCTATGTCAATGCCATCGTATATTTGCTTCGCTCTGTTTCACATCCAACTATTTTTATCCAGTTTATCCTCTCTGTCCATCTTCCACAAGCTCCCTTCTCACTCCTCTCTGCTTCTCTCCTTCCTTCTATCTTCTCTCCCTCATCTCTTCTCCTTGCTTTCCTACTCTACTCTCCTCTGCCCACCTCTCTTCTCCTTGCCTTCCTCTTCTCTTCTTTCCCACCTCTCTCCCTCCTCTCTTCTCCTTGCCTTCCTCTTCTCTTCTCTCCCACCTCTCTTCCTCCTCTCTTCCTCCTCTCTTCTCCTTGCCTTCCTCCTCTCTTCTTTCCCATCTCTCTTCCTCCTCTCTTCTCCTTGCCTACCTCTTCTCTTCTTTCCCATCTCTCTTCTCCTTGCCTTCCTCTTCTCTTCTCTCCCACCTCTCTTTCTCCTCTCTTCTCCTTGCCTTCCTCCTCTTCTTTCCCACCTTTTTTCCTCCTCTCTTCTTTCCCACCTCCCATTTCCTCTCTTCTCCTTTCCTTTCTCCTCTCTTCTCTCCCACCTCTCTTTCTCCTCTCTTCTCGTTGCCTTTCTCCTCTCTTCTTTCCCACCTCTCTTCCTCCTCTCTTCTCGTTGCCTTTCTCTTCTCTTCCCTCCCACCCCTCTTTCTCCTCTCTTCTCCTTGCCTTTCTCCTCTCTTCTTTCCCACCTCTCTTCCTCCTCTCTTCTCGTTGCCTTTCTCTTCTCTTCCCTCCCACCCCTCTTTCTCCTCTCTTCTCCTTGCCTTTCTCTTCTCTTCTTTCCCACCTCTCTTCCTCCTCTCTTCTCCTTGCCTTTCTCTTCTCTTCTTTCCCACCTCTCTTCCTCCTCTCTTCTCCTTGCCTTTCTCTTCTCTTCTTTCCCACCTCTCTTTCTTCTCTCTTCTCCTTGCCGTTCTCTTCTCTTCTTTCTCACCTCTCTTTCTCCTTGCCTTTCTCTTCTCTTCTTTCCCACCTCTCTTTCTCCTTGCCTTTCTCTTCTCTTCTTTCCCACCTCTCTTTCTCCTCTCTTCTCCTCTTCTTTCCCACCTCTCTTCTCATCTCCCTTCTCTCTTATCTTCATGTTCCTCCTTTCCTTTCTTATAATCTATTTTATGTTGCTTCATTCCATCTTTTCCATTTTACAATTTTACTTATCTTAGGAGTGGCCTCTTGGAAGTAAAGAATAGACATGTCACTTGTTATAGTTACTCCCCAACGTGCACCCCAAGCAATAGAAAATGGCCTCCTGATAGCCAATATGTAATATATAAGGGAATCGTCGTAGTGAAGGATAATGTAGTTTGCCCCGTGCACCATGCTAGTCACCTCTGGTGCCAAAGGGTTATGGCGCGGAAATGAGCCCCGCAGCCAAGTGCAACCTACCGTATTCCCCCTGTCCCCTCTATACACGCACACACGCACGCATGCACACACGCACGCACACACACACACGTACTTCCACCGCCAGCTCCACACACACACACACACACACACACACACACACACACACACACACACACACACACACACACACACACACACACACACACACACACACACACGACTGACTAATAACAGTATAACTGTACGATGTCATTATAAGTGTCAATATATTCCAGTACAATTAATTGCAGGTCAATATTTGTTGGGTAGTTTCCGTCCTCTCTACTGACGCCGATGAACGAGTCGCACAACAAGTATTATTACCTGTATACTATTATTACCTGTATACTATTATTACCTGTATATATTATTACCTGTATATATTATTACCTGTATATATATTACCTGTATATATTATTACCTGTATATATTATTACCTGTATATATTATTACCTGTATACTATTATTACCTGTATACTATTATTACCTGTATACTATTATTACCTGTATACTATTATTACCTGTATACTATTATTACCTGTATACTATTGATGATATGAGCTATAACAGTTAGAACTTGAACTAGAAGAGTGTTTATATACAAATTATTTATGTTCAAATTATTGCCAGCGCAACAGTAAATATACGATTCTGAGGTTTAAGGGGAGGTTTTTAGTTTGTTTCCTACTCCTTCAGCAATCTAAAAATGTCACCCCCTTGACCCCCTTTCAAGATAAATTTGTACATTTTTCGGTAGAAAAATGTCCCGGCCAAAGACCGGTTCCTCTTAAATTACAGGCTCGCTATCGCTCGCCAGGATAAAATCGACACCTGAATGGCACGAAAGGTCTTAATATGGGGTGAAAGATCTTAAAATCGCTAAACTAATGGGGGCGAACGTTTTATAATATCAAAAGCAATGGGGCTAAACATGAGGGAGAAAGGGGTCAAGAAAATAATCCCTCAAGTGGAAATCTCCCCTTAAAGGTAGTGTGGGGTGCAATTCCTACTAGACCCGGTTCCAAATCAGTGGACCAACACTCTTGCTCATTAACCTGTACGGTATAACTCACAAATGCCTAGAGTAATCGATCTAATATTTCTACCATTTGGGAAGGGTCAGGCAAAGAATAGGTGTGGAAGTTTACAGCCCATTTGCTCAAGCCCTGTTATAGTTACAGAGGTTAGGATCCACGATGTTTGGCCTACCTACTTGGAACAGGGTATAGTATGCTGTGTGCTGGATTTGGACTCGACATGATATATCTATTATGCACCATAGATTCATTAAGGGGGCCCACCTCGCTTTTTTTTCCTTTCTCTCCCTCTCTCTCTTTGGCTTGTATCCATTCGGCCCCATTCAGCCTACTGTTTTATGTCTTTTACCCCCATCCAGGTGTCAATATTTTCCTGGCGAGCGGTAGCGAGCCAGCATATATGTATTTTTGGTTTGACAGCAAGCTAAATTTGTACATTGTTCGATAGAAAAATGCCTCCGGCGAAGCTGGATTTCTCCATACAATGCTGGCTCGCTATCGCTCGCCAGGAAGAAATCGACACCTGCATGGGGATAAACGTCTTAAAACAGTTGGCTGAATGGGGCCGAATGGATACAAGCCAGAGAAAGAGAGAAAAGGAGAGAAAGATAAAAAAGCAGGTGACCCCCTTAAGAATAACGTACTTCTATATTGGAATCGTTCAAAGATGGCTTGTAAGGGCCAAATGAGGTGCCCTTCCCATGTTGTCAGCATTTAGGGTGATCCTTTGGGGTGCCTCTCGTGCTCTCTCAGTCATGTTTCTCTAATCCCTCTCTTCCTCTTTCTCTCATTTCTTTAATCCCACCTCTCCCCTTTCCTGCCTCCCCTTCCCCACCTCAAACATTCCACTCACTGCCCGCCCCCTTTGTTCATTTCGCCCAAAGGTCAGTTCGCCTACTAAGTACTGAACCCTGTCTGGACCGAAGGGGGTCTTTTATTGTCCTCGTTGTTTCACTCCTTTACTTTTGACGCTTTAAGACGCTTTGCCCATTAGTTTGGTGATCATAAGACATTTTGTCTCATCCAGGTGTCGATTATTTCTGGGCAAGTGATATCGACCCTGCACTATAGGAGAAATCGGCAGAAACAACCAAAACTCAATAATAAATAACAGGTAAGAGAATTGTCAAAATACCCCCAAGACGTCGGGTGAGATAATGTTAAGGCCACACGAGTTTGAAGTCAATTTGGTTGTATAATGTTCTGATTAAAGTTAGCTGAGTTGAGGTATAGGAGAATCAACATTGAATGTGGTTGAATTGCCTGTCCACGAAATTACTTGTGTACGTAATGACCTAATTCGAACACAATCGCTTGATGGTAGCTAGGGTAAGTCAATCCGGCAGATTAAAGGGTGTAAAGACTGGTTGTTCGTGTGGTATATACATTTACAAGAACAGTCGACTATTCTACTCTATAGCGTTTATTGCACATAAGTCACATACTGTAATGTACATAAATTCATATTTTAACTACGTAATCTTATAAATTATCAATATCTTAGAATTTCCCCTTTTTCACGACTTTGCATATTCCGTTTATATATAATGTATATAGTATTACTTACTTTTACAATTTTATTTTCAAATCGTATAGCTTTAGTTTTGTTTAGTTATATTTGTCTTTTCTCACCGTTATATAATAATACAATTATTATCTACCTTATGACATATTACATGAGATATTCTCACGCATTCTTATTTATTTAATTTTATTACCGGTATCTCACGTTGTGATCTCACTGAGATTCTCACTTATCTCATGTTACCTTCCCACTCACTTTCTCATTCATACACTCACTCCTTTGTTTTGATTCCTCCCACGTATTTCTCAACACCTTCCCTTCCTGTCTCTCACCTACTTCTCAAGTGACTTCTCTCCCTGGGTTTGTGCATTTTATTCTTGAGTCTTATTTCTTTTATTAATTGAGTTTGACACACACGCGCACACACACACACACACACACACACACACACACACACACACACACACACACACACACACACACACACACACGTTGATTTTTGTTTTAATAATATTTGTTTATGGACGTATTGGCTAGACAATAATATGACCACGTTATTCTATGACCCTCGGATTGAGTCTATTACACATTTAAAAGTTAGCGATAGATAGATAAGAAGAATTATTGAAGAGAAGATAATATTAATTAATTGTTTTACTGTATATTACACTCAGCTTCGCTGACTAAGGTATTGCGAGGATCATTGCTTTGTGGCAGTATCAAGATGCTGGATCAAACTTCATCAAACTAAGTAATTAACCAACAAAGCACAAAGATTTCCTATTAAAAAAAGAAAAGAATGTGCAATAATGTTGGAACGTATGCTAACATGTCACAATGGTCATATTCCAAGGGACAAACATATAATGTAAATTATCTATCTAACATTTGTATCATATATGTATATCAAGTTCATGTGTAGGTATGGAAATTAAATTTTCCACTCTGTAGTTTTATTTATGTATCTATCGATAACTTTTAAATGTGTAATAACTCCGAAATAATGAAGACTCACCACGAGGGTCATAGAGTAACATGGCCTTATTTTTGTAATACATCCTAAAAAGCATGAACACGTTAAATTTTAACTACCCTGTATATATACTGTGCTGCATTTGTATACATGTGGTATTGTCGTCAGAAAACTATTTAATGCTTTTATAAAATGCCCAAAATATATAGATCTGGGCATATTTTACCTTTTGCGTACTGGCAAGGCATTCACGGTAGCCTGTTATCATAGTTAATCCTCCCTTCCCATCTTCTCTTTCTCACTGTCAGTCTGTTTACTCCATGCCTTCCTTTATCTATATACCGCCCCTTCACTACTATCTCCCACCCTCATTCATAACACCTTTGGCCCATTATCCTTCTTCACTTTGGAATTGTCTCATTGTCCAGTTTTTTTTATTGTGTTCCCTTTTCTCCTTCTGTTTAAATTTGTCTTATTCGCCTCTTCCTTTTCACCTTGTTATCCACTTCTCTTCTTTCCTCTTACTAATTTTTGTACTTTCTCCTTTCGTTTCCCCCTTTCCATCCCTCCTTTAGTTGTAACCTTCTCCATTGTCTTATTCCGTATTTTCTATTCCTCAATGTATGTACATCTCCACATGCCCTCTTTCCCAATTTATTTACCACCTTTTCAATTTCCTTTTCGTTTATTTGTCTTCCTCATTTACCAGTGTTCTCTGTTCCTTCAATGTTTGTGTTATCCTCCAGTTCTCCCTCCTTTCCCTCTATTCCCTTTCTTCCATGTCCTGTTCATCTCGTCCCTTTCTCAATGTCCTCCTGTCAGTCTGTTCCCTTGCCTGCCTGTGATAACTATCACACTATAAACATCAAGGGTGTTAATTGACCACTTGCGAGTTTCAGGCTATAAGTAAGTTAGAACCGTAAACATAGATATAATACATAAATGCGATAATAATGTGGGTTTCTGATGGATAAAAAGTATGATACATTTGGTTATATATATTTATTAATGCATTATGACCATATTTTAGCTGATAATTCTGCTAAATATTGATGGCCACAGCTCCAACTTCCTTATACACCAAAACTCGCAAGTGGTCGATTAGGTATACAGTATATAATCATTAGGTATATTGATAGTGGTGTATCTTTGTATCTTTATATTACAGTAGATATATTTGTTAGTACCTATATGTGTTTATAGGGGTAGACTATTATGAACTCTTTAATGACCCTTCCCATAGCTTCTTTGAAACTATGATGTTTGCCAGTGCAGCCTTCCCGCTTGCAGTCAGAGGGGAAGGCAATAATAGTCGGTACTTTATTTTTACCCTTCCACTTTCACCCAGTCTCCATTCCCTCTGTTTCTGTTTTACACCTTCACTAATAATCTTTCTTTAAGGGGACATTATTATTATTATTATTATTATTATTATTATTATAATATATATATATATATATATATATATATATATATATATATATATATATATATATATATATATATATATATATATATATATATATATATATATATATATATATATATATATAATATGTGTGTTTTTTTTTTTTTTTTTTTTTTTTTACCGGTATACTGTATATATATATTTCTTTTAGTTTGCTTCCTAGACATCGATCAAGCTTAATAAAAAAGAAAAAAAGACCACCCTTCAATATAAACTTGTAAATTTTTCAGTAGAATTGTTTTCCGGCGAAGGCCGGTCCCCTATATTACAGGCTATATTACAGGCTTCATAGTTTAACAAAGCGGAGGCTAAGAGGGGACCTTATTCAAGTGTTTAAAATTATTTAAAGTATATTAAAAGGTATCTTTACCCCTGTCTATTATTTATTGTTCCTTGTGTATTCATTTTCTTTGTACCTTCCCATTTGTTTTCTTATTTTCCATTTTCTATTTATATCCCTATATTTGTTTCAACTTTTACTTATTTATCCTCGTCTTCCTTTTCTTCCATTTGTTTTTCTACTAGCATCCCCCATATTGGTCTTTCTCTTTTGTCCTGCTGGTTTATTTTGTCTTTTATCCTTGTTTTCCTTTTCTTTCATTTTCTTCTCTACTTTCATCCCCATATTGGTCTTGCTTGGTTTCCTGCTTGCTTATTTTCTTATTTATCCTCGTGTTCCTTTTCTTCCATTTGCTTTCCTACTTGCATTCCTGCTTTTGTATTCACTTATCCTTGTTTTTTTCATGCCTGTTTATTACCTTATTTGTCCTCGTTTTTCCTTTTCTGCCATTTGTGTTTCCTACTTTCATCCCACATTTATAGTTCCTGTTTTTCTGCCAGCCTCTCTCTCTCTGTGTGTGTGTGTGTGTGTGTGTGTGTGTGTGTGTGTGTAATAATAATAATAATAATAATAAACGGTTTATTAAAGAATGGCAGCCTCATGAGCTGAAAATACACATTTTACAATTTAGTGGATGAACATGAGATGTACAGATATGAGGATGGTAAGCTTAGTTTACAAACAAAATAAATAAATACAATAATGATGCATGTGCAGAATACAAATTATCATAAAATAACCATGAGAGTAAGTGATATACAGTACATATACAAATTTATTTACTTACTCATATACAGAACATACGTATATACGTATGTGCGCACATACATATACATACATATATAGGAACATAAGAACATGCAGTAAGTGTGCACATGTCCGTATACACAAACGCTCACGTATGCACACAAACATACATACATACAGAAACTGTTTTGGTATGGTCAGGGTAAAGAGGGTGCAGGTACTACAATGGGAGGTTAATCCTCGGTAGTGTAGGTGTGTGTGTGTGTGTGTGTGTGTGTGTGTGTGTGTGTGTGTGTGTGTGTGTGTGTGACAGAAGGCGAAATATGGAAGAGCTGGACGTTCTATTGTTAAGGGTGGAAATACATGGATGAAGATACGCGAACACTTAATAATAGATAATGCTTATGCATAGATTTATAATCAGAAGTTGCGCTAGTGAGCAATATGTTCTCGCTCATATGTACGTATATTTACATACATATGTGCATATGACCATATAAATACACGTACAGTACATATATATATTATATACCTTATATTCTCAACCGGGCTCGAACCATTGACAGCACATACACACAGACATACATATACATAAATATATGCACATTACATGCATATATGCTCTTCTCTTATCCTACCTGATACTCTCAGCCGGGCTCGAACCACAGTGTGTGTGTGTGTGTGTGTGTGTGTGTGTGTGTGTGTGTGTGTGTGTGATGGTAACTGTGGCTGCCTCCCCACGAGCAGGCAGAGGGGGAAGCAAAAATAATCGGTACTTAATTGGCCAGACTTGCAGCACTGAGAGAGAGAGAGAGAGAGATGAGAGTGAGTTACATAGAGTTACCCAGCCTACACAGATCTTCGGGTCCCTTCTAGGCAGTCCGGTCATAAATCTAAACTGGTTGTTGCTACTGTAGAAAATAGACAAGAGTAGTAAAAGGCCCTCCTCTCATTCACCACTCCCACCGACTTTTGAGGCTAGAGAGAGATGCCATGAGCGTGTAAGTGATGGGGTAGAAGGTAAGGAGAGGGGTTAAAGAGAACATGAAAGTAAGAGTGGGAGGTGAGAGAGGGGGAAATGAGGCAGAGAGATAAAGAGCAACCTAAATACACGGGGAAGAGATGCAGCTGGAGAGAGAGAGAGAGAGAGAGAGAGAGAGGGAGGGGGAGGGTAATAATAATAATAATAATAATAATAATAATAATAATAGTTCTTAAAGCTAGCGCATGCTAAGCCAGCTAAGGATAACCCAATAAAGCCGATTAGGCGTATTTCCATTGGGGTCCTGTACTACTTACCCATCCCCTTGCTCATGAGGGATGGTAACGACTCAGTGTTTGTGAAAAATCTTTAATGCGCCGAGCGTGGGCGCGATCCTTGGCCTTCTGGGTGGAAGTCCAAGACGCTAGTCACTACACCAGCGAGCCGCTGGGGGGGGGGGGGGGGGAGTTGTTGGATAAACGAGAGGGAGCTCAATAACCATTTCTTAACAACCTTGCAGGCTGCAGATGGATAATAAAACGTAAGTCTTAGTATTTCATGTTGATACTTAATAAATAACTTTACTAATAGAAATAGAGAAGCTATGTTGGCTTTATGGGTGTGGAATAATTATCTCTAGTAATCCAATTAGTGTTAGGACAAGGAGAAATGTATATGCAGGTAATAGGCTTCATGACTGTTGTTTACTCCAAATGTTAATACCTTGAGTAAGAGGTATTTTTATTTACCTAAATAAATCGTGTGGTGGAAGTTAGAGTTCAGAAAAATCCCCGATAGTGTGAAAGGCTTAACTGAAATAGTATATGTTATCCCTTTGATGATAGGGAGGTTATTCACGTGCTGATAAGTGTCTCGTCCTTTAGCCAGAATACAGTGGAAAAGTAAGAAAAGCAAATGCTGAAATAGTAAATGTGAGCATCTGAAACTTAAGTAGTATGGAGAAAAATATTGGATTGTAAGCTAATGCATTATGAGAGAGGTTTTATGGGAATTGAATGGCCTAGACCTGTTTATTGGATAAACAAACAGAGGAATAAATACCTTTGAAGCATTTCCTACCACAGTAAAATAAGTGATTTGCTAGTGCATAATAAAGTTTGCTCCTTAAACCTCCATCATGCTTAAAAAACACCCCCAAGACCCCCCTTGGAGACCAAGACCCCCCTTGGAGATATATTTGTACATTGTTCGGTAGAAAGGTGTCCCGGCCAATGGCTTGACGTTCCTCCTAAATTACAGGCTCACTGTCGCTCGCCAGAATAAAATTACCACCTAAATAGCACGAAAGGTCTTATATTGACTAAGAAATGGGGCGAAAGGTATTAGAATCGCCAATCTAATGCGGTGAACGTCTTAAAATCTTAAAACAAAAAATGGGGCTAAGCATGTAAGAGAAGGGGGTCCAGAAAAAAAAACCTCCCCTTAACCAAACAAATCTTATAATATTTATATCATAATCCATAACCTAACCGAACCTAACCGAATCTAAGCAGGAAAACCGATATAGCGTTCCTCTATCTTCCCATAAACAAAAATATTAATTGGGGTATACTATAATATAAGTGGGTGACAAACAAGTAACCGAATAGGATTTATTGAGAGAAACTAAGTACTAAGGTTTGTGTGTGTGTGTGTGTGAGTGAGTGCCATAGTGAGAGTGAGAGAGGAAATAAGTACTAAGGGTTGTGAGTGTGTGTGTGAGTGAGTGCCATAGTGAGAGTGAGAGAGGAAATAAGTACTAAGGTTTGTGTGTGTGTGTGTGTGTGTGAGTGCCATAGTGAGAGTGAGAGAGGAAATAAGTACTAAGGGTTGTGAGTGTGTGTGTGTGTGTGTGTATTTACCTATTTGTAGTATACAGGATACTTACTTTTGATACTTTTGATGTGTTCGCCACTCTTCTAGCGGCACCAAGGAGCGCGGCGCCCCTCGTTATGGGTGGTGATTTTGGTGTAGTAGACTGTTTGAAGCGACAGCTCGCTCCCTCGCGAGGATGGGCTCGTCTGGCACTTTTTGCAGTTCGACATCTAGGGCTCTCTTGAAGTTGTATAACGAGATGTCCCTCATGTCTCTTACTCGCCGTGGGAGTTTGTTGAAGAGACGTGGATGTAGTTTTTATATTTTGTTCTTTGTATTCTACTTGTTGTTTGATGTACCGGTACATAAATAAAAGGAGATGTGTCCAATGGTTGAAAACCACAGTTGCTCGCGCCTATGGGTAGCAACACACAATATGAACAAACATGTACTGGTATCCAACCTTCTTCCTTACTTTTTCTCACTTTACTAACCCCCGCACCCCCCACCCCCCACCCCCAATTTACCGATGGCTAACAGGTGGAGTTGAGCTTTTTAGGCTCGTATTGTCCCGCTTCCTGAGTTACAATTATCTAACTTTGCCTTAAAAATGTGTGTGTGTGTGTGTGTGTGTGCGCGCGCGTGTGAGGAAGTGGGTGACATAGTGAGCGGAAATAAGTGCTAAGGGTTGTGTGTGTTGGTGTGTGTGGGTGCCATAGTGAGAGTGGGTGCCATAGTGAGAGTGAGAGCAAATAAGTACTAAGGTTTGTGTGTGTGTGGGCTATAGAGTGAGTGTGAGGGGCAGTACACAAAAGAGGGTAATGGAGTGAAGTAGCCACAACACAGCCGGCCCACGGAGTAACCACAGGTGGCCACAGGGGGTAAGGGGGGGGGGGGGGGGAGTTGGTGGCAGGTGGTGGACAGTAACAGATAGGGAAGAGAGACCGAGACAGGAGGAGGAGGGAGGAGAGTGGTGTGGATAGTAGAGGGAGGTGGAATTCGTGGGTGTTAATTATTGTGGTAGGGCCATGTTTGTGTGTTTGTCTGTCTGTCTGTCAGTTTGCGTTTGCTGTCCATCTCTTTCTGACACACACACACACACACACACACACACACACACACACACACACACACACACACACACACACGCACGATGGGGGGGGGGGGGGTAGTAGCTATGTAAGGTTAGAGAGACAGGGAGAGAGGGGAGATACTGTCAAGGGGAGAGAGAGAATGGGAAACTGTATGGGTGAGACAGGAAGGGAATGTCAGTGATATGGTAGATACTCAGATAGACAGTCTGATTGGCATGGCGTATGAAGGGTTGGGTTTGTTACATTTATGGGTTTAAGTTAATAAAGAAAGGTGTAATGAATGCGTTCATAGTAATACACCCATATAAAGGTGTATTGGTAACGATTCGCCCATCTAATGTTAGGGTAAGAAGGTAAATCATTATCAATATACCAAATGAATATATATATACCTTTTTTTTATACCGATACCCTTGACCTTTTACAGTGTAAAGAGAGAGAGAGAGAGAGAGAGAGAGAGAGAACTGGAAATGCAATAGATAATTATAGTGATTTAGAGGCCAGGTTGACTGATAGGTTAAGTTTAGGTGAAAAATTATTTAAGTGAATCTTATAGTTAAGAGAAATATTGGAAGTTGATAGAATGCGTCGAGGTAGACATACAGGTTGGGGAAGGAACAGAGGGAACAAAAGGAACAAAGTTGATAAAATTAGTTGGAAATGGCAGGTACAGTTAGGTTATTAGGAATGAGTTAGATATGATAGACTGAGTAAGTGATAGAGGGGGTAGTTCGAGCATGGTAGCACCACCTTCTTTCTTTTTCTTCTTTTTAAGGGGAGAATTCCACCTGGAGGATTTTTTTCTGGACCCCTTTCTCCCTCATGTTTAGCCTCATTGCTTTTGAGATTTTAAGACGTTCAGCCCATTATTTTGTCGATTTTAAGAACTTTCGCCCTATTTATGTTGATTTTAAGACCTTTCGTGCCTTTTAGCTGTCGATTTTTGCCTGACGAGCGATAGCGAGTCTGTAATTTAAGTGGAACCGGCCTTCGGCCTGGACATTTTTCTACCGAAAAATGTACAAATTTATCTTGAAAAGGGGTCTAGGGACTGTAATTATAAGCTTGATGGAGGTCTAAGGAACAAACTAAAGACCTCCCCTTAAGTACACAGGGTAGTTCCGATAATCATTGCCATTATTAATTTGTCATATCTATGTATGGTACGGTAGGTGTCGAGTATAAAGAGTAATGTATGCTAGGTTACGTTAGACTTGGTTAAGTGGTATATAATATAAACATTGTCATGGTTTCAAACTGCCCACTCTTGGAGGGGGTGGGGATGGAGGTGGGGAGAGGGGGACATTGTCAGGAAAGATATTATTAATTAATATGAATGCTATTACAGTTTACTAAATATCTGACGTCACAAAGTCAAGTATTTTTTAACTGTGATTATGATGGCGAATTTTACATTTTTTTCTCGCCTATACATGACGATTTCTACTGCTTAGGAAGCATTTCTGGCAATAAAAGGCTAAATATAAATTCAATTATCCCTTCAACACTCACGGACCTTTCTAAGCTAAATAATATCACCTAATGATAGCCAGAACCAAATTAAAGAATGCTTCATGGTGTACTGAATGGGTTGGTAATTGACAGTCATTAGTACAGAACAGAGGGATCAAAACGTAATGGCCACTCGGACAAGACTTAATTGGCACACTGCACGGGGCCAGCTGGGCACAGAAGTGGATTAAGGGGGGTCACAGGCTTTTTGTATTATCTTTCTCTCCTTTTCTCTCTTTCTCTGGCTTGTATCCATTCGGCCGTATTCAGCCTACTGTTTTAAGATGTTTACCCCCATCCAGGTGTCAATATTTTCCTGGCGAGCGGTAGCGAGCCAGCATATATATATTTTTATTTTGACAGCAAGCTAAATTTGTACATTGTTCGATAGAAAAATGTCTCCGGTGAAGCCGGATTTCTCCATACATGTGAAGAAATCGACACCTGGATGGGGATAAACGTCTTAAAACAGTTGGCTGAATGGGGCCGAATGGATACAAGCCAGGGAAAGAGAGAAAAGGAGAGAAAGATTAAACAAAGCCGGTGAACCCCCTTAAGAGAATTCAAATACACGATAATTGACACTGACACAAATCTGAATATAAGTAATTGAATTATTGTATAAAGTTCATTCAAGTCTAAATCTAAGTAATGAAAATATTGATTTAGGTGAATGCAAATATGTACAGTATGTATGTAATAAATAGATTGGTTACGGTAAATACAAACCAGAATGTAAGTAATAACAAGATTGAGTAAGGTGATTATAAAACATAATGTAAGTATCGTAATGCAAAGATTGATTAAGTTGAATAATAATAAAAATATAAGTAATGAAAAGATTGATTCAGGTGAAGCAGTATACAGGATGTAATAATGTTAAGGGAGACCACCTCGTATTTTTCTCTTTCTCTCCCTCTCTCTTTGGCTTGTATCCATTCGGCACCATTAAGCCTACTGTTTTAAGACGTTTACCCCTATCCAGGTGTCAATATTTTCCTGGCGAGCGGTAGCGAGACAGCATATGTGTATTTTTGTTTTGACAGCAAGCTAAATCTGTAATTTTTCGATAGAAAAATTTCTCCGGCGAAGCCGGATTTCTCCATACAATGCTGGCTCGCTATCGCTCGCCAGGAAGAAATTGACACATGGATGGGGATCAACATCTTAAACCAGTTGGCTGAATGGGGCCGAATGGATACAAGCCAGGGAAAGAGAGAAAAGGAGAGAAAGATAAAACAAATGGTGACCCCTCTTAACCCGTTCAGTATACGATGAAGCTATTTATATTGTATTCCGGCTATCATTATGCGATGTTTATGAAGCTAACAAATTGCGTTTAGAAATATAATACCTCAATTACATATTATACTTTTAACTCGCACAGATCCTTTCTAACCTTTATAACATGATTGTATGTTAGCAGGAACACTATGAAGAACGGCGTCAAATTACTGAAAAGGTTTATTCTTAGATATGAGAAAGCTAATGAAATAAATATACAGTACAAATAAACCTGATGAAAGTGAGAGTATGATTGTGAGAGTATGATATCAAGTTGGGAGTTATGGGGGGTCACAGTATGATCGTGAGAGTATGATATCAAGTTGGGAGTTATGGGGGGTCACAGTATGATCGTGAGAGTATGATATCAAGTTGGGAGTTATGGGGGGTCACAGTATGATCGTGAGAGTATGATATCAAGTTGGGAGTTATGGGGGGTCACAGTATGATCGTGACAGTATGATATCAAGTTGGGAGTTATGGGGGGTCACAGTATGATCGTGAGAGTATGATATCAAGTTGGGAGTTATGGGGGGTCACAGTATGATCGTGAGAGTATGATATCAAGTTGGGAGTTATGGGGGGTCACAGTATGATCGTGACAGTATGATATCAAGTTGGGAGTTATGGGGGGTCACAGTATGATCGTGAGAGTATGATATCAAGTTGGGAGTTATGGGGGGTCACAGTATGATCGTGAGAGTATGATATCAAGTTGGGAGTTATGGGGGGTCACAGTATGATCGTGACAGTATGATATCAAGTTGGGAGTTATGGGGGGTCACAGTATGATCGTGAGAGTATGATATCAAGTTGGGAGTTATGGGGGGTCACAGTATGATCGTGAGAGTATGATATCAAGTTGGGAGTTATGGGGGGTCACAGTATGATCGTGACAGTATGATATCAAGTTGGGAGTTATGGGGGGTCACAGTATGATCGTGACAGTATGATATCAAGTTGGGGGGTATGGGGGGTCCCAGTATGATCGTGACAGTATGATATCAAGTTGGGAGTTATGGGGGATCACAGTATGATCGTGACAGTATGATATCAAGTTGGGAGTTATGGGGGGTCACAGTATGATCGTGACAGTATGATATCAAGTTGGGAGTTATGGGGGGTCACAGTATGATCGTGACAGTATGATATCAAGTTGGGAGTTATGGGGGGTCACAGTATGATCGTGACAGTATGATATCAAGTTGGGAGTTATGGGGGGTCACAGTATGATCGTGACAGTATGATATCAAGTTGGGAGTTATGGGGGGTCACAGTATGATCGTGACAGTATGATATCAAGTTGGGAGTTATGGGGGGTCACAGTATGATCGTGACAGTATGATATCAAGTTGGGAGTTATGGGGGTCCACAGTATGATCGTGACAGTATGATATCAAGTTGGGAGTTATGGGGGGTCACAGTATGATCGTGACAGTATGATATCAAGTTGGGAGTTATGGGGGGTCACAGTATGATCGTGACAGTATGATATCAAGTTGGGAGTTATGGGGGGTCACAGTATGATCGTGACAGTATGATATCAAGTTGGGAGTTATGGGGGGTCACAGTATGATCGTGACAGTATGATATCAAGTTGGGAGTTATGGGGGGTCACAGTATGATCGTGACAGTATGATATCAAGTTGGGAGTTATGGGGGGTCACAGTATGATCGTGACAGTATGATATCAAGTTGGGAGTTATGGGGGGTCACAGTATGATCGTGACAGTACCATATGATATCAAGTTGGGAGTTATGGGGGGTCACAGTTTGTTTTTCTCTTTTTCTCCGTTTGTCTCTTTCTCTGGCTTGTATCCATTCGGTCCCATTCAGCCAACTGTTTTAAGACGTTTACCCCCATCCAGGTGTTGATTTTTTCCTGGCGAGCGATAGCGAGCCAGCACTGTATGGTGAAATCCGGCTTCGCCGGATACATTTTTCTATCGAAAAATGTACAAATTTAGCTTGCTGTAAAACAAAAATATATATATATGCTGGCTCGCTACCGCTCGCCAAGAAGATATTGACACTTAGATGGGGGTAAACGTCTTAAAACAGTAGGCTGAATGGGGCCGACTGAATACAAGCCAAAGAGAGGGAAAAGGAGAGAAAAAAAGTGACCCCCTTAATAATTATGGAGGATAATGAGTGAACTAATGGACAAATTGGCTAAGAAAAAGTGGGGTCAACGAGAGAAAGAGAGAGAGAGAGAGACTATTGTTCGTCATGTGTAATTGGTAAAGGGATTGTGTGTCAGCTAAAGATAGACATAGGAATCGAGAGAGTAAGTGCGGTGGTGATGGTAGTAGCTAGGTGGTTGGGAGGCCGGCTTATACAAGAACTATATTATACTGTATACTGTAGACCAACATGAAACACAGTGTAACTCTTTTGTACTGTATACTGTAGACCAACATGAAACACAGTGTAACTCTTTTGTACTGTAGTTTATACAAGAGCTATATTATACTGTATACTGTAGACCAACATGAAACACAGTGTAACTCTTTTGTACTGTAGTCTATTTTTTTTTCTCCAGCTGAGGGTAAATGATCATGTTTCTGTCTTTGTTACTCAGCTATAAGGTAGATTTCGTAGCGAAATATGATGTTGATTATGCAAACTTGGCATTAGTACGACACACAACCATAGTCGTTTCATATATTCCATTAACTATCGAGAAATCAGCTACTAAAGAATTCAATTTACCATCAGCTGGGAAAAAATAGAGTATAGTCCTTCGTAGAGCCGGTGTTAGACGATCATTTGTATTGAAGTCTGAGCCTCCGCATTTTGACATATTTTATGTTGCCTTTTTAATGTTGTTTGGTTATGGAAGATTAAGGGCTACTACATCGAGGCAAAGATCTTTGGTTATATTATCGAGTATTGTTCACATGTGTGCGGCCCATACCGCACTTCTCGAAAGGTTAGAGACAAAAGCATTTTTCCTTTTCAACTCACTTCCTCTTACTAGTTCCCTACAATCTCTTTCTACGCGCCGCAATGTTGCATCATTTTCACTCTTCTATCGCTATTAAAACAATCAGTGTTCTTCAGAGCTCTGTCAGTGCATACCCCCTCCTTTACGGCGAGTGGGAGGCACCTGCCTTTCAACACAATCCCACTCCTATTCTGTTAAGCTCTCCAACCCAAGAATTAACAAATTGTCTCAGTCTTTCTTTTACTCAACAAGTGAACTCTGGAACTCTCTCCCTCTTTCCTTCATCCTATGACTTGGACTGCTTTAGACTTCGTGCGTCCAGGCATTTTGACTCTAACGTACCTTGGATCTGGCTCTCTGGCACTCTTAAATTTGAGGCAGACACTTGTTACAGGCAGCTTTATCTTTTGACTTCTTCACTCACAGAAAAACATATCTGAAATTTCATTTAGTACTGACGTGTTTCTTTATTATCTTTTGGCTAGTAATTTACGATTTATGTAACTTAGGACAAAAATCTAGAAATATATAAGGTAAAAGCTTTCTTAATTAACCCTTTGACTCCGTTCAAGACCAGTGATCCGTTGCAACTTGTATCATGTTGTTTTGAGGTATTTGTGTATTTTTGCATTTACTGTGACTTTCCAAGTTTATGAGTTTTCATACTTATTATTATTATTATTATTAGTAGTAGTAGTAGTAGTAGTAGTAGTAGTAGTAGTAGTAGTAGTTATAGTAGTAGTATTGCTGTTGTTGTTGTTGTAATAAGGCATACAAATTATGATAATAATGAATAAAGAATAAGTTTTTCATTTAGCACATAACTTCGCCTTGTGGAATGGTGGCCTTCTAGAAATAGTGACCTGTTCATTAAAGGCATCAATTATAAGTGACTTAAAAACGTAGCCTGAGTGGTGTGGCAGACAGAGGCTATAATAAAGGATATCCCTCGTAATGGTTAAAGTGCTCTACCCTCATTCTCTTACATTGTCTCCCCCCCCCCCCTCTCCCTCCTCCCACCACACACACACACACACACACACACACACACACACACACACACACACACACACACACACACACACACACACACACACACACACACACACACACACACACACACACACACACACATTCATTGTCTCTTCCCCTCACTCTCTCCGCGCTTCACCTTCTGCCTTCTAAGCTCTAGTAAATTCAAGTTTGTTTCCCCATTTCCTTTTCCCTTCTGCTTATTCTAAATTTACTTGTTAGTCCGTATGTTTGTGTTACTATTATGTTTTTGTTTATTCAAATTTGCCCTTTTCTTCTAATTTTACTATGATTCATATTTGTTTTCACCAACTCACCAATTAATTTACAAATTGAATGTCTGCAGTTGTAGTAATAGATACATACATACATTATATACATACATACTGTATATACATGCATATACATACAAATACGTACAGTACATGTAATTTCCATACATCGTCCCAAACTACCTCCTCTACTATCTTTTATTACAGTAATACAACTCTCTTATGTCTCTTCCCTAAACTCCTTCATTCACCTCTTAATGTAACAGAACAGGTCCAGCTCTCCGTCCTCCAATGACTTCAATTGTTGGGCGTGTTTACATTCCAGTAGTGTTCCTCAGCCGCATTCTTGTTGGGTGTGTACGGCTGATATCTTAAGGGGGGATGGTGTTTTATCTGGCCCCCCTTCTCCCTCATCTTTAGCCCCATTAGTTCTGTGATTTTAAGACGTTTGTCCCTTTAGTTTGGTGATTGTAAGATCTTTCGCCCCATTGTTTTGCCAATATTAAGTCCTTTCATGCAATTTGGGTGTCGATGTTTTCCTGGCGAGCTATAGCGAGTCTGTAATTTATGAGGAATCGGCCTTCGGCCGGGATTTTTTTTTATCAAAACATTTACAAATTTATCTTCTGGGGGGGGGTTTTCTTAAGCTTGATGGTGGTGTAGGGAGTAAACTAAAAAAAAAATATATATATATATAACAAATATATAAATAAACACATAAACACGCCCATCCCCCCAAGGTTGTTTTAAACTCACTGTCATATTTACAGGCATGTTTGGATAGATGCATACACTCATGCACAATGCATGCATTCACAAAGATATGCATTCACTAAGTTGGTATCAACTTTACTGTCAGTCCATAAACCTTGTCCAAAATGTACTTGTGTTTTTCATATAACCACCAGTCTGTGATTTTCATTGATTTTTGAAGGCTGAGAGGGGCGGACATTTTATATTTCGAAACATTTCTGGTTGCAAATGGATGGTATTTTAATTATTGAGGATACCATAACACTTTTTTATTTTGAAGGTTTAAAGTTTGACATTTGGAGTAGGATTAGACTTAGATCAAATTTCAGTTAGAGAGCATATTAAGAATGTGTGTGATATGAAAGCGATATACAGACATTCAATTAGTTAGGAGAGGTATGTAATATTTGAGTTACGATGTTAATATTTTGACAGTATTTGAACTAGATGGTCTAGTGCAATTTTAGATACAATTTTGATAAACAAATTAAAAGATTAATAATTAAATTAGATAACCGTGTGTTTTATAACAGTATGTTTAGTTTACTGATGCCGGTACCTGTTCTGAATAAAAACAAATATATAATACTATCATTGGTAGGTGAATACTCCCAAAATATTCAATGAAGTCTACGGAGTCTAACACACAATTTTCATTAACCAACTTGGCAATATTACTCAATTATCTCATGGGCTCGAACAGATATTCAGATATTCCTATCACTGGATTACCCATTTACTTCCCTCTAGGTACTTTGCATGCTATCCTTCTATTTTATTGAGTCAATGTGTTATATATTTCTAGGGTACAATTTCCTCTCGTCGCTATATTTGGCCTTTAAATCCTGGACTTCTCCCAATGTATATTCTCTTTCTCTACATCACACACTCTCTCACACTCATTTTCACCCTCACTCACTCACTCATTCACATACATACACACACACTCTCTCTCTCTCTATCTATCTATCTATATATCTCTCTCAACTACAAAACTGACACTAATATAGCAAAATGACAAAAGTAGAGCCACAGACATCCTTTACTTAGATTTTCAAATAGTGACAAAGTGCCTCATTGCAGGCCAATGTTTAATGTGAGTGCACTAGGTATTAATACAGGGTCACAAATTGGATAGCAAGTTGGCTAACAGGTAGACAACAACAAGTGGTAATCAACGGTATTTATTCTGAGTGCACTCCAGTCACTTCCGGAGTTCCACAGGGATCTGTCCTTGGCCCGCTTCTGTCTATCATATACTGTATGTCAATGACATCGATATTGGTCTGTTGAGTGTGATCTCCAATTTGCAGATGACATAAAGCTTGAAGTGAATGTGAAGGACCCCAAAGGGGTTGAACAGCTCAGGATGGATCTTAACAAACTGGGTGAATAGTCGGAGACATGGCAGATGTCATTAAACTTGGAAAAGTGCAAGGTGATGCATATCAGCTAAGCAAACACCAAGCCAAGCTATTTGCTATTGGTAATGCCTCTGAAAGTGACTGGCTTGGAAAGGGATTTGGGTGTTCTGATCAGCAGTGACCTAAAGTTTTCCAAGCAGTGCATTGAAGTAGAGAAGAAATATCAGAAATTACTGAATTATATTAAGAGGCAATTTAAGTATTACTATATGGAAATAGTTCTCACACTTTACAACGCTCTGATACGGCCTTCCTGGAGTATGCTGTTCAATTCTGGTCTCCAGCTCTCAGGAAAGATATAGAGCGACTAAAAAGAGTACAATCTATGTCTACAAAGCTTATTCCATTGTTTAGAAGACTGAGCTATGATGACCTGTTGAGAGCTCTTAAAGAAACACGCAAACTACGAGATCAGCTCATTGAAGTTTTTAAAATACTTAATGGGTTTGACTGTGAATTATAGCAAAATGTTTAGGCACGCAGTCATGGCTGGAAGTTATAATTGAAGAGGTTCAGCACTAGTATTTGTGGAAAATTTGTCAAACAAAAGTTCTGTTCTACCTGGAATAAGATTCCCTCAGAAGTTGTAAACAGTTCTTCAGTAGAGCAGTTCAGGAAAGGACTAGATAGTATTTTGCACACTGTAATGAGTGTAATGCACTAAAAAATATCTCTCCTTCCACTTCGAGTATCTCCCTGGAATGGACTGCAAGGTCTCCAAGGTACTAACTATTCCTTGTAACTCCTTGTAGCTCTCTGGCGGCCACTGAGACTTAACTGGGTCATTAGATAACTGTCGGTGTAATTGGTCAATGAGAGAGGCACAGTTCTCGAGGAGGGAGGGAAGGATATGTCTGTCTGTATCTGTCTCACACTCACTCTCGCTTTCTCCCTCTCTCTTTCATATACACATAATCAGAACGAGTGGGAGAGTATTGCGAGCAGGTACATTGAGGGTTCGTGGTAGCCTAGATATTGGAGAGTGTGCGTGAGAGAGAGAGAGTTACGCAGAGTTACACAGATACTCAGGCGACACAGACCTTGCGGTCCCTATTAAGTGGTCCGGCCTTAATACTACTAGACAGGGACAATTTATAGTAGAAGAATAGGACAGCAAAGTAAAGGAGTCTCTCCCCACCCTCCACTTCCTCCTGCTAAAAAGCCATACCGGGAAATAGGATGAAGTGTAACCTTATGGGTCAGGAAATGACCACAAGGAAAGTTGTTATAGAGTACGGTATAGAAAGAAATTAGTTTGAAGGGAAATTACACTTACCTACTGATACATTCATATTTATCCAATCTCTATCAGATGATCGTCAGAGAGAGAGAGAGAGAGGGGGGGGGGGAGTAATAGAGAGTTATAGAGCAGGTGCAGGAAGGGTGTGTGGTAGATGATACACTATGATAAAGAAGATAGAGGGTAAGAAGAAAGACAATAACAGTAAGAGAGGAGGGGGACACTAGAGATATATCATAATTACGTCATAACACACGGAGGAGAGGAATAGAAACAATGTGCTCGTTTTATATTTCTATTATGTACTTTATAGTTATAATTTATTTAGAGTATTTTTGGTGATCGTCCCTCTTGTTATATTTACAATTTTTGACCAATATGCCCTCCTTCATACTTTGTATACCATAGCATAGGGAATACTAATTGTTATCAATATTGCAGTAATAAGTCATGTTTAATTAAACAAAACAGTAAATGTCCAATTATAACACTTTAATTTATATACGTTTTGATAACCATTTTTGTATTTTCAATTGTGAAATACATTCTCTACATTTGATATTAATAATAATAAGTTACGATAGACAGAATATATGAACACAAATTAATGAAATCAACAAATACATGTGGGCGGGTGCCCAACCCCGAAAGGGGTTGAAATAGGGGAGCTATCCCCCCCCCGCCAAAGGCGGCTTTCTAGGGCCTTTCCTAGCTGATGCTGAGAGGATTGGGTTCTAGTCATGTGGTGATAGGCTGGTCTATCAGAGTGAGAGCTGAGCGATCTCTGCCATACCCATAGCTTACTCTGACTGTTCCTTTTACTTATATATTTTCTAAATCTCAAGTGACGGTGTCTCTTCCGTGGATTGACCTCCCAATCTACCAAGATTGGAAGCCAAAGCGTCACATTTTTCCTTTGCCCCTCAACTTTCTCTTCATAATTGCTGAGGGGCACAGGGCCCTGGGTGGGGCTTTGGTTTCCCGGGCGTTTCCGCACCCTCCTCACCTCCCCGCCATGGAGTGGCTTCGGTCACCCAGGCTTTTATTGTGGTCGGCAGGGAGGGTACTGTGGCGGCGCTCGGTTATGACCTTGGGGCTGTTCGGCCAGGCAGCTTGGGGAACGACAACAACAACAACAACACAAATTAATTAATTTCTTAGTACCGTACTTGAACTCTAGCTCCTTTTTGAACATATATAATGTAATCCTATATAATATATCTGTAATGTTTTGTAATCTTCTATTTTACTCCGAGGTGTAGGATATATAAAGGAGGAAATACCGGTTAGTATGTAATGTATCCCGAATAACAAAGTCGACGACCACCGATAATGTTGGTTACATACTTTCGTATTATAGTATACCGTATACGTAGAAACATAAGGATATTCTCCTAACCTCAGATGCCTGTGGATGGGTACAGGGATAGATTCAGCCAGACAAGTTTATGTGTGGATTATTGAAGAGGTGTATATACCTTTCAATCAATTCACGATTGATTGTATTTATAGTGCAACACCAGAAAGAATCGTTCAGCTATGAAATATAGAGTTTAAGTGTGTGTGTGTGTGTGTGTGGGTGGGGGGGGGGGGGGGGGATGAACAAAGGTGGGTTATAGGAGTAGCTCAAAATGTTGCTTATATGTTCAGTACGCCAGTGTTCACATGTTTTTGACACATCCCCTGGTCCAGCATTTACCGCCGTGACTGTACCTATACCGCAATATTTATTTTTAGAAAGAGGGTATGTTTTATTATATTATTTTTTTATATACTTATATATTTATTTATATATTTTGTTTAGTATTTTGGACATAATCAAGCAATACAGAAAGTCGTGCAGGTCATGGAATATAATATTTTAATTTTCAAAAGTATATAATGTAAGAGGATTTGTGTGAATATTAAGGTTCATACGGGTGGCGGAGAGAGAGAGATAGTGTGTGTGTGTGTGTGTGTGTGTGTGTGTGTGTGTGTGTGTGAAAGTGAGAGTGAAAGAGAGAGAAAGAGTTAGAGTTAGATTGACAGGGTTGGGTGACAGAAGACAGACAAGCTGGCACTCACTCCCAGGCTCACTTCAGTATAGTCACACAGTTGGACACTAGGGACCACCTCGCTGTATCATGTAGTCATAGAGGTTTATATAGCTTTGCTGACCACACGGACCTTACGGGCCAAACGAGGTGGTCAGGACTTGATTTTCGCAGAGACGATAGAACCCACAATAAAGGAAAGTGAAAGACAAGGATACAACAGACCATGAATAGGAGAGAGAGAGAGAGTACAAAGGAGTAGTATAAAGGAAATCAAGCAACAACAGGTCTAGTGACCCTTCTAGGCTGCTTGTCCTCCAAAACACTGAGGATCAAGTGTCCAAACAGTGGTTTAGAGTGGGTAAGGGAACATTGGAAAGGGAACTACTGCCCTGGAACTAATGTCCGTGGCAGGATTAGGAAGTTAGTAGGGGACAGATGGGTTAGTAACTGAGGGGAGGATAAAATAAAGTTATTAATTTACAAACGCAGTCAGTCGTGGGTTTGATGCGAGATATTTGTCTAGGCGAAGTTTAAATGAATCAACGGTGCTGCATTCTATAACATCTCGGGGAAGCCCATTCCATAAGTTCACAACTCGATTGAAGAATACATTTTTAGCTTCGTGTGAGTTAAACGATTTACCAATAATTTTGCACCCGTTTCCCCGCGTGTAATTAGATTGGTCGATAGTGAAGTACTTACTACAGTTCATATTGTCGATGCCTTTGATGATTTTGAACACTTGAATTAAGTCGCCTCTTAATCTGCGCTGGGTTAAAGGAAATAGATTTAATTCTCTAAGACGCTCCTCGTATGGTTTGTTCTTTAGGCTAGGTATCATTTTGGTAACTCTACGTTGAACTCGTTCTAGCTTGTCTATATCTTTTTGGTAATAAGGGCACCAGGATTGAACGCAGTATTCCAGAAGAGGGCGGACTAAGGAATTGTAAAGGGTTAGGATAACGTCTTTGGATTTATGCTCAAATGACCTGCCTATAAAGCCAATTATTTTGTTTGCCTTCTTAACAACTTCTGAACATTGTTGACTCGGTTTTAGGTTACTCGATATTGTTACTCCCAGATCGGTTTCTCTGTTTACATTCTTAAGCTGAGTGCCATTCATCAAATAGTTTGCTTTCTCATTTTGGTATCCGATATGTAGTACTGTACTTTACATTTATCCGCATTGAAACTCATTTGCCAAATTTGGGCCCAACATGACAACTTATCTAGATTGTGTTGCATATCGTCAACTTGTTCTTTTGAGAGTACGCTATTTGCAATTTTTGTATCGTCAGCAAATTTTGAGATTGTACAGGTGAGACCCTCATCTATGTCGTTGATGTAAATTAGAAAGAGAATTGGTCCTAGTACCGATCCCTGGGGTACCCCGCTACTTACATTGGTCCATTTAGATGCCTTACCGTTTATGACTACTCTTTGCTTTCTGTCGCTGAGCCAATTTTCTATCCATTTCAACACACCGTCTTGTATTCCATGCGCTTTTAGTTTTAGCAGTAAACGTTTGTGGGGAACTTTGTCAAAGGCCTTTTGAAAATCAAGGTATATAATATCTACAGCTTTACTCTCATCGTAGAGGTTGAGGATATCGTGGAAGAAGTCTTAAGAGGTTTGTTAAACAGGAACGTTTTTTACGAAAGCCGTGTTGAGTATCTTTAAGTATGTTATTTTCCTCTAAGTGATGTACGAGTCTGTCTCTTATGAGTGTTTACATACAACTGAGGTTAAGCTAATTGGACGATAGTTACTGGGTAGGGATTTGCTGCCTTTTTTGAATATCGGTGTTACGTTGGCTAGCTTCCACTGATCAGGCATAGTTCCAGACTGCAAGGATTTATTGAATAGCAATGTCAGTGGTTTAGAGAGCTCATCCTTAGCTTCCTTTAGGACTCTAGGTGAGATTGTATCAGGTCCAGGCGTTTTATTTACCTTGAATTTATCTAAACAATTCAATACTTCTCTCTCTGTAACGGTGATATTGCTTAGAACATATGAATTATCAATCTGAATCGGCGATGGTGTAGGGATATCACTGAGGTCTTCCGTTGTAAAAACTGATGCAAAGAAGGTATTGAGGGCATTACTCATTTGTACTTCGTCTTTGGTGTATTCTCCATTTTCATCGACTAACGGTCCAACAGTTGAAGTAACTACTTTTTTCTTTCTGATATGACTATAAAAAAAAATCGTGTTTGTTTTACTTTGATTCGCAACATGTAACTCCAGGGTCTTTTTACTTTACTTAATTAACTTTTTGGCTTTGCGTCGTAGCTCTACAAATTTCACCCGTTCTTCGTCATTTTGTAACGATTTTAATCTATCATTAGCAAACTTTTTAGCAAGCAGACAGTTTGAAATATCATTATTCAACCATTTGGGCTTATTATTATAGCCTGTACGCCGTATTTTCGATGGTATGCAGTCTTGCACTGCTTTTAGGTATATAAGTGGTTTCGAATAATTCCCAAGATGTATTTATGTCGTTATTGTTAATTAAAAAGCTCCAGTCAGTTTCTTTAAACATAGCTCTAAGTTTATGAAAGTTTGCTTTCTTGAAATTAGGGACTTTTTCGATGCTACTATTTAGTTCGTTACTAGTAAACTTTAAAGTGAAAGTTATTGTACGATGGTCGCTGTTACTGAATTCATGACCAACATTCAAATTCTCTATCAATTCTTCTTTTGTTGCAAGTACAAGGTCAAGAACGTTATTACCACGGGTCGGCGATCGAACAAATTGATAGTGAACTCTCTTGCAAGTTCGCATACAAGTCATGTCCGGAGTGTGAAGTAAGAGTATCGCCCCACTTGGTCACAGAGAGAGAGAGAGAGAGAGATTGGGGGGGGGGGGGTCGTGTGTATATTCACATACAGTAGTTGGACATTTCGGACATCTCGTTTGATTAGGCAAATATGCAGAGCATTATGCAGATACACTGACCACACAGTCTTTACGATCACACCGAGGTGATTAATACTTAAAAACAAATGTATAGGCACACAAACTAACAGGCAGTCATACGGACAAACATACAGATAGATAAACAATAAAAATAAAAACACAATAGGCAGAAAAACTAATGTTGACTAGTAAACAAATGATACCTACGCTGACACTTGCTTGATATACGGAAAATATTAACAGCAATATAGACAGATACAGAGAGCGAGAGCGAGCACACACGCTCATACATACAATAAACAGCCAGAAAGATCCAAACAAACAGACGTAAATAAGACATTTGGTAACACCAAGACACACACTTTTGTTAGACGTGCGACAAAGACAAACTCACATCATACATAGACGGAAGAGTTACATTATAACCAGCAAAATATATATACCCGGTATATATATAATTCAAAGGGTAATGTTTATAGTTATATGTAAAAAGTGTATGACAAACCTATATTGGAATCATGAAAATGGTTCTGGTGTCGGCGTAGAAAATAAATAAAAATTAATGATGGTAAAATAAAATAACAGAAAAATTGTGATTGGAAAGGGAGACATGGTGTGACAAAAGAGAGAGAGAGAGAGAGAGAGAGAGAGAGAGAGAGAGAGAGAGAGAGAGAGAGAGAGAGAACAAACAAATGTATTTATATTTTGGCAGTGTGGGACGTTTGTGTCATTTGAAACTAAATATTTTATATTTATATCAATATAATTCGCTCGTTTAAAGGCTAATTGGATTATAAATATATATCAACGTCCAGCTATATAGTTATAGAATAACTGAACATATATATGAAGCGTGAGCATTTTCAATTAGCTTGTGCAACACATATTGCACATATTTTCGGTGAAAATAAATATGTGAATTATTATATCATACAGAAACACGCTGTAAGTGTTGAGTGTTTACATGTCTGTTTTTTCAGAGAAGTAATAAGACTGTTGATGATAATTAAGACCTTGCTCCTGCAGGGAAGGACAAATAGTGCCAATTAATTTTCTTGTGAATAATATTTTTGGTAATAGTGAAGTTCGTTTTACTTGCTAATTGGCAGGTCTAACATAAATATAAAGAGGACTTGATAATAGTGAAGGTTTGTCTGTCTATGTCCCGGTGTTGATAATAGTGAAGGAATTTTGTATTTGACAATATAACTGGAAATACTAGTGAAGAGTGTTTGACTTGATAATAGGCCGGTGTTGCAGTTGGCTAATAAGACTGGTGATAATAGTGAAGAGTTGTGACTATATTGATACAAAGACTACAGCCTTCCTTACCTCCCACTACTACTGCCATACCTGTGACGTGTATTGTGGAGGTAGCAAGAGAGGGGTGGTGGTAGTGGTAAGTAGTTAGTGTGGTGGTAGTGGTTCATGTCTACCTATACCACCACTATCACCACAACTACAACAATAACAACAACAACCTCTACAGCAGCTACCACCGCCACTTAACCCATGTCGCGGGAGAGGATAGAACGAAGAAAGCTATGGCTACAGGTTAGTATTTTACAAGTTTAATATACATTATATCATTAATTTGCTGAAGTATTGTATATGTACTGGGATCTCTCTCTCTCTCTCTCTCTCTCTCTCTCTCTCTCTCTCTCTCTCTCTCTCTCTCTCTCCTCTCTCTCTCTCTCTCTCTCTCTCTCTCTCTCTCTCTCTCTCTCTCTCTCTCTCTCTCTCTCTCTCTCTCTCTCTCTCTCTCTCTCTCTCTTTATATATATATATATATATATATATATATATATATATATATATATACAGTATATTTGTGTATATACTTTCTCTGGTCAGGGTCCATTTAAAAGATTACCTGGTTATATAAAATAAATAACTGTAGTATTTTTGTTACAGGTGAGTGTTGGACCTTGGATCACTGGGTACACGGGCACTAGGGGAGGCTCTCATAGGTGAGTAATGGGGGTCATATTTAGAGTCAAACATATCCTGCAAATATATATAACATTCACTGGTGTTCAATGTAATAATAATAATAATAATAATAATAATAATAATAATGATAATAATGAATGGTTTGTGAGAGTATATATAATGTCAATCGATGTATTGATACCGATTTAGCTAAAATTGAAACTGCCCATTTATGCATACTGTAGATTAGATAATTTGTTTCTCTTTTCATTAAATAACAATATTCTTGCAGCGCATACGTACAGTCTAAATAGGTGTTTTATTTACCTATCTGAAATCTATCTTTATATATGATTACCTGCGAATTATTTTTTAATTCCAAAATGAGCTTAAATTTTGCGAAACTGGCACACGAGGAAATATACTGTACATGTATATAATGTATGCTGTATACAGTATATATTCATTCACAGACAAAACAAATATTTCCGAGATGAATTGTGTGATCTCCAGTTTCGCTTCCGTAGGTCAAATATACTCGTGATTAATACAAATATACCCCATACCAGTAAAAGGATAAGAAATAATTGCCTTAAGACAACAACAATATAATAATATATATATATACTGTATATATATATATATATATATATATATATATATATATATATATATATATATATATATATATATATATATATATATATATATATATATACTGTATATATATATATATATATATATATATATATATACTGTATATACCGGTATAGATATATACTATATATGTGTGTGTGTGCACTGTGTATTGGTAGATAGATATATAGGGATACATAGATAGATTGGTAGGTAGACAGATATGAAGATGGTTATAGAGAGATAGCCATAGACAAATGATAAATAGATAAATAGATCAAACTAAAAATTGATGTATAAGTACTGTATAAAACAACACAAAAGTAAAAGTATATCCCAATTCGTATGAAGCTCCGAGGGTGTAGACGATTATCCAGCTGATTACACCAATTCCCTGGAAAAGGATATTATTTACATGTAAGTTCCGGGGCTGCGGCTGCTCACTGTCGCTTGTCGTATAGTTTCGTTCAATTCTATCCCTTTTCGTGTTCTTTTAGGCTGCCTGATATTGGAGCGACTGTTTATATATACTGTACTGTAGTTTATAGGTTTATTCTTTGGTTTATTTAATGGATAGGTTTGTGTGTTTGTGTCTTTATAATTTGGTATTCGTTTTCCGTGGGTTAGTCATTCTACATATTTTAGGTGGTTGACTTTGCATAATCCTCCCAAATGGTTTTGTGCTTATTGTTTATTTATTTTTTATTTGTGTATATTTTGTTAGTGTCTGTGTGTTTGCTTTGAGTGAAAATAGTGGCACATTTTCTGCAGAGTTCAGGTGTCAAGGGCTTGCCATATCATTTCGTTTTGGCTTCAGTTATGTTTGTTTTATGGAGGATGGAATAATAATTAGACTTCAGACAGTTCTTCTGGGAGCAATGACCCTTTAACAACCGAGAGAATGATGCATTTTTTTTTTTTTTTTTTTTTTTTTTTTTTTTTTTTTTTATGTATATTTGAAGAAAAAAAGTATGAGTAACAGGTAGTGCACCTGAAAATACAATTTGTAATGCCTATATATAGTGATTATTATTTATATATATAAATATAATATATATACTGTATATATATATATATATATATGTATATATATATATATATATATATATATATATATATATATATATATATATATATATTACGGTATATATATATATATATATATTACGGTATATATATATATATATATATATATATATATATATATATATATATATATATATATATAGATACTGTATAAATATATAAATATATATATATATATATATATATATATATATATATATATATATAGTACTGTATATATGAATGATTAAGTGTATGAGATGTGAATCAGATACATGCCACAGTTCCTCAGAATATTATTTGTATTATTATTATTATTATTAATTATTACTTTTTAAGGTAATCTGATATTTATTGGCCGTGTCTGCAATATATTTGAACTCAGAACAGATACATAACAATTACTTCTGTCTACCCAACCTTAATATACAGTAGCTCAAAATTAAGTCGTTTGTATTGCACAAGGCGGATTAGTACCTGCGCTTCGTATGGTTTACTTTTATTTTGTATTTTTATTTTTTCCTGGCAACATAATGTATTTTTTTTCCACTGATATGAGCAAGTAGGCTAAGCTTAGATAATTAAGGGTGTCAGATTGATATTAAAAGTTAAATTCAGAGTTACCGATATATGTTGCCTAAAAGTGTTGGTGTAAATTCTGCTTTATACTCGCCCTTCTTAAATGGTAGTCCACAAATTAAGGATCCAGCCATATGAACTCATAATGCTCAGTTCCACAAAGTTCGTCCAAGCCAGAGAGTTAATGACCCTTGTACAAGTGTTTTAAGTATGAGGTCAAGTGGGGTGGCTTCCGTGCGTGTGTGAGTGTGGTGGTTAGTGGTGGGTGTGGGGGGGTGGGGATGGGGGTGGGGGAAGGGGTATGGGAGGTTGTTAGTGAGGCTCATAATCATGGTTATTTGGTTATGTGAGTGTTTCGTATGTGTGTGCTATTGGATGAATGTTTGTGTGTGTGTGTGTATACAGTATGTATGAGTGTGTGTGAGAGAGAGAGATATCACTACTCCTACTTGCTTACAAGCACATGCATATGCAACATACTGTAGATAACTAAAGGATAACTCTGGGTGTGATCTCAACTCATAACTTTTTATATCCAGATGTTTTGTCAAAAGTGGCGCTATTACTCCATAGATTATTTTGTAAATCTTGGCAAAACACATAATTTGCACACACACACACACACACACACACACACACACACACACACACACACACACACACACACACACACAGCCCGTAGCCTAGTAGGTAGAGCTCTCGTCTCACACACGAGGGGTCGGGGGTTCAATCCCCGGCCGGGCGGAGACTAATTGGGCTTGTCTCCTTTCATGTGTTAGCCTCAGTTCACCTAGCTGTAAATAGGTACCTGGAATAAGTGGACGACGTTGTGACGTACCATTGGCAAAAATGGTACAAGGCGAGATGGGTATCATATGGTTCACCTAAGCTGATGGCTACCTAAGCCTTCGGGCGAGACGGTACCGTCTATAGTGAGAATGGTACCATACAGATCCACTCTAAGCCTTCGTTTCCGATGTCACCAATTGGCTAAAAATACAGACTACACACACATCCACAGCCATTCCAACGATACATATAACACCTACACATATAGGAGGCGGGAAATAATGAGCATGCTCACTCCCGCAATACAACTAGAGTAAGTACAACTAGAGTAAGTACACACACACACACACACACACACACACACACACACACACACACACACACACACCAAAGTTAAAGATGTATGAAAGAAAATTAGGGAAAGGTTGAGACTACAATAAACATGGATACCAAAAGTTTGTGACAGACGGATGGGTAAATATACAAAGATTAGTAAAGTTAAAGAAACAACAAGATGAATAAGTGAAGATAGGTGATTATGTTATGTAACAGCCAAGGATGAAATAAGTGAAGATAGGGGATTATGTTATGTAACAGCCAAGGATGAAATAAGTGAAGATAGGTGATTATGTTATGTAACAGCCAAGGATGAAATAAGTGAAGATAGGTGATTATGTTATGTAACAGCCAGGGATGAAATAAGTGAAGATAGGTGATTATGTTATGTAACAGCCAAGGATTAACTAAGTGAAGATAGGTGATTATGTTATGTAACAGCCAAGGATGAAATAAGTGAAGATAGGTGATTATGTTATGTAACAGCCAGGGATGAAATAAGTGAAGATAGGTGATTATGTTATGTAACAGCCAAGGATTAACTAAGTGAAGATAGGTGATTATGTTATGTAACAGCCAAGGATGAAATAAGTGAAGATAGGTGATTATGTTATGTAACAGCCAGGGATGAAATAAGTGAAGATAGGTGATTATGTTATGTAACAGCCAAGGATTAACTAAGTGAAGATAGGTGATTATGTTATGTAACAGCCAAGGATGAAATAAGTGAAGATAGGTGATTATGTTATGTAACAGCCAGGGATGAAATAAGTGAAGATAGGTGATTATGTTATGTAACAGCCAAGGATTAACTAAGTGAAGATAGGTGATTATGTTATGTAACAGCCAAGGATGAAATAAGTGAAGATAGGTGATTATGTTATGTAACAGCCAGGGATGAAATAAGTGAAGATAGGTGATTATGTTATGTAACAGCCAAGGATTAACTAAGTGAAGATAGGTGATTATGTTATGTAACAGCCAAGGATGAAATAAGTGAAGATAGGTGATTATGTTATGTAACAGCCAAGGATGAAATAAGTGAAGATAGGTGATTATGTTATGTAACAGCCAAGGATGAAATAAGTGAAGATAGGTGATTATGTTATGTAACAGCCAAGGATGAAATAAGTGAAGATAGGTGATTATGTTATGTAACAGCCAAGGATGAAATAAGTGAAGATAGGTGATTATGTTATGTAACAGCCAGGGATGAAATAAGTGAAGATAGGTGATTATATTATGTAACAGCCAGGGATGAAATAAGTGAAGATAGGTGATTATGTTATGTAACAGCCAAGGATGAAATAAGTGAAGATAGGTGATTATATTATGTAACAGCCAGGGATGAAATAAGTGAAGATAGGTGATTATGTTATGTAACAGCCAAGGATGAAATAAGTGAAGATAGGTGATTATATTATGTAACAGCCAGGGATGAAATAAGTGAAGATAGGTGATTATGTTATGTAACAGCCAAGGATGAAATAAGTGAAGATAGGTGATTATATTATGTAACAGCCAGGGATGAAATAAGTGAAGATAGGTGATTATGTTATGTAACAGCCAAGGATGAAATAAGTGAAGATAGGTGATTATATTATGTAACAGCCAGGGATGAAATAAGTGAAGATAGGTGATTATGTTATGTAACAGCCAAGGATGAAATAAGTGAAGATAGGTGATTATATTATGTAACAGCCAGGGATGAAATAAGTGAAGATAGGTGATTATGTTATGTAACAGCCAAGGATGAAATAAGTGAAGATAGGTGATTATATTATGTAACAGCCAGGGATGAAATAAGTGAAGATAGGTGATTATGTTATGTAACAGCCAAGGATGAAATAAGTGAAGATAGGTGATTATGTTATGTAACAGCCAAGGATGAAATAAATAAAGAGGAAAATGAGAAGGAATAATGAGAAACAATAAAATATTTGAATATAAGTAGATAGTAATTTAGGTTATTGAACCTATATAGTCTGACTTATCTATATATAGTCTGACTTATAGGAAACAGACTTAGACAATTATTATATATGAATGAAACAAGATGAAAAAAATAACGTAGGGCAATATATATATATATATAGATATAGATATAGATATATATATATATATTGTAGAACAGGGGAAAGACTAATAAACATAACATTTATGTAATTATATTAGGAAGTCTATTTATACGAATGAATAAGGAGGGAACATGAAAATGTGATTAAAGGTAATGAAGAAAGTTTATGATGAATGAGAAGGTTATTATTAATTTAGGAAGTTGGACGAAGAAAGTCGCTGATGGATGGGAAGGAAAATATTAATATAAGGAAATTATATAAAGAAATTTAGTCATGGATAATTTGCGATTATTTGGAAGAGGAACGTGGATGTAGACAAAAATGCGGAAGAAATTAAAACGATTGTGTTATGATAAACGAATGATGATAGTTGACTAATGGATGTATATTAGTATAATAAGTTGATGAAAATATAGTTATTGGTGAGAAGATAATTTATTTTAATAGGGAGATGAATGAAGGAAAAACTATAGGGGACGGGTATTATTTACTAATGGTAATATACAGGGTGTCCATAAAGTCTCTTTACAATTTAAACAATTTATTACCAAGGCAATTGATGAGATATTTTAATCAGATTTGTTGTATGTACTCGGTGGTTATCAAAGTTTTTAATAACATTGCATTTGTCCATTGGTCCATTTTTCTTCCACGAGAAAACAATTACTGCAAATGTTTACCTTGACCTTTTGACTGAATATGTGGCACCACAACTAGATGACTTTCAACCAACCATCATTTATCAGCAAGATGGTGCACCACCACATTGGGGACTGCGTGTTCGTGAGTTTCTAAATCAAACATTCACAGACCGGTGGATTGGAAGGGATGGCCCGATTCCCTGGCCACCTCGTTCACCAGATATCACTCCCCTGGACTTCTTTCTATGGGGTTATGTTAATAGTGTATCTAACAGAGATACGGGACATCACTGACCTAAAGCAAAAGATCACTGATGCCATTGCGACCATTGATGAGGCTATGCTACAGCGAACATGGCAAGAAATCGAGTACCGTCTTGATGTGCTTCGTGGAACTAATGGTGCCCATGTAGAGGTGTACTAAATGAGGCAAAACAAAAATCAATATCTACTCCTCATTTTGTAATAATTTCCTCATATTTGTCTGTTCATTTGCTTTTGTAATAAATATTTTAAATTGTAAAGAGACTTTATGGACACCCTGTATTAGTTCAAGAAGGAAGATAAAGCAACAACAGGTGAATGGGGAGATTATACTATGATAGGAGGGTGGGTAAAGACACAAACTAGTGATGATTACATATTAATATATTATGGTGGGGAAATGAAGATAATTGAAGGTAGGTTATCTTGTTTTTATTGGCCTTTTTAAATTATTATTTGTTATTTTAGTTTGCTCCCTAGACCTTTATCAAGCTTTAAAAATTCACACCCAAGACCCGCCTTCAAGATAAATTTGTAATTTTTTCAGTAGGAAAATTTACCGGCCGAAGGCCGGTTTCTACTTAATTACAGGCTCGCTAACTCTCGCCAGGAAAAAAATCGACACCTACAGTAGATGGTACAAAAGGTCTTAAAATTGACAACGAAATGGGGCGAAAGGTGTTACTATCGCCAAACTAATGGGCCTAACGTCATAATATCTCGAAACTAATGGGGTTAAACACAAGGGAAAAGGGGGTCCAGAAAAACATATACTCCCCTCAATAATGGAAATATACTAGTTTAAAAAGAAAGTAAAACAAAAATTATCTTGTTGAAAATATATTACATTTGGATGGGAAGGTGGACGAAGAAAAGTGGATATATTATCAGATGACTCAAATATTTCATTTATACTACCTACCTACACAGTATTATGTGCATTTTGTGTGAATGACCTCTGAGATTCAAATGATAAATTGAGATAATTTTCAGTATAATCAACACTAACAGACAATAGCAGTATTGAAGTAAAGAAATGTCATCAGATATATAAATTAATGATGGATAAGTACCGTAGGTATTAATAAATATATAATACTACAGTATACTGTATATGTTTACGCATAGGAATGAATCAAAAGCAAGCTAATTCAGTGAAAGATATATCTGAATGAAGAATTACTTAAAGGTGAAAACTGAGTATACAGTATAACTTATTGATAGGTTGGAAGGGTAAATTTTGTGTTGCTTAGGGAAGTAGTTACCGTCTTGACTACGATAATATCATACTAAAATATATTCTAGCTATCATCATGTAATATTATACAACATAGGAAAGAAGGACCTGTGGTAGTCAAAAGGCTCGTTATGATCATTTTCAATCCCTATATTTCTATATTTTTTCGAAGCTGAATGCAATCGTCTAACGTTATACAAAAAAACAAAAAAAATCACCCGTATTGAAATCGGTTAAATAACGCTAGTGATGAATATGATAGGACTATATTAGTACGATATAGGGAGATGACGGAAAGCTTGTGATGTGACAAGGAGATATATTTTGGTTCTGTAATTAAGATAGTTTAGTAAAAGCACAATAAAACATTAATACTGGATTAACAGAATATACAATTATAGGGCGGTGATGTAAAAGTTAGTGTAGGTGGGAAAGGGTGAAATATAAGATTAACATTAAAGCAAGGTGAATGAACAATAATGGTGAGAATATAGGAAATAATTAATTATTATAAGTGGGATAATGTCAAAGTCAGTGAAGGGTGAAAAGGAAATAGATTACGATATTGGGGTGTAATATAAGATTACGATTACTCAAACGGCAATATAATATGATAAAAGTACCTGATAAGTGTAATGTTGGCTGAAAATAAATGGATTATGGTAGGAAGATTGAGACAAGCTGGTGGTGAATTAAATGGATTAGAGGAATAATTGTGATAGTGATGGCTGAAAAGGTGATATATTATGATAGGAAGATAATCTCAAACTTAGCATAGGTAGATACAGAAATTCATGATGTTAGTGAAGGATCCAAGGAACGGTGGTGGCCGAGGGAGAGAGAGAGAGAGAGAGATAACAGGTGAGGCAGATCAGGGGAAAGATGTGGGGAATGTAAATGGATATGGGACTGTGGAATGGTTGGTTGGTTATGGTGAGATAAGACTGGTATGAGAGAGAGAGAGAGAGAGAGTCAGTGAGTGAGAAAGAGATTATGGGATCTTGGAATGGTAGGAAGGCTATGGAGGAGATAGGGTTGGCGAGAAGGATTGATAGAGAGAGAATCAAAAGGTGTTACAGAAGGATTGATAGAGAGATAATCAAAAGGAGTTACAGAAGGATTGATAGAGAGATAATCAAAAGGAGTTACAGAAGGATTGATAGAGAGATAATCAAAAGGAGTTGCAGGGAAACATTAGTATTATAAACATTCCAGGCAGATATTCTCACTGCAATCTGTGCATAATAATATTTACTCTTTTCTTAAGCTATTCCACCGAAGAATTATACACAACTTCTGCGGGAAGTTGGTACCATGTTGAACAGACCTTACAGTATATACAGTATGTGAAGAAGTGTTCACATACTGTATAGGCCTACTAGTGTTAAATCTCTTCAGTTCCAACTTCCAGCCATGGTTACGTGTTGTATTCCTGTTGAGAGTACACATTATGTTGAAATCCATATTTCACACCCAATTAGTATTTAGAGAGAGAGAGAGAGGAAGGGTGTGGGTGGGGGAGTGAGAAAGAGAACTGTGCGAGTTATAGAATTAAGTAAATTATTGGCACATTGATATCAATACATCTTACAGGGAGCTTAAATTGAACATGGACAATTTTCAAAAGTAAGATTGATATACAGTAATTAACTACCGGTACCGTGCTAAAATATTTGTCTAAAGTTATTCGATAATTATCTAAGCAAAACTATGTACTAATGAAGGTAATAATTATATTGAATAAGTACTTAGATTAGGCTATGCAGTATGAACTAAGGAAAGGAGTAGATATATTAAATAATTGTCTAGATAACGCAGTGAAGTGATGAAGAGAAGAAATATATACCGGTAATACGAATGTGAGGGACAGGGGGTGGGGTAACCTTGTAAAGAGGCGTCTATAAGGTGAATTAATCCCAACAATAGGTTTACAGTAGCGGCCTTCATGCTGTAAACCTTCCTTTATTAGCCACCTTATCCAGTCACTTGAAGAAGTTTACTGACAAATTTCATAAAAAAGGTACTATGAAAGTCTATATGCAGTAAGTAGGCGAGAAATCATGATCTCTATCCTACGTTTCTCAAAAAGGGCTTGAGCAAATTGGCTGTAAATTTCCTCATCTATTCCTTGACTGACTCTTCCCAAATGGTATAAATATTAGCTCGATTACTCTAGTCGTTTTTGAGTTACAGAGGTTAGAGGTCATGATTTCTCGCCTACTTACAGCGAATAGACTTATAGCAATTAAAATGTGTTGTATTTTACCCGTGACGCTTTCCATGTTTATATTTTTAACCACCTCTTATTGTTCGCTCTTGGTGATCGTTTGTGACTCTGTGTGTTTGTCAAATTATTTTCCTTTTATTTTGGACTTAAGCTAGCTGTCATTAAGGTTGTTACCGAAAGTTTAAATATATATGTACTTCATGATATGGATTTAAATATATATATATATATATATATATATATATATATATATATATATATATATATATATATATATATATTTATTTATTTATTTATTTATTTATATATATTACACGAATTCAATTTATGTCATGGAAATTAGTTGAATTCCTTGAGTTGAGGACTCTTGGAGTAGCATGATGTGCAAAGTCTGTAGGAGTAGGGTAGCTTTGGACAAGTTGGAAGTATTCTATCTTAACTTGTCTTGTAGTTAACCTTGACTCCTAAATGTACTGTATATAACCTCTGAAGGCAAATAAGGAGTTTGCATGATGGCGCCCATATATATACACAAATGATAGCTTCTCTATAAATGACTGGCCTTGTATGACCCCCTAGGAATCCCAAGGCCGGCTCCTACCCTCCCTCTGACCCCCTCCCCTTACCCCCTCCTCCTCCATATACCTGTTCCTTGGCTAGGCTCCAGGTTGTCCCCAAATTCCCTCCTCCTCCTCCCCCTCCTTTTCCACCTCACCCTCCTGCTTATTTTTCCTTCTTTCGGTTCTTTTTGGTATACTTATTTTTCTCTTAGCAAAATCCCCCTTCTTATTTAGTGTTCCCCTTTTCGCCCCTTTAATAGTTTAATGTCTCGCTTTCTTCATTCTTATCTGTTTACTTTAATTATCTTGATAATATCTATCATTCTCCCTCTTTCCCTCCTTACGCATACTTATATCCTCTCATTATCGGGTTATCATAGATGTTTTATACGTAGTTGCCTTTCTTTCACCTCCTTTCAGTATATATTTTTTTTCCATTTTCTGTTTAACTTCCTCCCTCATGTTTATTATTTGTCTCAGTTGGCCGTATTCGTAGTCTAATTTCTTACTTTTTTTCCCATCCTTATGATTATTTCCTCTCTTTCTCCCATATTACTTTTAGTGTCTTCTTGTTTTGTTAGCATCATTTATCTAGAGAAAAAGTAAGCCATACCATTATTCGTTCTTTCCTATACATGAAGGTTCTTAGCTTATAGTGCGTATTACCAGAGTCTAGAATCACATCTCTGTTCTCTGATCACACTTATTTGGCTGTTTTGACTCCGCGAATATCTTTAAAGTTTATTTATACTGCCTTGTACTAGCTTGAATATATTATTAATCGGTGTTATTGCAGTGACTTATTTGTTCTCCAATTGTTCTTGCCGTATATATTATAATGCCAACAAGTTAGAATAACGAAATGTTCCAGATATGTGTAATTTGACATCTCGTGAATCGAATTGACTAATCTGCCTCCCTTGTACACGGCTACGGCTGGCAGAGGACGAATGAATCAAGGAAATAGCGCGGCCGCGCGGGTGACGTAGAAAAGGTGTTTTGTTGACATCCATGGGAGCCGCCGACCGCCGCCTGCCAGACGTACGAACAATGTTTTTGTTTAATGTGCCTTTTTGTGCCAGGGTTCCGCGTTCATATAATTATTATCTTTCGATTCCTGTTTGGCGTATATATTTTGTAGGTTGGCGTGTTATGGATTGTGTGTTAAGTTATGTTCCCGAATGTTTCTTAAGATTGCTACTGCTTAGAATGTTAGATGATTTACTTATATATATATATATATATATATATATATATATATATATATATATATATATACACACAAACTACAAAATTCTTTGTCTGAGTTATATATTTTACTCATCATGTTCATGTATGTTTTATTTCTTCCTCCATCTTAAAAAAATGTGTGTGTGTGTGTGTGTGTGTGTGTGTGTGTGTGTGTGTGATAGTTACACATTACCATATTTTCCCTCTTTAGTTTATATTGTGATATACAGTACATTCGCATCATGTAACTTTATAATATATTTAGTTGAAGATTATTCTTTCTTACTTAGTCAGGGAAATTCCATATTTCATCTAATATGTTGTCCGTACCACTCAGTTTTTTCTGTTAGTGTTTTCTACCCAATGTGTTTAGTTTGTACGTGTTTTCTTTCTTTTAAGTGTTCCTTCTTCAGCTGTTGTTGACTAATTTCTTTAATATATTATATTCCTTCCCCTTGTACGATTTGTTATTTGTTTCGTATTTTGTATTCGGTATGCATGTTTTTCGTATTCCATCCTCTTCAATATTTTCGTTGTTGAACCATTTCCTTTCTCGTCTAAGTTTCCTTCACTCGCCACTTTAATGATGTATACTTCCTCTGTACCATTTACGTTATATTGGCATTGTCTGTATAGTTTTTTTTCTCCATATTTCGTCATTGGCTTGTCCAATATTTTCATCATTTCCCTTGTTCTCTCTCGTTAGGATTCCCCTCCCTTGCACATTCCTTCATTTCACTTTATCCTTTTGTCTGTATAATTTTCGTAATATACCTTAAATACCTTCTATCGTATTCCATCGTGTATTCGTGTGTCCAATGCTATATTTTGTAGCCATTTTTATTGTCGTCAACCTTTCCCTCCTCGCCACTCCCTAGCATTTTCCTCCTACTTCATTATATTTTTCATTCCACTGTACCTTCAATTGGCATCCATTTCCTTGCACATTCTTTCCATTCCAGTTTATTCTTTCAACTGTACTATTTCCTTTTTCATTCTACCAATCCCTTTTCTCATATCCCTTCGCTCATATGTCATCGTGTATGCATTTGTCCCTTATGTTACATTTTCATCCAATTTTATTCTCGTCAAAGTTTCCCTCCCTCGCCACTCCCTAGCACATTCCTTCCACTTCATTTTATTCTTTCCTCTGTGCTTATTATCCCCTCCCACTTCCCCCTTCGCCCATCAATTTCCCCCACAGGGTCAGAGTTCACACCCCCCCTCCCCTCCCCTCCCCCCTCCACACCGAATTACTCACTTCCCTCTCCCACCTGTCTGCCTGCCAGGTGTGATGTCATGCAGGTACAGCCGGATTAAATACTTCACCGAAAACATTGTTGATATTTTCTTTTGAGATTTTGAGAGAGGGGAAGTACCTCGACCTTACAACGTGATGTATTAGTACTAGTCATGACCTGTTAGGATCTTATACGGTTTGTCTAGAAAAACATTATGATGACAGTTTTCGGCGGTTTTTTTTTTTTTTTTTTTTTTTTACTGTATACGAATAGTTTGTCGACAACCTAGGTGATACACTTACAAATATAGCACTCAATCTTAGTCCTATTTGTGTTCAATCCCCCCTCTCTCTTATCGCTCGTAAATTGTCAAATGTATATGTAATGCGTGTGGTGTCTGTATTTAACACGAACAAGGTATTCATTGTTACATAATAGTCTAAATGTGTAAGTGTTTGGTTTTATACTTTCAAAGATACGCATATAGGGCCTACTTATATATATATATATATATATATATATATATATATATATATATATATATATATATATACATATATACCGGTATATTGAGTATATATCACAAATACACGTGAGCCACTAAATGTTTCTAATCTCTCAGTGGGGTTCGAACCGCCGACCGTCAGGACGATAACCGACGCTTTAATCAACTACGTCTAGTGTCTTTTAGACTGCCGTGGTGTAGCTGATTAAAGCGTCGGCTATCGTCCTGACGGTCGGCGGTTCGAACCCCACTGAGAGATTAGAAACATACCGGTATATATATATATAATATTTTGTTTTATTATTGTATTTATTTTTCCCAAGATTCGATGACGCATTGTTTCCTTTTATTTTGGCTATTCAGTTTAGGAATGAATTTTGTCAGTGGGTTGATAGGGAGTTTTTTCCCAGTTTGATTTTAGAAATCCTTCCAAAATTGCATAACATCGTCTAATAATAAGCAGACTGTAATGCAAGAAACCCGTCATCGATTTCTGCAGGGGTTAAGATTTAATTTAGGTTTATATGAGGGACTGCATGTGGGCGGTCTTTGTCTATCTACTATCCCGTGTTACTGTTTGGGGTGGGGGTTGTTGGTGGCGGCAGTGGGAAGGGTATTATATTTTACAGTGATTCATCATATTTCATGGAAGAGTGGAGGGTATATAATGTCCACTCTCATGTTGTTTGTTTGTCATCCTTTAGGCCCTATGCGAGTTATTTTTTATGTTTTCTTTTTCTTCTCTTCCTCCCCCTTCCCCTCATTCTCTTCACTGAATTACGGAATTCCCTCTCCCACCTCCTGGGCTCTCAGGTGTGTTGTTGTGTATGTGTGAGAGAGAGAGAGAGAGAGAGAGAGAGAGAGAGAGAGAGAGAGAGAGAGAGAGAGAGAGAGAGAGAGAGAGAGAGAGAGAGCATGTGGGAGCTCTCTACCTGTGGGCTGGCTCCCGTGTTATTGTTTGGGATGGAAGTTAGTGGTGGTGGTGGTGTGAACAAATATTACTGTCATAGTGAATCATTATAAATGATTATCTAGAACTGAGGAGGGTATATATATTCACCTGTTGTGTGTTGGCTACCCCTTATGTGTTCTTATATTTGCTGTGTTCTTTCCTTTCCTCCTATCTCTACTCTCTCCTCTCTCCCCTCCTTCTCCCTTGATTACTGGCTTCCCTCTCCCACCTCCCGGGCTCCCAGGTGTGATGTGGTTCAGGTATGTGTGTATGTGTGGGAGGACATGTGGGAGCTCTCTACCTCTCTCGCTGTCTGTCTGCTGGCTTCCCGTGTTATTGTTTGGGATGGGAGTTGCTGGTGGTGGAAAGGTAGTGTTATTATAAGAGTGACTCACCAGTAATGCTAGAAGGAGGGTATCTATATTTATTCCTTCCTTTGCTTGTTTGCCATATATGTGGGGGGTTTTTTTTTGCCTTTCTTTTTTCTTTCTAACCCCTGCTGTGCTTGCCTCTTTGGATGTATAAACAAAAAAAGGCTGACAGAAATGCATGTAGATTATTTGCTAGGCCTTGGGAGCTTAAGTAAACAATTCTTAAAATAGGTGACCATTTCACCAGTCTTAATACAGAATAATTAATTTTATATGTGCAAAGTTCTTAAAACCTAATGTCCCCGATCTGTTAGCCTACCCTGTTATGCATGTGTTAACTTTGCCATACCACGACCAATATGTTCTCCGTCGCCACCACTACTACTGTATACATCACTAATACTACCAAGCCCTCTCCCTCCCCCCCCAACTTAACATCATCATCAGCACCACTGCTACACCATTACGCCTACTTTGCTTCATTATTAATGAGGGTTTTGATTGCATGTTTGAGCAATGTATTGTTATTTTTTTGCCCCTTAAAATAAAAATAAAGTAAAGGGAAATATAAACACACGTGTGCCTTCCTAGACCCCCTGCAAACTAATAAATAAATATATAAATAAATAAATGAATAAATAAATTTAAATATAAAAAATTTCCGTCGAATCCCCTTCAAGCTAAATTTGTACGTACTAGGTGGATTTCTCCTTAAGTGGAGGGTCGCTATCGCTCGCCAAGAAAAAAATCAGCACTTGAATGGAAAGAAATGTGGTATAATCGTTAAATTCCTGCATTACCATTGCCATAACCCCAACCAATCTGTTCTCCCCCGCCACTCCTGCTGTAAACATGGCCTACACTATCAAGGCCCCCCTTCACAACACCACCACACAACCTCCTGCACCACCACAGTAATGACAACACCAACACAACCCCCCACACCAACACAGTAATGGCACACTTGTCACCATTAACAATTACACGAACACCTATCATTACCACCACTACCACAGATACACCATTACGCCGAATACATCTACCACCTTTGATCTCCTTCCCCTAGATTTCTGATTAAGAGGGGGAGGGGGTGTTAGTTTGCTCCCTAGACCTTTATCAAGATTTAGAAGAAACAAACATAATAATAATAATACAAAATATATACTGTATACTCCCCACCTCACCCCCAATTATCTCCCCTTAAATAATTATAACCTCGCACACTACCTTCTTTTCTACGCTACTATAAACTACTATTGTCAGGTTCCAATAACTTGCAGAAGTATTGATATTACACACTATTCCTCCCCAGAAAAGTGTGGCTTTCTTCGTTGATCAGTTGTGACCTTTCAGTGTAATATTGACCCTTAGCGTTACGAGCAGAATACCTTACCTTTGGATACCTTTGGATGTGTTCGCCGCTCCTCTAGCGGCACCAAGGAGCGCGACGCCCCTCGTTATGGGTGGTGATTTGGTGCAGTAGACTGTTTGAAGCGACAGCTCGCTCCCTTGCGAGGATGGGCTCGTCTGGCACTTTTTGCAGTTCGACATCTAGGGCTCTCTTGAAGTTGTCTAACGAGATGTCCCTCATGTCTCTTACTCGCCGTGGGAGTTTGTTGAAGAGACGTGGGCCTCTGTGTGATAACCAGCCCTCTCGCAGAGAGCCCATAGCACCCCTGTTATTCATCCGGGGGATTTCGCATTCCCAGCCTCTCCTATCACTGAATTTCATGACTATCGGAATATGTAGGTTTGGTACTAAACCCTCTGCGATTTTCCATGTGTATATTATTAGGTAACGTTCTCTTCTACGTTCCAGTGAGTACAGATTCAGTGCTCTTAAACGCTCCCAATAGTGTAGATGTTTTATCGAACTTATATGCGAAGTGAAATTTCTTTGTACACTCTCTACGTCATTTATTTCACCTGCTTTGTATGGGGATGTTAATACGCTACAGTATTCAAGCCGCGGTAGCACTAGAGATTTGAAGAGCGTTATCATAGGCAATTCACCGCGTGTTTTAAAAGTACGCAGAATCCAACCCGTTAGACGTTTCGCAGCCGCCACTTTGACCTGGTTATGTACTTTGAAACCCATATTTTCAGACATTAATACCCCAAGGCCTTTCACACTGTCTTTCCGTTCTATTATGTGGTTAGATTCTGTTAAGTAATTTGTAATTTCTTTAACACCATTATTATCTCCGTACCGTATTAATTGGAATTTTTCCTCATTGAATTGCATGTTGTTTTCCCTGGTCCACTGGAACACTACATTCATGTCTTCCTGCAGTCGGCCCGTGTCCTCTTGTGTGTTTACTATCTTGCTTAATTTTGTGTCATCAGCAAAAAGACGACACCGTACTGTGTCTGGTGTTGGTATCTATGTCGCAAATTAGTATGAGGAACAGAAGGGGTGCTAGCACTGTTCCTTGGGGCACTGAGCTTTTGACATCCGAAGGCTCAGATGTGACTTGGTTTACTGCTACCGATTGTTTTCGGTTTACGAGGAAATTGTATATCCACCGTCCGATTTTCCCAGTTATACCTTTTGCTTTCAGTTTGTGGGCTATTATACCATGGTCACATTTATCAAATGCCTTAGCAAAATCGGTGTAAATGACATCCACGTTTTTCTTTTCTTCTAGCGCTTTAAGAATTTTGTCATAGTGTTCCAAAAGTTGTGAGAGACATGATCTTCCCGCTCTGAACCCATGTTGACCGGTGTTGTGTAGTTCATTTGCCTCCATGAATGTTGAAATTTTGCTTCGCAGGACTCGCTCGAAAACTTTAATGATGTGAGAGGTTAGAGCTACCGGGCGGTAGTTTTTTGGTAGTGCTTTACTCCCTCCTTTATGCAGTGGGGCAATTATTGCGTTTTTCAAGCTATCTGGTATGTCACCAGTGTCTAGACTCCTTCTCCACATTATAGCCAGGGGTTTTGAGAGGTTTTCCTTACATTTTTTCATTAGGATCGAATTCCATGAGTCCGGGCCTGGTGCCGAGTGGGATGGCATGTTGGAAATGGCCTCTTCTATGTCTTTTGGACCGAAATCAATATCCAGCATCTGAGGGGTTTCCGTGGGGGAGGTTTCCATGAAAAATATATTTTGGTCTCTGATGACTTTATCTTCATCAGGCTCACTGAATGCCATTTCATACTGCCTGCTTAAGAGTTCGCTCATTTCCTTTTTGTCCCCTGTGAAAGAGCCGTCCCCTTTGCTCAGTGGGCCGATGTTTGATGTTGTTTTAGCCTTTTGTTTGGCATATGAAAAGAAGTATTTGGAATTTTCCTTTATACCTGCAATAGCTTTCCTCTCCTCTTCCATATGTTGTAGTTCATATGATATTCTTAGCCTTTGTTCAATTTCCACAATTTCTCTATCTATTTCGACCTTTTGCCTATCCTGTAGATTTTGATGTGTGCGTCTTTGTGTGAGTAATTTTCTTCTTCTGTACAGCCTCCTCCTTTCCCGATCTTGTTTGCTTCTTCGTTTTGTTTGTCTTGCAGGTATATGGTGGCTACAGATTTGGGTCATGGTTTCTGTTATTAAGACTAGACATTCTGCTGGTGTCAGGTTATCCATTAAATCTTCCCAGTCTATTTCCTCCATTTCTTGATTTACCTCTTCCCACCTAATGTTTTTGTTATTGAAGTTAAATTTACTGAAGGGGCCGGTTTTTGTTCTCGATTCTGAGGTTGTCTGTACACTTTCTAAGGTTGTTTTGATCTCAATTAATTTATGATCTGAGTATGTTGTGTCCGATATGTTAATGCTGTGTACTAGAGAGTCGTTGTTAGTGAAGACCATGTCTAAGATATTGTTTTCCCGTGTGGGTTCAGCAATATGTTGGGTAAGACTAAAAAAATCACAAAGTTAAAAAAGCTCTCTCGTATTAGTATTTGCTTCTCCGGTGTTATTTGCCACTAACTGGTTTTCTAGTTGTCTCCATTTAATGTTTGGTAGGTTAAAATCTCCTAGCCATATAATATTTGGTGTTGGGTTCCCCAGGGTTTCCACTTCTGATTTTATTTTGTTGAGCTGGGTTTTGAATTCTTCTCGGGATGAGTCTGGGGGCCTGTATGTAACAATAACTGCTAAATTTAGGGATTCTATTTTAACTCCAAGTATTTCCACCACTTCATTACTGTTATTTAGGAATTCAGTACATATCAGTGATCATGTATGTACAAGGCTACACCTCCATGTGATCTATGCGTTCTGTCCGCCCTATGTAGGTTGTAACCAGGAATCCATATCTCACTATCTTCCTGATCTTTAATGTGAGTTTCTGTGAGAGCCGCAAATATAGCGTTTCCTTCTTCTAGCAGGCCCCTAATAAATGGTACTTTGTTCGTGGTTCTATTTTTTAGGCCTTGGATATTTGCAAACAAGATTGGGGAGGGATTGTTTGGAGTACTATGTGTACCTAATAGTCTTCGGGATGTATTGGCCACTCTTGGGAGGCCAGGAGGTGCTCGAGGTGTTCTATGTGCTCTTCCATCTCCCTCAGTCTCTTCATCTTCATCTGCCCTTTCCCTCCTTGCCTTTTTCCTCTGTCTCGTCCTCGCATAGCTAGAGAGTTTTTTGGGCTACCATTCGTGTTAGGTCTAGCATATCTCCAAGTCCCTTTAATATGAAAAGCTGGGCATTTCATATTGTAGCAGGTCTTGTTCTCAAGTGATGTCTTGCAAAGGGATGGGTGGTGGTATTTGCAGGTTTTACCAAATCTACATTTTCCATGACTGGTTATGTTGTTGCAAATTTTGGGATGAGCAAATCTACATGAATTCCCATTATATTCGCCCTTTTGACCAAAGTAGCACCTTCTTTCCAGATAATATCTGCACACTGGTGTAGACAACCCCAGTAGGTGTGGCTGGGGCTGCAAGGGGTTATGTGGTGAGCTAAGTGTGGTTGTGGGTTGTGGGTGGTTGCGGGTTCATTAGATATATGTTGTACAATTTAATGTTTGGATAGTGAGGATACCAATTATTGATCGAAATATACTTGGTGCCCCGACATCATTTATTTGGCCGACTGTACAATTATATTTCTTTTGTAGGTTAATGTATTATATTTGTATTGTTTTAAGAACATAAGAACATAAGAAAAAATGCAATCTGCAGAAGGCCTATTGGCCCATACGAGGCAGACCCCTTCTTAATTCCCTATTATGTATGGGTAAATTTATTTGTGTTGTTGTTTTTATAGGTTAATGTATATTTGTTGTTTAATCAATTGGTTAATGTGTTTGTTTGTTGATTGTATAGGTTAATAGATTTAGGTATAACTAGTAGGATAAGTAAATTCGCAGACGATACTAAAATAGGGAGATCAATTGATTCAGATAGCGATATAGAGTGCCTCCAAAGGGATCTAGATACCTTACATGAATGGTCAGTAAATTGGCAGATGAAGTTTAACATTGACAAATGCAAGGTATTAAAGATAGGGAAGATGCAAACAAATGTTAAATATAAACTAGCTAATTTAGAATTAGAAAAATCAGACTGCGAGAAAGATCTAGGTGTGTTTGTTAGCAATGATTTGAAGCCTAGATAACAGTGTATAAGCGTTCGTAATAAGGCAAACAGGATTCTCGGGTTCATCTCTAGGAGTGTGAGTAACAGAACTGCTGATGTTATCTTAAAACTTTACTTGTCATTAGTGAGACCCCATATGGATTATGCTGTCCAATTTTGGTGTCCTTATTACAGAATGGACATAGATTCATTGGAGAGAGTACAGCGTAGAATGACAAAAATGATCCATAATATTAGAAATCTTTCGTATGAAGAAAGGTTGAAGAAATTAGGTTTACATTCGTTAGAGAGACGCAGAGTTAGAGGGGATATGATAGAGGTGTTCAAGTGGGTTAGTGGGATTAACAAAGGGGACATGGCAAATGTACTAAAGCTCAGTGATAGCGAAAGAACTCGTACCAATGGTTTCAAATTAGATAAATTTCGTTTCAGAAAAGATATAGGCAAGTATTGGTTTGGTAACAGAGTTGTAGATGGGTGGAATGGACTACCAAGTGCTATAGTGGGATCTAAAACTGTAGGGAGCTTTAAGATAAAATTGGATAAGCATATGGACGAGAAGGGTTGGGTGTGAAGGGGGATCAGCCGGGTTGGGCCAATCAGCGCTCTGCAGACCTCCATAATCCTGCGTTAATCTCTAACCGTTTTTGGTAAGATGATCCTCAGGGTATTAGAGTGTGAAGCCTATAATTGGGCTTTGTAATTGAATTGGGGTTGTGTGGGACAGGGATCTGCCTTGCTTAGGACAATCGGCTTTCTGCAGACTCCCATTTTCTTATGTTAATGTAGTTTGTTGTTGATTGTATAGGTTAATGTAGTTTGTTGTTGATTGTATAGGATAATGTAATTTTGTTGATGATTGTACAGGCAGAGCACAGCTTATGAGATTGGTATTTCCGTTAAGATTAGGGTACGTATAATTTGGCTGATTTTAACCATTTTAAGTTATATTACATCACCAATTAGCTTAATAATATGAATAGTCCAAGCATTATATAGATCACGACTGGTAATATATAACATAAAAACAGAGACGCCCGGTGTATCGCATATACCCAGACTTAATCCTATGTAATTACATGACATTAAAGAGAGGAAATACTGATATGATAATGACATGCCATCTAATGTGCAAGGAGATTATCTAGTCATTGGCTCTTTGTGCCTCGCCATACATTAATACAGAATTGTATTTATACTAGTTGCTGAATGAGAGTGGTATTTAAGCATTTAGTCTAACAGATAAGATATACTTTTATTAGGCTTAAGTAAGATCTTCTCATGACAAATGTTGATATAAAAAAAAAAAAAAATCGCGTATTGTCGTGAAACATATTAGATATTGTATTAACCGTGCCATTCAAATAAATACCTTTTACTGTATTGTGCCTACCTTCAGGCGATTGTCTTTGAGCTAGGACGGGCCTATAGGATCCACAATATTTAACGAAGTATCCCAGTTAATTAAAAGTTCTTAATTAAAAGTTAGCCTTAAGACTTAATCTCTGAATCCTGGGGGCCCAGTTTCAAGACACCCCCTCCCCCCTTCTCCGACCCCTCCGCCTGGGATGTAATGTAATATAAAGTAATATAAATATATTTTAAGTTAATGATGGGGCAATATCCATTACTTCTACCCATTCCATTTTATTTTCGATAAATGTATTACATTAAAATCTGACATTAATCACACGATTTAAATAACTGTCTTTTCATAAATATATTGTGACACGCTTTTTTCCAACCCTGTCTGTGATATATTAGAGCACTGTATTGTCTCGTTTGGAGTTGATACAGATTCACATAGGTATATATTATTGTAACGGAAGACTATACTGTACTTAATACCATTAGACATGGACAGGCTCTGCCTCTGTCAATAATTAATCTATCTTGTGCCGGCTGTCTCAATTTTTGTTTTAATTGTTGTTTCGCAAGTACAGTTTCGCTCAATGGTCGTTTAATACACATTTCAAATTTAGTTATAATCATTCTAGCAAAAAAAAAAAAAAAAAAAAAAAAATTTTTTTATTTTATTCGGTTTAAGAAGTTTCTGTGGGAACTAGAGGGTTAATTTGTATGATGGCTAACTCTCCTCCCTAGAGTTTCTGTGGGAACTAGAGGGTTAATTTGTATGATGGCTAACTCTCCTCCCTAGAGTTTCTGTGGGAACTAGAGGGTTAATTTGTATGATGGCTAACTCTCCTCCCTAGAGTTTTTTTCTTAAACTAGATATAATTAGTCTTAAATTATTTCGAAATAAAATGCAAACAAAGCCTTCGTTATATTTCTGAGAGCTCCTTCCAAGCTGAATATAATCGTACGTTTGTACCGGGTATATAATCTATAATTAATACTTTTAATATAATGACGTGCTTTGTTAATTATTCTCTTTAGCCCATTTTATTTAGATTTGGAAGAACAGTTAGGAATCAAAGGAATGCAACTTTCTCAGAGAAACCTAGATCCTTCCAAACCTGAATACACTCGTCTAATAATAGTCAGAAAAAAAATTAAAATGAGCTAAAAAAAAAAAAAAAAAAAAATCTCAGATAAACGTCGACGCCCACTGATCCTTCCTAACCTGAATCCAATCGTTTAATAGTTGCTAGACATTAATTATATAACCCATACAGTACCGGTGACATACTTTTAAGTTTATGTTGGTAGCTATTAGACGATTTTAATCAGCTTAGTAAGGACGTCTACCAATGAAAAGGCTACAGACTATCTCAATTCATCTTTTCAGCTACCATATATCCTTCCTAAACTTAATAATATCGTCTTAATGTAGCTGCAATACAAATACACAAAGGACATCGCCGGTACAGTAAAAGGTTAAAGCATTACGTCGTAGTATACTGAAAGGTAGAAACTTAATGGACCAGGAAGGAGCGAGTAGTTCCTTATGACACAAGCTAGGGAGTTTATGTTGGGATAGGGTGTCGATGCCCACCAGGTACCGTAGGGCTGGGTTTTTTTTAGGATCCCTTCCTCTACCACTGCCCTTATATAAGAACATAAGAACATAAGAAAATGGGAGTCTGCAGAAAGCCGATTGGCCTAAGCAAGGCAGATCCCTTGTAGTATATATGTAGTATATTCGACCGTTAACCCTTTGAGTACAATGATGCATCTTTTTCCATGTCATTATGGCTATCGTTAAACGCTTCTGTTCAGTTTAGGAGGGATCTGTGGGAGTCATAGGGATAATCCGGACTGTTTGAACCTATTTGACTCCAAGAGGTCCTTCGTAAGCTGAGTAAAATATCTAATGTTACCAGAATACAATGAAAATTGCAAGCCACTCTACTGAAAGGGTTAAGTGTTATTGTTACCAATACAACTACTACTACCGTTACCAGTTCTACAGTTGTCACCTTCTTCTACTACTACTACTACACTACCAATACCATCACCACCATTAGAAATACCTGCACAGTTACTACCAATACTATTACGCACGGAAACTGCTACTATAATAATTATATACAACTACTTTGTATACTACAAAAGGACCTCTATGATGTACGATCATCGTTAGGAGAAGCCCGATATCCAATGAACAGAATAAACACGCTATTTCTACTACAATCTAACAAATAAAGTCTATGAAGAAAGGCATATATACGGTATATAAAATCATTGGGTATATTTAGAGAAATGTGCATAGCTAGCATTATATTAGATGGGTATACAATACCTTACCTTTTGATGTGTTCGCCACTCTATATCTATATACGGACATATTATTATGGACACTTTAATTGTCCCTTTCAAGCCCAGATTTATTTGCAGTGTACTACTACCACCACCACCACTAACTAACACCATTACATCACTACCGCTACCATTTCTTTGCACCTGTGTACACGGCAGCCCAAGGTAAACCACATGATCACTTGAATAATAGTATAACACCTCAGCGAGCATCAGGCATCTATGAGTAACGGGATCCCAGTAACCATGGCGACGATAAATGAAAAGCCAGATTAGTATTCCGAATTAATCCAGATGGTAATGCCCAAATAATAGCATTTTCCCGGGTAATTGGATTTTGTAGCATGAATGAAGACTGGCGTAGAGTGCGGTACGAGAGTTTGGGCCGGGTGGAGGAAGGAAGGAGGGAGGGTGGTGGTGGAGACAAGCTGTGTGTAGTGTAAGTCTAGGAAGTGTTGTGTGGTGGTGGGTGTGTAGGTGTGGATGTGTGTATTCGTCACTGCCACACCCTCGCACGTGTTTTGGGTGTGTACATAAATGTGTTGGATTATGTGTAAAGAACTTGATACACAACTAAAACAGATTATGCAAACGGAAAAAGCAAGTTAATTCGTTAAACTAGCACGAAAATAAACTCAGAAAAGTAGTTGACATTGAAATATAGCGTGTATGTGATTAGAGGTGTTGTCATGTGCTGTACTGTGAATTAACGACTGTGATACAACTTGAGATTTGTATATATTGACTGGTGTGTTTTGCTGGGTTGTATTACAGTCACTGACTGTCATATTTAAGTATATCCTACTAACATTTGTATTTATTGTTTATAAATTTATTAAATTGACATCTCCATTATAATGACCTTTAAACCATTTTGACCCAGTTTTTCTGAGCGGCCATCACCAGCTGCAAAACTGTTATTGATGTTTTCATCATTGCTGTCAACACTACTGTTTTATTGACATGTTTACTATGGGTGTATTTGTCTGTCATCACTGTCACCATTGATTTTCATCATCTTTACTGACATGTTTATCATCATCATTATCCATCATCATCATCATTATAATTACTGTCATCAATATTTACCGTTTTATCGGATGTCTAATCGTCTTATATTATCACTATCATTTATCATCATTATTACCATCATTACCATTATATCGATGGTTGCTTACAACACTGCCCCCTTAATTTACATAAGCCTAATGCCACCATAATTCAAAAATAACTATTTTTTGCTGCTAGCTAACGAGCATTCATAACTTTAGGAAAGAGAGAGAGAGATAATATGGAATTGAAAAATGAAATGTAGCAAATTAAAAGACATACAGACAGACAGATAGAGAGAGAGAGAGAGAGAGAGAGAGAGAGCTGAAAGGAGGGGAAGAGGAAATTGATTGGGAATTAAGACGGGAGTGAAATGTAACAATGACGAGAGAGAGAGAGAGAGAGAGAGAAAAAAAAAAAAAAGGGGGTGGGGTGGAGGAAGCGAAGGGGGCGAGAATTTTTAAAGTTTTTTGTCTGGTTGTGGCTTCCTAATAAATGCCAGGGTGACCCCAGGGTAGGGTGGAATGCCGAGTCGAGACACTGGTGGAGGAATTATGATAGTGATGGTATGGAGAGAGGTAGATAGTAGAATGACAAAGGAATGAAGCTAGTGATGGTGTGGAGAGAGGTAGATAGTAGAATGACAGGAATGAAGCTAGTGATGGTATGGAGAGAGGTAGATAGTAGAATGACAGAGGAATGAAGCTAGTGATGGTATGGAGAGAGGTAGATAGTAGAATGACAGGAATGAATCTAGTGATGGTATGGAGAGAGGTAGATAGTAGAATGACAGGAATGAAGCTAGTGATGGTATGGAGAGAGGTAGATAGTAGAATGACAAAGGAATGAAGCTAGTGATGGTATGGAGAGAGGTAGATAGTAGAATGACAGGAATGAAGCTAGTGATGGTATGGAGAGAGGTAGATAGTAGAATGACAGAGGAATGAAGCTAGTGATGGTATGGAGAGAGGTAGATAGTATAATGACAAAGGAATGAAGATAGTGATGGTATGGAGAGAGGTAGATAGTAGAATGACAGAGGAATGAAGCTAGTGATGGTATGGAGAGAGGTAGATAGTAGAATGACAGAGGAATGAAGATAGTGTTGGTATGGAGAGAGGTAGATAGTAGAATGACAGAGGAATGAAGCTAGTGATGGTATGGAGAGAGGTAGATAGTAGAATGACAAAGGAATGAAGATAGTGATGGTATGGAGAGAGGTAGATAGTAGAATGACAAAGGAATGAAGATAGTGATGGTATGGAGAGAGGTAGATAGTAGAATGACAGAGGAATGAAGCTAGTGATGGTATGAAGAGAGGTAGATAGTAGAATGACAGAGGAATGAAGATAGTGTTGGTATGGAGAGAGGTAGATAGTAGAATGACAGAGGAATTAAGATAGTGTTGGTATGGAGAGGTAAATAAAATTATAGTATGGAGAGAGGTAGATAGTAGAATGACAAAGGAATGAAGATAGTGTTGGTATGGAGAGAGGTAGATAGTAGAATGACAAGAACGAAGATAGTGATGGTATGGAGACAGGTAAAACTAGAATGACAAAGGAATTAACCCTTTCGCTGCGGGTGACGTTATGGAATGTTTTGGCAAGTTACAGCAATTTCCAGGCTTTGAAAGCCTGTAAAAAACGTAAAAATCGAGTGTCAGTGGGCGGGAGCGTAAGGGGCCCACCTCCGACCCTCAGAGCACCGAGCGGCTCACTGATGTTGAGTGTGTCTCGCGCGGGCCTCTCTCTGTCTCTCTCAACAGTGTAGCCATGTGAGCGAATGTTACATAATAGCGGGTTTCCCGTGTTTCACTGGCACCACTGCGGGTGAACCAGACCACATACGGGCCCGTTCTGGTGTCATTTTGAAGCTATTCTCGCCTAGTTTTCGGCAGAATACACTTCATTTAATGCAGATGCTTGATTTATCATTCAGGAGTGCCTGAATATGCCCTAAATAGCCCAAAATAGGCCGCAGCCAAAGGGTTAAATTAATATAGTGTTGGTATGGAGATAGGTAAATAATAGAATGACAAAGGAATGAAGATAGGGGATAAATAATAGAAGGTATACATAAAGGTAGATCATATAATTACAAGTGTTAATATTTAAGATAGAAATTGGAGAAGACATTGATATATAATGAAGGTATGTAGTTCTGTAAGTTAGAGAGTAGAATGACAACGGAATGGATATATGGAGAAATAAATGAAGGTATGAGGAAAGGTAAAGTGTAGTATGACAACGGAATGGAGATATAGAGTGATAAATGAAGGTATGAGGAAAGGTAAAGTGTAGTATGACAACGGAATGGAGATATGGAGTAATAAATGAAGGTATGAGGAAAGGTGAAGTGTAGTATGATAACGGAATGGAGATATAGAGTGATAAATGAAGGTATGAGGAAAGGTGAAGTGTAGTATGATAACGGAATGGAGATATAGAGTGATAAATGAAGGTATGAGGAAAGGTGAAGTGTAGTATGACAACGGAATGGAGGTATAGAGTGATAAATGAAGGTATGAGGAAAGGTACACCGTAGTATGACAACGGAATGGAGATATAGAGTGATAAATGAAGGTATGAGGAAAGGTACACCGTAGTATGACAACGGAATGGAGATACAGAGTGATAAATGAAGGTATGAGGAAAGGTGAAGTGTAGTATGACAACGGAATGGAGATATGCAGTGATTGGCAGAAGTTATGGAGAGACGCATTACGTGAAACTATATATATATTATTTAAGATAAAGGTGGTGTCACACGAGCGCATTTTCCTGCAATTTTCGATGAGCAAGTTTTCTCGCATTATTTTGAGGCTCTTTCGCATTGGAATCGGAAACTAGATCGATGGTAGATTATGTTAGGTAGACTAGTTTAATTGTTAGTTATGGAACTTACATTTTAAAGCTGACAGAATACAGTTGCCCGTAATAATTGACGGAAAAATCGCTCGTGTAACACCGCCTTAAGGGGGGTGACCTGCTTTACTTTTCACTCTCTCTGGGTTGTATCCATTCGGCCCCATTTAGCATACTGGTTTAAGACGTTTATCCCCATCCAGGTGTTGATTCATACCTGGCGAGCGATAGCGAGCCACCATATTTTGGATGAGTTAGATAGCTGTCTAAATTTGTACATTTTTCGATAGAAAAATGTCTCCGGCGAAGCCGGATTTCTCCATAAAATGCTGGCTCGCTATCGCTCGCCAGGAAAAATCGACACCTGGATGGGGATAAATGTCTTAAAACAGTAGGCTGAATGGGGCCGAATGGATACAACAAAGAAAGAGAAAAAAGCAGGTCACCCCCCTTAACTGATAAAGAAGGGCATACAGACGAGACAGAGGGGGCATTAAGATAGAGGGTGATAAAGAAGGCATGGAGTAAGGCAGAGAGTAAACTGACAGGAATGGAGATAGGGAATAAATAGCAGAAGGTATGAAGATAGGTAGGTAGTATATTGAGAGGTGTAGGAGTAAAGATAGTGTGAACATTTAAACAACTGATAAAACAATACACTGAGAGATAGATCAATTAATATAGACAGAGAAAGTATGGAGAGATGCAGAATAGGATGGCAAGTGGAGGATAGGGAATGATTAATGGAAATATGAAGGGATGTGTAAAATGAGAGAAGGGAAATAGTATATAGGTAATGGAAGAAGGCAGGACAAAGTATATAGACTTGGGTGACGAAAGACTGGAAATGAGAAGAGGTGATAAAATATTTGTAGAAAGGCAAAGGTAGGGATATAGAAGGAATGTAAATAGGGAATGAATAACTGAAGGCACGCACATGGATTGAGTAGGATGGCAGGCGGAGGATTTAAAATGTGTGGCTGACGAATAATGCCTTAGAGTTGGAATTATGTGTATTGAAATAAAGATAGGGAGTGTCTTCAGAAGTAGTAATGGAAGATATGGAGGTATGAGAGGTAGGAAGTAGAATAACAGACTGGAAAAAAAACCAAGCACTGGTATTCTTAAACAGTTCTTTCCCTTCGTGGCGCCGATAATGGACGAAGTAGCTTGAAGAATTACGTTATCTTTAGAAATGGAAGTGCTAATCCGCGTACTCTCGGTAAAAAACACTCATTCCCACAACATTCGTCCGGTATCAGGCGCTGGGATGGGAAAAAATGGCTTAAGAATACCAGCCCTTTAAACCCTTCTGTACCGGCGACGTCCTTTTAATTTTATTCTAGCTATATTACAACTATTTTTGTGTAGCGTAAGAACAATCTGTGCCTGTTAATTGCTGAAGGCCCTTGTTAAACTGAATAAACTCGAATAATAGAAGCCAGCACAAAGTTAAAGAGACGTCGCTGGTACATAAAGGGTTAATACAAGTTATGAAAGAAGGTGGATATTGAGATGCGGAGACAACGACGATGGGGAGTTGAGGTTGTAGAAGGACAAAGTGTGTGTGTGTGTGTTTTTTTTTTTCTTATGAAGGAGACAAGAGGCAAAATATAATGAGCTTTTGACCTCCCCTCAGAGCCTACCATATAATAAGTATAGAGGGAGAAGGAATATCCAATGAAGTTTGGAATGAAGAGAATAGGAAGGTTAGAGAGATAAGGAATACACGAGAAACTGAAAATAGGGCAGAAGATACATTGAGCGGAATAGATGAGGATGAAAAGCATAATATAAAATAATAATAATATTTTATAACAATATAATACAAATACAAAATAATATACAAATATAAAGTAGGAGAGAAATAGGCCTACACAAGAATACTTATAGATCAGAAATATAAAAACGTAGAGCTGAGAAGAAGAAAAAATAGAGGAGACGCAAATGTAGACTATGTTGAATGAAGAGGAGCGTTATCTAAAGAGGGGAATGCGGGGAAAATGTGAGGGTAAAAATAATATATGATTAACAGACGACAGAGAAAGGCTGAAATGAAGGGGTAAGTTGTAACGCACGTGGAAGAAAGGGATGGGAGAGGTTTATATAGATTTATTTAGATATACAAATAATTACGTAGATATACTGGCCACACAGACCTTACGATCCCAGCGAGGTGGTCAGGACTTAATTCTAGTACAGATAGCAAACCCGAAAGTAAGGTTAAGGGGAAGGAAAGGATAGCAGAGAGAAAGAGAGAGTGATGGGGGGGGGGGGGGGGGTACTGACGAATTGTAAACATATAGACAGACTGAGGAACAAGTAAACAGAAAAAGAACTATAGCCAATGTACAAAAACCGAAGACTAAGCGGAACTAAGAGGCGGAGCTACAGTAGACAGCTGAGATATTGTGGGATTAATAAAATAAATGGAAGGGAAGGAAGGGATGTTTTACCTGCCCTGTCGTCCTATTCCCCTCCCCCCTCCCTCCCCTCTAACACCACAACTCAACTACCTCCTCCTTTAACTTCTTCTTCTCCTTCTTCTTCGTCTACCTCATTTTACTTTTTCTTCCCCTCATCCTCTTCTACCTTCTTCCACTACTACTTCTTCTCCTCCTCCTCCTGTTCCTTCATCTAGTTCTTCTTCTTGCCTTCCTCCTCCTCCTCCTCCTTTTTATGTCCTCTGCTCCTTTTTTTTTCATTATCGCCACCCTGCCACCTTCACTCCAATTTTATGACTTCCACTTTGTCCTCCTCTTTTTTTTCTCCTATGTGTATGAAGGAGACAATAGGCAAAACTGGCTGTAACAAGTGTCTCACCCACAGTTGAAAGAGCGATACAATCTTATCCCTCCTCCCCATCATATCTTCTCCTTCTTCTTCTTCTTCTTCTTCACTGTCGCCGTGTCCCACAACACCCTGACTATATCACGTCCACCTCGTTCTTCTCATTTTTCTCCTCATACTTCGTCTTCTTCCTCTTAATCTTCTTCCTGTCTTTTTCTCTTTGTTGTCGCCGTGCCTTCTTCTACTTCTTCTTCTTCTCAGTGTTCTTTTCTTCTTATTCTGTGTCCGCCTTTTCTCTCTCTCTCTCTCTCTCTCTCTCTCTCTCTCTCTCTCTCTCTCTCTATCTCTCTATCTATCTATCTATCTATCTATCTATCTATCTATCTATCTATCTATCTATATTATATATATATATATATATATATATATATATATATATATATATATATATATATATATATATATATATATATATATATATATATTTCCTTATATATCTGCACGGTGCCCGTATATGTCTGTCCCTCCATGTCTCGGTATTTATTTATCTACATAATTTATTAGTCTTTATACATATCTTCTATCTTTCCATCTATCTTGACTCCATTACTTCCCAAGTTTATGTCCCCTTTTCTTTCTTTTACTGCTCCCCTCTCGTGTTTTATCCCCCCTCCCCCTCCCTCTTCTCTCTCTCTCTCTCTCTCTCTCTCTCTCTCTCTCTCTCTCTCTCTCTCTCTCTCTCTCTCTCTCTCTCTCTCTCACTCTCTCTCTCAGTGGATAAGCATGAATTTACTTATAAACAGCTTAAATTTAATCAATATCTTTATTTCAAAATGTATTATTATGTTATTATGAGCACTTGCTGTGATACACCATAATTTATGAAATGCTAGAGCCCATAAAATTAATGAGGCTTAGTCTGGTATGCATAATTAATGTAATAAATGTCTACTGCATATCTCGAGACTAAGTTTACCTGTATCCTTTTATTTGTTATATGTTTTGAACTGTTCATTGCTGCCATTGTTCTTACCACATCAGTTGTCTGTTTGTTTATTTTTCATATTTATCATGGCCAAATGTTGAATGTTGTATATATCATTCTAACTCTTACTGTAGCTCATAGTGCTAAGTAGTCACTAAAACATTAAACGTACATTAAAATATTTAACCGTCAATATCATCCAATAGCAGACACCATGACAGACTCTTAATATTACCTGCCACTAAAGTAACTCGTGCATATCCAGCTTAAGCATAATATTATTTCTTTCTTTAAGTTGACTGTCTTTCATATCTCAGTAGCAAGACAAATTCAAATTGTTTTTGGCCTTCTCCTCTTTCTTCCCAGTAAATCTCTCCCTGTGGTGTTCTTAAGGGAGCCCACCTCGCATTTTTGTTTATCGCCTTTTCTTTTTCTTTTTTTTGGGGGGGCTTGTATTCATTCGGCCCCATTCAGCCTACTGTTTTAAATACTTTTACCCTCATCCAGGTTTCAATATTTTCCTGGCGAGCGGTAGCGAGCCAGCATATATGTATTTTTGTTTTGACAGCAAGCTAAATTTGTAAATTTTTTGATAGAAAAATGTATCTGCCGAAGCCGGATTTCTCCATACAATGCTGGCTCGCTATCGCTCGCCAGGAAAAAATCAACACCTGGATGGGGATAAACGTCTTAAAACAGTTGGCTGAATGGGGCCGAATGGATACAAGCCAGAGAAAAGAAGAAAAAGAGAAAACAATCCTGTGACCCCCCTTAACACTACGTCACAAACAAATGGTGTTTTCCAGCGACATACAATCGGTTACATCAGCCTGGCAAACATAGCTGGCGCCTTTGTCATCATCGGTGTCGGAAAGTAGAATAATCGTAGCTTAGTGTAGTTTGGTTGCAGTCTTAAGGGGAGACTGGCCGTTTGTTTGGTCTATTAATTCATTTATTCATGTATTTTCTTAGTTTCCTCCCTAGACTTCCATTAAGCTTAGAAACACGCCCCCTAGACCCCCCTTCAAGATAAATTTGTACATTTTTCGGTAGAAAAAATTTCCGGCCAAAGGCCGGTTCCTCTTAAAATTGCTGGCTCGCTATCGCTCGCCAGGAAAAAATTTATACCTAAATGGCACGAAAGGTCTTAAAATTGACAACAAAATGGGGCGAAAGGTGTTAAAATAGCCAAACTAATGGGCTGAACGTCTTATAAAATCAAAACTAGTGGGGCTAAACATTAGGGAGAAGGTGGTCCAGAAAAACGGTCTGCCTCCCCTTAAATACAGAAGCTTCCAGACCATAATTATGTTCTGGGAAAATATGACGTGTGACTCGACAATAGTAGCCTTCTCATTTAAAATATGACGTGTGACTCGACAATAGTAGCCTTCTCATTTAAAATATGACGTGTGACTCGACAATAGTAGCCTTCTCATTTAAAATATGACGTGTGACTCGACAATAGTAGCCTTCTCATTTAAAATATGACGTGTGACTCGACAATAGTAGCCTTCTCATTTAAAATATGACGTGTGACTCGACAATAGTAGCCTTCTCATTTAAAATATGACGTGTGACCGACAATAGTAGCCTTCTCATTTAAAATATGACGTGTGACTCGACAATAGTAGCCTTCTCATTTAAAATATGACGTGTGACTCGACAATAGTAGCCTTCTCATTTAAAATATGACGTGTGACTCGACAATAGTAGCCTTCTCATTTAAAATATGACGTGTGACTCGACAATAGTAGCCTTCTCATTTAAAATATGACGTGTGACTCGACAATAGTAGCCTTCTCATTTAAAATATGACGTGTGACTCGACAATAGTAGCCTTCTCATTTAAAATATGACGTGTGACTCGACAATAGTAGCCTTCTCATTTAAAATATGACGTGTGACTCGACAATAGTAGCCTTCTCATTTTCGACAGTATTTTATTTTTCTCTAGTAGCATTTCGAAGTTATTTTTTATATAGTAGCGGCAACTATACTGACGTGTGATTGATATACTTACCTGCATTCCTGTAAGACTTCAATTAAGAAATGTCCAGATCAGAGTTGACGAGAAAGGATGCCGGAAGAAACGTTCGTGTACCAAACCTTTTAGCACCCTCTGCTACGGTACCCCTCTCTCTACTCCCATATCTCACCCCTCTACCCTTTTTGTCCCAGGGGTGTGGGTGTATGGCGGGGGGGGGGGGGGGGCCCCAGGGGGCGGAAAAAGTGGGGGCGGGACGGGGTGAACGAGTTAAGAGGGAAATAATGAAAGGTTTATTACAAGAAAAACAGAGAACTTAAAGGAAAATGTATGTATAGTGTGCACGTGCCTGTGTGTAATGTATGTATAGTGTGCACGTGCCTGTGTGTAATGTATGTATAGTGTGCACGTGCCTGTGTGTAATGTATGTATAGTGTGCACGTGCCTGTGTGTAATGTGTATTCGTGTGTGGTTATTATTAGGTGTATGTAGTGATAGCATTATATTTGTATACAAATTATTTTTTATAACATGTAATTTATTTATGATGTTTTATAGTGGAAAGGTTACGTTAGGTTTATTTTAGCTAATCTACCATGTATCTTTCCGAATTTAATAACATAGGAAGATACAATCACATTTACACATTTTAGTACACGATTATTGAAGTTAATATTTCATAAATTTATCTAGCTTGGCGCAAGTTAACGTGCCGGTAACCAAGCATTTACAAAAATTAATATTCTAAAATACAACTTGAAATCTGAGGAACATTTCTGATTTTATTTCTCGAATTCACTATGGATTTCGTGAAATCTCTGATTACGCAGATTCCCTGTAACGTACATATATCCCGGTATACATATTTTAAGTTTACTGATTGACAGCAACTCGATACAGCATCCGGGTGGGTAATTCGGGAATAAAAGGAGGAACGGAGATAGTGTTTTATTTATATATATATTTATTTATTTATTTATTATATATAGTTTTTCATTGCAGTGATAGTGATACCGATGTTACCACACTCGATCATACAAGATGTCATGATGTCACTCAGATATTATATAATTATGGATACTGACCGAACACAATGCTTAGTATAAAGTGCATTTCCTTCCTTATCTATAGTATCAAAGTATTTATTGAAGCAGAGATACCAAACATTCCCACTACTATTTCTGCCAAAATGAGGCACTTTTGGAATGATATCGAAAAATAGGCTTCATTAACCCTTAGTTTTTAATATAGACTGTGTGTGTGCGTATATATATATATATATATATATATATATATATATATATATATATATATATATATATATATATATATATATATATATATATATATGTGTGTGTGTGTGTGTGTGTGTGATATTTTTTATGTATTTTATATACTGTGCACAATATATTATGAATGTGAAAAATCAAGGATTGATATATATTCCCTCAGTTTCTGAATTTCAATTAGCATTCTGGAAAAAGAATTATTGAAATATATTTGAAGTGAGGAGGAAACAGGGGAGAGAAAATATAATCAATGTTGTAAAATTCACAGTCGTGAAATACATTTTAAATTGTTAATGTAATTCTTGTTTACAGGTTATTTGTCAATCGGAAAATTATATATTTTGATAGGTCGAAAATAAAGAAGTTAATAAAATATATGTTGTATTTTTTTAAGTCGAAAATAAGGAAGTTAATGAAAGGTAAATATGGTAGGCCTAAAGCTGTTAAAATAAAGTCAGGTATGGGTAAAAATAGATTTAGGCTTTTGTGAATGTTGAAGCGATTATATATAGGCACTGAGAGGCTTATGATGAAAGGGGGTCCACAGAATGAATGGAAGAGTAAACTGAATACCCGGTAGCTGAAAACCCCAGTGGAAGTGAAAGAAATTATAAACAAATGGAAGAGTCGAAGAGAAAAATCAATTAGGCTGAAACACACACACACACACACACATGTACTGTATATATATATATATATATATATATATATATATATATATATATATATATATATATATATATATATATATATATATATATATATATATATATATATATATATATATAGATATATATATATAATATATATATATATATATATATATATATATATATATATATATATATACCGGTATATATATATATATACTGTATATATATATATATATAAATATAAATGTATTTATTTATGATTTATTTATTATTATTTGTTTTTGTTTGTTTTTAAAGTTCAGATCAAGGTCCTTTTTTATGTGTTGTATTTTCGGGTTAAGTCCTACTCTGTAAACTATTTTTGTTTGCTACCACGGAATTTGATTATGCTAAATTGACATAAATTATAATATAATTGTAATATCATTTTGCGTATATATTCTAAATGCGATACTGGTACTCGGCTGAAAGCTGATGTAGGATTTGTTTAAGGGGAGATATCGACTTGAGGGATTTTTCTGGACCCCTTTCTCCCTCATGTTTAGCCCCATTGCTTTTGAGATTTTAAGACAGTCGCCCCATTAGTTTGGCGATTTTAAGAACTTTCGCCCCATTTCCGTCAATTTTAAGACCTTTCGTGCAATTTAGGTGTCGATTTTATCCTGGCGAGCGATAGCGAGCCTGTAATTTAAGAGGAGTCGGCTTTCAGCCGGGACATTTTTCTACCGAAAAATGTACAAATTTATCTTGAAAGGGGCTCAAGGGGGTGTAATCTTAAGCTTGATGGATATCTAGAGACCAAACTAAAAACCTCCCCTTAAATGAATAATGTGTTATTATATTTATGTACCGTATTTATTAATTAATTGATTTTGTTTATATTTATTTATTATTTTTTATTTTTTATTTTTTTTAGTTTCCTCCCTAGACCTCCATCAAACTTATACAATACCCCCCCCCCCCCTTCGAGATCAGTTTGTGTATTATTTCGGTAGAACATTGCAGGTTTGCTATTGCTCGCCAGGAGAAAGTCGACGCCTGAATTTCACGATAGGTCTTAAAATGGGGAGAACAAAAATGAGGCAAATGGTCTTAAAATCGCCAAACTAATTGGACGAACGTATTGAAATCTCAAATCTAATGGGGCTAAACATGAGGGAGTACGGGGTTCAGAAAAACACCCCCTTAATGTATTCGTATTCTAAACTCCATTGAAATACAGTCACGCTCATTATTCGTGTCCTGCCTCCATTATTTACACCTTGGTTTTCTCTATGCACCAAATTAATAATAATAATAATAATAATAATAATAATAATAATAATAATAATAATAATAACAACAATAATGATAATAATACTAAAGCAATCAAGCATGACCGTAGCCTTTGATTTATATGTTGTTCAGTTATGTCGATTATTTTCTGAGTATATCAGAAGGGAATGTAGAATTGCAGTGGCTGTAGACCCGTACTTTTGGTGGTGACTGTGGCAGCTTTGTAAGACAAGCCCTGTACCGGAGAGCAGGTACAGAGAGGAAGGATCAAGTAATGAGATAGGCCTGTGAGCTTAGACTAAGTTGGAAAGAGGGCGTCGGATCCAGGTTGTAGGTGGTTTTTTGTTTTTATTATTAGTATTGTTGTTATTATTATATTGTTATATTATTATTATTATTATTGTATATGCCAAATGTATATACTGTATATATATATATATACATATATATATATATATATATATATATATATATATATATATATATATATATAATATATATATATATATATATATATATATATATATATATATATATATATATATATATATACATTTAGCATATACAATAATAAATAATAATAATAATAAAGATCCATTGAACTTTTAGAGGTTAATTAAGAGAGAGCTATGACAGACAATAGGACTCCATGCCTCAAATGAACTATTTCATCCGGCTTTATGAACTTGACGGGCGTATCACTCTTGAGCCTCGCAGTGGAAGGATATTAGGGGCTA
>CM064521.1:15680279-15752855 GCA_032716605.1 Paralithodes platypus
CTGGGGTGGGTTAGTAGGAGGAAGGGTTGCATCTTAAGGGGGGAGGTAGTAGGAGGAAGGGTTGCATCTTAAGGGGGGAGGTAGTAGGAGGAAGGGTTGCATCTTAAGGGGGGAGGTAGTAGGAGGAAGGGTTGCATCTTAAGGGGGGAGGTAGTAGGAGGAAGGGTTGCATCTTAAGGGGGGAGGTAGTAGGAGGAAGGGTTGCATCTTAAGGGGGGAGGTAGTAGGAGGAAGGGTTGCATCTTAAGGGGGGAGGTAGTAGGAGGAAGGGTTGCATCTTAAGGGGGGAGGTAGTAGGAGGAAGGGTTGCATCTTAAGGGGGGAGGTAGTAGGAGGAAGGGTTGCATCTTAAGGGGGGAGGTAGTAGGAGGAAGGGTTGCATCTTAAGGGGGGAGTTAGTAGGAGGAAGGGTTTGCATTTAAGGGGGGAGGTAGTAGGAGGAAGGGTTGCATCTTAAGGGGGGAGTTAGTAGGAGGAAGGGTTGCATCTTAAGGGGGGAGGTAGTTGCTTTTTTATTTTCCCTCGTGTTTAGTCCCATTAGCTTTGCGATTTTAGATGTTCATTCCATTAGTTTGGCGATTTTAAGACCTTTTGTCCCATTTCTTAGTCAATATAAAGACTTTTCGTGCCATTTAGGTGTCGATATTTTCTTGGCGAGCGATAGCGAGCCTGTAATTCTAGGTGGAATCGGCCTTCGGCCGGGACATTTTTGTACCTAAAAATGTACAAATTTATCTTGTCTAGGGGGTGTTTTTTAAGCTTGATGGAGGTCTAGCGAGGTTAGCCTACTATAAACAATAGGTCAATAATTACAAAATAGTCCAAACAATAACCACTGCCCCCTTAAATATTGAGAGTTATCATATTGAACCCCATCTTCAGCTAGACTAAAGATGGGTTAGGTATTGTCCGAACCAGAAGAGAATATATATGCTCAACCCTTTCAGTAACGTGTTTATTTTAGTGTTGTATTCTGGCTTACACTATACGATGTTATGCATCTTAGGAAGGCCACTCAAGTACCGGTACGTAATATCTACCTCCATTATCTCTTTGACTCCCACAAACCTTTAATAAACTTAACACACATGTCTAATAACAGCCAGACTAGGGTAGAGTAACCACCTCTTAGGCGATATCGATAACAAACACTGCTTAACCCTTTCAGTACCAGCGACGTGTGCTATATTTTTATTCTAGCTATTTGTTGACGATATTATGCAGCTTAGGAAGGATCTGTGGTAGTTAAAAGGGTCGGTTGAGACATAGTGAAGCCTTATTATTGCTAGAGATCCTTCCTAAGCTGAATAAAATCGTCCAATAGTTGCCAGAATCTGATAGAAATGACGTCCCTGGTACTGAATGGGTTAAGGTGGGATGGGCGGATTTATTTGCCTTTGTATTGATCTTTTTATGATGTTCTTAGTTTCCTCTCTAGACCTCCATCAAGCTTAAATATACACCCCCTTGAAGATAAATTTGTAAATTTGTCGGTAGAAAAATGTCCCGGCCGATGACCGATTTCTCATTCAAATATAGGCTCGCTATCGCTCGCCAGGAAAACATTGACACGTAAATGGCACGAGCTCGCCAGGAAAACATTGACACGTAAATGGCACGAAAGATCCTAATATTGACAAAGAAATGGGGTGAAAGGTCTTACAATCGCCAAACTAATGGAACAAACGTTTTAAAATGTGAAAACTAATGGGGCTAAACGTGAGAGAGAAGGGAGGCCAGAAAAATAGTCTATCTCCCCTTAACAACACAGTAGATTACAGTATATTTGACTATTTAGTATAAAGTGTTCGACAATTTACCCATTCAGTACCGCCGAAGTCCATTTTATAATATGGCAACTATTAGATGATTTTATATAGCTTTGGAAGGACTTCTACCAATTAAAAGGCTACAGACAATTTCAATTAATCCTTTTTAGCTACCCCATTTGTTTTCATAAGCATCATAAAATCGTCTAAACGTAGCTTTAGTTAAAATAGTTAAAATAGGACTTCAGAGGATATAAACCCTATTGGATTATTAAGCCAGCACACTGTAAGTCAAGAATGACGTCAGGACTGGAGCCTCTCTGCGAGAGCATGGGTTAAGGTACACTTTAAGAGGAGGTTTTTCGTTTGTTCCCTAGACCTCCATCAAGCTTAAAATTACACCCCTACTAGTACATACTGTATATTGATCTCACTTGTGTGTGGTAGAGTTTCATTAAACTGTCCAGGCTTTAATGAACGTGACTGTACTTGGCTCAGTGACGTCATGATTTGGGCCAAGTGCACGTAGCGATACATCTGTGGCCCTAACATACACATCTGCACACGACCATTATTATCCTCCTACACCTGTAACCTCACATCTGCAGCCTACATTCAACACACACACACACACACACACACACACACACACACACACACACTTGCTTCAAGCTTACATATTCAGGGTTTTTATTACATTGTTGTTTTTTACACGCACACACACATACACCAAGCAAGCGCACACACACACACACACACACACACGAATACACCAAGCAAGCGCGCGCACACACACACACACACACACACACACACACACACACACACACACACACACACACACACACACCAGACACAGACCTACACACGCAGAAATACACACACAGGCACATCTGCAGCTTACATTCATCACACACACTTGCTTCAAACTCGCACATTCACAGCCATTGGTACACTGGTATTGGACACACACACACACACACTTCTCTCTCTCTCTCTCTCTCTCTCTAACACACACACACACACACACACTTGTACAATTTTAATGTTTGTTCTTCGAGCATCATTTTAATCACTCTTCACACGTTTACTTATTCGCCATTGTTACACATACTTCCCATTTTATTAATTCAGACATACTTATAGCCATAACTGCCATTTTTACAACAATTAATTAATATATTTTAAGCCTTATGTTCTACCGAAACGCTTCATTTATTTTTGCCTACCAATTGATTTCTTGAACATTAGCTTTACATTAACTTAAAACATTGAAGATTTTATTGGTTAACATAAATGTATGTATGTGTGTTTGTGTCCTAGAAAGACTAGTATTTAGATAGCTACACCTAGGTATTTAATTATACTCTCCTACCTCTCATCAGTGCCACCCATCTCACCACCCACCTCCACACACCAGCTTGAGAAACTGATCACCTGGGTCTGCAGCAAAGTTCCCACTAATGACAACCACACAAGTCACGCGCACTCAACTTCCTCCTCAAGTTTCCAGAAGCCCGAAAATTACCTAAGCTTTCATTTTCTTACGAGAGGATTTTGAGAATGTTGGCGTGAGCGTTGCGTATGTCTGTCGGTGAAGAGTTTGGCGTAGAGGTTGAGATGTGGAGCTCTGGGTGAAAGAGTTTAGTTACCCATACTTTTCGGACTGTACATTAGTTTTCTTTCGTTTCTTATGCATCTCGTTTTCTGTTCAAAGATTTCCAGGTGAAGGTATTGAGGGAGAAGAAGCCTTTACAACGGCACATTTACAGCAATCTTATTTATTTGTGTGCACATTTTCTTCTTAGATTTATATATATATAGGGCATTAATCTTCTTTTGCACGATTGTGTAAATATCAGTTTTTGTGCATCATTTATTTCGGTAAATCCCTCAGCACGTTAGGGAGCGGTGATGCTATACCCTGTTCCAAATAGGTAGTCCACAAATCGTGAACCCTAACCTCAGGAAGGGCTAGAGCAAGTGGGCTGTAACTTTCCACAGTTGTTCCATGGCTGACCCTTCACAAATGGTAGAAATATTTGCTCGATTACTCATCGTTTGTGAGTTATAGAGGTTAATGTTCAAGAGTTTTGGCTACTTATTTGGAACAGAGCATAGTCCTTTAACAATGTCAGATTTAATATTTAATCCATGTAGGCTAAGGAGACTGGGTAGTGTATATACTGTACTTTATGATTTCAAGTCTGTATGGAGAGAGAGAGAGTGAGGGAGAGAGAGAGAGAGAGATAGATTGTGTGTGTGTGTGTGTGTGTGTGTTAGTACCTCAGCCAACTGGTTCCCCATTATCCCCACCTGTGGTATAACCCTCCACATCCACCACCACCACCGTCCCTTTCCTTACTACACACACACATACTCACTCTCACACACACACACACATACATACATACTGTACATACTCACACACACAGATACATACATACATACATACACACACACATACAACTATACAAACATATACACACACGTACACTCGCACACCCGTTCACTCTTTTCTAATTATTTCTAGCTTACGTTTATCCTCTATATCTATCTATCAATATATATATATATATATATATACGTCAATAAAATACCCTCATTGTTCCCTGATTAAATAGCACTGTATGAATATTCCCATATTCAAAATATGCTATAGGGGTGCAATGCCTGGTGAGTTATCTGCTCAACAGGTGGCGTTGTGTGTGTGTGTAAGTGTGAGAGTCCGAGTGTAGGGGGTGAGACAGTGAAGCACGGGAACGAGGTGGCTTCAGAGATGGGGTCGTTTCGGGCCATGAGTGAGCACCGTGCCTCATGTGAAGGCAAGATGGCAGGTGCTCGTTGTACTCTACGTGCTTCACATGTCTCACTCCCTAGACTGGAACAAGACCTCACGGGCTTCACTGTTCATTGTAAAGCGGTGAATGTTAAGGCTCTCAGCCTATGCCCGAGAGGAAGTAAGTTGGAATAGGGCCTATAGGAAAAAAAAAAAAAAAAAAAAAAAAATATATATATATATATATATATATATATATATATATATATATATATATATATATATATATATATATATATATATATATATATATGTGTGTGTTAGTAAAGCCAGGTAATACATTTTCTTTAATTCATACGAGGTTGAAAGAAATGGCAATTTCTGCGTTGGAAATTTTATTATTCAAAGTTTCCAGGTCTCTGATGAGTTTTCGCTGGGTGGCAGGAAGTAGATGAAGGAGATGAGCAAAATTCATGGTGGTACAGGGTTACATTAATGTACATGATGATACAGGATATACGACGCGTTTCACTGGACAACCAGCATTATCAAGTAAGGATAGAATTATATAAAAGGTAAACGGGAAGGGTATATATAGAGGGAGGAGGATCAGAGGAGGCGATCTGATCTGAGCCTCCTCTGATCCTCCTCCCTCTATATATACCCTTCCCGTTTACCTTTTATATAATTCTATCCTTACTTGATAATGCTGGTTGTCCAGTGAAACGCGTCGTATATCCTGTATCATCATGTACATTAATGTAACCCTGTACAACCATGAATTTTGCTCGTCTCCTTCATCTACTTCCTGCCACCCAGCGAAAACTCATCAGAGACCTGGAAACTTTGAATAATAACATTTCCAACGCAGAAATTGCCATTTCTTTCAACCTCGTATGTATTAAAGAATATATATATATATATATATATATACACACACAGTATGTACAGTATGTGTGTATCCATCTCTAAATACACACACATTGCTCTCTACAAATAGAAGCATCAATGTTTTAAAGGTCAGCCATACCATGTAGCACTTCTGGTGATTATTAAAGGTCAGCCATACCATGTAGCACTTCTGGTGATTATTAAAGGTCAGCCATACCATGTAGCACTCCTGTGATTATTAAAGGTCAGCCATACCATGTAGCACTTCTGGTGATTATTAAAGGTCAGCCATACCATGTAGCACTTCTGGTGATTATTAAAGGTCAGCCATACCATGTAGCACTCCTGGTGATTATTAAAGGTCAGCCATACCATGTAGCACTTCTGGTGATTATTAAAGGTCAGCCATACCATGTAGCACTTCTGGTGATTATTAAAGGTCAGCCATACCATGTAGCACTTCTGGTGATTATTAAAGGTCAGCCATACCATGTAGAACTTCTGGTGATTATTAAAGGTCAGCCATACCATGTAACACTTCTGGTGATTATTAAAGGTCAGCCATACCATGTAGCACTTCTGGTGATTATTAAAGGTCAGCCATACCATGTAGCACTTCTGGTGATTATTAAAGGTCAGCCATACCATGTAGCACTTCTGGTGATTATTAAAGGTCAGCCATACCATGTAGCACTCCTGGTGATTATTAAAGGTCAACCATACCATGTAGCACTCCTGGTGATTATTAAAGGTCAGCCATACCATGTAGCACTCCTGGTGATTATTAAAGGTCAGCCATACCATGTAGCACTTCTGGTGATTATTAAAGGTCAGCCATACCATGTAGCACTTCTGGTGATTATTAAAGGTCAGCCATACCATGTAGCACTCCTGGTGATTATTAAAGGTCAGCCATACCGTGTAGCACTCCTGGTGATTATTAAAGGTCAGCCATACCATGTAGCACTCCTGGTGATTATTTATAGAACTAAACTATATTCACTCTCCATTCTATATTCATCTATTTAATTTCATCTATTATGTATCCCTTTCTTTTATCACGCGTCTTCTCTTCTCCCTGTTCTGGTATCTTAGTTTTCTTGTATATATTGTTTCTGTAATATTCACTGTTCTGCCCACTATTTGTATTATATATTGTTTGTGTTATAGATTTTCACATCATTATTTACTTCCCTTATTACTGTATATTGTATTGTCCTGTTGTATGATGTGCCCTTCTATCACTCTTGCTCTCACATTCCACCCCCTTCCATTTCGTCTTCTTTTCCTTGTATTATCTCTAATTTTATTCTCGTGCTCATTTACTTCCCGCTGTTGGTGTTCTCAAGCATTTTGTTTATATTTCCTCTACTCATACTCTCCACTCCTCGCCTTTCATTTCATATCTGTGTTCATATCCATTCTCGCATTTAGCTCATGCTTCATCATTGTTCATATCATTTTGAGAGTTACGGCTATATTATGAAACTATTTTAACGTGAAAAGCTTCTTGTAAATGGACGAACATATTATGAATATGCTGCTACCTCCAGAAACATGAAGTTTTAATCAATTAACTCTCTTTAAACATCACTCATTCCCGTAGTTTTCGTTCAGTATGGGGAAGGGAACACACTAACTCCCACATGTTTGAAAATACGACCCTTACAAGCATATTATCAAACCATACTGTAGTGGTTATCTATATATACCTTAATAAACGAAATAAGCAGAAACAAATATTGATCTTTCTGAAACTGAATGGCATTTAGTCCCTTATCACAAACTAGCCCTTCGTTCCTTTATCTTCTTCGTTCGATATAGCATTGGCAAAAACCCTTCCCACACGTTTAAGGGGAGATGGGCTGGTTTTTTCTGGCCCCCTTCTCCCTCGTGTTTAGCCCCATTATGTTTCATATTTTAAAAAATTGCCCCATTACTTTGTCGATTTTAAGAACTTTCGCCCCATTTATTTGTCAATATTAAGACCTTTCGTGCTATTTACGTGTCGATTTTGTTCTTGGCGAACGACAGTGAGTCTGTAATTTTGGAAGAATCGGCCTTCGGCCGGGACATTGTTCTACCGAAATATGTACAAATTCATCTAGAAGGGGGATCTAATGGATGTTTTTTTAAGTTTGATGGATGTCTAGGGAGGAAACTAAATATATAATAAATATATGAAATAATCGACCAAAAAATAAACCCTTCTGCCTTAAAAATACGACCCTTAGTACTCTCTCTCTCTCTCTTTCTGTGTTGTATATATTTCTCCCTTCCTCTGTTCTCACCTGTCACCCCCCCCCCCCCACCCCTCTTTCTCTTTATTGCTCGTACATTGTCTCCCTCTATTTTATGTTGTGTTCCTCCTTCCTTATGTATTGTTCGCTCAACCCTTCTTTTTTATTGTCACTGTCAATAGTTTTCGTTCTCTTCCCCACCGCTGCTGTATCGTTTTGTATAACTTGTGTACGCCTTTTATTAGACAAGGTATATTTTCTTTTTCTTTCATAAGTTCATTGTATTATCATTGTACTTTAGTGATCATCTCTCACACTCAGTTTCTTTATTAGTTCGTGTGGGTATTCTATTTGATTAGGCCTATCCGCTAATTTTGAGTTCTAGTTAGTAGTTGTACAGCATATCCATAGTAATATAAAATCCTCAGGACATAATTGTATTAATATTTCCTATGATTATTTTTTTCATATGTTTATTAATATATAATGTTTCCTTAGTATTATGAAAGTATTATATGCTACCACTTGCTAATCTACTGTATATTGAAATTAGATTCTATCTCTGGTTCTACGGTGTTGCTTTTGCTTGTTTGACGTATATCAATATCTGCTCTATAGGGTACATCTTGGTGTATTGTAAGCACGTACATCGGCACATTTACATTTCAGAATACATTGAATTAAACAAAAAATGTGAACTTAATTATGCAATTCCCGGTAATATTTGTGGACTGATAATTAATTAAACCATGAGGACCATCAGTTCCATTTATTGACCTTTTATGTGGTTTTCAATGTATTGTTTACGCCTCTCTCTCTCTCTCTCTCTCTCTCTCTCTCTCTCTCTATCTCTCTCTCTCTCTCTCTCTGTATGTGTGTGTTATGTCACCTAGCTACCCTATCCTCCTTCTGGTTCCTCCATCACACCTTAGTACCATAAACCCCGTGTGCCACTCACACCCACACACATTACCTGAGAGAGAGAGAGAGAGAGAGAGAGAGAGAGAGAGAGAGGTAAAGGGAGAGAGAGAGAGGGGTAAAGGGAGGGAAAGAGAGAGAGAGAGAGAGAGAGAGAGAGAGAGAGAGAGAGAGAGGTAAAGGGAGGGAGAGAGAGAGAGAGAGAGAGAGATAGGCGTAATCAATACACTCGAAAACCATATCAAAGGTAAATAAATGGATTTGACTATAAAAGACAAAATGTATTATATAATTACATATACAAACAACAATTATATTTGTATCTAAAGAAAGCTTGACCCTATAATAATGCAATGGCAAAGTGAAATACATAACACCTAGACACATGCTTTAGTTAAATATACGACACACACAAACTCACACACTCGATAGACGAAAGAGTTGCCTTATGACCAGGCATAAAATAAGACATAAGACAAAATATTATGCTCCAGTAGGTAATATTTAAAATCATATATGACGGAAAGAAATATTGAAACTAGAAAAAAAAAGGATTGTGTGTGTAATCATGAGAATGGCTCGGTGACAGCATCAATAATAAGAGATAAAGAAGTGATGGTGAAATATATAGTAACAGGAATTGTGATGGAAAACGGAGACACATGGTAACATAGAAAGAGAGAGAGAGAGAGAGAGAGAGAGAGAGAGGAAAAGGTAGGCTAAATTTGGACTGGCTGGGAAAAGGGAAAACGAAAATGGCTCTTTCCTCTCACTTGACCTCTCGCTGTGTTAAGTGAAAGAGAGAGTGAAAGTGAGTGAGGAAGAGGTGTGGGGGGGGGGGGGAGCGGGTATTAACAAAATATATACCGTATATAGCAAGGAAATCGGCTATGTAAGTGGAACGAGGTGGAAAATTAAATTTATATGGTTATAGGGAATTTCGTGTGTGTGTGTGAGAGGGGAGAGGGAGACTCGATTTTTCCCTTAGGAGACGCCATCTGGTGCAAAGATAAATGATAATGAGCTATAATAGGACGCTGGAGAACGAGGGCAAAGTAAGGACAATCCAATAAATAGACGAGAGAGAGAGAGAGAGAGAGAGAGGGGGGGGGGGTGTAAAGTGATGTAAAGAGTCAAGAAAGTACAACGATACGCGTGGTAATATTGACATGTGGGGTTACATAAGGGGGGAGAGCAAGGAAAGAAAGCGACGGGCGTGGAGAAGGGGACGTTCTTATGAGAGAGAGAGACCGGGGGGGGGGGGGGGGGGGGGGCGTATTTTCAGGCAATCATGTTAAAGAGTAGGAGATAACACTGCAATGCCTGGTAGTATCGACAGGTTGGGTTACGTAAGGGGAGAGAGGAAGGAAATCAAGTGACGGGTGGTGGAGAGGGAGACATTGTTGTAGGGCTGGGGTGGGGTGGGGAAGAGGGGAGGGATGCTAAGAAATTGAAACGGGGAGGGAGAGAATTAAAGGGGGTCACCGGCTTTTTTTATCTTTCTCTCCTTTTCTCTCTTTCTCTGGCTTGTAACCATTCAGCCCCATTCAGCCAACTGTTTTAAGACGTTTATCCCCATCCAGGTGTCTATTTCTTCCTGGCGAGCGATAGCGAGCCAGCATTGTATGGAGAAATCCGGCTTTGCCGGAGAATTTGTTTTATCGAAAAATGTACAAATTGTTTTGCTGTCAAAACAAATATATATATATATATGCTGGCTCGCTACTGCTCGCCAGGAAAATATTGACACCTGGATGGGGTAAACGTCTTAAAACAGTAGGCTGAATGGGGCCGAATGGATACAAGCCAAAGAGAGGGAGAGACAGAGAACAAAGCGAGGTGGGCTCCCTTAAGTGATGGTCGTGGAGAAGGTGACATTATTGTAAGGATGGGGAGAAGGGAAGGAGGAAGGTATGGACAAGAATGATAAGGGTGTTGGGAATGATGGCATGCTAGGAGAAGGGAGACGGTATTATAATGGGGGAAGGAGAGAGAGATGGAGAGTCTATGTTTATGTTTGTATTCATATTATCACCAACTCACTAATTAACTTACAAATATACGGTACCTAATTAATGACATCAATGAAACTAATGATTCGAACCTAGGATACTCACACCGAAATAGAAGAAATAAAATATCAGATACAGAGGAGAAAATTAGCCCTTTTTTTTATCACGATTTACATTGACAGCATAGACGTTTGTGAAATAAAATGTTCTTAACAGATAATGCATTCAGTGTCTGGTATCACGTGCGTCTCCTCCTTTGTCCAGACCTTCATGTAAGTGAGGCGGGGCGTGTGAGCCATTATCATGCATCATCTCTATCACCAACAGGGAATAATAAGTGTTTGCCTCATCATAAATAAACATAACAATGACAAATTGGGGTGAAATTGCCCGATTAGTAACAACAATTATTCATACTGAAACTACCTTATAAGAAACTAAAGGGATAAGTGTAAAGACATTGTGGTGTTACAAATACATGAATAATTTGTTATTCTAATATTACATGGATAATTACTGTACCTAAGTGAAAGGGTCATTGCACTCTATAATGTGTAGTATCGTAAGTGAGCAATGGACTATTTACTATGGAGCTCCGTGTCGCCCGAGTGATAGTGTCAGATAGTGCCTGGACGACTATTGTGCCTGGATAGTAAACCACCTCACCAAGAACCAGTGACACCCTCATCAACAACATCTCCCCCCCTCCTTCTACTATAAAACACTAATTCCCTACCACTGTTCACTCCTACTCCTATTTTCTACTTCACCTTTTATTCCAAGTTCCTACCCATCCCCTGCGTACCTCATCAATACAATCTAACTTCATATCACTATTAACACTATCTTTTGTTTCACTTCATATCCCAAGTTCCTTGCCAATTCCTGCAATTGTATATCCTAAGCTATATCACTTTCTTCTTCCTTATCTTGCAACTTATATATCCGCTGCCCATCACGTTTTTTCACCCTGATTTGTAACTCGGCTACTCCCCCACCTTCCTCTACATTATATCTGCCCTAGCCCATACTTTGGAACTCATCCTCCTCCTATTCTCCCGTCCTGTCTTTTCAGCTGTTCATCTACCTCTATATCCACCCCACCTCTTTGTTTACACATCGCCATCCCATCCCTACTTTCTCCCTCACACCTCGCTACCCCACCCCACCTTCTCCCCTACACCTCGCCACCCAAGCCCCATCTCTTCCCTTACACCTCACCACCCCAACCCCACCTTCTCCCTTACACCTTATCCCATCCCTTATTCTGAACTTACCTTGAGAATTCCTCAAGAACGTACCGCCTCCGATCAGTGGTGCCAGTTGCGCATCCTTCCCTTCCCTTTTTCCCCTCTGTCTGGCACCTCCATTTCCCCTCTTACTTGCACCTGGCACCTCATTTCTCCCTCGCTACCTTAACGTCCCCATCTACCACCCTAACGCCCCTATTACACCCTTATCCACGCCAGCCACTGTTTCTTACTCCAATTCCCTGCACTTCTACACAACCACGCCATAACTTAATTTTATAATTTTTGTTTACGCCAATAGCTCCTTAGCAAGTGAATCTTATATACCTGTTGCTTCTGTCCACACAAGTATAAATTCTATAACCCAATCTTCTTAACATTTATACCCTTTCATACCTTCTGCCCACACCATTATTATATAGCATCCTCAATCTTTTGCACCCTAATATTTCCATATTAACACCCATTCATAACTTTACCAAACCATTAACTCTACAATCTCTGCACCTCGACCTTTTTTCACCAACACCTCCTCATGCCGTCTCCCATGCCAATATCTCCTTAGTACCACAATCTGTTACACTTCAATTCCCCACATCAACGCCCTCTTAACACCCTCTCCTACGCCAACCGTTCTTTCACTCTCAATTCTCGTGTATCTCAGCAAGTACGATACCCCATGTCAATGCCCTTCGCATAATCTTCTCTAACTGACTCCAACCTCTCTCAACCCACACCAACCTCTCCTTACCAAATCCCCCCTCCGTCCCCACCCCCCACCACCACCACCACCTCCTCGTCAATCCGTCCAGACCTCTGGCACTAACTCAAGGGTTTGGTCAGTGCCAGTTGAAGGGGGAGAAAATGTCCACCCCAAAGCACTGAGTGGCACACCGGATCATGAGGTTCAGGCGCAAGAGCAAAAAGGTGAGTCGTAATAGTAGTAAGTTTAATAGTCCATTAAGGGGAGATTTCCACCTGGAGGATTTTTTTCTGAACCTCTTGCTCCCTCATGTTTAGCCCCATTGCTTGTGAGATTTAAAGACGCTTGCCCCATTAGTTTGGCGATTTTAATAACCCTCGCCCCATTTCTGTCAATTTTAAGACCATTCATGCCATTTAGGTGTCAATTTTTACATGGCGAGCGATAGCGAGCCTGTAATTTAAGGGGAACCGGCCTTCGGCCGGGAAATTTTTCTACCGAAAAATGTACAAATTTATCTTGAAAGGGGGTCAAGGGGGAGTAATTTTAAGCTTGATGGAAGTCTAGGGAATCAACTAAAAACTTCCCCTTAAATGGCTATGATGCAGACATAATGGGAAGAAAACACCGTGATGAGAATGGACCTTTATTGACGTGAACATCGTTTCACTTTGACAATCAAATTTGTCAGCTCAAAGTGTTGTCCACCACAATAAAGGTCCATCCTCGTCATGGTGTATTCTTCTCAAGCTAAATTGTATCGGTACTAATGTAGTTGTTGTATTTTAGTTTATAAAATAATCTATGTTACAGTTAATGTCATGTTGTTTTTGCTCGCTATGCACTGTAGTAGGTAATGTCTACCAAGTGTTATATATAGTGAGTAAGTTCATTATTATGTATGTACTCTGCAGTGAAGGCTCCAACAGCCAGAAGAACGATGTACCGGTAGCTCAAGAGGTGTGAGTGTAAGTGAGTGCTTTTGTGTGAGCTTTTAATTGTTGTTGTTGTTGTTGCTGTTCCCCAAGCTGCCTGGCCGAACAGCCCCAAGGCCCCGAGCAAGGCCAAGGCCATAACCGAGCGCCCCCACAGAACCCTCCCTGCCGACCACAATAAAGCCTGGGTGACCGAAGCCACTCCATGGTGGGGAGCTGGGGAGGGTGAGGAAACGCCCGGGAAACCAAAGCCCCACCCAGGGCCCTGTTCCCCTCAGCAATTATGAAGAGAAAGTTGAGGGGCAAAGGAAAAGCTTTTAATTGTACGTGTGGGTGTTGTGAGTGTTGTCACTATTACAATTACTGGTGAATAAATGTTGAAATGTAATTTGAAGATCCCTCACAATAACTGAACTGAGTCTTCTACGCGAGGTGCAAGACCGATTATTATAAGTTTATCCACTTGGTTCTCCGACATCAGTTATTTGTCCAAGTGTGTTTATCAGCCAGTATGAATGTATTCGTTATGACCAGTCTAGAAATTGTGACCCCCCAGCCTCTTGTAAGTCAGGGAGGGCTGTAACGGGCTGTAAATATCCACATCTGTTTGCTGGTTGACCTTCCTGAATAGTAGAAATATCAGTTAGATTTCTCAATTCCATTCTTAGTTGTTAGAGCTTGGGGGTCAGGATTTGAAGACTAGTTTTAGTTAATAGACTATAGCTTCTGTATGGAAGGCGAGAGAAAATGAGTACCGGCAGTAGTAATAAAGTTAAACGACAGCAGCTAGGAGAGAGAGATATAGAGAGTGAGTGTGAGAGCGAGAGAGAGAGAGAGAGTGAGAGCGAGAGTCAGACAAAAATGGAAAGAAAGGGAAAATATTAGTGTTACGAGCTAACAACAATATCGGCGGAGGTAAAGGAAGAGCAGACTGGCAGAGACGAAAGAGAGAGAGAGAGAGTAAGAGAGTCGGGCCAGAAAATAAGAAAATATTAGTGCTACGAGGGAAAACAAATAATGGCAGAGGAAAGAAGAAGAGAATGGCAGAGGAAGGAAGAAGAGAATGGCAGAGGAAGGAAGAAGAGAATGGCAGAGGAAGGAAGAAGAGAATGGCAGAGGAAGGAAGAAGAGAATGGCAGAGGAAGGAAGAATAGAAAAGAAGAAGAGAATGGCAGAGGAAGGAAGAAGAGAATGGCAGAGGAAGGAAGAAGAGAATGGCAGAGGAAGGAAGAAGAGAATGGCAGAGGAAGAAGAAGAGAATGGCAGAGGAAGGAAGAAGAGAATGGCAGAGGAAGGAAGAAGAGAATGGCAGAGGAAGGAAGAAGAGAATGGCAGAGGAAGGAAGAAGAGAATGGCAGAGGAAGGAAGAAGAGAATGGCAGAGGAAGGAAGAAGAGAATGGCAGAGGAAGGAAGAAGAGAATGGCAGAGGAAGGAAGAAGAGAATGGCATAGGAAGGAAGAAGAGAATGGCAGAGGAAGGAAGAAGAGAATGGCAGAGGAAGAAAGAAGAGAATGGCAGAGGAAGGAAGAAGAGAATGGCAGAGGAAGGAAGAAGAGAATGGCAGAGGAAGGAAGAAGAGAATGGCAGAGGAAGGAAGCGACATAAAGGTATATACCTGATAGATACAACATTTGGAGTTAGGTGTAGTAAATAGTGGATAAAATAACTGATGATAAAGAGAATGGAAAAGGAAAAACAAGATGAAGACTTCAGGTGGATCCGGGTATGGAAGTTATAGATAGGAAATGTAGAGTTAGGTGTGGTATAATGGATTACGGGCAGATTATTGATTATTTGTATATTTCTTTATTTATATATATACGGTATTTACTTATTTATAAATTTATGTATTTATTTGTTTATTATTGTTCTTAGTTTTCTCCCTAAACCTCCATGAACCTTTAAATAAGACCAACCTATGAGAAATTTGTGCATTTTTCGGTAGACAAATTCCCCGGCCTCCTAAATTGCAGGCTTGCTATCGCTCACCAGGAAATAAAGACACCTAAATGGCACGAAAGGTCTTAAAATCACCAAGCTAATGGGGAGTATATTTTAAAATGTCAAAACTAATGGGGCAAAATTTGAGGGAGAAGGGATCCTGCAAACCTCCCTTTAAGGGGAGGTTTTTAGTTTGGTCTCTAGATATCCATTAAGCTTAAGATTACACCCCCTTGAGCCCCTTTCAAGATAAATTTTTACATTTTTCGGTAGAAACATTTCCCGGCTGAAAGCCGGTTCCTCTTAAATAACAGGCTCGCTATCGGTCGCCAGGATAAAATCGACACGTAAATGGCACGAAAGGTCTTAAAATTGACAGAAATGGGTCGAAAGTTCTTAAAATCGTCAAAATAATGGGGCGAACGTCTTAAAATTAGAAAAGCAATGGGGCTAAACATGAGGGAGAAAGGAGTCAAGAAAAAAATCCCTCAAGTGGATATCTCCCCTTAAAACAACTGAAGGTAAAGGAAATGGAAGGGGGAAGAAGCGACATAATGCATATGAAGGGTTTCTGCTGGATAGAAAAGAGTATGTGCAGGTATTTGTGGTATCATGGATGGAAAGTACTTAGGGTAAAGAGAGTGGAAGGAGGGAAGACAAAATAATATAAAAGGGGAAACAAAGTGTGTAGTGGAAGTAAGATATATATATATATATATATATATATATATATTTTTTTTTTTTTTTTTTTTTATATATTCCAACTACTGCCTCTCGGGATGGTAAATTGTCAAATCCTCCTATTGATTACTTAACCCTTTGAGTACCAGCGACGGTGTGTTATATTTTACTCTAGCTGCATTTAGACGATATTAGGTAGATTAAGAAGGATCTGTGGTAGTGATAAGGGTTGGTTGAGATAGTTGGAAGCCATATTATTGCTAGGCGTCCTTCGTAAGCTGAATCAAATCGTCCCACAGTTGCCAGACTATGATACAAAGGACGTCCCTGGTACTGTACGGGTTAAGGGGAGGTTTTTAGTTGATTCCCTAGACTTCCATCAAGCTTAAAATTACTCCCCCTTGACCCCCTTTCAAGATAAATTTGTACATTTTTCGGTAGAAAAATTTCCCGGCCGAAGGCCGGTTCCCCTTAAATTACAGGCTCGCTATCGCTCGCCAGGAAAAAATCGACACCTAAATGGCACAAAAGGTCTTAAAATTGACAGAAATGGGTCGAACGTTTTTAAAATCATCAAAATAATGGGGCGAACGTCTTAAAATTAGAAAAGCAATGGGGCTAAACATGAGGGAGAAAGGAGTCAAGAAAAAAATCCCTCAAGTGGATATCTCCCCTTAACTAATACGACGATTTTGCACCGGATTATGATGTTAGTTATGGACACTTGGTATTTATATGATGTAGAGATATAATACCTTCATATATTTCAATTAGTTATCGAGAAAGGATTAAATTGACCGTCAGCTGGGAAAAAACACAGACTATAGTTTTGTTTACAAGTGTGGCATAATGGGTGGAAAAGCACGATGGCAAAGAGAATGAAAGGTTAAGAGGGCCCACCTCGCTTTTTTTATCTTTATCTCTCTCTCTCTATTTGGCTTGTATCCATTTGGCCCCATTCAGCCTACTGTTTTAAGACGTTTACCCCCATCCAGGTGTCAATATTTTCCTGGCGAGCGGTAGCGATTCAGCATATATATGTTTTGACAGCAAGCTAAATTTGTAAATTTTTCGATAGACAAATGTCTCCGGCGACGCCGAATTTCTCCATACAATGCTGGCTCGCTATCGCTCGCCAGGAGGAAATCGACACCTGGATGGGGATAAACGTCTTAAAACAGTTGGCTGAATGAGGCCGAATGGATACAAGCCAGGGAAAGAGAGAAAAGGAGAAAAAGATAAAAACAAAATTGTGACCCCCCTTAAGGAAGAGGGAGGTTGAAGGAAAAGAAAGAAGGTGGATATACTGTAGGTGTGAAAGATAAACAAAGTGGAATAAGGGTGGTATAATGAACTGTGGAAATAGCTAATAGGTGTGAAAGATAAACAAAGTGGAATAAGGGTGGTATAATGAACGGAAAGAACCTGTGGAAATAGCTAAGTAAAGAAGGTTATAGGTGTGAAAGATAAACATAAAGTGGAATAAGGGTGGAAATAGCTAAGTAAAGAAGGTTATTGGTGTGAAAGGTAAACATAAAGTGGAATAATGGTGGAAATAGCTAAGTAAAGAAGGTTATAGGCGTGAAAGATAAACAAAGTGGAATAAGGGTGGAAATAGCTAAGTAAAGAAGGTTATAGGTGTGAAAGGTAAACATAAAGTGGAATAAGGGTGGAAATAGCTAAGTAAAGAAGGTTATAGGTGTGAAAGGTAAACATAAAGTGGAATAAGGGTGGAAATAGCTAAGTAAAGAAGGTTATAGGTGTGAAAGGTAAACATAAAGTGGAATAAGGGTGGAAATAGCTAAGTAAAGAAGGTTATTGGTGTGAAAGGTAAACATAAAGTGGAATAAGGGTGGAAATAGCTAAGTAAAGAAGGTTATAGGTGTGAAGGTAAACATAAAGTGGAATAAGGGTGGAAATAGCTAAGTAAAGAAGGTTATAGGTGTGAAAGGTAAACATAAAGTGGAATAAGGGTGGAAATAGCTAAGTAAAGAAGGTTATAGGTGTGAAAGGTAAACATAAAGTGGAATAAGGGTGGAAATAGCTAAGTAAAGAAGGTTATAGGTGTGAAAGGTAAACATAAAGTGGAATAAGGGTGGAAATAGCTAAGTAAAGAAGGTTATAGGTGTGAAAGGTAAACATAAAGTGGAATAAGGGTGGAAATAGCTAAGTAAAGAAGGTTATAGGTGTGAAAGGTAAACATAAAGTGGAATAAGGGTGGAAATAGCTAAGTAAAGAAGGTTATAGGTGTGAAAGGTAAACATAAAGTGGAATAAGGGTGGAAATAGCTAAGTAAAGAAGGTTATAGGTGTGAAAGGTAAACATAAAGTGGAATAAGGGTGGAAATAGCTAAGTAAAGAAGGTTATAGGTGTGAAAGGTAAACATAAAGTGGAATAAGGGTGGAAATAGCTAAGTAAAGAAGGTTATAGGTGTGAAAGGTAAACATAAAGTGGAATAAGGGTGGAAATAGCTAAGTAAAGAAGGTTATAGGTGTGAAAGGTAAACATAAAGTGGAATAAGGGTGGAAATAGCTAAGTAAAGAAGGTTATAGGTGTGAAAGGTAAACATAAAGTGGAATAAGGGTGGAATAGCTAAGTAAAGAAGGTTATAGGTGTGAAAGGTAAACATAAAGTGGAATAAGGGTGGAAATAGCTAAGTAAAGAAGGTTATAGGTGTGAAAGGTAAACATAAAGTGGAATAAGGGTGGAAATAGCTAAGTAAAGAAGGTTATAGGTGTGAAAGGTAAACATAAAGTGGAATAAGGGTGGAAATAGCTAAGTAAAGAAGGTTATATGTGTGAAAGGTAAACATAAAGTGGGAATAAGGGTGGAAATAGCTAAGTAAAGAAGGTTATAGGTGTGAAAGGTAAACATAAAGTGGAATAAGGGTGGAAATAGCTAAGTAAAGAAGGTTATAGGTGTGAAAGGTAAACATAAAGTGGAATAAGGGTGGAAATAGCTAAGTAAAGAAGGTTATAGGTGTGAAAGGTAAACATAAAGTGGAATAAGGGTGGAAATAGCTAAGTAAAGAAGGTTATTGGTGTGAAAGGTAAACATAAAGTGGAATAAGGGTGGAAATAGCTAAGTAAAGAAGGTTATAGGTGTGAAAGGTAAACATAAAGTGGAATAAGGGTGGAAATAGCTAAGTAAAGAAGGTTATAGGTGTGAAAGGTAAACATAAAGTGGAATAAGGGTGGAAATAGCTAAGTAAAGAAGGTTATAGGTGTGAAAGGTAAACATAAAGTGGAATAAGGGTGGAAATAGCTAAGTAAAGAAGGTTATAGGTGTGAAAGGTAAACATAAAGTGGAATAAGGGTGGAAATAGCTAAGTAAAGAAGGTTATAGGTGTGAAAGGTAAACATAAAGTGGAATAAGGGTGGAAATAGCTAAGTAAAGAAGGTTATTGGTGTGAAAGGTAAACATAAAGTGGAATAAGGGTGGAAATAGCTAAGTAAAGAAGGTTATAGGTGTGAAAGGTAAACATAAAGTGGAATAAGGGTGGAAATAGCTAAGTAAAGAAGGTTATAGGTGTGAAAGGTAAACATAAAGTGGAATAAGGGTGGAAATAGCTAAGTAAAGAAGGTTATAGGTGTGAAAGGTAAACATAAAGTGGAATAAGGGTGGAAATAGCTAAGTAAAGAAGGTTATAGGTGTGAAAGGTAAACATAAAGTGGAATAAGGGTGGAAATAGCTAAGTAAAGAAGGTTATAGGTGTGAAAGGTAAACATAAAGTGGAATAAGGGTGGAAATAGCTAAGTAAAGAAGGTTATAGGTGTGAAAGGTAAACATAAAGTGGAATAAGGGTGGAAATAGCTAAGTAAAGAAGGTTATAGGTGTGAAAGGTAAACATAAAGTGGAATAAGGGTGGAAATAGCTAAGTAAAGAAGGTTATAGGTGTGAAAGGTAAACATAAAGTGGAATAAGGGTGGAAATAGCTAAGTAAAGAAGGTTATAGGTGTGAAAGGTAAACATAAAGTGGAATAAGGGTGGAAATAGCTAAGTAAAGAAGGTTAGGTGTGAAAGGTAAACATAAAGTGGAATAAGGGTGGAAATAGCTAAGTAAAGAAGGTTATAGGTGTGAAAGGTAAACATAAAGTGGAATAAGGGTGGAAATAGCTAAGTAAAGAAGGTTATAGGTGTGAAAGGTAAACATAAAGTGGAATAAGGGTGGAAATAGCTAAGTAAAGAAGGTTATAGGTGTGAAAGGTAAACATAAAGTGGAATAAGGGTGGAAATAGCTAAGTAAAGAAGGTTATAGGTGTGAAAGGTAAACATAAAGTGGAATAAGGGTGGAAATAGCTAAGTAAAGAAGGTTATAGGTGTGAAAGGTAAACATAAAGTGGAATAAGGGTGGAAATAGCTAAGTAAAGAAGGTTATTGGTGTGAAAGGTAAACATAAAGTGGAATAAGGGTGGAAATAGCTAAGTAAAGAAGGTTATAGGTGTGAAAGGTAAACATAAAGTGGAATAAGGGTGGAAATAGCTAAGTAAAGAAGGTTATAGGTGTGAAAGGTAAACATAAAGTGGAATAAGGGTGGAAATAGCTAAGTAAAGAAGGTTATAGGTGTGAAAGGTAAACATAAAGTGGAATAAGGGTGGAAATAGCTAAGTAAAGAAGGTTATAGGTGTGAAAGGTAAACATAAAGTGGAATAAGGGTGGAAATAGCTAAGTAAAGAAGGTTATTGGTGTGAAAGGTAAACATAAAGTGGAATAAGGGTGGAAATAGCTAAGTAAAGAAGGTTATTGGTGTGAAAGGTAAACATAAAGTGGAATAAGGGTGGAAATAGCTAAGTAAAGAAGGTTATAGGTGTGAAAGGTAAACATAAAGTGGAATAAGGGTGGAAATAGCTAAGTAAAGAAGGTTATAGGTGTGAAAGGTAAACATAAAGTGGAATAAGGGTGGAAATAGCTAAGTAAAGAAGGTTATAGGTGTGAAAGGTAAACATAAAGTGGAATAAGGGTGGAAATAGCTAAGTAAAGAAGGTTATAGGTGTGAAAGGTAAACATAAAGTGGAATAAGGGTGGAAATAGCTAAGTAAAGAAGGTTATAGGTGTGTGAAAGGTAAACATAAAGTGGAATAAGGGTGGAAATAGCTAAGTAAAGAAGGTTATAGGTGTGAAAGGTAAACATAAAGTGGAATAAGGGTGGAAATAGCTAAGTAAAGAAGGTTATAGGTGTGAAAGGTAAACATAAAGTGGAATAAGGGTGGAAATAGCTAAGTAAAGAAGGTTATTGGTGTGAAAGGTAAACATAAAGTGGAATAAGGGTGGAAATAGCTAAGTAAAGAAGGTTATAGGTGTGAAAGGTAAACATAAAGTGGAATAAGGGTGGAAATAGCTAAGTAAAGAAGGTTATAGGTGTGAAAGGTAAACATAAAGTGGAATAAGGGTGGAAATAGCTAAGTAAAGAAGGTTATTGGTGTGAAAGATAAACATATAGTGGAATAAGGGTGGAAATAGCTAAGTAAAGAAGGTTATTGGTGTGAAAGGTAAACATAAAGTGGAATAAGGGTGGAAATAGCTAAGTAAAGAAGGTTATGGTGTGAAAGGTAAACATAAAGTGGAATAAGGGTGGAAATAGCTAAGTAAAGAAGGTTATTGGTGTGAAAGGTAAACATAAAGTGGAATAAGGGTGGAAATAGCTAAGTAAAGAAGGTTATAGGTGTGAAAGGTAAACATAAAGTGGAATAAGGGTGGAAATAGCTAAGTAAAGAAGGTTATAGGTGTGAAAGGTAAACATAAAGTGGAATAAGGGTGGAAATAGCTAAGTAAAGAAGGTTATAGGTGTGAAAGGTAAACATAAAGTGGAATAAGGGTGGAAATAGCTAAGTAAAGAAGGTTATTGGTGTGAAAGGTAAACATAAAGTGGAATAAGGGTGGAAATAGCTAAGTAAAGAAGGTTATAGGTGTGAAAGGTAAACATAAAGTGGAATAAGGGTGGAAATAGCTAAGTAAAGAAGGTTATAGGTGTGAAAGATAAACATAAAGTGGAATAAGGGTGGAAATAGCTAAGTAAAGAAGGTTATTGGTGTGAAAGATAAACATATAGTGGAATAAGGGTGAAAATAGCTAAGTAAAGAAGGTTATAGGTGTGAAAGGTAAACATAAAGTGGAATAAGGGTGGAAATAGCTAAGTAAAGAAGGTTATAGGTGTGAAAGGTAAACATAAAGTGGAATAAGGGTGGAAATAGCTAAGTAAAGAAGGTTATGGTGTGAAAGGTAAACATAAAGTGGAATAAGGGTGGAAATAGCTAAGTAAAGAAGGTTATAGGTGTGAAGGTAAACATAAAGTGGAATAAGGGTGGAAATAGCTAAGTAAAGAAGGTTATAGGTGTGAAAGGTAAACATAAAGTGGAATAAGGGTGGAAATAGCTAAGTAAAGAAGGTTATAGGTGTGAAAGGTAAACATAAAGTGGAATAAGGGTGGAAATAGCTAAGTAAAGAAGGTTATTGGTGTGAAAGGTAAACATAAAGTGGAATAAGGGTGGAAATAGCTAAGTAAAGAAGGTTATAGGTGTGAAAGGTAAACATAAAGTGGAATAAGGTTGGAAATAGCTAAGTAAAGAAGGTTATAGGTGTGAAAGGTAAACATAAAGTGGAATAAGGGTGGAAATAGCTAAGTAAAGAAGGTTATAGGTGTGAAAGGTAAACATAAAGTGGAACACGGGTGAAAATAGCTAAGTAAAGAAGGTTATAGGTGTGAAAGGTAAACATAAAGTGGAATAAGGGTGGAAATAGCTAAGTAAAGAAGGTTATAGGTGTGAAAGGTAAACATAAAGTGGAATAAGGGTGGAAATAGCTAAGTAAAGAAGGTTATAGGTGTGAAAGGTAAACATAAAGTGGAATAAGGTGGGAAATAGCTAAGTAAAGAAGGTTATAGGTGTGAAAGGTAACATAAAGTGGAATAAGGGTGGAAATAGCTAAGTAAAGAAGGTTATAGGTGTGAAAGGTAAACATAAAGTGGAATAAGGGTGGAAATAGCTAAGTAAAGAAGGTTATCGGTGTGAAAGGTAAACATAAAGTGGAATAAGGGTGGAAATAGCTAAGTAAAGAAGGCTATAGGTGTGAAAGGTAAACATAAAGTGGAATAAGGGTGTAAATAGCTAAGTAAAGAAGGTTATTGGTGTGAAAGGTAAACATAAAGTGGAATAAGGGTGGAAATAGCTAAGTAAAGAAGGTTATAGGTGTGAAAGGTAAACATAAAGTGGAATAAGGGTGGAAATAGCTAAGTAAAGAAGGTTATAGGTGTGAAAGGTAAACATAAAGTGGAATAAGGGTGGAAATAGCTAAGTAAAGAAGGTTATAGGTGTGAAAGGTAAACATAAAGTGGAATAAGGGTGGAAATAGCTAAGTAAAGAAGGTTATAGGTGTGAAAGGTAAACATAAAGTGGAATAAGGGTGGAAATAGCTAAGTAAAGAAGGTTATAGGTGTGAAAGGTAAACATAAAGTGGAATAAGGGTGGAAATAGCTAAGTAAAGAAGGTTATAGGTGTGAAAGGGAAACATAAAGTGGAATAAGGGTGGAAATAGCTAAGTAAAGAAGGTTATAGGTGTGAAAGGTAAACATAAAGTGGAATAAGGGTGGAAATAGCTAAGTAAAGAAGGTTATAGGTGTGAAAGGTAAACATAAAGTGGAATAAGGGTGGAAATAGCTAAGTAAAGAAGGTTATAGGTGTGAAAGGTAAACATAAAGTGGAATAAGGGTGGAAATAGCTAAGTAAAGAAGGTTATTGGTGTGAAAGATAAACATAAAGTGGAATAAGGGTGGAAATAGCTAAGTAAAGAAGGTTATAGGTGTGAAAGGTAAACATAAAGTGGAATAAGGGTGGAAATAGCTAAGTAAAGAAGGTTATAGGTGTGAAAGGAAAACATAAAGTGGAATAAGGGTGGAAATAGCTAAGTAAAGAAGGTTATAGGTGTGAAAGATAAATATAAAGTGGAATAAGGGTGGAAATAGCTAAGTAAAGAAGGTTATTGGTGTGAAAGATAAACATAAAGTGGAATAAGGTGGAATAGCTAAGTAAAGAAGGTTATAGGTGTGAAAGGTAAACATAAAGTGGAATAAGGGTGGAAATAGCTAAGTAAAGAAGGTTATAGGTGTGAAATGTAAACATAGTGGAATAAGGGTGAAATACTAAAGTGGTAAACATAAAGTGGAATAAGGGTGGAAATAGCTAAGTAAAGAAGGTTATAGGTGTGAAATGTAAACATAAAGTGGAATAAGGGTGGAAATAGCTAAGTAAAGAAGGTTATAGGTGTGAAAGGTAAACAAAGTGGAATAAGGGTGGAAATAGCTAAGTAAAGAAGGTTATAGGTGTGAAAGGTAAACATAAAGTGGAATAAGGGTGGAAATAGCTAAGTAAAGATGGTTATTGGTGTGAAAGGTAAACATAAAGTGGAATAAGGGTGGAAATAGCTAAGTAAAGAAGGTTATTGGTGTGTAAGGTAAACATAAAGTGGAATAAGGGTGGAAATAGCTAAGTAAAGAAGGTTATAGGTGTGAAAGGTAAACATAAAGTGGAATAAGGGTGGAAATAGCTAAGTAAAGAAGGTTATTGGTGTGAAAGATAAACAAAAAGTGGAATAAGGGTGGAAATAGCTAAGTAAAGAAGGTTATAGGTGTGAAAGGTAAACATAAAGTGGAATAAGGGTGGAAATAGCTAAGTAAAGAAGGTTATTGGTGTGAAAGGTAAACATAAAGTGGAATAAGGGTGGAAATAGCTAAGTAAAGAAGGTTATTGGTGCGAAAGATAAACATAAAGTCTACTATCCTACTAAGCCTACTAAGCCTACTATCACCCACAACCACACTTAGCTCACCACATAACCCCTTGCAGCTCCAGCCCCACCTACTGGGGTTGTCTACACCAGTGTGCAGATATTATCTGGAAAGAAGGTGCTACTTTGGTCAAAAGGGCGAATATAATGGGAATTCATGTAGATTTGCTCATCCCAAAATTTGCAACAACATAACCAGTCATGGAAAATGTAGATTTGGTGAAACCTGCAAATACCACCACCCATCCCTTTGCAAGACATCACTTAAGAACAAGACCTGCTACAATATGAAATGCCCAGCTTTTCATATTAGAGGGACTTGGAGATATGCTAGACCTAACACGAATGGTAGCCCAAAAAACTCTCTAGCTATGCGAGGACGAGACAGAGGAAAAAGGCAAGGAGGGAAAGGGCAGATGAAGAGACTGAGGGAGATGGAAGAGCACATAGAACACCTCGAGCACCTCCTGGCCTCCCAAGAGTGGCCAATACATCCCGAAGACTATTAGGTACACATAGTACTCCAAACAATCCCTCCCCAATCTTGTTTGCAAATATCCAAGGCCTAAAAAATAGAACCACGAACAAAGTACCATTTATTAGGGGCCTGCTAGAAGAAGGAAATGCTATATTTGCGGCTCTCACAGAAACTCACATTAAAGATCAGGAAGATAGTGAGGTATGGATTCCTGGTTACAACCTACATAGGGCGGACAGAACGCATAGATCACATGGAGGTGTAGCCTTGTACATACATGACTCACTGATATGTACTGAATTCCTAAATAACAGTAATGAAGTGGTGGAAATACTTGGAGTTAAAATAGAATCCCTAAATTTAGCAGTTATTGTTACATACAGGCCTCCAGACTCATCCCGAGAAGAATTCAAAACCCAGCTCAACAAAATAAAATCAGAAGTGGAAACCCTGGGGAACCCAACACCAAATATTATATGGCTAGGAGACTTTAACCTACCAAACATTAAATGGAGACAACTAGAAAACCAGTTAGTGGCAAATAACACCGGAGAAGCAAATACTAATACGAGAGAGCTTTTTGAACTTTGTGATTTTTTTAGTCTTACCCAACATATTGCTGAACCCACACGGGAAAACAATATCTTAGACCTGGTCTTCACTAACAACGACTCTCTAGTACACAGCATTAACATATCGGACACAACATACTCAGATCATAAATTAATTGAGATCAAAACAACCTTAGAAAGTGTACAGACAACCTCAGAATCGAGAACAAAAAACCGGCCCCTTCAGTAAATTTAACTTCAATAACAAAAACATTAGGTGGGAAGAGGTAAATCAAGAAATGGAGGAAATAGACTGGGAAGATTTAATGGATAACCTGACACCAGCAGAATGTCTAGTCTTAATAACAGAAACCATGACCCAAATCTGTATCCACCATATACCTGCAAGACAAACAAAACGAAGAAGCAAACAAGATCGGGAAAGGAGGAGGCTGTACAGAAGAAGAAAATTACTCACACAAAGACGCACACATCAAAATCTACAGGATAGGCAAAAGGTCGAAATAGATAGAGAAATTGTGGAAATTGAACAAAGGCTAAGAATATCATATGAACTACAACATATGGAAGAGGAGAGGAAAGCTATTGCAGGTATAAAGGAAAATTCCAAATACTTCTTTTCATACGCCAAACAAAAGGCTAAAACAACATCAAACATCGGCCCACTGAGCAAAGGGGACGGCTCTTTCACAGGGGACAAAAAGGAAATGAGCGAACTCTTAAGCAGGCTGTATGAAATGGCATTCAGTGAGCCTGATGAAACAAAAGTCATCAGAGACCAAAATATATTTTTCATGGAAACCTCCCCCACGGAAACCCCTCAGATGCTGGATATTGATTTCGGTCCAAAAGACATAGAAGAGGCCATTTCCAACATGCCATCCCACTCGGCACCAGGCCCGGACTCTTGGAATTCGATCCTAATGAAAAAATGTAAGGAAAACCTCTCAAAAACCCCTGGCTATAATGTGGAGAAGGAGTCTAGACACTGGTGACATACCAGATAGCTTGAAAAACGCAATAATTGCCCCACTGCATAAAGGAGGGAGTAAAGCACTACCAAAAAACTACCGCCCGGTAGCTCTAACCTCTCACATCATTAAAGTTTTCGAGCGAGTCCTGCGAAGCAAAATTTCAACATTCATGGAGACAAATGAACTACACAACACCGGTCAACATGGGTTCAGAGCGGGAAGATCATGTCTCTCACAACTTTTGGAACACTATGACAAAATTCTTAAAGCGCTAGAAGAAAAGAAAAACGTGGATGTCATTTACACCGATTTTGCTAAGGCATTTGATAAATGTGACCATGGTATAATAGCCCACAAACTGAAAGCAAAAGGTATAACTGGGAAAATCGGACGGTGGATATACAATTTCCTCGTAAACCGAAAACAATCGGTAGCAGTAAACCAAGTCACTTCTGAGCCTTCGGATGTCAAAAGCTCAGTGCCCCAAGGAACAGTGCTAGCGCCCCTTCTGTTCCTCATACTAATTTGCGACATAGATACCAACACCAGACACAGTACGGTGTCGTCTTTTGCTGATGACACAAAATTAAGCAAGATAGTAAACACACAAGAGGACACGGGCCGACTGCAGGAAGACATGAATGTAGTGTTCCAGTGGACCAGGGAAAACAACATGCAATTCAATGAGGAAACATTCCAATTAATACGGTACGGAGATAATAATGGTGTTAAAGAAATTACAAATTACTTAACAGAATCTAACCACATAATAGAACGGAAAGACAGTGTGAAAGACCTTGGGGTATTAATGTCTGAAAATATGGGTTTCAAAGTACATAACCAGGTCAAAGTGGCGGCTGCGAAACGTCTAACGGGTTGGATTCTGCGTACTTTTAAAACACGCGGTGAATTGCCTATGATAACGCTCTTCAAATCTCTAGTGCTACCGCGGCTTGAATACTGTAGCGTATTAACATCCCCATACAAAGCAGGTGAAATAAATGACGTAGAGAGTGTACAAAGAAATTTCACTTCTCATATAAGTTCGATAAAACATCTACACTATTGGGAGCGTTTAAGAGCACTGAATCTGTACTCACTGGAACGTAGAAGAGAACGTTACCTAATATACACGTGGAAAATCGCAGAGGGTTTAGTACCAAACCTACATACTCCGATAGTCATGAAATTCAGTGATAGGAGAGGCTGGGAATGCGAAATCCCCCGGATGAATAACAGGGGTGCTATGGGCTCTCTGCGAGAGGGCTGGTTATCACACAGAGGCCCACGTCTCTTCAACAAACTCCCACGGCGAGTAAGAGACATGAGGGACATCTCGTTAGACAACTTCAAGAGACCCCTAGATGTCGAACTGCAAAAAGTGCCAGACGAGCCCATCCTCGCAAGGGAGCGAGCTGTCGCTTCAAACAGTCTACTGCACCAAATCACCACCCATAACGAGGGGCGTCGCGCTCCTTGGTGCCGCTAGAGGAGCGGCGAACACATCCAAAGGTATCCAAAGGTAAAGGGTGGAAATAGCTAAGTAAAGAAGGTTATTGGTGTGAAAGGTAAACATAAAGTGGAATAAGGGTGGAAATAGCTAAGTAAAGAAGGTTATTGGTGTGAAAGGTAAACATAAAGTGGAATAAGGGTGGAAATAGCTAAGTAAAGAAGGTTATTGGTGTGAAAGGTAAACATAAAGTGGAATAAGGGTGGAAATAGCTAAGTAAAGAAGGTTATAGGTGTGAAAGGTAAACATAAAGTGGAATAAGGGTGGAAATAGCTAAGTAAAGAAGGGTATAGGTGTGAAAGATAAACATATAGTGGAATAAGGGTGGAAATACCTAAGTAAAACTGGAAAGCGAGGAGAACCCAGACAAAGGAATGATAAGGGATATTGATTTTGGTGATGTATCCAGGCGGGAGATAGCGAGCGACAGGAACGTTTGTAAATGGGAATCCAGCCCTGTATCTTCCGGTGGATACTTTGGTTGTTGTTCTTCTTCCTCGGTTTCTTTTAGGCTATTGAGGGATGAAAAGATGATAAGGTCTTCTTAAAACGTTTGTAAAGGGAAGTCCAGGACCCTATCTCTCTTTGGGGCTATTGTTATCGTTTGTAAATGGAAATCCAGGACCCTATCTCTCTTTGGGGCTATTGTTATCGTTTGTAAATGGAAATCCAGGACCCTATCTCTCTTTGGGGCTATTGTTATCATTTGTAAATGGAAGTCCAGGACCCTATCTCTCTTTGGGGCTATTGTTATCGTTTGTAAATGGAAATCCAGGACGCTGTCCTTCTAATGCTACTTCAAAGCTCTTGTTCTTTTCTCTCAGTCTATTTTACAGGCTATTGAAGGATGAACGAATGATAAACTTTTTTGTTTTGGCAATTGTTAAACGTTTGTAAATGAGAAGCAAGAGTCGTATCTTTCTAACGCTATAGTGTCTTATTAATATTCTAAAACGTCATATATATATATATATATATACGGTATATATATATATATATATACTGTATATATATATATATATATAGCCCAATTATGTTTTACACTAGCAAACTATCTACACGCTAGTTCCAGTAAAGAATTATGTTCACGTTGTACTATATCATGTATCAGTTATATTTTATATAATAGTTATTGTTCGAATACCAACATATAGGCTACCGTACTTAGGAATCTTCTATGTATTCTATGATGATCCAAGAAATAATTGCCATGGCAAATAAATCCCTCCCACCTGATTTCAGGCGTTGCTAGCTCAGTGGTACTACTTAAGGGGGGTCACCGACTTTTTTGTTATCTTTCTCTCCTTTTCTCTCTTTCCCTGGCTTCTATCCATTCGGCCCCATTCAGCCAACTGTTTTAAGACCTTTATTCCCATCCAGGTATCGATTTTATTCCTGGCGAGCGATAACGAGCCAGCATTGTATGGAGAAAAATGTACACATTTAGCTTGCTGTCAAAACAAAAATCTATATATGCTGGCTCGCTACCGCTCGCAAGGAAAATATTGACACTTGGATGGGGGTAAACGTCTTTAAACAGTAGGCTGAATGGGGCCGAATGGATACAAGCCAAAGAGAGAGGGAGAGAAAGAGAAAAAAAAGCGAGGTGGGCTCCCTTAAGACCAATAGTGCTATATTAATGGTCTTGGTATTACCCAGCGGACATGGGATGTTGAGGGTTTCCGGAGATTTAATCCGGCGGTTACCATCTCCTATGAGCAAAGAGATTGGTAGCAACTCGAACCCTGTATATTATAATTATGAGTACACACACACACACGAACAGTCTCGAACACCTCACTCACACACGAACACCTCACTCACTCACTCTCTATTTATCTACCTATCTATATACCTGTGTTTCTATTAATATACAGTATGTACCTATCTGAATATCTATCGATCTTCATAAACATAAACATTAACTAGCGATACGGTAACGGAACCAAAGAGAACGGAATTGTCAGTAAGAACGAAACAGTACCACACTCATAAATATACTTTGGAAACTCCTTGGCAAGGGCAAGAAAGGTCAATTGGTTTATAGGGAGATATAGTAGTGGTGTGAGACAGTTTAAGAGAGATTTAGGAGGAGTACAAAGGAAATCAAGCAACAACAGATCTAGTGACCCTTTTAGACTGCTTGTCCTCCAAAACACTGAGGATCAAGTGTCCAAACAGTGGTTTAGAGTGGGTAAGGGAACATTGGAAAGGGAATTACTGCCCTGGAACTAATGTCCGTGGCAGGATTAGGAAGTTAGTAGGGGACAGATGGGTTAGTAACTGCGGGGGGGGGGGGATAAAATAAAGTTATTCATTTACAAACGCAGTCAGTCGCGGGTTTGATGCGAGATATTTGTCTAGGCGGAGTTTAAATGAATCAACGGTGATGCAGTCTATAACGTCTCGGGGAAGCCCATTCCAGAAGTTGACAACTCGATTGAAGAAAAAATTCTTAGATTCGTGTGAGTTAAAAGATTTACCAATAATTTTGCAACCGTTTCCCCGCGTGTAATTAGATTGGTCGATAGTGAAGTACTTACTACAGTTCATATTGTCGATGCCTTTGATGATTTTGAACACTTCAATTAAGTCACCTCTTAATCTGTGCTGGGTTAAAGGAAATTGATTTAATTCTCTAAGACGCTCTTCGTATGGTTTGTTCTTTAGGCTAGGTATCATTTTGGTAACTCTACGTTGAACTCGTTCTAGCTTGTTTATATCTTTTTGGTAATAAGGGCACCAGGATTGAACGCAGTATTCCAGAAGAGGGCGGACTAAGGAATTGTAAAGGGTTAGGATAACTTCTTTGGATTTATGCTCAAATGACCTGCCTATAAAGCCAATTATTTTGTTTGCCTTCTTAACAACTTCTGAACATTGTTGACTCGGTTTTAGGTTACTCGATATTGTTACTCCCAGATCGGTTTCTCTGTTTACATTCTTAAGCTGAGTGCCATTCATCGAATAGTTTGCTTTCTCATTTAGGTATCCGATATGTAGTACTTTACATTTATCCGCATTGAAACTCATTTGCCAAATTTGGGCCCAACATGACAATTTATCTAGATTGTGTTGCATATCGTCAACTTGTTCTTTTGAGAGTACGCTATTTGCAATTTTTGTATCGTCAGCAAATTTTGAGATTGTACAGGTGAGACCCTCATCTATGTCGTTGATGTAAATTAGAAAGAGAATTGGTCCTAGTACTGATCCCTGGGGTACCCCGCTACTTACATTGGTCCATTTAGATGCTTTACCGTTTATGACTACTCTTTGCTTTCTGTCGCTGAGCCAATTTTCTATCCATTTCAACACACCGTCTTGTATTCCATGCGCTTTTAGTTTTAGCAGTAAACGTTTGTGGGGAACTTTGTCAAAGGCCTTTTGAAAATCAAGGTATATAATATCTACAGCTTTACTCTCATCGTAGAGGTTGAGGATATCGTGGAAGAAGTCTAAGAGGTTTGTTAAACAGGAACGTTTTATACGAAAGCCGTGTTGAGTATCTTTAAGTATGTTATTTTCCTCTAAGTGATTTACGAGTCTGTCTCTTATGACCGTTTCTAGCATTTTACATACAACTGAGGTTAAGCTAATTGGACGATAGTTACTGGGTAGGGATTTGCTGCCTTTTTTTAATATCGGTGTTACGTTGGCTAGCTTCCACTGATCAGGCATAGTTCCAGACTGCAAGGATTTATTGAATAGTAATGTCAGTGGTTTGGAGAGCTCATCTTTAGCTTCCTTTAGAACTCTAGTCGAGATTGTATCAGGTCCAGGCGTTTTATTTACCTTGAGTTTATCTAAACAATTCAATACTTCTCTCTCTGTAACGGTGATATTGCTTAGAACATCTGAATGATCAATCTGAATCGGCGATGGTGTAGGGATATCACTGAGGTCTTCTGTTGTAAAAACTGATGCAAAGAAGGTATTGAGGGCATTACTCATTTGTACTTCATCTTTGGTGTATTCTCCATTTTCATCGACTAACGGTCCAACAGTTGAAGTAACTACTTTTTTCTTTCTGATATAACTATAGAATTCTTTCGGGTTTGTTTTACTTTGATTCGCAATATGTAACTCTAAGGTCTTTTTACTTTGCTTGATTAACTTTTTGGCTTTGCGTCGTAGCTCTACAAATTTCACCCGTTCTTCGTCATTTTGTGAGGATTTTAATCTATCATTAGCACATTTTTTAGCAAGCAGGCAGTTTGAAATATCTTTATTCCACCATTTGGGCTTATTATTATGGCCTGGACACCGTATTTTCGATGGTATGCAGTCTTGCACTGCTTTTAGGTAAGTGGTTTTTAATGACTTCCAAGATGTATTTATGTCGTTATTGTTAATTAAATAGCTCCAGTCAGTTTCTTTAAACATAGCTCTAAGTTTATGGAAGTTTGCTTTTTTGAAATTAGGGACTTTTTCGATGCTACTATTTGGTTCGTTACTAGTAAACTTTAAAGTGAAAGTTATCGTACGATGGTCGCTGTTACTGAATTCATCACCAACATTCAAATTCTCTATTAATTCTTCTTTTGTTGCAAGTACAATGTCAAGAACGTTATTACCACGGGTCGGCGTTCGAACAAATTGATAAAGCGAACTCTCTTGCAAGTTCGTATACAAGTCATGTCCAGAGTGTGAAGTAAGAGTATCGCCCCACTTGGTCACAGGTAAATTAAAGTCGCCAAAAATTACGGTATCTTGTGAATTACTTACATCTGCAATTTGTTCGTAAATTTCTCGGTCAGTTTACACTGATTTAGCTGGAGGTCTGTATATTAACGCAAGTATTATTTTTGTACCTTTATTATTCTTTATTTGCACAAAAGATGTGTCGACATTGACAATTTGAGGTTTTGACAAGAGGGTAGGGTTAAGACTTTCTTTGATATAAAGTAAAACGCCACCTCCATTTCGATTTATTCGGCTTTTCTCAAACATTACATAACCGGGAAGTGAATACTCTGCTAAAAAGTCTCTATCTTCTGTATTGAGCCAAGATTCTGTTATGCCAATCACATCATAATTTTCTGTAAACACTAGCTCCTCTAAATCTGAAAATTTATTGCGTATGCTACGAGCGTTTGCATAGAAAACCTTTACATTTTTTATTTTAGAACTCACGGAACGCTCTTTAATAATATTTTTGGTTGTCGGATCTACATTTATGTTCATGGCTGTCCTCGGTCCTCGCTGTCTTCGGTCCTTATCGCTGGTGGTCCTCGGTTGCCTCTGTTTTTTTGCTTGGCGTTGGATGATTTATGTCACTGCTGCTTCTTTTCGGATGGCGTTTTTTGATCCATGGCTGCGGACTGCTTCGTGTAGGAGATGACCCATGCGTGCTGAACCCACAGGGTTTAGATGAGTGCCATCCTTGTGGAACAGAGTAGGCTGGTTATAGAAATTGTTCCAGAGGTTGATGAATTCAACTTCTCCCTACAGACACAAATATTTTAGTCGGCTATTTGTGCTGAAGGCCTTGTCGTAGAATTTGTCAGGTGCGTCGATCTTGGGGAGAATGCCTGAGATGATGATATTCCTTGACTTGTTTTTGTAGTGCTGGATCATCTTGCGATATTTCTCCATCAACTCTTCGGATCTGGTGCGCATGACGTCATTTGAACCAGCATGGATGACAAAAAGGGTATTTTCGTTTGCATCCTTTGTGGTATCTTCGAAGGCTTCCACAATGTCGTCCAGTCCAGCTCCTGGGATGCAAAATCTTTTTCGTCGATTTGGGACTCTGTCGCAGAAGTCTTCGATCTGTCCTCGTAGGATGGAATCCTCAACGAGCCTGGCCTCTTCTGCTTCATCTTCCATCTCTACCGAGATCTCAAATCTGTTTGACATTGTGACTGGTAGATGAGACCTTTTCTGCGTTGGCCGTGCACCGTTCCTCACTGGTGTAAATCCGGAAACCTGTGGTGGCGAGACTCTGCGTACAGGTCGGGGAGAGGAGTGGTTAGAACGGGGGCGAGGGGTTGGTACTGTTCGTGCTAGCAGGCTTCTTGCACGAGGAGTGGGGGAGAGACTAAGGTGAACAGGGCGGCTGTCCTGGTTTGATGTCGGCTCAGGTTCGTCAGAAGCATCTGCTGCAGTGGCTACTGCAGGTGTTGGATTGTTGGCAGATGACGTTGGGGCGGTGGTGGATGCTGGAGTTGAAACAATTGGAGTTAGTGGTACTCCAACGTTGAGTGTTACAAACTCTTGGAGTGATTCCAGCTTCCTGGTGAGGGCGTTGATCTTGTTGTGGGCTTCATCCCACAGGAGAGAGAGAGAGAGAGAATGAATATGATTGTGTGTGGGAATTGAAACGAAAGGGAAATAAAGTGAATGAGTAAGCTACATGAGATAAATGAGGGGAGAGTAGTAGTGTGAGTGTGATAATAAACATAAAACAGTAAGAGAGAAAGAGCGAGGGACGGTATATGGAAAGAAGATTGGTTGCTATGGAATCATTGGAATGATTGATTGAAAGATGGGTTTAGGGAGATGTACAGCCAGAATATATCACTGGAAGGGATAGATGCCAGGTGTGTGGGTGTATGTATTTATGTGGGTGTGTATGTGTGGGTGTATGTATGTATGGGTGTGTGTGGGTGTATGTATGTATGTGTGTGTGGGTGGGTGTGTATGTATGTGTGGGTGGGTGTGTATGTACCGGTATTTTGGACCGAATGTGTGTACACTGTTCGTTTGTGTGTGTGTAGTTATACGTGGAGTGTGTCTGACGATTTGTATAATGATATGCTTGTGTAAGTGTTTGGAAATGAGAGAGTAGAATATGTATCATTGTGTGACTGGATGTGTGCATTGTTTACGATGTGTTTGAGTGTATGTTATTTTGTATTTACGGTGGGTATACATGTGTTAGTGTGTGGGGTTGGTTGGTTGATATGTGTGTTTACGTACGTGTGTGTGTGTGTGTGTGTATATATGTGTGTGTGAAGGAATGAGAATGATTCAGTATGTGTGTGTGAGAGAGAGATCGAGAGAGAGTTAATTAAAGTGGCTATGAGATAGGACTGATGAATATGGGAATGCCTGGTATAGGGAGAGAGAGAGCCAGTAAATCCTGGAGCCTGGAGCAGCACGCCTTGGAGCTCTGGAGGTCTGTTTTAGTCTATAGGCTACACCACATTTATCTCACCGAAGTGTACAATCATCTGCACACGTAGCTGGTACACTACTAGCCTAATCAATCCAATCAACCCCAATCAAAACCTGGTATAACACTTACCTCTCTATCTGCCAGCCCATCTGATATCCTAATTATCTTTTTAAGGGGAGATGGGCCGTTTCTTTTTTGGTCTATTAATTAATGTATTCCTTTATTTCTTAGTTACCTCGCTAGACCTATATCAAGCTTAGAAAAACACCCCCTAGACCCCCCTTCAAATTAAATTTGTACATTTTTCGGTAGAAAAATGTACCGGCCAAAGGCCGATTCCTCTTAAAATTTCAGGCTCGCTACCGCTCGCCAGGAAAAAATTGACACCTAAATAACACAAAAGGTTTTAAATTTGACAATGAAAGGGCTTTGTTTTCGAAGCTATACAGGGCTGAATCGAATGTTAATTGTAATTGTTTTCACAATATTTACGTTTCGAAGGTTCACTTGTGCTGTTTGAGGATTCATTAGACCATAATTTGTGTGCCTTTAATCAATTGTTTGTCGGCAACCCAATTGAGAAACTATGTCAATAAATGATTATATGTTGTATCATGGCAGTTGTTATAATCACCCTTTGATTATGTGTCTGTATATTCTCGTATGAAATTATAAAACTAATGTGTTATTATCCGGAATGTTCACAATTTCTTATTTAGGTATCATCGAACTTTCAAATCCGGGTGTACAATCGCCTTCACAAATGGCTGGTACACTACAATGTGATAAAGTTGAGACAGTAAACATTGATTGAGGACTAGGACTCATTCGGCCATGTGTTAAAGGAATGCTTCAAAATATTTCATCAACGCGTCGGATTTGTTCAATAAAATGTGTGTACCATCTTTCACAGCAGGCAATTGAACATAAGGCACCCACACGTTTCGTCTGATTGACTCTCTACATGCAAACAATACCGCTCCGATGTTGTATATCTGTATTGATCTGTTATATGTATACATATACCAAATATCTGTATTGATCTGTTATATGTATACATATACCAAATATCTGTATTGATCTGTTATATGTATACATATACCAAATATCTGTATTGATCTGTTATATGTATACATATACCAAATATCTGTATTGATCTGTTATATGTATACATATACCAAATATCTGTATTGATCTGTTATATGTATACATATACCAAATATCTGTATTGATCTGTTATATGTATACATATACCAAATAGGATGTAGTAAATTAGATTAGGATACTTTTGGCAGGGTTGACTATTATAGGTGTTGCCATATGAATGAATCGAACGAAATACCTCGAAATATGGGGGCGATTCATTCGTGGCCAGCCTCTCGGAGATCAAGGCGTCTGACCATAGACATAGAAATAGGTTGACTATATAACAGTATATTTGTCAATGTGAGAGAGAGAGAGAGAGAGAGATCAGCCAAGTACAGCAGGGAGGTATTACACTACAGTACAGTATATACTGTATTATATATATCTTTCAACCAATAATGATGGTGTGTTTGATTTGATTGTCTGTTACGTCCCATTTTAACCCTTAATAAACAGTTACGGGGGGGGGTTGTATTCCTGCCTACCACTAGGACTATAGTATTGCCGACGTAAAGCTAGGTTACGGAGACAGAATCTCTCTCTCTCTCTCTCTCTCTCTCTCTCTCTCTCTCTCTCTCTCTCTCTCTCTCTCTCTCTCTCTCTCTCTCTCTCTCTCTCTCTCTCTCTCTCTCTCTCTCTCTCTCTCTCTCTCTCTCTCTCTCTCTCTCTCTCTCTCTCTCTCTCTCTCTCTCCAGGGTCCACTTAAAAGAGGTTGATTGGATTACATGAAGTAACTATTGTATTTGTGTTTCAGGTGAGTGTGGTACCGTGGAACACACTGGGTATACAGTAGTAGTGGAGATGGTCATGGCTGTACGGTGAGTAGACGTATTGTATTAATTTTATAATAATTACAAATAATATTACTCATATAGTTGCAATATGCATTTTCTTACCGATATATACTGTATATATACAGTATAAATATATAAATTCATTTATTTATTTATTTATTTACGTACGGTAAGGTCTAGCTCCAGCTTTATGTGCTTCTTTGTAAATATATCTAAGGGCAGCATCATACGTTTAAGTCTGTGTTTCCCTTATAGTTCAATGTTTATTTATATTATATTTATTTAATTATTAGTTACATCAAAACTGAGAAGATATAGTTGTTTACATCATGTTGAATACAAATAATAAAGTATACAATAAAGTATAGTCCAGTAGGCCTATCTGGAACATGGCGTGAAAGATCCGGATTTTTTTGTTTTTCCTGTCGAGTGATAGCCAGCCTGCAATTTAGGAGGAACTGGCTTTCGGCCAGGACTTATTTCTACCGAAAAATACACAAATTTATCTCGAAGGGGTGTCTTGTGGGTATTTTTAAAGTTTGATGGAGGTCTAGCGGGGAAACTAGCGAAAATAATTAAAACAAAAAATAATAATAAATATATTAAAATCTCCCCTTAACATTGTTAGTACATAGCAGTAACTGGGACGGAATTTGTGCTGTACCTAGTTTCAGTGCATTACCACAGCAAACCGAAATGCCAAAAAAATACCCTCATTGTTCCCTGATTAAATAGCATTGTATGAATATTCCCATATTCAAAATATGTTACAGGGGGGACAATGCCTAGTGAGTTAATTGCTCAATAGGTGGCGTTCTGAGAGTGAGGGTCCGAGTGTGGGGGATGAGACGGTGAAGCGCATAGGTGAAGCGGCTTCAGAGATGGAGTTGCTTCGAGCCGGGGTTCTTCGCATGTCTCACTCCCTAGACTGGAACAAGACCTCACGGACCTCACCGTGTTCAGCGGTGTGGTGTAAAGGCTCTCAGCCTATGCCCGAGAGGGAGTAGATGGAATAAAAAAAAAAAAAAAAAAAAAAAAAAAAAAAAAATCTAAATAGGAGATCAGGTTTGTAATTTGCTGTTTTAGAATAAGGTCCCATTAAACAAAATTATGACAACATGTATGATGCTATAATTATGTATTGCATTGGTTTACACGTATAATTGAAGCTTACACTTCTTGATTTTCTTATGAATAACCAGCACATTTCCAACTGTCTATGATACAAACACCTTAAAAGAGCATAGGCCTAGCTGATTTGAAGGATCTTTTGCAAGTACAAATACACAAAATATTATACGCTCAATAATAATAAAATACCCAATACTTTGTGATAATCTGTAATATACTGTATACCTCCTCCCTTACGGAGTGTTGGGGGAACCCGCCTTTCAACACATTCCCACCCCTATTCTGTCCAACTCTCTAACCCAAGAGTTGACCGATTCTCCCAGTTTTTCTTCTACTCAACAAGTAAGTTTTGAGCTCTCTCCCTCAATCTGTCTTTCCCTCATTCTATATATAAAATAGCATTTTACAATTTAATATAGCTATTTTTGTAATGTAATGTTGGGGATGAAAACATTTCTATATCGGTACGTTACTTATAGCATTATTCCTGTAAATTAATGCATTTTTATATCAAAAAATTTCAGTAATGTCAATGCCTATCGAATAATATCAATACAAATATTCATTATCATTATTATACAAAACAAATTGGTGTTTCACCATAAACAATAGGGAATCTGTATTTACATACAGTAAATTAGTGTAGTATGGGTACCAGCTAGTGAAATACACACACACACACACACACACACACACATTTTTTCAGTCTTTCCAGAATAATAGTGAATAAAGAAATAATGCCGAGACGCGACTTTGAGAAAGGAATGGCCATAAAAAGCTGAAAGTAATATATTCATAAGAATTGAAGTATATGATTTAGGAGGCATTCCCAGCGTCCTCATGTATGTTTTATTTTATATTAGGAGGGATCAGGGCTGCTAGGACATACTATAGTCCATTTGGAGGATCTTGGCAGCTTATTCTACCTTTGATATTGCAGTTACTTAGGAGATGGGGATTTGTTGCCAAGTTAGTTTGAACATGTATAGGGAGGGAGGAAGATGGGGGAGAAGGAGGAGGATGGGAGAGAAGAACAGGAAGACAATAATAACTTTAGGAAAGAAGCCTGGGAAATAGGAAGTGGAAAGCAACGAGTGGAAGAAGGATGAAATAGGAAGAGGCAGTGGAAGGGTAATGATACACTATGGTAAACTTAGTGTGTGGGAGGAAGGTATATAGTATAAGGGTGATGATACACTATGGTAAACTTAGTGTGTGGGAAGAAGGTATGTAAGGGTAATGAGACACTATGGTAAACTTAGTGTGTGGGAAGAAGGTATATAGTATAAGGGTAATGAGTCACTATGGTAAACTTAGTGTGTGGTAGGAAGGTATATAAGGGTAATGATACACTATGGTAAATGTAGTGTGTGGTAGGAAGGTATATAAGGGTAATGATACACTATGGTAAACGTAGTGTGTGGTAGGAAGGTATATAAGGGTAATGATACACTATGGTAAACTTAGTGTGTGGTAGGAAGGTATATAAGGGTAATGAGTCACTATGGTAAACTTAGTGTGTGGTAGGAAGGTATATAAGGGTAATGATACACTATGGTAAACTTAGTGTGTGGTAGGAGGGTATATAAGGGTAATGATACACTATGATAAACTTAGTGTGTGGTAGGAAGGTATATAAGGGTATGATACACTATGATAAACTTAGTGTGTGGTAGGAAGGTAGATAAGGGTATGATACACTATGGTAAACTTAGTGTGGTAGGAAGGTATATAAGGGTAATGATACACTATGATAAACTTAGTGTGTGGTAGGAAGGTATATAAGGGTAATGATACACTATGATAAACTTATTGTAGGAAGGTATAAGGGTAATGATACACTATGGTAAACTTAGGGTGGTAGGAAGGTATATAAGGGTAATGAGTCACTATGGTAAACTTAGTGTGTGGTAGGAAGGTATATAAGGGTAATGAGTCACTATGGTGTGTGGGAGGAACGTATATAAGGGTAATGAGTCACTATGGTAAACTTAGTGTGTGGTAGGAAGGTATATAAGGGTAATGAGTCACTATGGTAAACTTAGTGTGTGGTAGGAAGGTATATAAGGGTAATGAGGCACTATGGTGTGTGGGAGGAAGGTATACAAGGGTAATGAGTCACTATGGTAAACTTAGTGTGTGGTAGGAAGGTATATAAGGGTAATGATGCACTATGGTAAACTTAGTGTGTGGTAGGAAGGTATATAAGGGTAATGATACACTATGATAAACTTAGTGTGTGGGAGGAAGGTATATAAGGGTAATGATACACTATGGTAAACGTAGTGTGTGGTAGGAAGGTATATAAGGGTAATGATACACTATGGTAAACTTAGTGTGTGGTAGGAAGGTATATAAGGGTAATGATACACTATGATAAACTTAGTGTGTGGTAGGAAGGTATATAAGGGTAATGATACACTATGATAAACTTAGTGTGTGGTAGGAAGGTATATAAGGGTAATGATACACTATGATAAACTTAGTGTGTGGTAGGAAGGTATATAAGGGTAATGATACACTATGGTAAACTTAGTGTGTGGTAGGAAGGTATAAGGGTAATGAGTCACTATGGTAAACTTAGTGTGTGGTAGGAAGGTATATAAGGGTAATGAGTCACTATGGTAAACTTAGTGTGTGGTAGGAAGGTATATAAGGGTAATGAGTCACTATGGTGTGTGGGAGGAAGGTATATAAGGGTAATGAGTCACTATGGTAAACTTAGTGTGTGGTAGGAAGGTATATAAGGGTAATGATTCACTATGGTAAACTTAGTGTGTGGTAGGAAGGTATATAAGGGTAATGAGGCACTATGGTGTGTGGGAGGAAGGTATATAAGGGTAATGAGTCACTATGGTAAACGTAGTGTGTGGTAGGAAGGTATATAAGGGTAATGATACACTATGGTAAACTTAGTGTGTGGTAGGAAGGTATATAAGGGTAATGATACACTATGGTAAACTTAGTGTGTGGTAGGAAGGTATATAAGGGTAATGATACACTATGATAAACTTAGTGTGTGGTAGGAAGGTATATAAGGGTAATGAGTCACTATGGTAAACTTAGTGTGTGGTAGGAAGGTATATAAGGGTAATGAGTCACTATGGTAAACTTAGTGTGTGAGAGGAAGGTATATAGGTCTAAGGGTAATGAGTCACTATGGTAAACTTAGTGTGTGGTAGGAAGGTATGTAAGGGTAATGAGACACTATGGTAAATTTAGTGTGTGGTAGGAAGGTATATAAGGGTAATGATACACTATGATACACTTAGTGTGTGGTAGGAAGGTATATAAGGGTAATGATACACTATGATAAACTTAGTGTGTGGTAGGCAGGTATATAAGGGTAATGATACACTATGGTAAACTTAGTGTGTGGTAGGAAGGTATATAAGGGTAATGATACACTATGATAAACTTAGTGTGTGGTAGGAAGGTATATAAGGGTAATGATACACTATGATAAACTTAGTGTGTGGTAGGAAGGTATATAAGGGTAATGATACACTATGGTAAACTTAGTGTGTGGTAGGAAGGTATATAAGGGTAATGAGTCACTATGGTAAACTTAGTGTGTGGTAGGAAGGTATATAAGGGTAATGAGTCACTATGGTGTGTGGGAGGAAGGTATATAAGGGTAATGAATCACTATGGTAAACTTAGTGTGTGGTAGGAAGGTATATAAGGGTAGTGAGGCACTATGGTGTGTGGGAGGAAGGTATATAAGGGTAATGATACACTATGGTAAACTTAGTGTGTAGTAGGAAGGTATACAGTATAAGGGTAATGAGACACTATGGTAAACTTAGTGTGTGGTAGGACGGTATATAATGGTAATGAGTCACTATGGTGTGTGGTAGGAAGGTATATAAGGGTAATGAATCACTATGGTAAACTTAGTGTGTGGGAGGAAGGTATATAAGAGTAATGATACTATGGTAAACTTAGTCTGTGGGAGGAAGGTATATAAGGGTAATGAGTCACTATGGTGTGTGGGAGTACAAAGTACAAAGGAAATCAAGCAACAACAGGTCTAGTGACCCTTCTAGACTGCTTGTCCTCCAAAACACTGAGGATCAAGTGTCCAAACAGTGGTTTAGAGTGGGTAAGGGAACATTGGAAAGGGAACTACTGCCCTAGAACTAATGTCCGTGGCAGGATTAGGAAGTTAGTAGGGGACAGATGGGTTAGTAACTGAGGGGGGGATAAAATAAAGTTATTCATTTACAAACGCAGTCAGTCACGGGTTTGATGCGAGATATTTGTCTAAGCGGAGTTTAAATGAATCAACGGTGCTGCAGTCTATAACGTCTCGGGGAAGCCCATTCCACAAGTTGACAACTCGATTGAAGAAGAAATTCTTAGATTCGTGTGAGTTAAAAGATTTACCAATAATTTTGCAACCGTTTCCCCGCGTGTAATTAGATTAGTCGATAGTGAAGTACTTACTACAGTTCATATTGTCGATGCCTTTGATGATTTTGAACACTTGAATTAAGTCACCTCTTAATCTGCGCTGGGTTAAAGGAAATAGATTTAATTCTCTAAGACGCTCTTCGTATGGTTTGTTCTTTAGGCTAGGTATCATTTTGGTAACTCTACGTTGAACTCGTTCTAGCTTGTTTATATCTTTTTGGTAATAAGGGCACCAGGATTGAACGCAGTATTCCAGAAGAGGGCGGACTAAGGAATTGTAAAGGGTTAGGATAACTTCTTTGGATTTATGCTCAAATGACCTGCCTATAAAGCCAATTATTTTGTTTGCCTTCTTAACAACTTCTGAACATTGTTGACTCGGTTTTAGGTTACTCGATATTGTTACTCCCAGATCGGTTTCTCTGTTTACATTCTTAAGCTGAGTGCCATTCATCGAATAGTTTGCTTTCTCATTTAGGTATCCGATATGTAGTACTTTACATTTATCCGCATTGAAACTCATTTGCCAAATTTGGGCCCAACATGACAATTTATCTAGATTGTGTTGCATATCGTCAACTTGTTCTTTTGAGAGTACGCTATTTGCAATTTTTGTATCGTCAGCAAATTTTGAGATTGTACAGGTGAGACCCTCATCTATGTCGTTGATGTAAATTAGAAAGAGAATTGGTCCTAGTACCGATCCCTGGGGTACCCCGCTACTTACATTGGTCCATTTAGATGCCTTACCGTTTATGACTACTCTTTGCTTTCTGTCGCTGAGCCAATTTTCTATCCATTTCAACACACCGTCTTGTATTCCATGCGCTTTTAGTTTTAGCAGTAAACGTTTGTGGGGAACTTTGTCAAAGGCCTTTTGAAAATCAAGGTATATAATATCTACAGCTTTACTCTCATCGTAGAGGTTAAGGATATCGTGGAAGAAGTCTAAGAGGTTTGTTAAACAGGAACGTTTTTTACGAAAGCCGTGTTGAGTATCTTTAAGTAAGTTATTTGCCTCTAAGTGATTTACGAGTCTGTCTCTTATGACCGTTTCTAACATTTTACATACAATTGAGGTTAAGCTAATTGGACGATAGTTACTGGGTAGGGATTTGCTGCCTTTTTTTAATATTGGTGTTACGTTGGCTAGCTTCCACTGATCAGGCATAGTCCCAGACTGCAAGGATTCATTGAATAGCAATGTCAGTGGTTTGGAGAGCTCATCCTTAGCTTACTTTAGAACTCTAGGCGAGATTGTATCAGGTCCAGGCGTTTTATTTACCTTGAGTTTATCTAAACAATTTAATACTTCTCTCTGTAACGGTGATATTGCTTAGAACATCTGAATGATCAATCTGAATCGGCGATGGTGTAGGGATATCACTGAGGTTTACGGAGGAAGGTATATAAGGGTAATGAGGCACTATGGTAAACTTAGTGTGTGGTAGGAAGGTATATAAGGATAATGATACACTATGGTAAACTTAGTGTGTGGGAGGAAGGTATATAAGGTTAATGAGGCACTATGGTGTGTGGTAGGAAGGTATATAAGGGTAATGAGTCACTATGGTAAACTTAGTGTGTGGTAGGAAGGTGTATAAGGGTAATGAGTCACTATGGTAAACTTAGTGTGTGGTAGGAAGGTATATAAGGGTAATGAGTCACTATGGTAAACTTAGTGTGTGGTAGGAAGGTATATAAGGGTAATGAGTCACTATGGTAAACTTAGTGTGTGGTAGGAAGGTATATAAGGGTAATGAGTCACTATGGTATACTTAGTGTGTGGTAGGAATGTATATAAGGGTAATGATACACTATGGTAAACTTAGTGTGTGGTAGGAAGGTATATAAGGGTAATGAGTCACTATGGTAAACTTAGTGTGTGGGAGGAAGGTATATAAGGGTAATGAGTCACTATGGTAAACTTAGTGTGTGGTAGGAAGGTATATAAGGGTAATGAGTCACTATGGTAAACTTAGTGTGTGGGAGGAAGGTATATAAGGGTAAGGGGAGGTGTGGTGGAGTGGTCTTGCCACTGGCCTGGTAATCCAAAGGTCCCGGGTTCAAATCCCGATGTATCAATGGGAAGATATTATTGGGATGGAATTTGTGCTGTACCTGGTATCAGTGCATTACCACAAGCCCACCGAAACGTCAATAAAATACCCTCATTGTTCCCTGATTAAATAGCACTGTATGAATATTCCCATATTCAAAATATGCTATAGGGGTACAATGCCTGGTGAGTTATCTGCTCAACAGGTGGCGTTGTGTGTGTGTAAGTGTGAGAGTCCGAGTGTAGGGGATGAGACTGAAGCACGGGAACGAGGTGGCTTCAGAGATGGGGTCGTTTCGGGCCATGAGTGAGCACCGTGCCTCATGTGAAGGCAAGATGGCAGGTGCTCGTTGTACTCTACGTGCTTCACATGTCTCACTCCCTAGACTGGAACAAGACCTCACGGGCTTCACTGTTCATTGTAAAGCGGTGAATGTTAAGGCTCTAAGCCTATGCCCGAGAGGAAGTAAGTTGGAATATAGAAAAAAAATAAAAATAAAATGAGTCACTATGGTAAACTTAGTGTGTGGTAGGAAGGTATATAAGGGTAATGAGTCACTATGGTAAACTTAGTGTGTGGGAGGAAGGTATATAAGGATAATGAGTCACTATGGTAAACTTAGTGTGTGGTAGGAAGGTATATAAGGGTAATGAGTCACTATGGTAAACTTAGTGTGTGGTAGGAAGGTATATAAGGGTAATGAGTCACTATGGTAAACTTAGTGTGTGGTAGGAAGGTATATAAGGGTAATGATACACTATGGTAAACTTAGTGTGTGGTAGGAAGGTATATAAGGGTAATGAGTCACTATGGTAAACTTAGTGTGTGGTAGGAAGGTATATAAGGGTAATGATACACTATGATAAACTTAGTGTGTGGTAGGAAGGTATATAAGGGTAATGAGTCACTATGGTAAACTTAGTGTGTGGTAGGAAGGTATATAAGGGTAATGAGTCACTATGGTAAACTTAGTGTGTGGTAGGAAGGTATATAAGGGTAATGAGTCACTATGGTAAACTTAGTGTGTGGGAGGAAGGTATATAAGGGTAGTGAGGCACTATGGTGTGTGGGAGGAAGGTATATAAGGGTAATGATACACTATGGTAAACTTAGTGTGTAGTAGGAAGGTATACAGTATAAGGGTAATGAGACACTATGATAAACTTAGTTACTTACTTGTGTTGAGTTCGCCACTGCTAGTGGCACCGAGGAGCGTGCCGCCCCTCGTTCTTGGTGGTGGTTTGGTGCAGCAGACTGTTCGAAGGGGCAGCACGCTCCCCTGCGAAGATGGGCTTGTCTGGCACTTTTTGCAGTTCGACATCGAGGGCTCTCTTGAAGTTGTCTAACGAGACACCCCTCATGTCTCTTACTCGCCGCGGGAGTTTGTTGAAGAGATGTGGGCCTCTATAGTGTGTGGGAGGAAGGTATATAGGGGGAACAAGACACACAATTATATCATAGTTATTAAAAACTGTAAAGGAAGGAGAACAAAATACAAAACAAATAACAAAAATGAAAAGTGTCGAAAGTAGGGATAGTATGTATTAATTGGTAATGAGGGGAAACAGAGAGAGAGGGTTTATGTACACCTTTTATAACACTAACAGAGAGAGAGGGTTTATGTACACTTTTTATAACACTAACAGAGAGAGGGTTTATGTACACTTTTTATAACACTAACAGAGAGAGGGGGTTTATGTACACTTTTTATAACACTAACAGAGAGAGGGGGTTTATGTACTATGTACACTTTTTATAACACTAACAGAGAGAGAGGGTTTATGTACACTTTTTATAACACTAACAGAGAGAGGGGGTTTATGTACACTTTTTATAACACTAACAGAGAGAGAGGGTTTATGTACAATTTTTATAACACTAACAGAGAGAGGGGGTTTATGTACACTTTTTATAACACTAACAGAGAGAGAGGGTTTATGTACACTTATTATAACACTAACAGAGAGAGGGGGTTTATGTACACTTTTTATAACACTAACAGAGAGAGGGGGTTATGTACACTTTTTATAACACTAACAGAGAGAGGGGGTTTATGTACACTTTTTATAACACTAACAGAGAGAGGGGGTTTATGTACACTTTTTATAACACTAACAGAGAGAGGGGGTTTATGTACACTTTTTATAACACTAACAGAGAGGGGGTTTATGTACACTTTTTATAACACTAACAGAGAGGGGGTTTATGTACACTTTTTATAACACTAACAGAGAGAGGGGGTTTATGTACACTTTTTATAACACTAACAGAGAGAGGGGGTTTATGTACACTTTTTATAACACTAACATCCACATACTTGGTTCAGAATATCCAGAATGGATGCCTATTTTCACTCACTCACTCACTCACACACTCTCTCTCTCTCTCTCTCTCTCTCTCAAAAGTTCGCGCGCGCCCGAACAACAAAGCAAACGTCCACGCTCATTAATATTAATCCTTTGACCATACCAGTGCAATATACTGTATATTCCAATATGACCATGTTATGCTTAATTAATCCAATTTGGTCAATACTTGTATAATTTCCATCTTCATGTTGCCCACTTCCCCCCTTAAACTGTGGAGATACCATAAATGCTAGTGCCCTTAACTAGTCGTTGGTGTCATGCCCATTCCCGTCATCAAATTCAGTTATGCAAATTTAACCCGTTAGCAAACACACACAAAAGTTAGCTAGATAACCAAACTTATAACATAATACTATAATGATTTGGGAGATTGCAAACACCACTCGAGCAGGGCAATACCCAGGGGAGGCCTCATAGGCATAGAAAAAGGCATGTGATAAAGAGTTGCTGGAAATCCTGTTTTATTTGTCTGGCTTCCCTCACTGTTTCCGTCTGTGTCTCACCTACACAAAGAGTAATCCAGCTAGCTCTCACAATACAGATTAACTTGCTCATGTAGTAATGTACACCCTATGTGGTGGATTGTGTTCTTTTATTTCATAAATTTTATTTTAGTAAGCGTTATTTCCAAATAGCGATTTTGATAAGTTATTTTGCCTTTATCTTGTATCGTCCCAGTTTGTGTTTGTTTAGTTTAATAAGTTATTTTGCCTTTATCTTGTATCGTTCCAGTTTGTGTTTGTTTAGTTTGATAAGTTATTTTGCCTTTATCTTGTATCGTCCCAGTTTGTGTTTGTTTAGTTTAATAAGTTATTTTGCCTTTATCTTGTATCGTCCCAGTTTGTGTTTGTTTAATTTGATAAGTTATTTTGCCTTTATCTTGTATCGTTCCAGTTTGTGTTTGTTTAGTTTGATAAGTTATTTTGCCTTTATCTTGTATCGTCCCAGTTTGTGTTTGTTTAATTTGATAAGTTATTTTGCCTTTATCTTGTATCGTTCCAGTTTGTGTTTGTTTAGTTTGATAAGTTATTTTGCCTTTATCTTGTATCGTCCCAGTTTGTGTTTGTTTAGTTTGATAAGTTATTTTGCCTTTATCTTGTATCGTCCCAGTTTGTGTTTGTTTAGTTTGCAAGTTTTACATTTTAATTTAAAACAACACCTCCGCCTATTCATTTCACTACATATAAGGAACACACCGATTGTACCGTAGTCTGCTCGTTGTTTACCTGTCTGCTGCACAGTAAAATAGTGTATATGCTACTGTTGACCATCCTTCTGCAATACTCTCGCTGCTTTAATTGCTTATGCATAATGAAAATCAAGTTGCAGGAGATACGGAACAGAATGAAGATGAGATTTCAGATGAGAGGGAGAATGGTAAACATAAGAAATGCATTAAAGGGGGAATAGAGGAATAAATATTATATATTAACCCCTTCTGTACCGGATACGTCTTTCCTACTTTATTCAGGCTACTATTAGACGATTTTATGCAGTTTAATTAAGAAGGCCCACCAGCAATGAACAGGCTTAAAACAATCTCAATTAACCCTTTTACTACCACAGATCCTTTTTAAGCTGCACACAAATCGTCTTAATATAGGTACAACAAAATACAAAGGACGTCGCCGGTACAGAAGGGGTTAAAGTGAAATTGGAGACTGGATAATTGAATTCAAATTAAAGTGGCGATGAAGCAAGGGAAAAAATTATAACATGTTAATTGACCACTTGCGAGTTTCATGCTGAAAGGAAGGTGGAGTTGTAGACATCGATATTATGCAGCATTATTTGTACAAATACGGTTGTAGTGCATATAAAAATACATAAAAATAGGTTTATCAAGTTTTGTATCCATCACTTACGTATACTTTATAATTATGTCTGTACCTGTCTTAAATAACACTTGTGTCAGCCTTTCCCCTTCATGTACTATAATCATCGTTTCTCATACTCACTGAGTCTAGTTGTGTTTTGTTTTTGCTTTGTTTTTATGTGTAATGAAATCTAATTTCCATATAATTTGTATTACTTGTATTTTGGTATTCCCTAAGTGGAGTTCCTTTTTTCATATAAGTGTTGAGCAATTTAAATTTCCTATATTTCCGTTGTCCTTTCGTGTCAAACTAAATTATACTAAGTGTCTTTTTTGTAAATGTATAAATAATTTTAGGTTAAAATACTTATATATTGTTCTATTATTGTTTAGATCCTGATGATGACTTAAAGAAAAAAGTCGAAACGTTGAAGAAATTAAAAATGTTCGTGATTACCCTGGTCCTCCTCTTTCTCCTAAGACTACGATTCCCAAGGAACAAGCCTGTTTCTCAAATATGTTATATATTTTTGCTAAATATCGATGTTTATACCTCCATCTTCCTTATAACCTGTAACTCGCAAGTGGTCAATTAAATTGTACATCATTTTGGAGTAAAGGAGAGAAGATTCATGATTGAAAATTTGTAGAAATGGATAAAGTAAAATAACAAAAAGTGCAAACAAGCCATATGAGAGAGAGAGAGAGAGAGAGAGAGAGAGAGAGAGAGAGAGAGAAAGAAAGAGAGGGGGGGGGGGTAAAAGTCGAGGGGATCAGACGATAGTTTTTCCCTATCTTGAACCCTCCCTCCCGTCTTTCCCTCTCGTCTCTCCTATATTTCCTCTTTTTCCTCACGAATCTACTTGACTTTCCTACTCGACCTTAGCATCATCCCGACTCTTTCTTGCTTGCATGCGTCGAATACGGAGGGCCTATTAATGCTACACTGTTGTTAGCGTTATATACTGTATATATATATATGTATATATATATATATATATATAGTATATATATATATATGTGTATATATATATAGTATATATATATATGTGTGTATATATAATATATATGTGTATATATAATATATATATATATATATCACGTATTTAACCATTGAATATTAGTCGAGATATAAATATTTGGCAAGTACTTACATATGCTTTACAGAAGGTCACATTTCATATACAGAGTAGCACAGGTAATGTATGAGCACCGGTACCCTTCCCTACAACAACCCCTTTGGTTTAAGGGGGAAGTAGTTGTTTTTTCTCCCTCATGTTTAGTTCCATTAGCTTTGTGATTTTAAGACCTTTCAATTAGTTTGGCGATTTTATGACCTTTTGTCCCATTTCTTTTGTTAATATACTTGCTTTTCGTGCCATTTAGATGTAGATTTTTTCCTGGCGAGCAATAGCGAGCCTGTAATTCTAGGAGGAATCGGCCTTCGGCCAAAACATTTTTCTACCGAAAAATGTCTAGATGTACCTTGAAGGGGGATCTAGCAGGGGGGGGGGGGTAGCTTGGTGGAGGTCTAGCGAGGTTACTGTAAAATAAATACATAAATATGTAAATAGACCAACAAATGTCCACTACCCCCTTAACTGTTGAGGTAATGAGCGGACATTTGGCAAGCATTGTACTACCATCGTTAAGACTTGCCCACCATTATTTACAAGGTTACGCGTCTTGCTCTTTTATGTTCAGGTTGCTATTGTTCTTGGAATCCGTTATCTTTGTCGTTTGCATTGTTTGCGTGTTTGTCTTTATGATTCTTCTATTGTTAATGTGTTTTTATTTGTTTTTATTTATTTATGTTTTATTAAGTAATGTGTTTTTATTGTATTTTATTTATTTATGTTTTCTTTTGTTTTGTCTTAAGGTCTTTGCTTTGTTTCACTTACCTTGCTTTCTTCAGGGGAGATTTTTTATGTATTTGTTTTGGTTATTTATTTACTTATATTTTTATAGTATCCTCCCTAGACATCCATCAAACTTAAGACAATACCTCTAAGACACCCCTTCGAGATACATTTGTAAATATTTTGGTAGACAAATGTCCCTGCCGAAGGCCGGTTCCTCCTTAATTACAGGCTCGATATCGCTCGCCAGGAAAAAAATGTATACCTAAATGGCAAGAAAGGCCTTAATATTGGCAAAAACAAAATGGGGCGAAATGTCTTAATTAACATCGCCAAGGTAATGGGACAAAGTTTTAAAACCTCAAAACTAATAGGGCTAAGCATGAGGGAGAAGGGGCTCCAGGAACACAACAAGAACCTCCCCTTAACTGTTTTGTTTTCCTTTGTATTTTCTCTTTTATTTTTTCCTTTGTATTGCTTCTTATAATTATAATTTCGGTTTGATTTTTTATATTGTATGTATGTATGTATATACTCGGGCACATACCCCATAGCTGGGGATGGCCGACTCAAGACAGAGCCCGAACAAAGACAACACAGCACAACATAAAAAAAATAAAAATAAAAAATAAATACAAAAAAACACACACATCTAGGTCGCCCAGGAGAAGACCCAGAGACCAAGGATCACTAAGGGCCTCCAGCACTCCCCCGGCCCTAGACCTTCCGGAGAGTTTCCGGTCTCAGCAGGCAGACAAGCAGCGGAGCACACCACAATGCCCGCCCACCTCACATCCAGGCATGACCCTTCATATACACCGGCTCCCGGGCCAGGTGCCTGACGGACTATTATCTAGTCCAACTGACGCCCGACCCTCTCTCCCAATGACCGCGTTATCACTCATCTATTCATAAGCATTCTCCATTCATTCCTATTTTGTTTATATTACTTTAATAATTAACTTATTTGTCTATTTATCATCTCATATTGTATATGTTTGTTATTATTGTTTTATATTGTGTTCATGCATGTGTTTATTTTGTATCTCTGGTTGCTATTGTAGTGCTACAGTATTGATTAATTAATTAGTTTACTAATTATTTGTACTTGTTACATTCTTATTTGCCTCCTTCGCACTGTCTTTCATCCCTCCTCTTCCTCCCCTTCCTTCGTCCCTGCTTCTCCTCCCTCTCCTCCTCCTGCCCTACTTCACTTCCACCACCTCCTCCCCCTTCCCCTGTTTCACCTCCCCCCCCCCCCCTCCTCCTCCCAATTACGTTAATTTATTTACCTTCATTATCATCCTGGTCTTGTTCCTCGTGTGTTTAGTCTATTGTGTTCTGTGTGGGTTATTACTGCACCTTTTTATGTCCCGCCACTATTGTTATCTCAAACTTCTTTATTTACTCACTTCATTTTTGTACTCTCATTTCTATTTCTGTCTCCTTATTTTCGCTCTCTCACTCATTCTCTCTGTATGTATGTATATATTTATTGATCAATCTATATATCCATATACTTTATATCTATCCATCTACAGTTTATATTTATCTATCTTTAAAAGACCTCCGTTGCTGGGTTGTAAATTGTGCTTCTTATTCGTTTGTTTAATTGTGAACGGTAATTATTAATATTGCTCTGTCTATCTATAACCATCTATGTGTCTCTACCTTATTTATTTATATCTCTTTCTAACTGTATGTATCTCTGTCTGTACCTTTCTCCATCAATCTCTATATATGTATCTTCATATATTCCTCGTTCTCCCTTCTCCTCCTATCATCTCCCTGTGCTCTGTTACCATCCAATCTCACCCTTATACTGTATACTATATTATTGTACAGTATCTGTGTTGCTATCCATTTAGCTATCTATCATTGTCTAGCTACCATATTAATATATCTTTCTATCTATCTATCTATCCATCTATCTATATATCTATCTATCTATATATCTATCTAACTATCTATCTATATATCTATGTATCTATCTATTTATCTATCTATCTATATATCGGTCTATATATCTATATATCTATCTATCTACCTAACTATTTATCTATCTATCTAACTCCATATCTTTTGCTATATACCTTTCTCCATCTATCTGTGCATGTATCTGTCTCCATCTATTCCTCATTCCCTCTTCTCCCGCCCATCTCCCCGTGCCCTGTTACCATCCAATCTCCTCCTTAAATCCAACCAGACGCCCATTTCCGGAACATTAACCCCACGCCCCGCTTATTCCCCCTCCCCCTCCAAGTGTCCACCCGTAGGTCATATCGCATTATTTACATTTCATCCCCCCGCGTTTTATGGTCTGAACAAAGCCCTATTGCTGTGTAAGTTACTGTATCTACTGTATATAATATACTGTACTTGGTTCATCGTAATGTTCTCGTTTTGATTGCTGGGATGTGATGAGGGTTTTTTATAGTGAAATCCAGGTACAGGTATATTACATATATAAATGATATGGATATGCAAAGGGTATATCAAGTGTCCATAATAATTTACCCATACAAAGTTATATTGGTGGTAACAAGCCCATCTTATAACAATTTGAAATATTATACCCAATGATATTATATACCTTTCCATGTCCTTTTTTGTTTGGACATTTGATTTTTTCAGTGTACAATTTACAAAAAAAAAAAAAAAAAAAAAAAAAAGTATTTATTCCATGTAGAGTGTTAGTAGTTGTATATTATGTCACCTAGTGTCAAGAAATCAGCTGATGGTGGATGATATTTATTGCCAGGTTGTGATGGACCAAGCATAGTTACGGTAAACGGACAACTCAACCAGTAGACCATTTTAGTCAGTAGTTTTCAACCAGTGACAATTTAACCATTACTATTACTGTAGGGTAGATTAGGTTACGTCAAACTATACTCTGTTTCTTTTCAACTGGCGGTAAATTGCAAGGTTCCTATCAAGATTTCTCAGTTACTTTGAAGATTTTGTAGTGAAATATGGTGCTAATTATGTAAACTTGGTCTCAATATGAAGTAGAGACAGAGCAGTTTCATATTGTTCCATAACGTATCAAAAAATTAGCTGCTAAAGTATAACATTTATCGTCAGATGAAAAGAAATAGCGTATAGATTATGGCATTAAGTTAGCCCTGGTTGAGGTCTGCAGTAATTATTATGTTTTTTACACCAACCAACTTCACATTTAAACTCAGTTAATGAAATCAACAAATACAAGTGGCACTCCGAGGACTCGAACCTAGGATACTCACATCGAAATTCAGCGCACTATGCATTACGCTATCAAGACAGTTAAAGAAATATGCACATGGTTGAAATGGAGTAGCTACGGTATACAGTAAGCATCAGTTTGTTGCGGATGGCTAATGTTGAAGAATTTAGATGGTCAATTTAGAAACATATTTTACGGATGTCTAAACAAAAGATATTGTATAGATGTTTACAGTTTCAAAAAAATGTATGTCAATTTGGCAAGATATCATGTACTAACTTAGTTATACGACAGGAAGGGAGTAATTGCGGCAGTTAAATCTCGTGTTATTGCCCGAACATCTAGTAACAGTGATAGACTACCTCCCCTCACTTTAGACATTAATGAGAACAAATACAGGTATAGTCTAGCCAATTTACAGGTTTTCAGAAGGTTATAATAATACGGTGTTGGTTTTTCTTGTCACGTATCACTAATCTAGACGATGTTATGTGGTTAGTAAGGAGATAAAGGGAAAGAAACAAAACCAGTTATTCCCTTCAGATCGATAATATAAGTTAATTAATCTAAATTATTAGTGTTTTAACTAGATAGTGGTTTGAAATGAAGGCAGGCAAATCATTCTTTCTAAATACCGTATTGAGAAATCTTGTAGATGACCAATTAGACATACATACATACAATAAAGAATAGCTAGCCTCTTTGTAACTCCATTGGTAGCGACGGCAACCACCACAATATACAGTACGGGTGAACCAAAATAATATTGACCATAGTCAGATAATAGCATTGTTAAGTAATATTATGTTGAATTCTCGTTATGAATCTGGAAATCGAGCCATGGATGTCTTCAATCTGGAAACTGCCCCTTAGAGTCTAAAGGTTCCTATTTTGTAAATGTCTTCAGTTGTGAAAGATTGTATATCTTTCACAACTGAAGACATTTACAAAATAGGAACCTTTAGACTCTAAGGGGCAGTTTCCAGATTGAAGACATCCATGGCTCGATTTTGCAATTGCTTTGGATTTGCTGCCTAAGATTGTTTTCCAGTACTTCGTCTTTAAAGAAGGGGCAACATATCGTGTGTGTGTGTGTGTGCTGGGGGGGAGGTGGGGGGGATTCAAGTTTAATTATATATTATAAACATAAATTGTATTTTTACGATAGGTGGAAGAGAACATGGTTTGAGATATTGAGCTTTCATTGTATTACGTCCCCTTTCACACAGGACAACATGTGTCAACCAATATGATGATAATAGGCATTTGTACAGCACTACACTTTAGAACAAAATATCCTCGACACGTACGGTATGTACTCGGCGTATAGTCTCTATTATCTTAATTATTTTACCAGGCATTTCATTTCCCCTGCAAAGCTACAATGAAGTGTTAATAAAATGGCCCACTAGCTAATATTCCATTCATATTGTTCCTTACTAGTATATACTGTATAACCCATACTGATCAAAATTAAACATAAATATCCTATACATTTGGTATGTATTTACAGTATATATTGTGAAGTAATTCACGTAACAAATGAGTTGCTTCCATTCGATATAGTATATTTGACTGTATAATTTTGATCAAGTCAAGGGAGTGCTGAGCCTCTTCACGTTCCTTTAATGGGTAAATTAATATTTAGTTTGTCGTGTTGATATCGATATTTAATTTATTCTCAAAATGCGTAATATACTATATATACATATATATATATATATATATATATATATATATATATATATATATATATATCTAGAGTCCATATTTTGAAGGGAGCACATCTAGGGGTAGTAGCGTACATGAGTCATACGGCATCCAGGGATAAGGGGACTCTGTGAAGTAAGCCAAGGGGAGAGAGGCCGGGAATTTACTAGACCAGGGACAACTTTCACAACAAAAGAGAGGAACAGAAAACTTCAGTTATAAAAACAAGCACCTTGTAGAACGTATGCAAAACACATCGAACATTTGTTATATAAATAGAGATGCGTGCGGCTTACATATATACAGTATATATATTTATGTATGGATGAGGGAGACAAAAGGCAAAGCTGCCTGTGACGAGTGCCTCCCCCAGATTTGAAAGAGTGACACAGCCAAAACCAAGGAATGTTCGAGCCAGAATGCCTGGACACACGGAGTTTGAAGCAATTTAAGTCATAGGATGAGGGAAAGATGGATTTAGGGAGAATTCCAGAGCTCAGCTGTTGAATAGAAGAAAGATTGGGAATATTGTTTCACTCTTGGGTTGGAGTTGCACAAAGTAGGGGTGGGATTGTGTTGCAAGACGGGTGCTACATACTTTACGTAGAGGAGGTGGTATACTCTGAGAGAGCTCTGTACACTGATTATTGTAATAGCGGTAGAATAGCGAGAGAGATGCAACAGTGCGGCGAAGAGAGAGAGATTGCAGAGAGTCGGTGAGTGGATGTGAGTTAATGAGACGAAAGGCTTTCTTTTCTGAATTGTCGAGAAGTGCTGTGTGAGGGGATCCTCCCCACACATGCGAACAATACTCAATACATGGACGGACTGTGCCCCTGTACAGAGCAAGAAACTGTGCTGGGGTAAAGAACCCCCGGAAGCGGTTGAGAACACCCAGCTATACAAGTTGAATGCATGCATGCTGTATGTAGTGCATGTAATTTCCAATGAGTCTAAGTTACGTTTGTTTATAATGTTGACTGTTTAGCACACATACATATCAATACAGATCAATATCAATACAACTATCCGAGTCAGTTTGTATAATAAATTAATTACAATCTGATATAATATTATTGAATTCATACTATGTACACAATAGCCTACATTCCACCACAATACCAACAATGCTGACCCAGTCCTATACAGTATATTTATCATATTTCACCTCAAATATCTCAATAGTGAAATTTGTATATACTTTAGGATACAATTAATTCAAGTTTAGTTAAATATGAAGAGAGTGGGCGGGGTAATTGTTTGGCTTGGTAAATTTGTCTACTAAAGCCGCAGATTACGATTTTGGACCGTCCTTAAGGTCCTATATATATATACTTGCCCAATTAGATAGTAGAACTTTAATAAATACAACGACAATTCCTCCTACGATTATGATTCAAAGAATAACAATTAAACAAATTCCCCTTGCATATACCTGTAGTTTTATACGCTAGAGTAAGGTAGGTATGGATTAATTTGAGAGAGAGAGAGAGAGAGAGAGAGAGGACACAGGGTTAAGTACAAGAAGATGGTCTAGAGGAACTAAGAGACGGAAGGAGGGGGCGAGGAAAACTTAATATCACAAAAGCAAGAATTTTTGGGGTGCTAGAGAAAGTTGATGTGACGATAAAGCCGGTGAAGGAAGAGGGCCGAGGAAGGAAGGAGAGACATTAGAGAGAGAGAGAGAGAGAGAGAGAGAGAGAGAGGAGAAATTAGGCCAGATAAGAATATGGATAGAGGTAAAGGAAGTTGATAGGAGGAAGTGAGAGTCAAGGAAGGAAGATAGAAAAGAAGTAGATAGTTACAAGTGGACTATTATATGGAGAGCTGAACACTTGCGGAGTAGATTAGGAAAAAAGAATCTATAATCTGTATGACTCGGATATTGAGGGATATTGGAGAATCATGTTGACGGACAAGAGAAGCTATACATAGAACACTGCCAGGTCACCAGTTTAGTTCCTTTGGGGGGAGGCTGGGAAATTGTAGGTGAGAGAGAGTGTGTGAGAGTGAGAGAGAGATAGAGAGAACAAAAGTTATACATACTGTAGGACCCATCTAGGTCACCAGTTTAGTTCTTTTACGAGAACGTGATTGATGGAAAACACTGAATTGGTAGTATAAATATAACGATAAACAATATTCCCTCAGCATGTCAGAGTTGTTCAATGTACCACCTTTCACAGCTGGCGATTATATAGTCTTGACTAACTTCCATCTTCTTGAATATTTTGTATGAAAGTAACATTTGTAAAGTTGAATTGCAAGTGTAGTTTGGTTTGTATCGGTTCATCTGATCAATAAACTGTTTCAAAACAAAGTCAACTGATTCCTTTCCTTCTCCAAGAGGGAGGGATGGAGAGGAAAGGAGGTGAAGTATGCATGATTAGTAAAGAAACATTATGGGGATCGGAGGCTGGAGGAAAAGAATGAGAGGAGGAGCAGGGCACAACGAGGTCACTGAGAGAGAGAGAGAGAGGGGGGGGGGGAGAGAGAGAGAGAGAGAGGGAGTATTAAAGTAAGTGCTTTAGAGAAAGGGAACAAACAAATTTGGAGTTGTAAATGGAAGTGGAGAGTGTAAGAAGTAAATGTAAGGAAGGGTACCAGATCACAGCAAACAGAACGTTAAAGTTAATGGAGTGTAAGAAACTAAAGCACCGTAGACGGGAATGGAAAAGAGATTAGGCCGTAGACTGGGTGTGATTATGGGATTATTAGATAAGCGTAAATATGTATGGACTTGCGCAATAATGGAATTTAAAGGTTTTATTCTGAACCTCATTAATTTTGAAATTTTAAAACGTTGTTTCCATTAGTTTGGCGATTTAAACACTTTTCGCCCCATTTCTTTTGTCATTTTTAAGTCCTTCCGTTCCGATTATAAAACGTTTAGCCCCAATTCTTTGTAATTTTTAAGTCCTTCCGTTCCATTTAGGTGTTGATTGTTTCCTGGCGAGCCATAGCGAGTCTGCAATTTAGGAGGAATCTGTCTTCGTCTGGGGCATTCACAAATTTATCTTGATGGGGGGTCTTGGGGTATTTTTTGTAAGCTTGATGGAGGTCTATGGAGCAAACTAATATATATATATATATTATATATATATATATATAGTATAAATATATATATATATATATATATATATATATATATAAATATATATATATATACCGGTATATATATATGTATATATATGTATACCGGTATATATATATGAATATATATATTTTTTTTTCTTTAATACATACGAGGTTGAAAGAAATGGCAATTTCTGCGTTGGAAATTTTAGTATTCAAAGTTTCCAGGTCTCTGATGAGTTTTCGCTGGGTGGCAGGAAGTAGATGAAGGAGATGAGCAAAATTCATGGTGGTACAGGGTTACATTAAAGTACATGAAGATACAGGATATACGACGCGTTTCACTGGACAACCAGCATTATCAAGTAAGGATGGAATGATATAAATTATTATTATTGTGAGATAGAGGGGCTCACTAGTGATGAAAGAAGAGGTTGAAGTCCAAGGTAAAGTGGTGAGTAGGAAGAGTTGTAGAGATGAAAGATGGTGGGCAGGATCACCTTGCTATTTTTTCTTTGGTTGTTGGGAGTAAATGTTGAACATCTTGGTCTTGTTCAGCCGTTGTGTCTGCTTTTTCGGCTTAGGACTGGATGGGTGGTAGGAAGGTTCGGTGGAGATTGCTGGCGTTGTTGGTGGATCCTCAGCAGGGGCAGGGTTCCCCTTCTTAGGTGTGTTGTTGGTACACCAAGGCATAGATGATAGAGTCTCGGCAGGTGGAGTTCCTTGGTTGTAGCTGAATTTTGGTGAGCATCGGGTGGCGCTTGTTGGTGTTCGGCTATAATTGATGATTGGTGGTCGTTGCTGCTGTTGCTGGTCAAGTTCCATTGGTGTTGATGATGAGGAGTGCTCCACTTTGCTTCTGTTTAGACTAAGAGGTCTTGGCAGAAGCAGCTGTTTGGGAGCACTCCTCGCCTCCAGCGGTGTTGGTTCTGGGGCTCGGTGTTGTTGTCTCTTGGAGGGCTTCTTCCTTGCCGACGACCTCTTGGTGATTGCTGAGGTCGTGGAGAGAGCCTCCTCAGGGATGGTGATTGTCGGCAGCTTGTTGACTGACAGCAGATAGGGGATCAGCTGGCAGAGTTGTTGTTTGTCTGTACCAGCGATGGCTATGGCTGACTGGATACAGGCGTAGATTTTTGCCCTCAATACCGCTTCCCCTTCTGCATTCGTTGTTGTTGTTGGCGCCTTTGGTGGAGTGTTATGTGGAGAGAATGAGGAGCCCTTGACAGGGGCTCCTTTAGGGCCTGTGATGTTGATGGCTTCTCTTCCCGGACTCCCGGAGTAGATGGAAAACTCCACTGCTTCACCATTCTCCAACGAGGCTCTCTTGCTGCTCTTGTTGTTGTGGATGTTGGTGTGGTGGCAGAAGATATCCTCGTTGTTGGAAGTGGTGATAAAACCATAGCCTGCTTTGAAATTAAACCACTTGACCATACCAATGGTTGTGGTAGTGCTGGTGGCCATGGCAGAGGTGGTCAAGAGTGGAGAGGCAGGTGTTTGCAGGCAGGCAGGAAGGCCTAGGATATAAAAGGTAAACAGGAAGGGTATATATAGAGGGTGGAGGATCAGAGGAGGCGAAAATCAGGGGGCAAAAGTCTGCTATAGGTGGAGGGGTATTCTAGGAGAGAGAAAGGGAGAACCGCTTCACGCATGCGCACTGGATGCGGGATGGTGGTCGGTTGGTGGGGTCGAAGCTGATTGGCTGCGTGTCGAGGGGCGTGGCCTAAGTTGTGTGGCGCCTGCGGAAGACGAAGCTGAAGGAGGTAGCGCGGGGGGCTGCGTCAAGGGCACCGGGGGGCGAGGGGGGGTGTTAGGTCCTGTAGGAAAGTGCCTTTTGGCAGAAGGAAGGATCTGAAGGTCCAGAGTTTGGTTGTTGATGTTGGGATGTAAGGCTTGGATATATAAAGCTTCGAGTATAGGTAATCTCCTTGGGTCACTTTCTTTATCGAGTATGGTGGTGTGTTTTCTCTAACTCGTTGCGTGTGAGGTGAGGGTGGTTAGGGGTGAGATAGTGGTCTTTGATGGCTCCAGCCTGAAGGTGAAGAGTTAACCAACGTGAAAGACGAGTCTGCGTCATACCAATATAGGAATGAGGTCCACAGTCCTCATAATTACAGGTATGTTGGTAAATGACGTGATCGTCGGTCATCGGGCTCTTTATCTTGGTGGAGGCTGGTTTGTTGCGGAGAACGAGGTTGGAGGTCTTGGGGGATTTGTAATAAATTATTAATTTGATTTTGTTTTCTGGGTTGGTTGGGTGGACATGCTTGGAGATTATTTCTTTTAAGACGGCCTCGTCATTTTGTGTTCAGAGGACATGTAATTGCGGTAGAAGATCTTAATTTCATTGGGGGGGGTTAATGTTGGGAGGGCTTTGGGTGTACCATTTTTCAAGATGGTGGTTGATGGTGCTGGAGATGTCGGAGTTGGAGTATCCGTTATTTACTAAAACTTGGGATAGTCTTTCTAGTTCCTGGTGGGTGTCGGCCCAGGTAGAGCAGTGCGTGAGGGCTCTCCTAACATAGGCGGAGATGGAGGATAGAAGATAACGGCGGGGGCATTCACTATCGCCGTTGAGGCATTGTCCTGTGTTAGTTGGTTTAATGTAGACGGTGGTTTTGAACCCATGGTCGTTCAGAGCTACGAGGATGTCGAGGAAGGGGAGTTGTCCATTGTTAGATTTTTCAAAGGTGAAGTTAAGTCCGGAGGAGGTCATGAAGCGACGCTGGAGTTCCTGTAGTTCGTGGAGGTCCTTGATTTGCACGAAGATGTCATCCACGTATCTACAGTAGACGGCGGGTCGTTGGGCAGCTAGGAACTCTTCCTCGATGGTACCCATGAAAAAGTTCGCAAAAAGAACTCCTAGGGGGCTGCCCATCGCCACACCGTCTATCTGCTTGTACATGTTGCCCCGGGGGCAAAGGAAGGGGGCCTCCTTGGTACATAGCTCCAGTAGTGTTTTCAGGGTCTTCTCCGGGATGTCCAGTGTTGGTGTATCAGGGCAATGATAAATTCGACGTAGAATCATGTCAATGGTCCTATCCACTGGCACGTTGGTGAACAGGCTTTCTACGTCGAGAGAGGCGATTGTGTGGTTGTTGTTACGGGGGGCGTCTCGTAAAATTTCCAAGAAATCGTGGGCTGAGTTAAGGTTGAATTGGCTGGGCACGTAGGGGGTGAGGAGGTTGTTCAGGGCCTTGGCGATCTGGTAGGTGGCAGTGGGGATCTGGGAGATGATGGGGCAGAGGGGGTTCCCAGGTTTGTGTGTTTTGATGGTTCCGTACGCATAACCAGGGGTGTATTCTCCGACGACTTTTTTAAGGTGGATCCCTCCTTGTTTGGCGTTGATGGCGGTGATGGTGGTGTTGGCAGTACGTTTGATTTCGTCGGTTGGGTTGCGGGTGATCTTTTTAAATTTAGTGTTGTCACTTAAGATGACGTCCATTTTTCTAAGATATTCCTCCTTGTCATGGATCACGAGGCAGGAAGCTTTATCCGCACGACGGATGATGATGTTGGGGTTGTCTCTTAATTGTTTGGCAGCTTGGAAGTGTTGTTTGTTGAGTATTTTGCTATGGTGAGTTCCTCTGGTTTTGGCGGCTTCAGCGAGGAGAGTAGGTTGTAGGGCGGGAGTAGTGGTGACCTTGCCATCCTTCTTGAGTCGTAGGATGTCGTCCAGGAGGATTTCCGTTTCTAGGCGTTTCCGGTGGGGGCCAGGTTTGGAGCTGTAGTGGCAGTTGAGGCCTTTGTTGAGGAGGTCTTCTTGGTCCAGGGTCAGAATGGTGTTAGTAAGGTTTATATATCCTTTTGTTGGTTTGGTATGTATTAAAGAAAATGTATTACCTGGCTTTACCAACATATATATATATATATATATATATATATATATATATATATATATATATATAGAGAGAGAGAGAGAGAGAGAGAGAAAGAGAAAGAGAGAGAGATAAAACAATACAATACAAGTATAAAGTAATACCAATAAATAACTAGAATATATAATCTCCCCTTAAGACTGACCTGAAAGAGAACAATATATAATACTCTAAGAGCAAAATGATGATGGAACCTTAAGGGGGGTGACCTGTTTTGGTTCTCTCCTTTTCTATCTTTCTCTGGCTTGTATCCATTTGGCCCCATTAAGCCTACTGTTTTAAGACGTTTATCCCCATCCAGGTGTCAATTTCTTACTGGTGAGCGGTAGCGAGTCAGCATATTTTTTATTTTTGTTAGACAGCAAGGTAAATTTGTAAATTTTTCGATAGAAAAATTTCTCCGGCAAAGCCGGATTTCTTCATATAATGCTGGCTCGCTATCGCCCGCCAGGAAGAAATTGACACCTAGTAGATGGGGATATACGTCTTAAAATAGTTGACTGAATGGGGCCGAATGGACACAAGCCAGAGAAAGAGAGAAAATGACAGAAATAGCAAAAAGCAGGTCACCCCCCTTAACCCTTGACCACGTGAAATCCTGTTTAAGCCAAATAATATCGTCTGGCTGTAGCTGTGATGAAGAAAAGGGTAATCGGATGTAAACTGTTAACCCTTTCAATACATGATGACGCATTTAACACTTCATTCTGGCTAACGGTAGACTCAGTTTTGGAAGGACCTCTTGGAATGATATTGGGTAAAGTTTATCTCAATTAACCCTTTGATTCCTCAGTCCCTTCCTATATTGAATACAATGGACTGAAGATAGCTAGAATTTAAGAAAGAAACACGTCGTTGTTCCGGATGTGGTTAATCTAAATAAAATAATTTAGCGGTAGCATGAATAACATTTAAGATGCTATTGAGTATACCGAGTTAAAAAAATACAAACTACATTTTGTTAATCAACCAAATAGAAAAGCTGAAATAATAATTATAATTTATACATTTAGTAATGGCGTAGTTCTTGTAATCCAATTCTCGTATTCAATCCTAAAAAATAAATATTAAGACCGATATTTTGAAGTAAATACAAAAGCTAAGTTTGCTTACCCGTTCAAATATTCAATCCTAAATAATCCATTTTCACCATCATTGTTGTCATTAACTCATTACTCCAAGACTTATTTATACATTTATTTGGCTACTATTAGACGTTTTCATTAGTAGTGAAGGGATTTGATGGAGTTGAAGGATTAATTAAGATAACGTGTAGCTCTGTGCCCTAGAGACCCTTCCTGTGCTGGATAAAGTCGCCTACTGATAGGCAGAACATAATTACGAAAGGCGTCACCGTATACTGAAGGGGTTAACTCCATCCTCATTTGACAGTGGACAAAAATAGCGGGCGAAAATAATATTGGAGAAAAGGGAGCACATCGAAAAATTTACAGTTGATAATATTTTTGTGATCCTTTAAGGGGTGTCACCGGCTTTTTTGTTTTTCTTTCCTTTTCTCTCTTTCCTGGCTTGTATCCATTCGGCCCCATTCAGCCAACTGTTTTAAGACGTTTATCCCCATCCAGGTGTCGATTTTTTCATGGCGAGCGATAGCGAGCCAGCATTGTATGGAGAAATCCGGCTTCGCCGGAGAAATTTTTCTATAGAAAAATTTACAAATTTAGCTTGCTGTCAAAACAAAAATATATATATGCTGACTCGCTACCGCTTGCCAGGAAAATATTGACACCTTGATCGCGATAAACGGCTTAAAACAGTAGGCTGAATGGGGCCAAATGGATACAAGCCAAAGAGAGAGGGAGATATAGAGAAAACAAGCGAGGTGGGCTCCCTTAAAGAGGATAGGAAAGCAGAGGGAGGATGCTAGGGAAGTGCCAGAGGAGGAGGAGGAGGAGGAGGATAAAGAGAAGAGGTGGAAGAGTAAGAGAGGAGGAGGAAGAGGTAAAGGAAAAGGAGTAAGAGTTGGAGAAGAGGAGAAGGAGAATGCGAGGAGGAAGAGGAGGAGAAAAAGATGGGGGAGTAGAAGAAGGAGAGGAGGAAAAAGTATGAGTAGGAATAATGCCGGAGGATAAGGAGAAGAGGTGAAGGCGGAGGATAAGGAGAAGAGGTGAAGGCGGAGGATAAGGAGAAGAGGTGAAGGCGGAGGATACGGAAAAGTAGAATTAGAGGAAGAAGAGGAGCAGGATAGGCGGAGGAGGAGAAAGATAGGAGGTAAGGAGTAGAAGAAAATAAATAGAGGAGGAGGAGGAGAAGTAGAAGAAGAGGTAGAAGAGGAGGAGAAATGAAGGTTTTTCATTCTAGTTAACCATGCACTAAACAATCGAATGTATAAGAATGTATATACTGCCATTGGATTTAATGATAGAGAATTATCTATATATTCTTATATTAGATGTATTAATACGAATATACCTTTATAAAGGTAAATTATTATAGACATATGTTTACCTTGTTTATAACGTCTTTACGTTTTTTGTGTTTTTTTTTTTTTTTTACCAATGCTCCGGTATAATTATATGAAGGGTCATGCCTGGATGTGAGGTGGGCGGGCATTGAGGTGTGGTCTGCCCCTAGTGATCCTTGGTCTCTGGGTCTTCTGGGCGACCTAGATGTGTGTGAATTTATATTTATTTTTTATGTTGTGTTGTGTTGTCCCTGTTCGGGCTCTGTTTCGAGTCGGCCACACCCAGCTATGGGGTATGTGCCTGTGTATAATTTTATACAGTTTACATACATACATACATACATACCAATGCCAAAGAACTTCAAAGTATTGCCAGAAAAAGTTTCCGATTATATTTGCCGGAAAAATCGACCGTGTGCATTCGCTAAAAGTTATAGTGTATTCATTATAATTAGGCCAATAATGTTGACCACTGATCTCTATAGCTCTAAAACTACTACAGTAATTATGCTAATATTTCTACCAATATGGAATAGTCAACCATGAAATTGGCGTGGCAATTTTACAGCCTCATTGTTTTAGGTTAGGAATCACGATGTCTGGCCTACATAAATGGACTATAGATTAAGAGAAAGGCACACCCAAGATTCGTTTATTAATTCTTGTATAAATAACACTAAAAAAACGCCCAGTTAACCCTTTAAGAACGCTTTAACTCAGCATACGAAGACACGCTTCTCAATGTAGTCTGGCTATGGCTATCTATCTATCTATCTATCTATTGCCTGACGCCGTGATCCCCGAAGGGGTGGCCACGAACGAACCGCCCCCATGCACCTCTGTCCCCAGTCAGTCGACGCCCCTCCCCCCAACCATCACCGCCTTCGTTCATGTAGTTCCTCACTCCATCCTTCCACCTCATATTCGGTCTACCTCTCCCCCTCTGTCCCTCCACCTCGCTCTCGTACACCCTCTTAGTCATTCTCTCGCTTTCCATACGTTCCATATGGCCGAACCATCTCAAGTTGTTCCTTTTCACACTTTCCAGCACATCTACCTCCACACCACACCTCCTTCTTACTTCCTCATTAGTCTGTCTATCCCTCCATGTAACTCCGCACGCACTCCTTAAGTAATTCATTTCCACTGCTCTCACTCTTGGTCTGAGTCTCTCAACCAACGTCCATGCTTCGCTTCCGTAAGTCAGTGTCGGGATTACCACACTGTCATGCAAGGACTTCTTCACTTCCATACTGACCACCCTATTTCTTGTTACTGCTTTTAGCGTTCCTACAACCCTCTTTCCCCTGTTGTACCCTCTCCCGCAACCTCTTCATCCATAGTCCCATCTTTACTCAACACACTGCCCAGATACTTAAAAGAGTTGACGATCTCCATAGCCTGACCGTTCAGCTTCACCTCACACTCTGTGACTTCACCCCTTTCGAAGACCATAACTTTGCTCTTCCCCGTATTTACCTTCAAATTCCGTTTCGCACACTGTTCCAAACTCATTTACCAGACCCTGCATTATCACTCATCAGAACTGTATCATCCGCAAACAGCAGTATAGGTAGCTTCCACTCAATTCCCTCCCTTTTCAGCGATACACCAACATCCACTGCTCTTGATAGTATTTCTTTCATACTCCATCCATATATACAGTAAACAACCACGGGGACATCACACACCCCTGTTTCAAACCAACATTCAGGTCAAAGAACTCGCTCTGCTCACTCTCCACACGTACTGCCGCCTTTGCACCCTCATACATGCTCTTCACTGCTTTCAGCAACTTGCCCTCTACTCCGTATATTCTAAGTACTTTCCACAAACCTTCTCTATCCACTCTGTCATAGGCCTTCTCCAAGTCCATAAAGGCAACATACACCTTTTGTTTCTTCTCCAGATACTTCTCCACAACACAATTCAGGCTATGGCTATCATTAGATAAAAGGTGTGTTGTGATTGTTTGCATTTCGCTGATTTTTAGAAGCTTATTCTATACTGTATAGTATACAGTCGGGTGATGATAGCTAAAACAATAATCGTCACTCTGAAAGGGTAAATATTCAAACTATGATAAGCGTTTTGAGATGTAATTGCTGCTTTTATCAAGAGAGGAATACAAGGGTGAAGGTGAGCAGGACTTATGGTCGTGACTGTACAGAGCGGGTTGGTTTAATAGGCAGCAGTAACTGTAATGGACATGTTAAATTATATGATGGAAGGATGGTTAAGGGGGGATGGGCCGTTTTTCGGGTCCCTCTTTTTCCTCGCGTTTACCCTCATTAGTTTGGCAATTTTAAGACGTTTGGTCCATTAGTTTGGCGATTTTAGCACCTTTCGCCCCATTTAATTGTCAATTTTAATACCTTTCATGCCATTTAGATGTCGATCTTTTCCTGGCGAGCGATAGGGAGCCTGCAATTTTAAGAGGAACCGGCCTTAGGCCGGGAAATCTTTCTACCGAAAAATGTACACATTTATTGTGAAAGGGGGGATAGTGGGTGTTGTTGTTTTTTTAAGCTAATGGAGGTCTTGCGAAGAAACTCAACATTTCATAAATAAATAAGTACATAGACCCAAAAACAAGCACTATCCCCTTAAGGGAATACATCTGGAGGATCCAAACATGTGGGAGGATTAGACGTTGATGTGATATACAAAGTGATTATCCTGAGATGTGTATTAGGTCAAGTGTATTTATAGTTTAGAAGTATATATTTATATGTATTATATTTAGATGTATTTAAGTGTATTTATAGTTTAGAAGTGAGTCGTAGAGATTATAAAACAGTTTTTGAAGTGTGTGTGTGTGTGTGCGTGCGTTTATGTGTCTGCGTGTGACTGTACTTTAATTAATGACCTTTATTTACAGCCTCACGGAGTGTATGCAGGCCGACAATTATACATTTCGATACAATAACTGTTTATGGAGAGAGAGAGAGAGAGAGAGAGAGAGAGAGAGAGAGAGAGAGAGAGAGAGAGAGAGAGAGAGAGAGAGAGAGAGAGAGAGTTAAGTACACGAAGATGGTCTAGAGGCAGAGGAACTAAGAGGCGGAAGGAGGGGGCGAGAAAAAACATTAATATCACAAAAGCAAGAATTTTTGGTGAGTGGCAAATCAAGGCTAATATGAAAAAAAGGAGATTCAAAATAAACAGGATAGGCTAAACTGTAAAAGAGAATAATTAATAAAGGAGATAATAGGGATACAGGACCAAGGGAGTGAGACCCAGCGAGGAAGGAGAATATCGGAAGCCAAAGTTTAGATAAGATCACAGGTTAAAGAAGCGTGAAAAAAGTAAGTTGAAGAAGTTAGTGTTTGGGGGAATGGCCGATAGAAGGAATAAGGAGATTGGCAAAACTTAAGCGGGTTTCACACGAGCAATTTTTCGGCCAATTTTCGATTAATGGGGGATTTTTAGTTTGCTCCCTAGACCTCTTTCAAGCTTAAAGATACACCCCCAATTGTATAGATAGATCTTGATAGATTTGTGCATTTTTCGGTAGAAAAATGTCCCGGCCGAAGGCCAATTGTTCCTAAATTACAGGCTTGCTATTGCTCGCCAGGAAATAATCGACACTTAAATGGCACGAAAGGTCTTATTATTGATAAAGAAATGGGCCGAAAGGTCTTAAAATCGCAAAACTAAAGGGACGAATGTCTTAAAATCTCAAAACTTAACATGGGGGAGCAGGGTCCATAAAAACAGAAACCTCTCCTTAACTAAGTTTTTTCTGGTAATATTTCTAGCCTGTTTTGGAAACTACTGTATACTGAACGTTGAATATACTGGGTGGCTGGAGTATGACAACACTTAGATTGTCTTTTGTTGTCTCTCAGCTGACGGTAAATTGCCATCGCCCCCCCCCCCCATCTTGTTAACGCCACTGTACCATTAATTACAAAAACAAAATGGGTTTAATAGGATGCTGAAACATAGCCGTTTTATATTATCCGTTTAAGGGGAGGTTTCTAGTTTGTTTCCTACTCCTCCATCAAGCTTACAATGAAACCCCCTAGACCCCTTTTCAAGATAAATTTGTACATTTTTCGGTAGAAAAATGTCCTGGCCGAAGGCCAATTCCTCTTAAATTACAGGCTCGCTATCGCTCGCCAGGAAAAAAACGAGACCTAATTGACAGGAAAGGTCTTAACATTGACAGAAATGGGGCGAAAGTTCATAAAATCGCCAAACTAATGGGGCAAACGTCTTAAAATCTCAAAAGCAATGGGGCTAGACATAAGGGAGAAAGGGGTCAAGAAAAAAGTCCCTCAAGTGGAAATTTCCCCTTAAGTATGGACAAATCAGCCGATATGGGATTACATTTTCGCCAGGTGAAAAAAAAAAATAGACTGGCCATTTTTAAAGGGCCACATAAGGATCGATGAATAATATTGCCGGAAAAAGAGCTCGTGTACTGCCGGAGGAGAGAAAGAGAGAGAGAGAGAGAGAGTACAAAGGAGTACAAAGGAAATCAAGCAACAACAGATCTAGTGACCCTTCTAGGTTGCTTGTCCTCCAAAACACTGAGGATCAAGTGTCCAAACAGTGGTTTAGAGTGGGTAAGGGAACATTGGAAAGGGAATTACTGCCCTGGAACTAATGTCCGTGGCAGGATTAGAAAGTTAGTAGGGGACAGATGGGTTAGTAACTGAGGGGGGGATAACATAAAGTTATTCATTTACAAACGCAGTCAGTCGCGGGTTTGAAGCGAGATATTTGTCTAGGCGGAGTTTAAATGAATCAACGGTGATGCAGTCTATAACGTTTCGGGGAAGCCCATTCCACAAGTTGATAACTCGATTGAAGAAGAAATTCTTAGATTCGTGTGAGTTAAAAGATTTACCAATAATTTTGCAACCGTTTCCTGGCGTGTAATTAGATTGGTTGATAGTGAAGTACTTACTACAGTTCATATTGTCGATGCCTCTGATGATTTTGAACACTTGAATTAAGTCCACCTCTTAATCTGCGCTGGGTTAAAGGAAATAGATTTAATTCTCTAAGACGCTTTCGTATGGTTTGTTCTTTAGGCTAGGTATCATTTTGGTAACTCTACGTTGAACTCGTTTCAGCTTGTTTATATCTTTTTGGTAATAAGGGCACCAGGATTGAACGCAGTATTCCAGAAGAGGGCGGACTAAGGAATTGTAAAGGGTTAGGATAACTTCTTTGGATTTATGCTCAAATGACCTGCCTATAAAGCCAATTATTTTGTTTGCCTTCTTAACAACTTCTGAACATTGTTGACTCGGTTTTAGGTTACTCGATATTGTTACTCCCAGATCGGTTCTCTGTTTACATTCTTAAGCTGAGTGCCATTCATCGAATAGTTTGCTTTCTCATTTAGGTATCCGATATGTAGTACTTTACATTTATCCGCATTGAAACTCATTTGCCAAATTTGGGCCCAACATGTCAATTTATCTAGATTGTGTTGCATATCGTCAACTTGTTCTTTTGAGAGTACGCTATTTGCAATTTTTGTATCGTCAGCAAATTTTTGAGATTGTACAGGTGAGGCCCTCATCTATGTCGTTGATGTAAATTAGAAAGAGAATTGGTCCTAGTACCGATCCCTGGGGTACCCCGCTACTTACATTGGTCCATTTAGATGCCTTACCGTTTATGACTACTCTTTGCTTTCTGTCGCTGAGCCAATTTTCTATCCATTTCAACACACCGTCTTGTATTCCGTGCGCTTTTAGTTTTAGCAGTAAACGTTTGTGGGGAACTTTGTCAAAGGCCTTTTGAAAATCAAGGTATATAATATCTACAGCTTTACTCTCATCGTAGAGGTTGAGGATCTCGTGGAAGAAGTCTAAGAGGTTTGTTAAACAGGAACGTTTTTTTACGAAAGCCGTGTTGAGTATCTTTAAGTATGTTATTTTCCTCTAAGTGATTTACGAGTCTGTCTCGTATGACGGTTTCTAGCATTTTACATACAACTGAGGTTAAGCTAATTGGACGATAGTTACTGGGTAGGGATTTGCTGCCTTTTTTGAATATCGGTGTTACGTTGGCTAGCTTCCACTGATCAGGCATAGTTCCAGACTGCAAGGATTTATTGAATAGTAATGTCAGTGGTTTGGAGAGCTCATCCTTAGCTTCCTTCAGAACTCTAGGCGAGATTGTATCAGGTCCAGGCGTTTTATTTACCTTGAGTTTATCTAAACAATTCAATACTTCTCTCTCTGTAACGGTGATATTGCTTAGAACATCTGAATATCAATCTGAATCGGCGATGGTGTAGGGATATCACTGAGGTCTTCTGTTGTAAAAACTGATGCAAAGAAGGTATTGAGGGCATTACTCATTTGTACTTCGTCTTTGGTGTATTCTCCATTTTCATCGACTAACGGTCCAACAGTTGAAGTAACTACTTTTTTCTTTCTGATATAACTATAGAATTCTTTCGGGTTTGTTTTACTTTGATTCGCAATATGTAACTCTAGGGTCTTTTTACTTTGCTTAATTAACTTTTTGGCTTTGCGTCGTAGCTCTACAAATTTCACCCGTTCTTCGTCATTTTGTGAGGATTTTAATCTATCATTAGCAATTTTTTTAGCAAGCAAGCAGTTTGAAATATCTTTATTCCACCATTTGGGATTATTATTATGGCCTGGACGCCGTATTTTCGATGGTATGCAGTCTTGCACTGCTTTTAGGTAAGTGGTTTCGAATAACTTCCAAGATGTATTTATGTCATTATTGTTAATTAAAAGCTCCAGTCAGTTTCTTTAAACAAGCTCTAAGTTTATGGAAGTTTGCTTTCTTGAAATTAGGGACTTTTTCGATGCTACTATTTGGTTCGTTACTAGTAAACTTTAAAGTGAAAGTTATCGTACGATGGTCGCTGTTACTGAATTCATCACCAACATTCAAATTCTCTATTAATTCTTCTTTTGTTGCAAGTACAATGTCAAGAACGTTATTACCACGGGTCGGCGTTCGAACAAATTGGTAAAGCGAACTCTCTTGCAAGTTCGTATACAAGTCATGTCCGGAGTGTGAAGTAAGAGTATCGCCCCACTTGGTCACAGGTAAATTAAAGTCGCCAAAAATTACGGTATCTTGTGAGTTACTTACATCTGCAATTTGTTCAAAATTTCTCGGTCAGTTTGCACT
>CM064521.1:15752955-15802955 GCA_032716605.1 Paralithodes platypus
AACTATTTTTCGTGTTTTACTTGTTATCGTGTTCCCTCTAACCATTTCCCTTTTGTCCACAGGTACGGTACAGTCTTAACCAGTAGTTCGTAAGTACTAGTTTCTGCTTTATAAATTGCTGTTAATAATTAATTGATACATGTTACATGTTAAGATTAACGAAAACCTAGCTACCAAATTGGCCTACATAGATTTCCCGGTTTCCGTACAGGATAATCTATACAGCAGGGTCCAGAGAATATATTATCTGGACCCTGATATACAGTATGTGTTACCGGTACCCAAATACAGTACCGGTACATGGGTAGCTTTAGGCATTTGAGTATAAACCAATGTATACAAAAGAACACCTGTATATTGTGTGTACTGCGGCGGATACCCCCCTCCGTAATTCTGCCACCAGCCTGCTCTTTAGTTGGGGATGAGGATAGGATCCAGAGGGGGACAGGTTGATGAACTTAACGAAAGGGAGTTTAACGAAGTCGCCTTGTGTTTTTTTTTTTTTTTTACCGGACTTTCAAGCTGACTCAATCCCAGGTCATCTTCCGTTAGCGTAGCGATTTGTTCTTTTCTAACCTAAGACTATAGTATGATCAGCTCTAGTCGTTAACCTACCATATAAGATCCCCCTTATTGATCATGTATTAGAAGAGAATTCCTATTCAAAGATACAATGTTACCATGTTCACCCGTGTTTCTTTGGTGGCGTGTTGTCTAAAAGATGTTGCAAATCCTTATATCGTAATTAATGGTTGTTTCAAGATATACAATTCCAATTTGATGGTGATTACGCTCCCCCCTCGCAAACACCCAGGGCGAGAGTGGGAGGGTTGTTGTGCTCTAAAATATAGTCTTGGTGGGGTTACCGTACGTGCTCTACCAAGAATTGTGTTTACTGCTTGAACCAGTTGTGTGTGAGTGTAGGGCCAGACCAAGTGCCTCTGCTACACCAGACACCAGGTGACACCGGCCACCTCCCCTATAGTGGTTCTCACGCCCATCCGCCGCCCCCGCGTCCCGTGGGTGAGTTGGCCCGCTGATCCCTGGGGTCACTGGGGGGCCGGGTGTGAGAGGGAGAGGGCTCTCACGGACGGGCTCCACAAGGGGTGGGTCACATCAACCTTGGGGTCTAGGGCACCGAGGATGGAGGAGGCGAAGGGCAAAGGCTATAGCAACGCGGAGAAAAATTAGAGAATTGGAAGTCCTATCTATCCTCAAACACTTATTCTGGCTACGCCACCCCCCACTAGGTGCCTTGCCGTTGGGTATATGTATAGTACATACTTAGATTAATATCCAAGGTGACGCGCTGATAATACATAATAATAATTCAGTGAGCTTGTGCATATAACCTTTAACTGTCTGTGATAAAACGTAAATGGGTTAGTGCGCGGAAGTTTGGGATGGGTTGTGGATGAGTATTCCTAGGTGTTCGAAGCCTTGGTGGGTAGAGGTCCAACTAGTATTCATTAGTGTCATTGGATTGCATGACTTAGTTTTATTGTTAAAATTAGGATTAGGTTAGATTGGGTGGATAGCTCAATGAATATAGCAGTATATAAAGTATACATACAAAAGTTTGTTGTTGATATTACTCAATATACCCTCATTTGATCAGTGCCTCTTAAACTTTCTTTACTATATACACGTTTGTTGTTGATTACCAATATACCCTAGATCAGTGCTCTTCAACCTTTATATACACACGTTTGTTGTTGATTACCAATATACCCTAGATCAGTGCTCTTCAACCTTTATATACACACGTTTGTTGTTGATTACCCAATATACCACTAGATCAGTGCTCTTCAACCTTTATATACACACGTTTGTTGTTGATTACCAATATACCCTAGATCAGTGCTCTTCAACCTTTATATACACACGTTTGTTGTTGATTACCAATATACCCTAGATCAGTGCTCTTCAACCTTTATATACACATAAATATATACACTTTATATACGCATCAAATCAACCAAGCTACAGACCAACATGGTGAAACACATACAATAGCTACCTGGATTATATCCAAAGGCATTGGAATTATTAGTAGTCTGGCATACAATCCTTATGGTCGAAAGAGGATGTCACACAAACGACTTGGCCTCATTAGTCTCCACTAAATTGCTTCTTATCTTCCATAACAGAAAAATACGTTGTAATTGGTTATAGATGTTGCCTTTATTAGCAATTTCACTCAATAACATGCTGGTGTTCCCCACGGGATCAGTTTTGGACCCAACTCTGTTCATCATTCCATTATCAATGAGTCTCATATCTACCACTTCATAATCCAATACATTCCTACGCAGATGTACTCAAACACTCCACCCAGTTCCTTCACATTTACAACTTTCTTTTCACCCAACCCGCCGATAGATCTTATATAAATTCAAAATAAACACTGCATTTCTCTGAACCAGGATGCCCCCTTTCTAGTAATTAATGAGATGGTGACCAGAGAATCTAGTTCCTTTAATGCAGCAAGAAAGACAAAACCAAGAGTACATTCAATGTTCTTTAAACCGAGGCAGAATCTCACTGGACTCCGCAGATATTTTTTAATGATTTGTAAAATATTCCACATGCCCCTAGGTTATTGACATTCTCGGTTTGCGTTTTGTGTAACATATACTAACTACCCATTAAAATTACTAAACTTGAGATGCGACACACTTATGTTAGAAAGCATTGGCTAAGAATGCCTCTAAAAAAACTGTGGAAGCGCCTGCTACAAGGAGTTCGAGAATTCTTCAACAATTCTGCACGGCGCAGCAGCGTTTGGCCCGTAATATATATAAAAGTCACATGTGTGCGCGCTCTCAGATGGGATTACTGTTCACCTCTGTGGGGTGGAAGTGGGGAAGTTGGGTTGCATTGTAGGCAGTTGCGAGACAAAATTCAAATAGAAAGCTATTAGATTAATCAAATAAAACCCTGCAATCACACAGACAGGACCTTCCTACATTAAGCCATACGAAGAAGAAACAGAAACGTTGGCATCCCTTGCCAAATTATTCTACAGATATTGTCACAGCAATTGTTCCGAGGGAACTTGCTTCAAAGTGTGGCGACCTCTCCACATCTTTCCACCGTCGAACTAGGGCAGATCAGAGAGGAGCGCCCATGAAGTTTTACACTTTACTCCCCTCCACAATGCAGGAACTTCTGCTTATCAGAATTCAGGTATCCCCAGAGCTACTACTCTTTGGAAGTCACTTCCCCTTAGAATTGCTTTCCACAAAGCTTAGACAATCAACAAATGTTTAAATCCAGCTGTTTTACAAACATTTTATGAATGGAGGAGTGCTCTTGATGGCACATGGCACCTTTTGTTTTTATCTGTGTTTTCCTTCCTCCGTTCAGTTGTCTCTTATAAAAAAAAACAAAAAAAAACAACACAACGTTTGTTGGTGGGTGATTACCAAATATTACCCTATAGATCAGTTGCTCTTCAAACCTTTATATAACACGTTTTGTTAGTGGATTACCAATTAATATTTACCCTAGAATCAGTTGCTCTTCAACCTTTATATATAATCACGTTGGGTGGTTGATTAACCACTATAACCTAGAATCAGTGCCTGTCAACAATTTAATCACACGGTTTGGTTAGTTGATTACCAATATACCATAGATCAAGTGCTGCTTCAACCCCTTTTATATACACCACAGTTGGTTGTTTGATTACCAATATTACCCTGTAGTAAATAATGTTGCTCTTCAACCTTTATATACACACGTTTGTTGTTGATTACCAATTATACATGAGGTATCAGTGCTCTCTCTTTCAAGACACCTTTATAATACCACACACGTTTGTTGTTGATTACCAATATACCCTAGATCAGTGCTCTTCAACCTTTTTTTATGTCGTCCACCCCTAGTGGTGATTTGGTAAAAACTGTCCACCCCAAATGTTTGTTCTCTTTCAATAAACAAAAAAAATCTCCCCGGTTCTAACATTGAACATCTAACTTTTGTATATTTCAATTCTACTAATTATGTAAATAGAAAAAAAAAGCAGTAGGTTCACTCTCATACTCTATTTAAAGTTTACGCCACTTTCTTCCATAATAATTACACATATGGCAGTCTAAAACTAAAATAGGTTCAAAGATATACAAAAGAAATCAAATTTAAAGGAAGCATGTCTTTGGTATTCAAGAGACAATTTATTTTTCTTCAGGAAAAACCAAAAGTAAACTTGGCAGAATTAATATTACGCTATAGGCTGAGTATTCTATAAAACAAACCATTTTCCTTCAAGAAACACAAATCAGTGGCTTGGCTGCTGCTGCTAAAGTTGCCTATCAGCTTAAAATTAATCGAAGGCATCAGCGATGATTTTTCAAGTTGCAACTCGCAAATGAGAGGATCCAAATTCCAGGAATGGCAATTCCTGTTCTTTGTGCTTGATTTAAAACTATAATTTTTAGAAAACCTTGCTCACACAAATATGATGTTGGTCATCTGTACAAACATGCTGCTCAGAGCAAACCCCTTGGATTTTCCTTACAAACGGCCATCGGATTGCACCAACCATTATTTTTGCAACCATCAGTAGTAGTAACCGACTTGCATTTGTGGCCAGTCATATGAACCTCTTCAACCATTGAAATAATCAGTTTCAGAAAATATCTGGCTAGTGAGGAATCTCCGTCCACCCCCCAAACCTGTCCACCCCAAGACAGCGCCCGTCCATCCCCTCATATCAATATAACTTAATCTCGTCCACCACGCCTATCGGGGGTTTAGAGCCTGTCCACCCATGTTAGGGTTTGAATAGCACTGCCCTAGATTATAATTTCAGTTTTATGGCGTAGCGATGTCTACTGCAACAGTTATTATCATACAAGTATCGTTGTATGAAGACAACCAATGAACTAGGAAGAGGATATAAACATGGATGATTTGATTTTATGAGCTAACAAGCTGTAAAAGCAGGCCCAGCTCAAGCCTAGCAACTATCGTATATATAGAAAATTGAGGACGTTTTAGCTTCCATACAGAAAGTAGTCTCGATGTTTATATACATGTTATACATTCGACGGAGATGAGAGAGCAGTCTAGAGAGTGGATGAGACCGATGAGAGATGAGAGAGAGAGAGAGGATAGTAGGTCTGGAAAACTTCGTGTACTGCCTAATGTTCTGTGGTAGCATTTCTTCAAAAAAATCCCACGGAGAGTAAGAGACATGAGGGGAGTCTCGTTGACAACTTCAAGAGAGCCCTCGATATCGAACTGAAAAGAGTGCCAGATGAGCTCATCTTCTCTGGGGAACGCTCTACCCCCTCATACTTTCTGCTGCACCAAATGACAACCCACAACAAAGGGCAGCACGCTCCTCGGTGCCACTAGCAGAGTTGTTTTTTGGCAATTTCCGACCCAACAGTTATGGTAGGCTAGGTGTATGTACCAGTATACGTCGTACCTGTCTGTGGATGTGTGGTGTGACACCGGTGAGAAATAACCTGGTTGGGGTGTGCCAAGGGACTGTGAGGAAGACCCCGACCCCCTCCCCCTCTCTCTTCTTCTCTCTCTCTCTCTTTCTCTCTCTCTCATCCTCTATCTCCTCTCTCTCTCTCTCTCTCATCCTCTATCTCCTCTCTCTCTCTCTCTCATCCTCTATCCCCTTCCTCTTTCTCTCTCTCTCTCCCCTTCTCCTCTTCTCTCTCTCCTCTCTCTCTCTCTTCTTCTCTCTCTCTTCTCTCTCTCTCTCTTTCTTCTCTCTTCTCTCTCTCTCTCTTCTCTCTCTCTCTCTCTCTCTCTCTCTCTTCACTTTTTCTCTCCGATCTCTCTCTCTATCTCTCGTGGCTCTTCGCTCTTCTCTCTCTCTCTCTCCTTATGAGACAATGCAGCCACTCGTGGATTCATTTAAATCCGGCCGAGTGCAAATCATCTCTCATCATAAATCAAACCCGCGACGAACCTGACTGCGTTTGTAAATGAATAAACTTTATCCTCCCCTAGTACATATATCATCTGCATTATTACTAACTTCAGAGTACCTGACACGTTAGTGGCAGGGCAGTAGTTCCATTTCCAATGTCTCCCTTACCCACTATAAACCAGGTTATTGGAACACTCTGATCTCTCAAGTTTTTTTGGAGAGGACAATGCTCTCATAGAAGGGTAACTAGATTGTGTTGTTGATTTTTCCTTTTTGTACTCTCTCTTCTCTCTCTTCTGCTCTCATGGTACGCTGCCTCTCTCGCTCTTCTCTCGTCAATACTTCGCTCGTGTACTTATCTCTCTCTACGCTCTCTCTCTCATTTCCAATTTTCACGAATTTACTTCTGTGGAGTTAATTTTTACATTGTATTTCAAGAAACTACTATTATTTGATGAGTGAAGTGATTCAGAGTTGCACATGGCAAAACACCTGATATCATATATATATATATATTTTGTCTGCCCTATGCAGTATGTAGGGCTGAAGGCAATGGTTAATTCAAACACTCACACACTTACATAGTCACACTACTATAAGTCAGTAGGCTAAGCGTTACGTTTTCTTATTATTAACCTATATTATTGTATGTATTAATCCGGTACAGCATAGTTACAATACACCTTCCCATTATAATCTGTACCCCCCCCCCCCCCACCCCTCCTCCCATCTTGTAACCCACCGTTCCCATTGCACGGCTTGCTATTAGTTTCTAGGTTACGATAATTGGCCACAGTCATTACGGAACAGATGAGACGGGTACTGGCGGAGGAGAGGATGGGGATGGTTTTATTTAGTATTTATTGCCGGATTTCTCTTTGATAGCTATTATTTAGACGTGACAAATAGTGCAGTTAGTTTTATAGGTAATCGTTGCCATTGTTTGTGTTAAAGGATGTTACAGTAACCGGTTATTTTCCTGATTACGACAAAGTATAATTTTGTTTAGATGATAATTGTTCAGACTCAATAGTTTGACTCAAAATATTATTACGGTACCCGGTATGTCCTAATAATGACATGTTTGCAGTGAAAACCTCTGCTAGGGGGTAGTGTTATTTATTTTGTATTATTGTATTTCTCCAGTATTGCTAATTAGCAAACATTAAGCTCTGGTATAACGACTAACTCGACATACTCCTGTAGCTGCGTGTAGATTTGTTAGTTGTGGTTTTGTTATAGCCTATCGTAGTTCAATGGATAGTTACATGTTTATGGATACTTTTTATTGGATAGTAATGTATATTATTACATTCAGCTGTGTTCATAGCAATCATGTATGCGATAGTTCGGCCACTGAATATTTTAGTAATTTACTGAAACTGTATGGGTAGTAACATGGTGCTGCTGTGTTGACAATAAGAGGGCTTTACTACACATATAATGACCTTATATCATCTCTGTGGGTGGCAGCATGGTATTAATTGATATAATATGTGCCTTTGTGGATTGTGATATCACCATAGTGACAAATAGTGACTGGTTGGTCGTGCTAATATTTTACTGAAGCTCAGTAAATAGTAAAACTGAATTACTTTAGCTCTGTAGATTCAAGCGTGCTTAACTGCAGCTCTTTAGATAGTACCGGTACCATTATTTTAACTGTAAATAATAGGATGAGTTTACTTGAGGTGAGCGGATTGTATGTACCGGTACCATGGTTGTTGTAGAAAGAATATTAGATAGGCTGTGATCGTAGGGGAGGTGTAATAGTGATTGTGGTTCAGTCTCAAGCAGAAGTATTTGTTATACAGGTGATGTTTGTGGTGGTAGGGAAGGTTTGACTGGTAATTACGCTGATAGTTATGGAATCCTTACTTTAGCTGATGTATTGGTTATAGAGGCTGTCTTATATTGCATGTGGTGGTGTGGAAGGTGTGACTTTCTACCTTGGTGTTACTTGTGTGGTTCTTGCTTTGGGTACCGGTAAGGTAGATGTTACAGAGATGTCGTCATATTGGTTGTGGTGGTAAGATAGGTATGAGTGTTGTAAACTTGGCACTTGTGTGGTTTACGCTTTAGGTAAGGTAGTTGTTAGAGAGGTTATGGTATATTGGATGTAATGGGGTGGTAGGAAAGGTGTGAGCATTGTAAACTTAGTACTTGTATGGTTCATACTTTAGTTTAGGTAGGTGTTCTAGAGGTGATGGTATATTAGTTATGGTAGTAGGGAAGGTGTCAGTGTTATAAACCTGACATACCGGTATGTGTATTTCATACTTTAGTTGAGGTACATGTTACAGAGGTGGCGTTAATATCGGCTGTGGTAGTAGCCCACTAGGAGAGATGGTGGTGGTTGTTATAGAGGTAACTAGGAGAGGTTTGGTGTTACAGAGGTAATGGCATACCGGTAGTAGTTATGTTGATAGAAAGGTGTGACTAGAAGGAGGTAGTTAAAGGATTGACGGTATATTGGTTGTAAGGTGTGAGTGTGGTTAACGTTGGTGGTAGTTGTGGTTGATAAGCTCCCAGGGACCTGTCTGACCACCACCACCACCACCACCTTGTACCGTTACCACCCGATTGCTACTCCGCCTCCCCCTCCACATTCCAAACTACTCCACATTCTTTGATATTGCACATTTCACACATGTTCTCGCGTTACTTAAATATGCATGTCACGTAACTCCATATTCCACTCTAAACCATATTAATCTGCATTCCACAATACTCTGTATATCTCATTCCTTAGTATTCCACATTAATCAACATGTTCCAATCTTTTGTAATGCACCCAACTCCACATTTTTTACTACTATTCATACTTGACTACTCCACATGTCACATTGTTATGCCTCACTATTTCACAGTTTTCTCTACACATTATTCATTACACATTCGTTAGTACTCCACATATTTCCTTACACATTCCATCCCAAAGTACATTCCACAATAATCACAATAATTACGGTCATCAACAGTCCACGTCCACGGTAAACATTCTCCACTATGCCATCCCACATTCCAAACTATTCTACACTGCTCCTTAAAACACAAGTCTCACAAATCACATTGTTCTTTATTAAACATTATACGCTACTTTACATTCTTATGAATACCAACCATTCCTCACTCTTTATGTTGCTCAGATACAACTTCCTCATTACCGGTACCTTACTACACATTCCTCGCTTTTCCCACTATGTGTTTTGTTAATCTGTGTAAACGGCTTACTGTAGGATGCTCTGAATGACTCCTTTTTTTCACATAGCTTGCCTTAATTAATATAACTAAAAGATTAACCAGACAACATAATAATTTGTACCGGTATATGTCCAGAACTAACACAGGCACTTGTGTCTGGTCTATCGCTGTAGGCCTACTATTTTTATAGGACCTTAGAAGGTTAGTCATACAAGGTACTTTTTGTTTCCTGCAGCCTTTCTCGGCAAAACTGGTCTGGAATGTTTAAAAGATCTCGGCCAACTATGGAAATGTACCTTCAGTTTGTTTACCGACACGTATGCAAAAAAAAAAAAAAAATACTAAACAAAAACGCTAGTAATGTTGCCAGGATACAGTTGCCGGAAAACCGTTCGTGTGCCTGCCTGAAGTGTAGAATTAAGTAGCCACATTTATTGCTTACACTAATGGAGTACCTAATGTTAAATCTAGAAGTCTATTATTTTTGTTTAAAAGACGATTAGTTATTTTGTTTTAACTAGGATACATTGTACCGGTATGCAAGTGTCGTGGCCATTACTGTCTGTGATAAACTAATTGCTACATACAAAATCAATGGTCTTACTTTCAATATGATTTAATTGCAATATAATGCTACCCGGGTATGCAGTTTTAGCTATGTGTATGCGTATATGTAAAAGTCATAGTTTTGTATGAATGTGAACTCGATTTGTCTGTATTATTTTCATTAATGTAACCCTATCTAGATGTCTGTTTTACCCACAATCGTCCGCCATATATTTGGTCCACTAATATAATTTGTAGTGTGTGGTGTAGCTTCATCCATGTAAGTCTTCCACATTCCTTCACCGACCACACCTCTCTACCTCTCTCAGACACATACACCCGGTTCTTCACCACCACCACCCCAGTGCAATACTCCCGCATCACACCTCCTCCACCACAACATACAGTTCATCATCACCTCCATCATCATTACCAGTCTTAAAACTACAGTATGCCACTTCTAATCTCATCACCATATTCAATATTGTAATATTTGTTTTATCTTACACTTCGGTCATCACTAAAACGACCATCACCACTTTTACTCTCACCACTGAGAACCAAGACTCTCACTATCACCTCTCTAACCCATCACCACCACTACCACTGCTATAGTCTATTCGTTATAAGTAGGCGAGAAATCATGACCTCTTTCCTCTGTAACTCAAAAAGGGCTTCAGCAAATTAGCTGTAAATTTCCACATCTATTCCTTAACTGACATTTCCTAAATGGTAGAAATATTAGGTCGATTACTCTTGTCAATTTTTAGTTACAGAGGTCAGTGGTCATTATTTATCACCTACTTACAGTGGATAGACTACCGGTATACCACCAACACAAAATGTCTTCGCCACTTGACTGTCCCTTAGCTATCTTCACCCAAAGTATATATACACTAGCTTGTATGTACAGTATATAAACTTTGCCTTCACCACCACTGCCTCCACTAGGGCAATGCTCTCACCACTCTTTCATCTAGTGCAAAGCGATCGGCAAACACCACCGCCGTCTCTACACAAGTTCATGACCACCTCCAAGATCACTACTAGTACGACCACCTTCACGATTTCTACTCTTATCGTCATATCACACATTTTCTAGCACCAGCATCACAACAGTTCATTAGCGCCAATACGATTACCACCACATACACATACACAACTCGCATCTTCACAGGAGTTCATCACCACCTCACTTTTTCTTCGTCATCATTACTACCATTCCTACTATCACCATCATCACCACCTCGGCTGTTTAGTCACCCCATCACTACTGCGAAGACCTTGGGGAAGTATGTTGCCTCCACAACTACAGTGATTTATTTCCACCAGCACCACCACCTGTGTCAGTTAAACACACACACACACACACACACACACACACACACACACACACACACACACACACACACACACACACACACACACACACACACACACACACACACACACACACACACACACACACACACACACACACACACACACACACACCCCACCCACCCACCCACCCACTTACACAACTGCATAGGTCAGTGTGTAGCCTATCATTTTCCGGGTTGACACTGAACTTTGGTCTGTTTTGTCCTCTAGTTGTGTCTCTGCAAAATAACGTCAGATTTAATATACCTTACCCCTCTTGGGCCACCATATGTATTTCAGTTTAATTTTGTTTTACTTACTGTAGATTTCCTAGTAGTATGTCACCATTAGCCATAAAGTTTCAAAATGTTTAGTGAGTGAATACCCAAATCATCTATTCGTACAGTCGCGAGCACCCATTTGAATCTCCCGACCTTTAAACCAACTTCTGATGCATTTGGGATATAATAAGATAATGCGTGGTCTCATTTGTGTCTGATTCTTATTCAATGGGCGAGCTCGCACACACAAATCATGTGGTAAGTGGCTCAAAATGTTGCACACATTTCTATGGGCCTTCCTTAAAAGTTTTCGTTTGCTCAATGACGTCATCTTAGATCAACGGAGAGAAACATTAATAATTTTAAATTACATTGATGGGTCCTAGCAAGATTTTTAAAGTGACTGCTTAAACCCATATCTAGCCATCAAACTATCGAAACGACACACATTTGTGGACACGTGCTCCGTGTGGGCGCCCCCATTGGGTATAACGTAATTAATACTTACGACTGTACAATCATCCACCACCACCACTACCACTATAGTCAGTTCAAATTACCTTGGTAACCGTTTCTCTTCCCCGAAGTACAATTGTCAATAAAAACTATATATATACTGTAAATAGTCTATATGTTTCCAGCTGACGATTGCAGATGATTTTTCAATATTTAATGGAAAAACATAAAACTGCTATGTCTCTGCGCCATATGAATACCAAATTTTCATTGTTAACAGGGTAGCCAATTTGCCATCAGCTGAAAACACTACATCTATCTATATGTATTGCCTGACGACGTAAGAGGTTTGAACTAACCGGAGAAATGGAATAATTAAGAAGTTATAGATACCGTACTCTTACTATGAAGACAAAAACTGCGAGAACTGTCAACAAAAGTACGATATGAGTTAAATATAGCAAGTGTATTGAAACCGACTATGCCAACCCCAACAGCCGTTCAGTTGCCATCATGAACACCGAAGGCCATTACCAACACCACAAATTCACACGCGTTCCTTCTCTAACTACTACTTTCAACGCTATCACTCTCAGAACCAATCCCACCCTCACTATTAACTTTACCTGTCACTATCATCGTAATTTACCATTATGTTATTACTGTCACAACCAATCCCACCCTCACTATTAACCTTACCTGTCACTATCATCGTAATTTACCATTATGTTATTACTGTCACAACCAATCCCACCCTCACTATTAACCTTACCTGTCACTATCATCGTAATTTACCATTATGTTATTACTGTCACAACCATCCCACCCTCACTATTAACCTTACCTGTCACTATCATCGTAATTTACCATTATGTTATTACTGTCACAACCAATCCCACCCTCACTATTAACCTTACCTGTCACTATCATCGTAATTTACCATTATGTTATTACTGTCACAACCAATCCCACCCTCACTATTAACCTTACCTGTCACTATCATCGTAATTTACCATTATGTTATTACTGTCACAACCAATCCCACCATCACTATTAACCTTACCTGTCACTATCATCGTAATTTACCATTATGTTATTACTGTCACAACCAATCCCACCCTCACTATTAACCTTACCTGTCACTATCATCGTAATTTACCATTATGTTATTACTGTCACAACCAATCCCACCCTCACTATTAACCTTACCTGTCACTATCATCGTAATTTACCATTATGTTATTACTGTCACAACCAATCCCACCCTCACTATTAACCTTACCTGTCACTATCATCGTAATTTACCATTATGTTATTACTGTCACAACCAATCCCACCCTCACTATTAACCTTACCTGTCACTATCATCGTAATTTACCATTATGTTATTACTGTCACAACCAATCCCACCCTCACTATTAACCTTACCTGTCACTATCATCGTAATTTACCATTATGTTATTGCTGTCACAACCAATCCCACCCTCACTATTAACCTTACCTGTCACTATAATCGTAATTTACCATTATGTTATTACTGTCACAACCAATCCCACCCTCACTATTAACTTTGCCTACCGGTATATCACCATCATCGTTACCATCATGTTATCACTGCCACAAATGATTAAATGAGTGACACTCCTATCCGGCACCCTCATCAAGATACCACCACTGCATCACCATTAACCTATCGCCGTAAACGCTACCTCCTTCACCAATGCTATCATGCAACACCAATAGTCCTCATCACCAATACACCAGTACACCCATCGTCACCAGCCTTCATATTAGAACCACGCACCTTCATCACTTTATTCTTTATTGATTGAGAAATTATGAACCCTTTGGCTCTTAGAGGTAATCCCATTAACCAAGTTATGATAGCCAATAGTGAGGTTAAGTAAACGATAAAGTAAATTACCATAGCCGACTAACCTCCAATTAATTGAACTGATCTAAATTCTCAATTTAACCAATCTCGTAGTTACGATAAAAATCTTGATTGAAAATAATGTTAACAGCGTTACTGTGGATTTTATAGTAAGAGAAGATGAGACACATTAGGATCTTTGAATGTTTATAATGTGAGCACTCTTAAATCTGCTAATATGGGTAACTGTCTATTGTGGCAATATAAAGCACGATTCATGGGAATGCCACATTGCTTACAACCGAAACAAATATATCTTGTCCAGAGATATCTGTGTCAGCTTTTACTATTTGGTTTGTGTATGGCCCATATAGTGTTTAGATCATTACTGCAATAAACCCGACCTCACGCGCCGTTCCGCCACCACCGCCACCACCACCACATCGATCACCACCACAAATGTCAAAAGAGAAACTTCAATGTTAAGCTTCATGTCTTACTTTATGGTGTACTACCTGCATACACAATGGTAACTAGACTGTAACTTTAATCTGTGACAATGTATTGGTTTGGCTTTCCTTGTACACGTAATACTGTAAGTGTGCGATTTAATTCTTAATGTACCGGCAGTGTTTAATGATTTAATCAATAATGTGTAATGGTTATTTGCAGTACTGAGCTAAGCTGTTCATATCAAGATGGGTGTGTGTGTATTTAATATAGTGTTTTGTTATTTAAGTATTAATAAATTGGCAATAATGCATGCAATTTTACAATTCGTTAAATCAAATAATTAGTTCTCGAAGATCGTATTTAATGTGATACTATTTTTTGTATCAACTTATTCCTAGATTTATGACCGCGACGCACGACAAAGCAGAACAATAGTTTGTATTGATTCAGTCCGTTGCAAATTGATTTTTTTTTCCAAAGAAAGATTACAGCGTAAAAAGTTTGACCAAGTTGTTTCACACTGTCATTGAGTCACATGAGAGTAAAAGGGTTATCGCATAAGAGCGTTTATCGCCAATATTTCGCTGGTCAAAATTGTTTTCGACAAGTATTACGGCATCTGTTGCACTGGTATCGAGAACTATACTAAATATAAGCTATATTAACGAGACAGAATTTTATAAACAGTATACCTCATAAGTTCCCAGACCTGTGATGACGATAACAGTTGAGGTATAATGTGTTTGAGTGATACCCGCAAAACGAAGATGATGTACACGTTTGGAGATATTTAACGACATAAATTTTATTTAGCATCCTAAGCATCATTAATGTTTAGATTTTGTATTGCATGATATAATATTATTATTGTCATTATTACTGGATTTGTTGTTGATGTTACTATCAAGGCACTATGCCGCAGTAAGATCGATCGAGAAGAAAAAATTAAAAAAAGAAGACTAGATATTTAAATATCAGTAATATTCTTGGTAATCATGCGTTAGTAAAAGGTTAGATGTAAACACGAACAACTTGTAATATAATTGTAGATACATTAAGCAGCTTTTTCTCAGTTACATTGTCTTCTTAATAATTTAGTTTTATTGCATTTTAGTATCTATTGTCTTCTAGTTTATAATTCAACGGTTTTGTACCAAACTATTGTTACATACTAAGCTCTATACAACGGCTTCCTGACAAGATTTGACCTACATTTTATTGCTAGAATATACAGTACACAGGATTTGAGGAGGAACACTATTGACAACGTTTCCCTTGTAGCTTAATAAGGTTAAATATAAGCGAAACTTTGTCAAGCAAGTTTTCCTCTTCAAATGGTGTTTATGAAAATTAATCACCACCCATAACAGGGGCGTCGCGCTCCTCGGTTCCGCTAGAAGAGTGGCGAACACATCAAAAGGATAAGGTAAAGGATGTACATTATTTTTGATATGATTATGTATATTTGTTTTCTGATTATTCCAAAATTAACACTATACCATTTTTATACCGTACATCATTTAGATTTAATTACTATTATTTAATATAAGTTTACTATTATTTACTTATTATTTTTTCATATTATTATTTGTTAGTACTATTTGTTTCCCCTTTTTTTATAAACAAGTGTTATTAAGTAACTGATAGATGTGCTGATGCATTATATACCGCATATAATAATGGGATTAATAATATATTTACACAAATATAATCCGATGCTCATAAAGTCACAATCTTTGGCTTGCATTTGTAGAATGTACAGTATAAACACATATTTTAGAAGGCTTTAGTTTCCCTTATCGCATTGCAGTTATGTTTGTTTTCACTTCATATTTTGATTGCTTTGATTATTATATCTATTTTTGGCGTTTTTCCACTCCTTTAAATTATTTTGTCAAACTATAAAGGTGTCAATTTTTGTAAAGCCTGTCATTTTATAATACTGTTCTCGTCCCTAAATTAGGTTTATGTTGAAAGTTCTGTTATTTGAAACTGACAGCACTTGACAGTGTCATTTACTAGGTACTGTATACCGGTACTCATTAACGTTACGTTTTAGTATTATTCATAATAAGGTATTAGTGAAAGTAGTAGTTGTAGCATTAGTAGTGATAATATTTTTGTTGTTGTTGTTTATTCATCAATATAAGCATAATTATTTCCGACATTATTGTTGTTATTACATTTTTAATCAGTACCGTCAATATTTAATTCTAAATTTGCTTGTTAACCCTTTCATCCGTTACCGCTCGTCGCTGCCTCCCCCCCTTATGAGAGAGGCCTAGCACCATTGATACTATATACCCCCCCCCCCCTCCACCACCACCACAGCTGCAACACCAAGCCGTTACCAATGCACCTCAACACAACAGAAAAACTCTGCTCTGGTGTAGGTTTATAGAGCTACTGTACCCCCCTCTTTACCCCCCATCTCTCTCTCTCTCTCTCTCTCTCTCTCTCTCTCTCTCTCTCTCTCTCTCTCTCTCTCTCTCTCTCTCTCTCTCGCTCTCTCTCTCTCTCTCTCTCTCTCTCTCTCTCTCTCTCTCTCTCTCTCTCTCTCTCTCTCTCTCTCTCTCTCTCTCTCTCTCTCTCTCTCTCTCTCTCTCATTATATATATATACAGTATATATACTTGTATATATTTTTCCATCTATACATGTGTAACAATCTATCTGTCTATCTTAATAAATAAAGGTCAATGTTTGTCTGTTTGTCAGTTACCCGACCTTTGTTACTAAACTCCTCCCACAGTTTTGGTGCCAGGTGGGAGTGTGGGGCACCGTTGGAAAGCCCAGGCTATGGAGATGGTTTTAGGCGAGTTTAGTGGAAATCAGAGACACTTTTGTTTAATACATTTTTCGGCAGAACTTATGTAGTATATGGGAGCGAAAAAAATTGCCGTTTGGGGCAGGAGACCTCCGATCGAAAAGGTGTATGGAACGAAAGTTGTTCGCAGCTCCCCAAAATGGGGGTACGGATGAGGTCAGATCCAAAATCGGAGGTCATTTAGCGTCTGAAATCGAGGTCGCCGTTTAATGAGGCACAGGGAGGTCGAGGCAGGTGATTATGGTAGTAGTAGTATTGTGATGATTGTGGTAGTAGTGATTGAGGATGGTGATTATGGTAGTAGAATTTAAACCCGGGCAACGCCGGGTACCCCTCCTAGTCTACTATATATCTCCCTCTCTCTCCCTTCCCTCCATGTTATCCGAGGGGCACTGGGTTGGGCAGGTCCATTATAAGGTATTGGTATAGGGCAGAGTTGGGGTAAAAGACAAATTTCACGGTGTAGGGTTTAAGCATGCCCCACAAGAAAGGCTCTGGGAGGAAGAGGAGGAGGAAAAAGAGGGGGAGGAGGAGGGTTCATTGGGTAGGACAAGGTAGAGAGTTGAAAGTCTTGCATTTTTCAACTCGTGCATAGAGAAAAGCGCTGAAAACGGGACAGAAGTTATAATCTATTTTTTATTAATTTCACCACAACACCAAACACCTCCAATAGTAAGAAAGATAGAAGAGAGGAAATTCATTGAACGGAGATGCAAACAAAATAACATCAGTGAGCTAATAGAAGACAAAGTAGAAATAATTGTGCTTAATCTATCCTACAAAGGCTCAGCTATTTAGTAAACTAATTTAACACGAGCCTTTTAAAAGTGGGGTAAAGAGGGTATCGGTCAAGAACATTTCCCATCAATTTTTTTCCGCAACTCTGATCTGACAACTTATTATATACACCTTATGAGACATATGTCAAATATAATCTACCTACAGTCTAGTTGCCAATGCCAGTGCAAAATTGTCTCAAAATGTGTTCAAATTAAAGTTGCAGATACTTGTTGATAATAAAAGTGATCATATGATATTATCTTATTAGATGAAGAAGCAGTTGTGATTTTGTAAATTGTAGTTTACTTATTCAGATAAATATACTGTACTATACTATAGCCATTTTGGATATACAGCTTGTTCATGACAGCTACTTGTTATGTTAACCAAGGCAATTGCCCACTATTTTTCATCTTACATACTATAATATGCAGTTATGAATTGTTAGCTAATAATTACTTTTTTTATATTATTAGTAGTACCGGTACGGTAGTAATGCCAACGAAATATGAGACCTAAGGACTTCAAAATAATTCATGTGGTCAAGGCTGTGATTTAGCTATCGAGAACAAACGCTTTTTGTTATTTGAAGTATTAATTATAATTTACCAACATATAAATCCTGATTTGTAACTTCATTAGTGGACTTCTTTCATTGACTAACCAATACCGGAATATCCATCGTCAAATTAATGATCGATTGAATAATGGTTAGCCGCTGTGCATTTGTCTGACCACATCTCGCCTCTCTGATGTGTGAAACAAAATAAGGGTTGGAATCTAATATCTGGGGAACAAGATAAAGGGTTAAATCCCATGTCGGTGGGCCTTTAAGACGAGCGGCAGGAAGGAAATTTATTGAGGCCTGCATAGTGTATTGACTGGTTGATCCCCCTCTTCACCCCCCCCCCCTCTCTCTCTCTCTTTCTCTCTCTCTCTCAGAATAAAGTAGATTGTAGTTTAATGCAGTATACAGTCTCTTCACCAAGAGAATCTCCACTGAATGGACCTCAAGATCTTTGAGATACTAACTACGATATACCTTGTCACACACACACACACACACACACACACACACACACACACACACACACACACACACACACACACACACACACACACACACACACACACACACACACACACACACACACACACACACACACACACACACACACACACACACACACACACACACACACACACACACACACACACACACACACCGTTCTTCTCACCCTGGAGCCCTCAGCCACCCTACACCCCTTTTCTTTCCCGGCGATAAACCCTAGACCCTTTATTTTTTTGCAACACGGCTTCTTCCCCTTGCAATATAGGCCCCCTCTTTGGTGCAATTGTACCTCCTGCATCCCGGCCCTAACTCTCTCTCTCTCTCTCTCTCTCGTGTTTTTTTTTTCTTTTTCTTGGGCATCCTTCTTTTCCTGCGACCTCCATTCTTTCCTGGTCTCCCTTGATGCCCCGCCCTCCTTCTGTTACCTCTCCTGCACTATTTTCCTTTTCTTTCACTGTTTTCCGGTCTAGTCTTTCTTACTCTCTCTCTGTATCATGTTTTCGCTTTTCTTGCCTTCTTTCTATTTATCTTCATTACAGGTACTCATCTCGTGACTCCTGCATCTTTAATGTAACTTTCAGGACACCTGTGTTCTCGAAAGTCTCAGCTATAGGCAAAATTAACTGATTCAATTTTATTTAGATTTTATTTTTATTTTAACCGCACTAAATTTTCATTTCAGTTACTGATACTCTCTATTATTCCTGTTGCTATCTATCAGTTGCCTTGCTTCTTTTAATGTTTATTAAGGGTGTCTATGATTTTAACTGTATGTTCCTCTCTTATTTCTCCCATGTCCTTTTCCTCTCACTTTGCCCCTCCATATTTTTCCTTCTATACCGGTACCTTTTTGTTCTCCTCCTATATCAGCTTTCTTTATAGTTTTCTTTCTTTCCACACTTCTCTCCTGCCTTAGCCTGTATTTTATTCTGGTTTATCCATTCTGTTTTACTTTATGTATCTCTATTTGTACTACCGTACCATACATATGTAATCAGTTTGTTTGTATTTTCCTGCCTCCCCCCCCCCTTTGTTCTCAATATAGCCTACATCTATAATAATAGTTTTGTTTATAGGCCTACCGTGGATATTGTTTCTGAGAATGTAATTTTGTATATTGTTCATTTAATAATGTCCACCTTTTTGTCCACGTTATTTAATCCTCTAATTCAGTCTTCACCTTTCTCTCATCTGGCGTGGTTTATCTCCACTTGATTTTCCTCTATCCTTATTTGGAATATGTTGTTGTTTGCTTTCCTTTGTATTCCTCCTCTCGCCTCCCTTCCGCCCTCATATCCCTGCGATCCGTTCTGAACCGTAATTCGCTGACCCTAAACAGTCAAGCGGGGTTAATGGGAATCAGGGTTGGTGGGAGCGAACAGGGAGGTCGGATCTGTTGCTTGGTTAATTCTGTTGCCTGCCTCGTTTATTGGCCAGATATTATACACCATACAAACACCATACCCTCACAAGTATACACCATACAAACACCATACCCTCACAAGTATACACCATACAAACACCATACCCTCACAAGTATACACCATACAAACACCATACCCTCACAAGTATACACCATACCCTCACAAGTATACACCATACAAACACCATACCCTCACAAGTATACACCATACAAACACCATACCCTCACAAGTATACACCATACAAACACCATACCCTCACAAGTATACACCATACAAACACCATACCCTCACAAGTATACACCATACAAACACCATACCCTCACAAGTATAAGATCGTTTACCCCTTCAAATGTCCAGCTTTAGTTTCTTTCTGGTTTTAATTAGACATTATTATTGTTATTATTCATTTGCTTTTTTCCAAATCTATCGAGTTAAAATATTTGTATAACTTTAAGAGTACATGTACTTATGAATTAATGTTGTATAGGCCTATGTTAAGTTCGTATCGTAGGTCAGTGCACAAATTAAGTTTATTGGTTTTATTTACTGAATTGTGCAGTGCAGAAAAATTTGCTTTAGATACTGTACAGTGAATATTTTTACATGGAGACCTTTGTGACATGGTTTCCTATTTAAATATTTGTTGAGTGACATCCAATTATAGCCCATAGTTTTCCCCCATTCATGCATTTCGCTTTCCTTTCCTCCCCTCAATCTACTTCTAATTATTTTGGTTGTGTGTTGTGTTTGTTGTTGTTGTTTTTTCAAACCTAATTATCTACATCTCTCTTGCTGTTGACTTCGTATATTCTTCTTTACCTATTTTGTTATTCTTTGTCATTAACTTCTTTTAACATTATTCGTTAATTATATTATTTCAGTCTCGCCTAATAATCCTCTTTCCTTCATATTATATTTCTTGATCTATCATTTATATACTATGGATTATGATTTTGGTGTGCACTTATTTTCATCGCAGGTAGACTTGTTCTATGCCCTCCATAGTTGGAAATATTGTTTTTCTTGACGAATCTCTTATCTTCTTAATGGTGTTACCTGAGAAACTCACTATTGAATTATGTTCTCGTGTATGAATCAAATATCCTTTTGGGAATCTGGTGCTCAGGCTATCCTTTTCGGGAGTGATCGTTACATCAAAAGGGATGGAAGGATACTGCTCCTCCTCCTATCCCCTCCCTTCCCATCTTGCTGCGTGTTCATAGTCTCACTCTCTCTCGGTCCCTTACCATATTGTGTTCCCATCCCCTCACTCCATGTGACGAGGGTCTCCCATCAGAAGCCTCCCAGAATCTAGCCTCTTCTCCCCCTCAAGGCGTGTTGCATCCGTGTGTTGTTGTTATTGTTGTGTTGACCTGCCTACCTGGGGATTAGGTAGGGGGCTGCAGGTGGCGACCGTGGCAGTGTTACCCCATTGTGTTGATAAACACGGTGGTTGGTAACATTGATGTGTGTAGGCAAGATATGGGCTCCACGGTGAGAGAAATACAGTGACAGGGAAGAGAGGTAGGTGACAAGGAAGGGAGGATGGAAGCTTGGTTGGAATGTATATAGTTAGTACGGAAGGAAGGACAGGAAGTACAGTAGTTAGGAAGGTAGGTTGGAAGCTAGGGAGGGCTTAGAGTAGCAAAGGAAAAGTAGAGCAGTACAAATAACAGTAGGTGATGGGGAAAGAAGATTTGAAAGGAGGGAAAGAAAAAAAGGAGTAAGGAAGGGAGGAATATAGAATAGGATAAACGTGGAGGTAGGAGATGAGGAAAGAGGATTTGCAATTATTTTAATAAAATCAATAAAGGTAGGAACGGATCGAAAATAGGGTATGATTAGTACCGGTACCTACTAATCATATCCTATTTTCGATCCGTTCCTACCTTTATTTATTTTATTAAAAAAAATACAAATCCTCTTTCCTCATCTACCTCCACGTTTATCCTATTCTATATTCCTCCCTTCCTTACTCCTTTTTTATAATGGGGTGAACAATAACGATAGAAAGGGAGGGAAGGAAGGAGGGGCAGAGTAGGAGTAGGATAATCTGATGATGGTAAAAGAAGGTGTAAGGGAGTGAATAAGAGTAAGAGGGAAGGGAGTAAGGTAGAGAGAACTAGAATAGGATAGGAGAGCTAGTGGGTGGGAAAATAGGTTGATGTAGAGCTACAGGGACGGAGTAACGGAAGCGGACAATTGTTAAAAGTAGGAAATGGTAAGCAGGTGGGACAGAAGGGTTGAGGAGAGTGAACAACAGCTACAGGGAAAGAACGAAAGTAGGGCATGTGATTTAGAGATTTAGGACGAGTGGTTGAGAGGATATGAATTTTAGATATATTTTACAACCAAAGAATGGACAATGATATGTATCGCTCATGGTAGACGGTTTTATTCAGCTAGCGATGACTTCGTTGGTGTATTGTTGAAAAAGGAAAATTGAGGAGTTTATGCTTTGAATGGTTTATTGTAAAATGGGCCTGTAGAAAGACTAAATGAAAGGTGGAAATAGAGGAGTTGTGTGAAAAAAGGGAGAGGCAAGGGAGACGTGAAACAGGATGCAGGTTGTAAAGGTTTAACGTATGTTGACGGAGGCGTATAGGGTTTAAGGAAGGAAGGAAGGAACTCTAAGGAAAGGTAAAGAAAGGAAAGGTGCTAAGTGTTTTGTATGGAGAGAGAGGGAGAGATTCAAAATATATACTTGGTTGAAGATATACGAGAGAAAATAGTATGTAGAAAAATATAAAATGAGGTATGAGATCATAAGAATTACAAAATATAATGACTGAAGCGTGGATGTGCAAGGAAAATCACTATTGAATATGGTGGAAACAACATAACCAATACCGTACATTGTTGTTGATATGCTAGGATGTGTGAGAGAAACGACTGGAGTGGATATAGAGTATTAAGGCGTAGAAGGGAGTGTTGTGATGAGTATAGTGCTGAGTGGTTGATAAAATAGTGTAGGGAAGCAAAACAACTATACACAACTAGAGCTCTCTCTCTCTCTCTCTCTCTCTCTCTCTCTCTCTCTCTCTCTCTCTCTCTCTCTCTCTCTCTCTCTCTCTCTCTCTCTCTCTCTCTCTCTCTCTCTCTCTCTCTCTCTCTCTCTCTCTCTCCTCTCTCTCTCTCTCTCTCTCTCTCTCTCTCTCTCTCTCTCTCTCTCTCTCTCTCTCTCTCTCTCTCTCATACACAACCAACCACATAAACATATTACCCAAACAAATTTCCCATTGTTGACATCGAGGCATTATACCCACATTCCAGTAGACTGTAATGTGTGTGATAATGTTTTTACTTTTCTCTGTCAACATCACATCCGCCATACATACTGTAGGTCGATTTCACTGTCTGTTATATGTTGTTATGTGTATGTCCTCCTTTTGTGAACGTGTCTGTTTATTTGTGTGTTCTGTGTTCAGTTGTATGTCGTGTGTTTCTTTCAATGGGCTTTTTGAGTTTCTGTCTTGGTGTACCGTACTAATTTTGTTTGCCTATCTGTGGCATTCTGTTACCTATCTGTCTTGCTACTGTGTGTGTATTGCTTTAAATGTGTGTGTGAGTGTTTCTTGTGTTTTGTCAATACCACATCCGTAGTACTGAGGTCGGCTTCACTTTGGTTATTATCCTTCACCCTACAGTCCCTTTGTCTGTCTGCGGCTCTGTCTGTCATTATAGTATGTGTATGTGTGTCTGTCTTGTCTGTACCGTGTGTGTGTGCGTGTTTTTTTTGTGTGTGTGTGTGTGTGTGTGTGTGTGTGCCTTTGACTTCACCTGGCGTCACCTTCTTTCAACCTACTTCACCTATGTTTATCTGTCTGTCTAAGTGTTCTGTGTTCTGTCTGTAATGTATGTCTGTTTTGTGTGGCTTTGTTATGTATATGTATCTGAGTCTGTTTAACCGTCTTTAGTATCAATGTGTCCGTGTATGTGTCACGGTCTCTTTTTATTGCCTGACCCCCCCCCCCCCCACTTCTCTCTCTCTCTCTCTCTCTCTCTCTCTCTCTCTCTCTCTCTCTTTGTAGTGTTTTGTTTACCCCCCCCTCCGTGTGAGTCACTGAGGATACAGCACAGGCGTGACTTCCGCTTTGTTTCACGTACACACTCAGAACAGTGTACACAGGAACACGTGTACAGGTACAGTCAATCAGAACAGTTCCGGGACGTTTATTATATTGTATTAGTATGCATATAATATTATGCGCAATGTTATTGGTTATGTTCGTATATGGTTTATGAATTAACTGTTTTATCTTGATTCGTATTTAATGAATGCAGACATATATTTTCATTCTGGAAGACTTTGCTGAGTGTCTGTTCAGTTGGCCAAAGTTGCAGTGACCCCACCTTACAATTTGCCGTGACTTAAGGCGATGAAGTAAGGTTGTGTGTAACGGGGATTGCGAGTGATGGATCTATTGTCGGTTGTATCACTCCGACCAATCACAGTCCACGTTCTATACAGCCTTAATACCAAGTACTACCAGGTACAATTCTAAAGGTACACTTCAGTGGTCATTACAAACACATTTCAGTATGTAAAAGCACACATAGGCTACTTGATATACTGTATATGCCTGTAGTTAAGGTATGATAAAGTAATGTATATAAACTTTACCGTCACTGTTAGCCTATCTCATGCGAAATGATATTGTGTCAAAATAATAAGATACGCTAAGTGTAATCGTGAAATTAGTTTGGCAAGCATAGGATTTTGTAATGTTTGTGAATAGTGTTCTTACATTTTGTTATCGAATCGAACTCCTTTGCTATTATTCCTCCTTGTAACTTCCTCTTGCATCTTCCTTAATAAGTACTGGTACCGTGACAAGACCCTTAAACGTTTGCCTTCTAGCCATTTATTTACGATTGTCACATACTATTTGTGTGTATCTATCAAATTATCTCTCTCTCTCTCTCGTTCTCGCACATTCCCCCCTCCTTTTTCAGTCATCTGTTATGGAGGTGTCAGGTGGTGCCTCATACCGGAAGTCTGACCACTCCTCCTCCAGTGGTTTCTTAGACCCCTATTTTCTTCACTGAGGGGGGGGGGGGGGCAAAGGAGAGAAAAGGAAGATGAATGGTAGGAGAGACAGAAGGGGGGTTGTATGAAGAGGGTTTGGGAGAGGGTGTCAAGGAGGAGGTGACAGGGGGTTCTATTACACATCCGGGGTTTATTATTTTCACCGTTTAGTTTCCCCACCGTTTTGTTCTCAGTGGTTTCTATACCTCCTTGGTCTCGTCAATGTCTTATGGTGTTGCTGGGAGTACCGGTATTTTCCTGGCCAACCGTCCGAAATAATCATTATATTCCCCAGATATTATTACAACTTATACAGTGGTACTCATTGTTATGGATGGGATGTTTAGGAAGTACACAACTATATGGTATATCGACAGATGTACTTATCTTATACTAAGCATTACTATGGTTTAACTCCTTCTGTACCGGTGACGTACTTTTAATTACATTCTGGCAACTATTAGACGATTTTGTTCAGGTTGGGAGGGACGTCTAATCATTAAAAGGTTACAGACTAGCTCAATTAATCCTTTTAGCTGCCACATATCCTTCCTAAGCTTCATAAAATCGTCTAAATGTAGCTAAAATCAAGTTAAAAGACGTCACCGGTATAGAAGGGGTTAACGTGTCGAGTACTGTGAAGAAGGTTCGTTTCATTATAGTGGCAGAACACACAGAGTACCTGTACAAAGTTTGTTGGATATCATTGACGTACGGTAGCGTTTATAGTTCTATGATGAATTACCTTTTGATACCTTTTGATGTGTTCGCCGCTCTTCTAGCGGCACCAAGGAGCGCGACGCCCCTCGTTATGGGTGGTGATTTGGTGCAGTAGACTGTTTGAAGCGACAGCTCGCTCCCTTGCGAGGATGGGCTCGTCTGGCACTTTTTGCAGTTCGACATCTAGGGCTCTCTTGAAGTTGTCTAACGAGATGTCCCTCATGTCTCTTACTCGCCGTGGGAGTTTGTTGAAGAGACGTGGGCCTCTGTGATAACCAGCCCTCTCGCAGAGAGCCCCTGTTATTCATCCGGGGGATTTCGCATTCCCAGCCTCTCCTATCACAATTTCATGACTATCGGAGTATGTAGGTTTGGTACTAAACCCTCTGCGATTTTCCACGTGTATATTATTAGGTAGCGTTCTCTTCTACGTTCCAGTGAGTACAGATTCAGTGCTCTTAAACGATTCCAATAGTGTAGATGTTTTATCGAACTTGTGAGATATAACTGTGAAATAACATGCAGAGTACCTTGATAAGTGTTGTGGCATTACTGTAACATACCGTGTAAAATAACATGCAGAGTACCTTGATAAGTGTTGTGGCATTACTGTAACATACCGTGTAAATAACATGCAGCGTACCTTGATAAGTGTTGTGGCATTACTGTAACATGCAGAGTACCTTGATAAGTGTTGTGGCATTACTGTAACATACCGTGTAAATAACATGCAGAGTACCTTGATAAGTGTTGTGGCATTACTGTAACATGCAGAGTACCTTGATAAGTGTTGTGGCATTACTGTAACATACCGTGTAAATAACATGCAGAGTACCTTGATAAGTGTTGTGACATTACTGTAACATACAGAGTACCTTGATAAGTGTTGTGGCATTACTGTAACATGCAGAGTACCTTGATAAGTGTTGCGGCATTACTGTAACATACAGAGTACCTTGATAAGTGTTGTGGCATTACTGTAGCATACCGTGTAAATAACATGCAGAGTACCTTGATAAGTGTTGTGGCATTACTGTAACATACCGTGTAAATAACATGCAGAGTACCTTGATAAGTGTTGTGGCATTACTGTAACATGCAGAGTACCTTGATGAGTGTTGTGGCATTACTGTAACATGCAGAGTACCTTGATAAGTGTTGTGGCATTACTGTAACATACCGTGTAAAATATATCGATGAAGATTTGTATTACTGTGATGTACAGTCGGCCTATTAAGTGATGTCTCGGCACCAATTATGTTTTGATCAATAATTGGTATCAGTAATATTTACACATGATTTTTTCTTTTTGAGTGAGATATACCAACATGTTCCTACACTTAGTCACCCTATTCAACATCTGACAGACATTAATACAGCACAGAGCGAGCCAAACGTAAAAACAGCTGGTACATGACTTATTAGCGCGACTGTACCGTGATGAAGTGTTGTGCCATTACTGTGACTGAGGGTGTGGAGTACTGTGATGATGTGAGGTGGGGCAGAACACACAGTAATGGCCAGGCCGGCACGGGGCTCAAGCAGTAATTGACCGACATTTACAGTGTACTCCGGTAATTGGAGGCGAGAGAGAGAGAGAGATTGGGGTTGATTTGATTAGGTGTCCAAGTTCGTATTCATAAGCCCAACTTTAGTTATAATTACGAAATTAATCCTAATTAGTCTTAATGATCATACACCCATACTAGTAGCCTATGTACTGTTAACTAATCATAATAACCCCTTCCATGAATGAAAGTTTACATTTCTCGTATGTCAAATGTATCCTAAAAGGTAAAATTAATCATATCTGGATCATTCCTACCTTCCGATTAATCAACCCAGATGTTACTGATTGACTACGGTAATCTAAACATAACTATGCATACAAATAGAAGATAAAAGAGGGTGTCTAGTGATGGGAATATATATGGCTGCTGATGGTTGGGTGCGTTTCTTATGTCATGACCCTACCCTAATCCTTTTTTCCAACCCCCCGTACATATTCGCTTCCCGAGAACAGCCATCTACAGGTACCCCAATGAACTCAGGTGACAGGTGACGAGGTGCGCCAAGTGAGTGAAAAGAAGAATAGGGGGTGCCGATAGGATAGCCGTGTGACTTAATGAAGTGGGGCCCCCCGGTGTTGGTTTTGATTTAAGGGGTCACAACACTGTATTGAGGTGTTGACGGGGTGATAGACAGCTGTGTTTGGGGAGGATGGAGACACACGGCTCTACTGTACTTGTATACCCTCGCACATTGATACCTTTAGTCTGGTTGAATGAAATTAATATAAATGATTAGGTACCGGTATCCATATTGTTAACCCTTACCACAGTACAAATCTTTCTTTATGATTTTTGGAATTATTACGACTGAAATTACTATAGGGCCTAAATTATTTGTTATTCATATTTTGATAACTTTCGTGTAGTTATGTTCAGTGGGCACAATAGACATAATGTGTTACGGTATATCTTACCAACTGCGTGACATATAGTTCTCTTTCATATGTATATTATCAGTTCTCAATTGTTTAGTCTTTGTTTGATATGGTTTATGCAAAATATGTCTCATATTTAAGCATGCGGTTAAAGGTACTGGAGAAACGATCGATCTTGAAATAGGGAAAGGAGGCAGGACTGTGGATGGCTAGGTTGTTTGTGCACTTCGATTTTGAATAGAATAGTATGAAGTACCGTGGACACCGAGTTAATGGATTTTTTTATTGAATATGTTTGTTTGTTTGAAGTTTGCTCCCTAAGCATCTATCAAGCTTTAAAAAAAATATATATATATACTATACAGTATATATACCGGGTATATATATATATATATATATATATATATATATATATATATATATATATATAAATAAATAAATAAATAGACACCTGAATGGCACGAAGGGTCTGAATATTGACCAAAAAATGCGGCGAAAGGTCTTAAAATGTCCAAACTAATGGGACGAACGTCTTAAAATCTCATAAATAATGGCGCTAACCATGAGGGAGAAGGGGCCCAGAAAAACAATAGCTGCCCTATAAGTGTGGTAAAGTAAAGGTAGGTTGTTGAGCGAGTGAGGGATGGAGTGGATTGTCACGGGTTGTTCGGTGGTAGGGACAGACTGGAACTGGTACCAGCCATTATACTGTACTTGTGGTTGGCTCTGTACCAGGACACACGCACACAAATATAACTGGAAACAACGCTGATATTTTTTGGCGTTACCATACCGGAAGTTTATTTCGAGATTAATATTTAATTAAATTTAATTAGATGATGTGCACACAGCGACAACATTTGGGTGTGAGTAGGGTAATGAACTGTGTGTGTGTGTGTGTGTGTGTGGACGAGTGGTTGTGTGTTTATTGGTACAGTACAAATCTCTGGATATTTGTAGGTTTACAGGTACATGAGGTTTGGGGCGACAGTTAATCGGTACACACCTCTTTAAAATACGTTGAAATGGAGTGTTTTCGGTTAGGTTAGGTAAGTTAGGTTAGGTTAGGTTAGTGTAATTTAGGTTTAAAAATCGAAAAATGTACTCGTAAGCATGCACCAAATTGATATGTACCGATAAACGCCAACCGCTCGGGTGTGTGTGTGTGTGTGTGTGAGAGAGAGAGAGAGGGGGGGGGGGGGTATGAATGAGCTAGGGGGGAGGAGTGTTTGTGTGCCCTTTAATTGGCGAGACAATACAGAGGGACCTTTATAAGCTGGTACCGTAGGCCTATATGACGAAGTGGGTGAGATAATTAACGGATCGTGCATTCAACCCTCCCCACCAGTCTACCACCACCTCTGCGGCTTTCACAGATATGGGTTAGCACTTCTATTAAGGGCTCTCTACCTTATGTTCTCCAAAGGTTGTGCAGTTTGAAAAGGATCTGTGGTAGTAAAAGGGGTTAAGTGAGATAGTTCGAAGCCTGTTTATTGCTGGAGGCCCTTTTAAAACTGAATAAATCGTCTAATAGTAGCAAGAATAATGTTACAAAGACGTCGCCGGTATAGAAGGGGTTAAGGGCTCTCTACCTTATGTTCTCCAAAAGTTTTAAGTCATATTATACTTGAGGGAACTTGTACGTGAGGGAGGTACTTTCTGGGCAACTGGTAAAGGTGAGATAAAGGTCAGCACACGGAATGAAAGGTCAGGCTATAAACGGTTTACATTTTTGCCCCAATACAGTGATGTAATCCTGGCCCGGCAAGTGAATTACAGCAGGCCTAGGCGAGGACTGGAAGGGTGGGGTGGCAGCAGGGGTAAGTGAGTAAGGTAGGGTAGGGTGGCAGGTATAGGTGGCAGGTAGGGGGTAGGCAGGCAGGCAGGCAGGTAGGTAGGTAGGGTGCCTCTTGACCGCACATTTGTAAACGTCCCCGGATTCCGTTACCTAACAGTGAGGGGGCGGGGGGCAGGGGTGGCAAGGGGGTGGAGGGGTAGAAGAGAGAGAGAGAGAGAGAGAGCGCGAGAGGGAGGAAGAGGGAGTAAGGATAGAACAGTAATTATAATAATATGATAATGAGAAGAAAGTTGTGAGTATGGGAACCTATATGGTGGTGGCAGTAAGGATGTATAGGAAGAGAATATACATTAGAGAGGGCAGAGGTGAAGGTGGTGGGAGGCGAGAGACATGCCGTATATGGGAGAGAGTGGGGAGTATAGGAGAGGAGAAATTAGAGGTGGGAGACACATATGGGGGGCAGAATGGGACAGTAGGGAGAAGGGTATGAGAAATAAATGGTGTGGGTAGATATGGAAGACGGAATGAGACACCAGGGAGTAAAGGAGAAGACATATGGGAGGTAAGTGGAGAATATGGGAGACTGAATGAGACAGTGGGAAGTAAGGGAAAATAAGTAGAAGGTCCGAGGTTTGAATTATAAATAACTAAACACTTGGGGATAAATATATAGAGGAGAGGGAGTAGAGGAGAATGTGACTGCAAAGGTGATGTATGTGCTGGTTGAGACAGTATGGTTGGAGTGTGGGCAGTGATTTATGGGAGGGTTGGATAACATTTTTATAGGAGGTGTTAGCAGGAGAGAGTAGGAAACTTTAGGGGGAGGAAGTAGGAACGAGGATATGGAAGAAAGTAGAGGGGGAAAAGGAGGGGAGGTGATAGAGAATAGGCGCTCTCACAGTTGCGGACATTGTATTAATTGAGTCATGGGATAGGTGGCTCGAAATGAAGCACAGGTGATTATCAAGGCTATCTAAAAGCTTAGGTGTGCTCAACGAGGACATCCAAGATCAACAGGTAGACACATTAAGGAGTTTAAATTACGATACCTTGACTGATGATGGCAAGATTCAGAATTTTAGACGGTCAAAACAATCAAACAAAGTAAGTAAGTATCAAACGAATCTGTGTATAAGTCTAGTAAGACAAAGGCTAGGGGAGCACACCCTGAGAGAAAAGCAGACGTTGGGGTCACGTCCTGGCGGTTTCCGACAAACTGGAACCCGGCAGTCCCCTGCAGTATTGAGCAGGAGCTGGTCATCTTGGGTCACCCCCTTGCCATCAGCAACCCCTGTTCAGTACCAAGATAGTGAAGTTGGAACTGCACACCTCCCTCGGCACTCTAAACTCTTCTATGCGCAGGTTTTCTCTTCCTGCTTTGCAGGAAGGGAACGTCATCATCGGACTACGATGGACTACCATGAGCAAGCAAAGCAATATATATATATATATACCGGTATATATATATATATATATATATATATATATATATATATATATATATATATATATATATACACTGTATATCATGTGGCTTCTGTGGGCATCCCTATTAGATTGAATGTAGAGGGGCAGAGGGAGTAGGAGGGGTGACATACATGAGTAAGCCTAAATGGGTAGCCTAGGTGAGCAAATGGGTAAATGGGTATACCTGTATAGCTGACGCCAGAGAAAAAGTTCGGTAATGAAAAGGCAGTGTGAGAATGATAAAGAAAGGAACGAAAAAAAAGTGTAAAACGAGTCAATGAGAGGCTGACAGGGAGAGGGCCCGGCGAATACTGATAGGATGAGAAACTTTTCCTGCCTGTAGAGCCCGATAAACGACAAAGAAAACGGGATGACTGGGCTGTTTCTCTCAATGGCTGGATCCTCATTAACTACAACTATCGTGCGACTCATACATCACAACCAAAATGGCTCCGAGATTTTTTTTTTCTCTAAGCAGATGGGTTGCGTTTGAAGTTACTCAATATTTTCGTTCTGCCGATTCGTGATGAATTGATGTTATACGAGTTATTGGGTTATGCTTATTTACGTACGGTTATCCTACGTGATTTTTATTTGAATACATGTCAGACTATCACAAAATCAGTCTCTCTCTCTCTCTCTCTCTCTCTCTCTCTCTCTCTCTCTCTCTCTCTCTCTCTCTCTCTCTCTCTCTCTCGCTCTCTCTCTCTCTCTCTCTCTCGCTCTCTCTCTCTTCTCTCTCTCTCGCTCTCTCTCTCTCTCTCTCTCTCTCTCTCTCTCTCTCTCTCTCTCTCTCTCTCTCTCTCTCTCTCTCTCTCTCTCCCCCTTTACCCCCTCCCAAGTGTCCCCCGTCCATCACTGTCCGTCACGGGTTACAGCGTTACAAGTCCCCCGTCACACCTCCATGTTACGCTGGTCACAGTGTTGATGTTGTTGAACATTGTTACTCACATTCTTCCTAGCCCGTGTTGCCGACCTCGCTAGCTAGGTTTCCCAAGCCGTCCTTGGTTAGGCCCGGTTTATTTTTATGTTTTCGTATTTATTATACTATGTGTAGGCCCTACTTGAAATATATATTGTTTTCATTCATATACAGTACCTTCGAATATTGTTTATGTTTTGCTGTTAATGGGAGTTATACATATGTAGAAATCAATCGTCCAATTATTATTTTTTTTAAATACCCGTACTGTGGGTTTATCCCTCTGATGTTACATATTATTGTGTTGTGTTCTGTTTGATATTATTATTATTAGTAGTAGTAGTAGCAGTAGTAGTAGTAGTAGTAGTAGTGTTATTATATATTTACTTATTATAAATAAATTAATTAATATTCTACTGTATATGAATTAATATTATTAGTATTGGTATTATTTTATTATTATTATTATTATTAATATTATTTTTTTTTTGTTTTTTTTGGGGGGATGGGTTATTTAGCTTTCCACATATGGTACGATACGTCCAATGTGTATTCCCTTCTTCCGTTATTTTATGTTTGTATTTCTTCTTACGTATTTGTATTACCGGTACCATGGTGTTGGCATTGCTGTGATAGGCCTATTTGTTATTGCCCCAAAGTATTACGAGATTGTATTTACTATAGGTGATTGAAACGGTCAGACTTTTGTTTCCCTTCCATGTTGATTGGTTTGTTTTCCCTCGATATTTCCCGGTCATATATATGGGATTCCAATAAATATGTCCCTCGTCTGTTTACATGTTGTTGTTGGTGTGTGTGTGTGTGTGTGTGTGTGTGTGTGTGAATAATAAACAGTTTACTATATTGGTGATTGCAGCCATAAGATGAAAGTGTGTGTGTGTGTGTAAATAATAAACAGGTTACTATATTGGTGATTGCAGCCGTAAGATGAAAGTGTGTGTGTGTGTGTGTGTGTGTGTAAATAATAAACAGTTTACTATATTGGTAATTGCAGCCGTAAGATGAAAGTATGTGTGTGTGTGTGTGTGTGTGTGTGTGTGTAAATAATAAACAGTTTACTATATTGGTGATTGCAGCCGTAAGATGAAAGTGTGTGGGTGTGTGTGTGTGTGTGTGTACGCTCCTTGAAACGAAAAGTAAATGGGAAATTCTTGTTCAGAAGGTGGAATAGATTGAGTAAATAGTAAATACAAACAAATGTAAGAAACTGATAACACCAGCGATGTTTTCTATACAGTACAATACCACTACCGGTACCTAAGCGGAAGTGGCGGGAGGGAAGACCCAGTAAAGAAGTACACGGGATGGGAAGCAAAAAACTAATGATAGGAAGGGTAAGAATGTGGTGATATTTACGGGGGTCACCGGCTTTTTTGTTTGTATCTTTCTCTCTTTCCCTGGCTTGTAGCCATTTGGATTTCGGCCCCATACAGCCAACTGTTTTAAGACGTTTATGCCCATCCAGGTGTCGATTTCTTCCTGGCGAGCGATAGCGAACCAGCATTGTATGGAGAAATCCGGCTTCCCCGAAGACATTGTGCTATCGAAAAATTTACAAATTTAGCTTGCTGTCAAAACAAAAATATATATATGCTGGCTCGCTACCGCTCGCCAGGAAAATATTGACACCTGGATGGGGGTAAACGTCTTGAAATAGTAGGCTGAATGGGGCCGAATGGATACAAGCCAAATAAAGAGGGAGGGAAAGATAAACCAAGCGAGGTGGGCTCCCTTAATAATACTGGCTAGCGGGTTGACATAATGGTTACGTATAATATAAACAGTGGTCGCAGACATGGTTACATACACGTAGGAATGCACACAGGTTTCGCATACAGTCATGAACAAACACACGCACATGCACACACAGTCATGAAAACGCAGGTACGCACACAGTGACTTCAGGGCGGAACATAGGAAAGCAGAGTCACAGAACCGGAAGTTGTGTGTGTGTGTGTGTGTGTGTGTGTGTGTGTGTGTGTGTGTGTGTGTGTTGTTAACCCCTTCAGCCCCATGACGCCTTTTTACCTTTGATTCTGGCTACAATTAGATGATTGTATGCAGTTTAAGAAGGACCTATATTACTAAGAGGGTTTATTATGATCCTATTTACCCATTTGAGTCGTATAGGTAGATTACAAACTAATGAAAATCGTCTAATGGTAACCAGAATATGATGAAAATTACGTTATGGTGGTGAAGGGGTTAAGTCTTGAACGAAATCGCTGTTGCTTACTTCAGGTTTTGCTGGCCTGAAGCTTTGAGAGAGTGGTAGCTTCATTTAAGGGGAGGTTTTTAGTTTGGTCTCTAGATATCCTTCAAGCTTAAGATTACACCCCCTTGAGCCCCTTTCAAGATAAATTTGTAAATTTTTCGGTAGAAAAATGTCCCGGCTGAAAGCCGGTTCCTCTTAAATTACAGGCTCGTTATCGCTCGCCAGGATAAAATCGACACCTAAATGGCACGAAAGGTCTTAAAATTGACAGAAATGGTTTGAAAGTTCTTAAAATCGTCAAAATAATGGGGCAAAAGTCTTAAAATCTCAAAAGCAATGGGGCTAAACATGAGGGAGAAAGGGGTCAAGAAAAAAGTGCCTCAAGTGGAATTCTCCCCTTAACACGGGATGGCAATACATATTTATACACGCCACATCTGTTCATGTTCCTTGATGAGTGTTGACATATACAGTATATACTGTTGTACATTCTGAAAAGGGCGCATTGGGAAGCAACATGTCTTCTGTTTGCATTTGTTTATGGTTGTGTGTGTGTGTGTGTATACAAAGGAAAACAAATAACAACAAATATATTGATCCTTACGAGGCTGCTTGTAATTGAAACTACTTAATCTATGTGAAAACGTAATAGTAGCACAATAAAGAGTGGTGCTATTCGTTTGTAAACGTAATAGTAGCACAGTAAAGAGTGGTGCTATTCGTTTGTAAACGTAATAGTAGCACAGTAAAGAGTGGTGCTATTCGTTTGTAAACGTAATAGTAGCACAGTAAAGAGTGGTGCTATTCGTTTGTAAACGTAATAGTAGCACAGTAAAGAGTGGTGCTATTCGTTTGTAAACGTAATAGTAGCACAGTAAAGAGTGGTGCTATTCGTTTGTAAACGTAATAGTAGCACAGTAAAGAGTGGTGCTATTCGTTTGTAAACGTAATAGTAGCACAGTAAAGAGTGGTGCTATTCGTTTGTAAACGTAATAGTAGCACAGTAAAGAGTGGTGCTATTCGTTTGTAAACGTAATAGTAGCACAGTAAAGAGTGGTGCTATTCGTTTGTAAACGTAATAGTAGCACAGTAAAGAGTGGTGCTATTCGTTTGTAAACGTAATAGTAGCACAGTAAAGAGTGGTGCTATTCGTTTGTAAACGTAATAGTAGCACAATAAAGAGTGGTGCTATTCGTTTGTAAACGCTGTTAATTTAAGAGCAAGATATTTAACTAGTCGAATTTTGACAGTTTCAACAGTACAACACTCAATGACGTTACTAGTGTAGTCCATTCCATAGGTTTACCACTCGATTGAAAAAAAAAATACTTTGCCTCATGCGAGTTAAAAGGCTTTCCAATTATCTTACTAAAGTTTCCTCTAGTGTAAGTTGAATGATCAATTGTGAAGTATTTGTGTGTGTGTGTGTGTGTGTGTGTGTGTGTGTGTGTGTGTGTGTGTGTGTTTGTTTACTAGGTTTACGCAATTCATTGGCATTTTCAATAGCTATTATATCAGTATTATAGTACCGTATTTCCTTGCGTATGTATGTGTGACTTTTTTTACCAGGTTTGCGTATTTGAATGGTCGGTTCAATAGTATATACTGTATAGCGGTAACATATTTACTTTGGTCGAGTATTCTTTTCTGCAAAGAGAGGACCATGGCCGTATAAAAATTATATATATATATATATATATATATATATATATATATATATATATATATATATATATATATATATATCGGTATATTATTTATAGTTTGCTCTTTTGTATAATTTGTAATTATAAGCTAGACCTAAAAATAACGCTGTTCGTTTTAACCTTTCGATATAATATCCATTCCCACATTCCTAAAAAATAATACCAGTCATATAGTTTTTTGTCACCATGCCGTTTTCTATTTGCACTTCTTTTTCCACCATTCGCAGAGGAACAATTTACAGTTTTATTGCCTCCTCACGTTCTCGCTCCCGGCTAACATTTTTATGAGTTTTATGATATTTTTACGACTTTTCTTGTATTTTTTCTGCATATCCGCTTTCCCGTGGTGGTATTTTTTATATGTATTTTCTATGTGTGAGACCGATCGAGTGTGACATTCTTGAATTTACGGGATGTATGTGAAATTGGTACTATTTGCTTTAATCCTTTTAACTCAAACCCCCCCTCTCTCTCTCTCTCTCTCTCTCTCTCTCTCTCTCTCTCTCTCTCTCTCTCTCTCTCTCTCTCTGTATCTCTCTCTCTCTCTCTCTCTCTCTCTCTCTCTCTCTCTCTCTCTCTCTCTCTCTCTCTCTCTCTCTCTCTCTCTCTCTCTCTCTCTCTCTCTATCTATCTATCGATCTACTGTATTATATGTATACCAGTAATAATTCATTCATATAATTATTTTATGGCAGTGGTGTACTTTATGATATCCACGTGTTGTACAGTAGTTTCTCTGCTGCTAGTTAGTGTTTAATGTTTTAATTAAGAAGGCTGCGTTACTGGATACAGATCAGATAGTTCACCATCTTACTATGTTTCTCAGTTATTTGTTTATGTTTCTTTACTTTAGACACTAGTATTATGCATTTGTATTTATGTGTATGAATAATGTATATATCGCTTTAATGTTATGTTTAATTAATACCTCGTGTGCCCCCTTAATAACATGAGCCATTGTGTATCAGTATTTGTTTATATCCAACCAATACCTTTGTTTAGTATATATACCGGTATCAAACGATTTACTTTATCATGTAAAATGTCTACCCATCCACCATGTGCTTTGACTGATTCAAAACTAAACAAATAAATGTTAGAATAAACAGATACATACTTTCCATTTATCCGTTGGCTCCTACATTAATGCTATAATAAACAGATACATACTTTCCATTTATCCGTTGGCTCCTATATAAATGCTAGAATAAACAGATACATACTTTCCATTTATCCGTTGGCTCCTATATATATGCTATAATAAACAGATACATACTTTCCATTTATCCGTTGGCTCCTATATAAATGCTATAATAACAGATACATACTTTCCATTTATCCGTTGGCTCCTATATATATGCTATAATAAACAGATACATACTTTCCATTTATCCGTTGGCTCCTATATAAATGCTATAATAAACAGATACATACTTTCCATTTATCCGTTGGCTCCTATATAAATGCTAGAATAAACAGATACATACTTTCCATTTATCCGTTGGCTCCTATATAAATGCTATAATAAACAGATACATACTTTCCATTTATCCGTTGGCTCCTATATAAATGCTATAAAACAGATACATACTTTCCATTTATCCGTTGGCTCCTATATAAATGCTATAATAAACAGATACATACTTTCCATTTATCCGTTGGCTCCTATATAAATGCTAGAATAAACAGATACATACTTTCCATTTATCCGTTGGCTCCTATATAAATGCTATAATAAACAGATACATACTTTCCATTTATCCGTTGGCTCCTATATATATGCTATAATAAACAGATACATACTTTCCATTTATCCGTTGGCTCCTATATAAATGCTATAATAAACAGATACATACTTTCCATTTATCCGTTGGCTCCTATATATATGCTATAATAAACAGATACATACTTTCCATTTATCCGTTGGCTCCTATATAAATGCTATAATAAACAGATACATACTTTCCATTTATCCGTTGGCACCTATATAAATGCTATAATAAACAGATACATACTTTCCATTTATCCGTTGGCTCCTATATATATGCTATAATAAACAGATACATACTTTCCATTTATCCGTTGGCTCCTATATAAATGCTATAATAAACAGATACATACTTTCCATTTATCCGTTGGCTCCTATATAAATGCTATAATAAACAGATACATACTTTCCATTTATCCGTTGGCTCCTATATATTGCTATAATAAACAGATACATACTTTCCATTTATCCGTTGGCTCCTATATAAATGCTATAATAAACAGATACATACTTTCCATTTATCCGTTGGCTCCTATATAAATGCTATAATAAACAGATACATACTTTCCATTTATCCGTTGGCTCCTATATATATGCTATAATAAACAGATACATACTTTCCATTTATCCGTTGGCTCCTATATAAATGCTAGAATAAACAGATACATACTTTCCATTTATCCGTTGGCTCCTATATAAATGCTATAATAAACAGATACATACTTTCCATTTATCCGTTGGCTCCTATATAAATGCTATAATAAACAGATACATACTTTCCATTTATCCGTTGGCTCCTATATATATGCTATAATAAACAGATACATACTTTCCATTTATCCGTTGGCTCCTATATAAATGCTAGAATAAACAGATACATACTTTCCATTTATCCGTTGGCTCCTATATAAATGCTATAATAAACAGATACATACTTTCCATTTATCCGTTGGCTCCTATATAAATGCTATAATAAACAGATACATACTTTCCATTTATCTGTTGGCTCCTATATAAATGCTATAATAAACAGATACATACTTTCCATTTATCCGTTGGCTCCTATATAAATTATTCAGCACGCTCTCCAGTTTTAGCACCTTCTTTGTGTGTATGTGTTTCCTTCCCTCCGCCTGTACCCGAGTATTTACAATGGTGTTTATCCCCTACAGGTAAGACTGTGGTGGTGTGAGGAGGTTACCCAGGTGAGAGAGGTGCTGGCCAGGTAAGCTACGGTGGTTTATGCTCCTAGGATCGGTATGCGGATTTACACCACAGAGTTTTCAGGCAATTTTTGATCCGCAACTTTTTCTCTCTAGTATCATTTTGTAGCTTTGTTTGCACTGATATCCGGAACAAGACTGAATGTAGATTGTTGTATGCATATTCCAGAAGCTGCCAGATCATAGTTACGGTTACAATTTGTGGGGAAAATCTCTATACCTTTAATCACACGCTCGATTATTCCGGCAACTATTGGTGGGGAATTCTGGTGGTTAAGTTTCTATATCTCTTCAGGCGGGATCATACGATAACTTTCTCTGGTAATTTGTGTCGGTAATTCAGGCTTGGCTGCTTTTAAGGGTGGACAGGAAGGTAAGGTAGGCCTGCTTTCTTTTTTGGGTGGAGTCATGCCATAACTATGCTGGTAACTTATATGATTATTATACTGTATTTTCCACCGCTAGTCTACCTGTCAACACCAGTGTAAAATACCCTGTGACTTGGCCTCAAGGTTAGTGGTTTGTGCTTCTTTTCTATTACTCTATACGTTAGCTTTCTCTTTTAGTTCTCTTTGTGTTGGCTGGTTCTTTTCTCATCTCTGTTATCGTATAGGTGTCTTTCATCGAGTGAATGGGACTTGTCATCTTCGGTTGGCAACCTGTTTAGGGTAGTAAACCTTAAACAATCCATACTGCTTAGTTATGGGTGAAGCAGGTTAGTGGAAGGACAAGCCGCACACCACTGTAGAAAAATAGTGCTAAAAATATACATAGACGGCTTCTGAGTCGGATGGACCCTAAGTTGAGTGGTCAATCCTGTAAGTCCTTACATAAACTGCCAAGGGTTGTCCTTCTCACAGGGGACAGGTCCGCTTGGGGGCATCCTCATGGGGAATGAAGCGTCTGGCAATAGATAGAAAGTCTTTCATTGCCTTGTGATAACTGCCTTTCTTCTGTTTTAATTAATATAACTTCCTTTCGTTGTTGACTGTTTTCGATTTCTTTCGTTGTCCTTTGTTATCTAATTATCTTTGTTTTTCTCTTAAATGTCTTTAGTTGTTTTTTGTTAACTTGTTCTCTTCTTTTTTGCCTCAGACGTTTATTTTCTTAAATTGTTTTCTGTTTTCTCTTGCTGGAGTGTTTTGTTTATGGAGATTAATGGGAAGGTACTGCAGCCTAAGTGGTGGAGGGACGGGACCAGGGTTAAGGGGATAGTGGTTATTTCTTTGTTCTATTCATTCATTCATTCATTTATTATTTAGTTTCCTTCCTAGACCTCCATCAAACTGTAAAAAAACACCCACTTACCTTCCTTCAAGATGTATTTGTACGTTTTTCGTTAGAAAAATTTCCCGGCTTATCTTATTCTTGGCGGCGCTCTTCTCATTTATCTCTTGGCGCTGTTCGTAAGCGCTTCTCTTCCTTTGTATCCTCTTTGTTCTCTCTCTCTCTCGCTCTCTCTCTCTCTTTCTCTCTCGCTCTCTCACTCTCTCTCTTCTTCTTCTTCTTTTCTATCATTTCCTTCAACTTTCCTTTTCTATCGGATATGCCATATCTACTAGAATTAAGTCCTGACCACCTCGTTTGGATCGTAAGGTCTGTGTGGCCAGTGTATCTATGTAAATCTCTCTCTCTCGTCTGTATTTACTTTCATTCTCTGTTGGTAAATGTGCAGGAGGAGGCAGGAGGTAGGTGGTGGTGGGACAGGGTCGTGGTTTAGGTTCTTTTACTCTTAAGGGGAGGTATTTAGTTTGTTCCCTACGTTTTCATCAAGCTTAAAATTACACCCCCTAGACCACCTTTCAAGATAAATTTGTAAATTTTTCGGTAGAAAAATTTCCCGGCCGGAGGCCGGTTGCTCTTAAATTACAGGCTCGCTATCGCTCGCCAGGAATAAATCAACACCTTAATGGCACGAAAGGTCTTAAAATTGACAGAAATGGGGCAAAATTTCTTAAAATGTCCAAACTACTAGGGCTAACGTCTTAAAATCTCAAAAGCAATGGGGCTACACATGAGGGAGAAAGGGGTCCAGAAAAAATCCCTCAAGTGGAAATCTCCCCTTAACGTTTGCTTTCTCTTTTCTTTGGTGGGGCTTTTCTGTATGTCTCTCTTTTCTTTGGTGGGGCTTTTCTGTATGTCTCTCTTTTCTTTGGTGGGGCTTTTCTGTATGTCTCTCTTTTCTTTGGTGGGGCTTTTCTGTATGTCTCTCTTTTCTTTGGTGGGGCTTTTCTGTGTCTCTTTTCTTTGGTGGGGCTTTTCTGTATGTCTCTCTTTTCTTTGGTGGGGCTTTTCTGTACGTCTCTCTTTTCTTTGGTGGGGCTTTTCTGTATGTCTCTCTTTTCGGCGTCTTTGTTATCGTGTTTGTTTTCTATTTTCGTTGTGTATTGTGTCTTTCGTTGCCGTTTGTTACCTGGTTACCTTGAAGTATCTTAACCCTTTCACGCATATGACGCGATTTTGAGCCAATTGGGGATACTTTAAAGCCTTTGGTACCATCAGGGGTATTTAGAAACCTTTAGTTTAGTTACTTCAACCTCTGCAGTTGTCTTTGAGTTAGCTGTGGGCAGAAAACTAATTTTGGAGAGGTAATTATAAGAGTGAGAGAACTCTATTTCGTATTGCTAATCTGACAACCTCTGCGTCATAAATGCGTGAAAGGGTTGATAAGTTCTCTTTCGTTTTCACTTGTTCATGTCTAGTAGGCTTCTTATCTCATATTTTCTCGTTTAGGTTTCTTTTTTCTAGTTTTTGTTAATTTCGTATTGTGTTTTTCGTTGCCTTTTGTTACCTGGTTTACCTTCAGTTATATTATGGAAGTATCTTTGTAGGTTCTCCTTCGTATTCTCTGTTCATGTCTAGTTGGCTTATTGTTATATATTTTCTTGTTTAGTTTTTTCTGTTTCTATCTGTTCGTAGTTTTTTATTATTGGGATCAGAGGGCTGGTCATATCCAGAGTGAGTTTTGGCATCCTCTACCTAACCTTAACTGTATTTGTCTGTCTCGTTTACTGTCCTACATTTCCTTCTGGGGGCAGAAGGGCTAGAAATCCTCCTCCCATTGTATAATCCTCCTACTCGACGAAACAGCGAAAGGGGCTAGGGAACGCGAAAGTGGCCCCGGACCCTGATAATAGGAACTGTTAATGTTTCTGTTCGAGCTCTGTCTCGTGTCGGCCACCCCCAGCAATGGGGTATTTGCTTGAATATATACATAAAATAAAATAAAAATAAAATCAATTGATTCGCCTTTAACCCGTACAGCCCCAGCGACGCGCCTGACGCGTCGGCGATGTATGTAACGCACAGCCCCAGAGACGCGCCACCCTAATTGCGCCGACCGTGACCTCAGGTGTAGCCACTCAAGAGGGCTCAGATTTGTATGGGAACTGTGTACGTATCCCACGCAACCGTGCCGATGGTTGAAAACTCTCAAAGTCCACGTGCGTGCGCGCGAGCGCGCAATAACCTGGTTTTTTGGGATAATTGCCTTCAATTTTTTACTCTTGTAAAATCCATTTTCGGGGGCTCTGTAGGACCATTTTTTAAGCTTTTTGAGCGGTTTTTCGTGGTTTTTCCTTCATTCCTAACCCATTCGCTATTGTTTCTGGAATAAAACCATTTTTTGAAAACCGGCCGGGTTCTGGTGCGCAAACATTACAAAACTAGCCGGGGCTCCACGGGTTAACTTTCTTTTCGGTCCTATTTGTCCATTCTTTCTGCGTCTTCACTTTTCATTAGGTAAATATGTTTGGTAATGTTTGAAAGTCATATACTGTATATATACCGGTATCAAGACCGGTATATATATATATGTGTGTATATTTGTATATATGTATATATATATATATATATATATATTATATATAATTTATTCATGTATTTATTTATATATATATATATAATTATATATACAGTATATATAGAGAGAGAGAGATTGAGAGAAGGGCGGAGATAGGGATACATGGTAGAGAGAGGAAGGGACGGTGTGTGGTTGACCAGATTCCAGGCACGTGATCCCCCTGGGGGGGGGGGGGGGGGGAGGGGGAGAGAGAGAGAGAGAGAGAGAGAGAGAGAGAGAGAGAGATTTAATATAATGATTGTAATTAGTGGTGGGAACAGTGAATGATAGAAAAAGAAAGGGAAGTAAGCAATACGAGTCAAGAAAACTGAGAAAAAACCCGTTTATAATAAGGGAAGATATAAAACAAATAAAACCATTTAATGTTGGGTCGATACGTTAATACGAACAAAACGAGGAAGGAGATGTGCAAGATTAAGCAAAGAGTAATGTGGATAGAATAATAATATGGATAGAATAATAATGTGGATAGAATAATAATATGGATAGAATAATAATGTGGATAGAATAATAATGTGTATAGAATAATAATGTGTATAGAATAATAATGTGTATAGAATAATAATGTGGATAGAATAATAATGTGGATAGAATAATAATATGGATAGAATAATAATGTGTATAGAATAATAATGTGGATAGAATAATAATGTGTATAGAATAATAATGTGCATAGAATAATAATATGGGATAATAAATAATGGATAGAATAATAATGTGGAATAGAATAATATATGGATAGAATAATATATGGATAGAATAATAATGTGTATAGAATAATAATGTGGATAGAATAATAATGTGTATAGAATAATAATGTGGATAGAATAATAATATGGATAGAATAATAATGTGTATAGAATAATAATGTGGATAGAATAATAATGTGTATAGAATAATAATGTGGATAGAATAATAATATGGATAGAATAATAATGTGGATAGAATAATAATGTGGAAAAAATAATAATATGGATAGAATAATAATGTGGATAGAATAATAATGTGGATAGAATAATAATGTGGATAGAATAATAATGTGGATAGAATAATAATATGGATAGAATAATAATGTGGATAGAATAATAATGTGGATAGAATAATAATGTGGATAGAATAATAATGTGGATAGAATAATAATGTGGATAGAATAATAATGTGGATAGAATAATAATATGGATAGAATAATAATGTGTATAGAATAATAATGTGGATAGAATAATAATGTGGATAGAATAATAATGTGGACAGAATAATAATATGGATAGAATAATAATGTGGATAGAATAATTATGTGGATAGAATAATAATGTGGATAGAATAATAATGTGGACAGAATAATAATATGGATAGAATAATAATGTGGATAGAATAATAATGTGGATAGAATAATAATGTGGATAGAATAATAATATGGATAGAATAATAATGTGGATAGAATAATAATGTGGATAGAATAATAATGTGGATAGAATAATAATGAGGATAGAATAATAATGTGGATAGAATAATAATCACCAGAGATAATATTTTCAACGCCTAGTCAAATTAATAGAAAAACTGTTACAATGGCAAATCGAGGGATCGTGGTTTTGTTAATAATTAATTGTGTAGTTGTGCGTTTATATGGAATGGGAATAATTGTTGGCATCTTACCCCTAAAATCAATTATTAGGAGATTTATAACGTTGTGTGTGTGTGTTTTTTTTTTTTTTTTTTTTTAGAGGGGGGGGGGGGGGCTCGAAGCTGGATTGGAACGTGTGTCGAAGGAATGTATTTTTATTTTTTTTATTGGCGATACTGGAGAAGGAGAATTACAGTGGTATACAAAAGAGATATATGTGAAGTTATGTCCTTCATGAAACCAAATATAAGAATGATTGATTGCATTATAAGATAAAGTAGTTCTGAACTCAGATATTAAATACATGTGAAGGCTTATAATTGGAATGAAACAATACCGCCAATTTCACCTTTCGAGATAAATGTGTATGTACATTTTTCGGTATAAAAATGTTCCGGCCAGAGGTCGGTTTCTTCTAAAATACAGGATCGTTTTCGCTCGCCAGTAAATAAAAATCGACACACATGGCACGAAAGGTCTGAATGTTGACAGATAAATTGGGCGAAATGTCTTAAAATCGCGAAACTAATGAGGCGAACGTCTTAAATTCTCAAAACGAATGGGGCTAAACATGAGGGAGAAGGGGATCCAGAAAACAATACCTTAAGTGATAATCTGCCCTTACTAATATCTAACCTATCTAACCTTGACATAGATACACAAATATAAATATACTAACAAGGTCAATTATTAAAAAGGGACTGATGGACATTTATATTTAGACAAAAGGGACTGATGGACATTTATATTTAGACAAAAGGGACTGATGGACATTTATATTTAGACAAAAAATTAACTGTTAAAAATTAAGCATTTCTGGGAGAAAAATTGGAGAAAGTTGGATGTGTGTGGAAGTGGACTATTAAAGTGAATGTGTGAAAGTGGGGCTAATTAAGAAGTGGGCTATTAAGGGGAGATGGGCCGGTTTTTTGGTCTATTAATTAATTTATTCCTTTATTTCTTAGTTTCCTCGCTAGACTTCCATCAAACTTAAAAACACGTCCATTAGATCCCTCTTCTAGATTAATTTGTACATTTTTCGGTAGAAAAATTTCCCGGCCGAAGGCCGATTCTTCCAAAATTACAGGCTCACTATCGTTCGCCAGGAAAAAAATCGACACCTAAGTAGTATGAAAGGTCTTAAAATGACAAAGAACTGTGGCGAAAGGTCTTAAAATCGACAAACTAATGGGGCAAGCATCTTAAAATCTGAAAACTAATGAGGCTAAACAAGAGGGAGAAGGGGGTCTAGAAAAACGACCCATCTTCCCTTAAGAGGTGAATGGGTGTAATGGGGCAGGTTTAAAATATTAGTAAATCGATGTATAAAATTGGGGAAAGATGAAGAAGTGAACTGTTAAAAAGTGCACGTGTGAAGGAGGTTGTCGTGGATGTGTGTGGAAAAGGGGACGGATGGAGAAGGGAAATAATACAAGGAGGGAGGGGGAGGGGAGTAAAAGAGGTTCGAACAGATGGGTTCAAGAAAGAGAGGGAATTGATATGATGGAAGAGAGAGAGAGAGGGAGAAATAGAAAAGTAAATGGGTTCAGAACAGGAAGGTGGCAGAGATAGAGGGAAGTGGAGGTGATGGAAGAGAGAGAAAGAGTAAAAGAACATGAAGGTGACAGAAGGAAAATGAGGTTGGTATGATGGAAGAGAGAGTGTGGAGGGGGTGTGGTCATGTGATAGAAGGGAGAGAGAGAGAGAGAGTGAAGGTGACAGAAGGAAAAGGAGGCTGGTATGATGGAAGAGAGGGTGTGGAGGGGGTGTGGTCATGTGATAGAAGGGAGAGAGAGAGAGAGAGAGAGAGAGGTGATGGAAGAGTAGGTGTGGAGGGGGTGTAGTCACGTGATGGAAGGGGAAAGGGTAACATGATGAGATAGATGGAAGAGACGGTCTGCTAGAGAGGTAGTCGTGACTATAAAAAGATACAAACAAATATATCTTTGGTATGAGTGTGTCTTCTTACCATATTAATTTTTAACAGCGGTCCTTATGTTTATTTTATAATAAGGTGCTACTTCTAATATGTTCATATTATATACAAAGACTATTAAGCACCTCTCCTTTACTATTCAAGTCCTACATCACTCATTCCTTTCTTAACCTGTACCTCTTGTATGATCCCCTACCATATGTTTCCTGCCCCCTCCCACCCCTCTCTACCCCCTTAGCCCTATCAGCCCCTTATAGACAATCCCCACTAACTGGCCCGCTACTTGTCATGTCTTTTAGCCCCCCTCACCCCCCCCCCTACCCCCACTCGATAAATCATGTCCTCATCATTATCCGTGCCTTCACTCATTCACCGTACGCCATTCACTCATTCATAATCCCATTCATCAGGTTTCCCCCATTGATGCCTGCCTGTGTTGTGCGACGCGGCAACACGAGGGTTGAGCGGGTATTATGTAGGCTGTGGGGGTATATAGGCCTCTTGGTTGGCAGGCGCTGTACAGGCCTTAACCCTTTCAGTACAAGTCACGGAGTTTGGCATTTTATTTTGGTTATCGGTGGCCGATTTTGTTTAGTTTCGTAAAGACCTGTTGGGATAGACTTCTTGGTTGGCGGACTGTGCACTTTCAGTACGGCACCTCTGATATTTTGTTTCTATCAATAGACGATTGTGTTGTATTCAGTCTGGGAAGGACCTATAGGAGGTTTTAAACCTGTATGTAGGGTGACGCTTTTTGTACTTTATTTTGGTTAATAGTATACAATTTGATTCAGCTTATGAAGGACTTGGTGGAACTCTTAACCCTTTCAGTGTGGTGACGCCTTGTTTATAATGGTTAGCATTAAACGATTTTATTCAGTTTAGGAAGGACCTGTTGGGATTACGAGATGATGTGTTGTATAGGTCTCTTGGTTGGCAGATGGCGTATAGGCCTGCCTTATGTTAATTGTTTCCTGTTTCGCGCCATTATCTTGTCGCTTTATCCTTAGTTATTGATGGGTTATTTAGTGTGTTTAACGTAGCTTCAATTACAGATTTATCTACCTAACCGTATCTACTCACACCTAAGTTATGTATTTTTGCACATACCATATTTTTATCTGTTTCACCTTGCTTTACCTCTCACACATTTGCCCATCTGTGTATATCTATTATCGTATAGGTGTATGTATTTGTTATTTATTATCGTATAGGTGTATGTATTTGTTATTTATTATCGTATAGGTGTATGTATTTGTTATTTATTATCGTATAGGTGTATGTATTTGTTATTTATTACGTATTAATCAAATCCTAAGATATCCTCAGTTTGCCCTATAGTTTTACAGTTAGTGTGTGCTTACTGCTTTGTAGTTTAAGCCACATCCTTTAAACTGTTCCCGTCCCCCATATGTCATGCATTTCTCTCTCTCTCTCTCTAATACCTGAGTTATACAAACGGGTTTTTTTTTCGGTTTATCCGGTCTAAAGTGTTCTGAATTAATTTTAAGTGTAGTCGCCGTTAACCAGTGAAACATTCTAAAAGTCAGGACAAATTTAGTTACCGATCAAGTTTGGTATGAATCTGGTATAACCTGTACATGTCCCTGTTCCTTATGCCTTCTTTATCATTGTACCTTATAAGTTGTGTAGCCTGTGAATGACCCCCTACCAGTGTGTCTTAAGGGGAGATGGGCCGTTTTTCTGATCCCCCTTCTTCATCATGTTCAGCCCCATTAGTTTTCAGTTTATAAGACGTTCGGCCCATTAGTTTGGCGATTTTAAAACCTTTCGCCCCATTTCTTTGTCAGTTTCAAGACTTTTAGTGTCATTTAGGTGTCGATTTTTTTCTGGCGAGCGATAGCAAGCCTGTAATTTAAGAGCAATCGGCCTTCGGCCGGGACATTTTTCTATCGAAAAATTTAAAAATTTATCTTAGAGGGTCTTGGGCGGGTGTATTTTTTAAACTTGATGGAGGTGTAGGGAGTAAACTAAACAAAATAATAATATAAAGATACCGGGTACCGGTTTATATATGAGCAAATGAATACGCCCATCCCCCCTGCCTCGCCTCTCACTTACCCCAAACATCTGCATATCGACCTGCCAACCCCATTCTTTATCTACATGCATAAAACTACCGCTAAGTTTTTATATTGCCTCACCCCTATATAATGTATGCATACATAATGATATTTAGATAAGTCATTCCTTGGTTGTATTAAATCGTCTGGCGGTAGCTATATGAAATATTTAAATGACACCCTGAAAAGAAGAAGGGTTATATTAGCTGTATGCATGTATATTATTATCTGCTTCGCCTTCTGTTCACCGGCAACCATTAAAATATATTACGGTATGTAATTTAAGGGGATAAATATATTTGTTTTTAATCCGATTAAAATCCCCCACACAAAACAACAGGCATTTGTTTGTTTTTTATGCCAGAAAATTGTAAAGGAATAATACAAAGAGTAGACGTATGATTCATGAATATGTAAATTGTAAAGGAATAATACAAAGAGTAGACGTATGATTCATGAATATGTAAATTGTAAAGGATAATACAAAGAGTAGACGTATGATTCATGAATATGTAAATTGTAAAGGAATAATACAAAGAGTAGACGTATGATTCATGAATATGTAAATTGTAAAGGAATAATACAAAGAGTAGACGTATGATTCATGAATATGTAAATTGTAAAGGAATAATACAAAGAGTAGACGTATGATTCATGAATATGTAAATTGTAAAGGAATAATACAAAGAGTAGACGTATGATTCATGAATATGTAAATTGTAAAGGAATAATACAAAGAGTAGACGTATGATTCATGAATATGTAAATTGTAAAGGAATAATACAAAGAGTAGACGTATGATTCATGAATATGTAAATTAGTCCAAACTAGTCGAGACTTACCCTTCAGCAGTCAGTTTCGTCCCAATCCACGAATTTGTTCGTGTATTTTTGCTAAATCTAAATGGTTGTATTGAGCTTAGGAAAGTCCTCTCGTATTCAAGGGTTAACTAGCTACCTCTCTCTACCAGCGGGGGGGGCCCCCCCCCCCCCCCCCACACTGGCTA
>CM064521.1:15807955-15848737 GCA_032716605.1 Paralithodes platypus
GAGTAGGGGAGGGTTGATAAAGTTGAGTTGGGTGCTTCCTGTCCTCACCCGGCCCCCTGCCTCTACTCATTACTCTCAGACGGGAATTAGTGTACTGGAGAGCCCCTGAACTGGTTGTAATTCAGCTGTAATGTGTATTCTCTCTCTCTCTCTCGCTCTCGCTCTCGCTCTCTCTCTCTCTCTCTCTCTCTCTCTCTCTCTCTCTCTCAAAACTGGGTTAATTGCATTAATTAATATATACTGTATATATATATATATGGAGAGAGCTACATAGTTACATACAGTATATACATAGACTGCACAGACCTTGCGGTCCCTACTAGGCAGTCCGAACTTAATGCTAAAATAGAGAGAGCGAGAAAGAGAGATATACTGTAGATAGATAGATAGATAGAGCGAGAGTGTGTGTGTGAGGAGAGGAAAGCTATTGCAGGTATAAAGGAAAATTCCAAATACTTCTTTTCATACGCCAAACAAAAGGCTAAAACAACATCAAACATCGGCCCACTGAGCAAAGGGGACGGCTCTTTCACAGGGGACAAAAAGGAAATGAGCGAACTCTTAAGCAGGCAGTATGAAATGGCATTCAGTGAGCCTGATGAAACAAAAGTCATCCGAGACCAAAATATATTTTTCATGGAAACCTCCCCCACGGAAACCCCTCAGATGCTGGATATTGATTTCGGTCCAAAAGACATAGAAGAGGCCATTTCCAACATGCCATCCCACTCGGCACCAGGCCCGGACTCATGGAATTCGATCCTAATGAAAAAATGTAAGGAAAACCTCTCAAAACCCCTGGCTATAATGTGGAGAAGGAGTCTAGACACTGGTGACATACCAGATAGCTTGAAAACGCAATAATTGCCCCACTGCATAAAGGAGGAGTAAAGCACTACCAAAAACTACCGCCCGGTAGCTCTAACCTCTCACATCATTAAAGTTTTCGAGCGAGTCCTGCGAAGCAAAATTTCAACATTCATGGAGACAAATGAACTACACAACACCGGTCAACATGGGTTCAGAGCGGGAAGATCATGTCTCTCACAACTTTTGGAACACTATGACAAAATTCTTAAAGCGCTAGAAGAAAAGAAAAACGTGGATGTCATTTACACCGATTTTGCTAAGGCATTTGATAAATGTGACCATGGTATAATAGCCCACAAACTGAAAGCAAAAGGTATAACTGGGAAAATCGGACGGTGGATATACACTTTCCTCGTAAACCGAAAACAATCGGTAGCAGTAAACCAAGTCACTTCTGAGCCTTCGGATGTCAAAAGCTCAGTGCCCCAAGGAACAGTGCTAGCGCCCCTTCTGTTCCTCATACTAATTTGCGACATAGATACCAACACCAGACACAGTACGGTGTCGTCTTTTGCTGATGACACAACATTAAGCAAGATAGTAAACACACAAGAGGACACGGGCCGACTGCAGGAAGACATGAATGTAGTGTTCCAGTGGACCAGGGAAAACAACATGCAATTCAATGAGGAAAAATTCCAATTAATACGGTACGGAGATAATAATGGTGTTAAAGAAATTACAAATTACTTAACAGAATCTAACCACATAATAGAACGGAAAGACAGTGTGAAAGACCTTGGGGTATTAATGTCTGAAAATATGGGTTTCAAAGTACATAACCAGGTCAAAGTGGCGGCTGCGAAACGTCTAACGGGTTGGATTCTGCGTACTTTTAAAACACGCGGTGAATTGCCTATGATAACGCTCTTCAAATCTCTAGTGCTACCGCGGCTTGAATACTGTAGCGTATTAACATCCCCATACAAAGCAGGTGAAATAAATGACGTAGAGAGTGTACAAAGAAATTTCACTTCGCATATAAGTTCGATAAAACATCTACACTATTGGGAGCGTTTAAGAGCACTGAATCTGTACTCACTGGAACGTAGAAGAGAACGTTACCTAATAATATACACATGGAAAATCGCAGAGGGTTTAGTACCAAACCTACATACTCCGATAGTCATGAAATTCAGTGATAGGAGAGGCTGGGAATGCGAAATCCCCCGGATGAATAACAGGGGTGCTATGGGCTCTCTGCGAGAGGGCTGGTTATCACACAGAGGCCCACGTCTCTTCAACAAACTCCCACGGCGAGTAAGAGACATGAGGGACATCTCGTTAGAGAACTTCAAGAGAGCCCTAGATGTCGAACTTCAAAAAGTGCCAGACGAGCCCATCCTCGCAAGGGAGCGAGCTGTCGCTTCAAACAGTCTACTGCACCAAATCACCACCCATAACGAGGGGCGTCGCGCTCCTTGGTGCCGCTAGAGGAGCGGCGAACACATCCAAAGGTAAAGGTAAGGTGTGTGTGTGTGTGTGTGTGTGGAGGGATTGCTAAGGTATCATTGCAGCGCCCTGTATCAGCATTCGTTATAGGTCATGTTACGAGTTTACCAATGTTTCCTACCGGTCAGCGCCACCACAGTACAGTATATCTCGGGACTCACTTGCACAACATCTACTTTTAATCAACCACAGATGACACTATAGTTTTTACTTTATTTGTATTTATTTGTAATGCAGCTGACGGTAAATTGAATTCCTTAGCAACTGATTTATCGGTACTTAAGGGGAGATTTCCACTTAAGGGATTTTTTTTCTTTACCCCCTTCTCCCTCGTGTTAAGCCCCATTGCTTTTGAGATTTTAAGACGTTCGCCCCATTAGTTTGGCGATTTTAAGAACTTTCACCCAATTTATGTCACTTTTAAGGCCTTTCGTCCCATTTAGGTGTCGATTTTTTCCTGGCGAGCGATAGCGAGCCTGCAATTTAAGAGGAATCGGCCTTCGGCCGGGACATTTTTCTACCGAAAAATGTACACATTTATCTTGAAAGGGGGTCAAGGGGGTTTAATCTCAAGCTTGATGGAAGTCTAGGAAACCACTAAAAACCTCCCCTTAATGGAATAATATGAAACACCTACTTTCTCTTTGCATCATATCACTACCAAGTTTAATAACATAATTAACAACATGTTTCGGTTCATAATCTTCGCAATAACGGATTACTTAAGGGGAGATTTCCACTTGAGGGACTTTTTGTCTTGACTCCTTTCTCCCTCATGTTTAGCCCCATTGTTTTTCTAATTATAAGACGTTCGCCCCATTATTTTGTCGATTTTAAGAATTTCCAACCCATTTCTATCAATTTTAAGACCTTTCGGGCCATTTAGGTGTCGATTTTATCCTGGCGAGCGATAGCGAGCCTGTAATTTAAGATGAACCGGCTTTTAGCCGGGACATTTTTCTACCGAAAAATGTACAAATTTATCTTGAAAGGGGCTCAAGGGGGTGTAATCTTAAGCTTGAAGGATATCTAGGGACCAAACTAAAAACCTCCCCTTAAGGTGAGGACGTGACATATTTGCCGTCAGTTGGACAAACCAAACCGACTATAGTGCTTTCCTACATCGAATATTATGAACCACAGTCACCAACATAATTATAGTCTGGAGGAACTAACTTGGGTTGACGTTGCCAGAGGTTACTTTTAGAAGGTTATAATTTACAAGAGGATATATTTCATTTGTGATGATTAATGTGGTTCAAAGTTATACTGTAGTAGCACATTATTTGTTCTAGTTTCCTCCCTAAACCTCCATCAAATAAAAAAAACAAAAACATCCATTAGATCCCCCTTCTAGATTAATTTGTAAATTTTTCGGCAGAAAAATTTCCCGGCCGAAGGCCGGTTCTTCCAACATTACAGGCTCACTATCGTTCGCCAGGGAAAAAATCGACACCTAAATAGCATGAAAGCTCTAAATATTGACGACTAAATGGGGTGAAAGGTCTTAAAATCGACTAACTAATGGGGAAAACATATTAACATCTGAAAACTAATGGGACTAAACATGAGGGAGAAAGTGGTCCAGAAAATCGGCCCATCTCCCCTTAAGTTGGAATCAAACTAACTTATTTTTTAGCAATTCCAGTGTTGCAACTATGCCCTGTTCAGTATAGGTTGGCCAATAATCGTGACCTCTTATCCTCTGTAACTCAAAATGGGCTAGAACAAGTGGGCTGTACATATCCACCCATATTCCCTAGCTGACTCCTCCTAATTGGTAGACACATGAACTCTATTGCTTTAGTCCTTTTTGAGTTACAGAGGTTAAGAGTAAATAATTTAGGCCTACCTATATAATAATGAAGAGGTCTTTTCTTGGATGACCTAGATGTGAGTAACTACACTGAGGTTTTCTGTTCGTGATAATGCCACTTTTCATCAGTGTTAGAGGTTTTCTGTTCGTGATAATGCCACTTTTCATCAGTGTTAGGGGTTTTCTGTTCGTGATAATGCCACTTTTCATCAGTGTTAGGGGTTTTCTGTTCGTGATAATGCCACTTCATCAGTGTTAGGGGTTTTCTGTTCGTGATAATGCCACTTTTCATCAGTGTTAGGGGTTTTCTGTTCGTGATAATGCCACTTTTCATCAGTGTTAGGGGTTTTCTGTTCGTGATAATGCCACTTTTCATCAGTGTTAGGGGTTTTCTGTTCGTGATAATGCCACTTTTCATCAGTGTTAGGGGTTTTCTGTTCGTGATAATGCCACTTTTCATCAGTGTTAGGGGTTTTCTGTTCGTGATAATGCCACTTTTCATCAGTGTTAGGGGTTTTCTGTTCGTGATAATGCCACTTTTCATCAGTGTTAGGGGTTTTCTGTTCGTGATAATGCCACTTTTCATCAGTGTTAGGGGTTTTCTGTTCGTGATAATGCCACTTCATCAGTGTTAGGGGTTTTCTGTTCGTGATAATGCCACTTTTCATCAGTGTTAGGGGTTTTCTGTTCGTGATAATGCCACTTTTCATCAGTGTTAGGGGTTTTCTGTTCGTGATAATGCCACTTTTCATCAGTGTTAGGGATTTTCGTATACTAGTGTATGTGGTATTCGGATCGTAGTGACTGCATTGAAGTTCTGTATTCATGATTGTGTCATTTATCAAACAATATTGTTTTTATTCGTGTTTTTGTGACTGCATTGAGGATCGCTTGTGATCGTGGCCCTTTTTTAAAAGTGCTTGTGTTATATGTGTGACTGAGAATGTTTGCGTGCGGTGTGAAAGTGATGTGAGTAGTGAAGCAGTCATCATAATACCAGCCCACTCATCACCACCATCACCACCACCACCATCACACAGACGTGTTGTGGCTGTAAAGACCAAAAGTTGTATTCTTGGTGCTGGTGCTTATAATAATGGAGCTCCGGAGAGTTGATGAGAGGGAAAGTGTGTGTGTGTGTGTGTGTGTGTGTGTAAAAGGAAAGGAATGGCAGCGTAATATAAAGTGAGCATATGGAGAACAGAATAAACTAGCGATTACATTATATTTATATTTGAATAATCAATACATTCAAACTGTCACCAGAGTTAATTTCCATCATTTCGCTTATTTAATGTATAAACAACTTTCCCTTTACTAAACATATTTGTCCTCTACCTATATAAACTACCTTTTACAACCTCTCTTGTTTAATGTGTCTAGTTATTTTCGAAATGTCTATGTTTGTGTCGTCCTCCAATATATTCGTTTGTTTTAAGTCATGTTCATCCTAGAATTAAATTTACCGATACATTCCTTAGGTGTGTATATATTCCTTAGGTGTGTATACATTCCTTAGGTGTGTATATATTCCTTAGGTGTGTATACATTCCTTAGGTGTGTATATATTCCTTAGGTGTGTATACATTCCTTAGGTGTGTATACATTCCTTAGGTGTGTATATATTCCTTAGGTGTGTATACATTCCTTAGGTGTGTATATATTCCTTAGGTGTGTATATATTCCTTAGGTGTGTATATATTCCTTAGGTGTGTATACATTCCTTAGGTGTGTATATATTCCTTAGGTGTGTATATATTCCTTAGGTGTGTATATATTCCTTAGGTGTGTATATATTCCTTAGGTGTGTATACATTCCTTAGGTGTGTATATATTCCTTAGGTGTGTATATATTCCTTAGGTGTGTATATATTCCTTAGGTGTGTATATATTCCTTAGGTGTGTATATATTCCTTAGGTGTGTATATATTCCTTAGGTGTGTATATATTCCTTAGGTGTGTATATATTCCTTAGGTGTGTATATATTCCTTAGGTGTGTATACATTCCTTAGGTGTGTATATATTCCTTAGGTGTGTATACATTCCTTAGGTGTGTATACATTCCTTAGGTGTGTATATATTCCTTAGGTGTGTATATATTCCTTAGGTGTGTATATATTCCTTAGGTGTGTATATATTCCTTAGGTGTGTATACATTCCTTAGGTGTGTATATATTCCTTAGGTGTGTATATATTCCTTAGGTGTGTATATATTCCTTAGGTGTGTATACAGTATATTCCTTAGGTGTGTATATATTCCTTAGGTGTGTATATATTCCTTAGGTGTGTATACATTCCTTAGGTGTGTATATATTTGTCTATAGTATATACCCATTTTTTGGTAATAAATTTGTATTATATTTGTATATTGTTTTCATGTTGTGTAGTCTTTTCATCTGCCATGGTGTACTTTGTCGGAACGAGCCACCTTTGCCCTGCCATCTGGTGTCTTGCCGCCATTATTACCTGGGAACTTAAGGGGAGGAAGACCGTTTTTCTGGACCCCCTTCTCCCTAATGTTTAGCCTCACTAGTTTTGAGATTATAAGACGTTCGGCACATTAGTTAGGCGATGTTAACACCTTTCGCCCCATTTCGTTGTCAATTTTAAGACCTTTTGTGCCATTTAGGTGTCGATTATTTTCTGGCGAGCGATAGCGTGCCTGCAATTTTAAGAGGAAGCGGGCTTCGGCCGGGACATTTTTCTACCGAAAAAGGGGTGTTTTTCTAAGCTTGATGGAGGTCTAGGGAGGAAACTAAAAAGATATATGAATAAATGAAGTAATAGACCAAACAAACGGCCAGTCTCCCCTTAATAAATGAAGTAATAGACCAAACAAACGGCCAGTCTCCCCTTAATAATTATAACAGATACCCATTGTTCTCTTTAGTCCTATTACACTCTCTTCACATTAACCCTTTCAGTAGACGATGACGACCGTCTTTGTTTTATTTAGGTCATCTGTAGACGATTTGACTGAGTTTAGGGAGGAATTGTGTGAGTCAGAGGGTTGATTGATATAAACCATACCCTTTGATTGATATAAACCATGCCCCTTTGATTGATATAAACCATACCCTTTGATTGATATAAACCATACCCTTTGATTGATATAAACCATGCCCCTTTGATTGATATAAACCATACCCTTTGATTGATATAAACCATACCCTTTGATTGATATAAACCATGCCCCTTTGATTGATATAAACCATACCCCTTTGATTGATATAAACCATACCCTTTGATTGATATAAACCATACCCCTTTGATTGATATAAACCATACCCCTTTGATTGATATAAACCATACCCTTTGATTGATATAAACCATACCCCTTTGATTGATATAAACCATACCCCTTTAATTGATATAAACCATACCCCTTTGAATGATATAAACCATGCCCCTTTGATTGATATAAACCATGTCCCTTTGATTGATATAAACCATACCCCTTTGATTGATATAAACCATACCCCTTTGATTGATATAAACCATACCCCTTTAATTGATATAAACCATACCCCTTTGAATGATATAAACCATGCCCCTTTGATTGATATAAACCATACCCCTTTGATTGATATAAACCATACCCCTTTGATTGATATAAACCATACCCCTTTGATTGATATAAACCATGCCCCTTTGATTGATATAAACCATACCCTTTGATTGATATAAACCATACCCCTTTGATTGATATAAACCATACCCCTTTGATTGATATAAACCATACCCTTTGATTGATATAAACCATACCCTTTGATTGATATAAACCATACCCTTTGATTGATATAAACCATACCCCTTTGATTGATATAAACCATACCCATTTGATTGATATAAACCATACCCTTTGATTGATATAAACCATACCCATTTGATTGATATAAACCATACCCCTTTGATTGATATAAACCATACCCATTTGATTGATATAAACCATACCCCTTTGATTGATATAAACCATACCCCTTTGATTGATATAAACCATACCCCTTTGATTGATATAAACCATACCCCTTTGATTGATATAAACCATACCCCTTTGATTGATATAAACCATACCCCTTTGATTGATATAAACCATACCCCTTTGATTGATATAAACCATACCCCTTTGATTGATATAAACCATACCCCTTTGATTCCCAAAGGGCCTTCCTAAGCTGCATACAATCGTCTAATCTATATTACTATTATTATTTGTATTGTTTTTATTTATGTTGTTAATACTAGCCATATTATAATGAATGAAACCCACCCCCAACACTGAAGGGGTTGATAATTATAACTGTAAGCCTTTGTTCTCTTTAGTCCTATCACACTCGGCTCTCATTGATCTCACCATCTGGTTCTTTTGTTTTAGGGCAGATTTTCACTGGGGGGGGGGGGGGGGTTTTCTGAACCCCCTGCTTCCTCACGTTAAACCCTATTAGTTTTGTTATGTTTAGACGTTCGCCCCATTTGTTTGACAATTTTAAGATTTAGCGCCCCATTTGTTGTCAATTTTAAGACCCTTCGTGCCATTTAGGTATCTATTTTTTTCCTGGCGAGCGTTAGCGAGCCTGCAATTTAGGAGGGCCTTTTTGTATCGAAAAAGTAGAAATTTATCTCAAGGGGGGGGGGGGGGGTCTTGAGCGTCTTTTTTTAAACTTTATGGCGATCTAGGGAGGAAACTAACAATTAAAAAGATTGATAAATAATTATATAACAATGAATAAATAAATAAATAAATAATTACATCAATATTATTCTCCCCTTAATCTCCTCCCCATTTGATTCTATTGTCTAATGATGCTGTTTTTTTTGTTTTTTTTTTTTTTTGGGGGGGGGGGTTCTTGGATCATGTCCGTTGTTCTATACTGTATGTTACTGTGTGTAGTAGATCTCTCTCTCTCTCTCTCTCTCTCTCTCTCTCTCTCTCTCTCTCTCTCTCTCTCTCTCTCTCTCTCTCTCTCTCTCTCTCTCTCTCTCTCTCTCTCTCTCTCTCTCTCTCTCTCATCTGTTGTGCCATTGAGGTCATTGATAGGGTAATTAAATGTATGTATAGCTCTGTAATTAATTGTATGCATAGCTCGCCCTTGTACCGTCTAACATTATGTACTGTTTGGTTATGTTGGCGTAATGACGGTTCTCCAACAATATTACCACTACTTTGTTGTATTATATCTCCATGAGGTTGCACATGAGACATCCATATAGTTACTTGATATCCTTCCATTCTTTAACTGGGCATGAACAATGAGTGACTTAATAGAGTCGTGTAAAATAATGGCGGGGGGGGGGGGGACATGATCACGTGTTCCAGCAGTAACTTTTTCTTTTTTCTTCTAATTGCTTCTTTATTCGTATGTGTGTGGGGGGTTTTCATAGTTACGGGACCAATAATTATTTTCGTGCAGCCTGTGTGTGAATAGTAATCACAAAGGATCCCTCGAATATTGCCAGAATATAGGTATCAATGATAAGTTGCCAGGTAAAACCCCGCATGTGACTCCAACTTAAAGGGCAGGGGGCAGGGATCGCGAGGAATAGGTGTGTGTGTGTGTGTGTGTGAGTCAGCCGTTCATTGTCTCCCCGTGATGGTGATGATAGTGGTGGTAGTGGTGATGGTGGGGATACTACGTAGTGGTTGTGGTTGTGATGGCAGTGGTGGTGATAATGGTGATGACGGGAAACTATGTAAAGTGGTGGTGATTGTGGAAGTGTGTGGAAAGTCTCGTGTGGGAGGTTAGATGTGTCACACTTTATACAGATAGAAAGGTGATCTTCTCTCTTTACACACACACACACACACACACACACACACACAAGTACCTAGGTTAAGAAAAACTAGAATTTCAGCCTCACGGCTACAAGTGCGCACTAAACTGACAATTATTATTGTTGTAATTATTATTATTATTATTATTATTATTATTATTATTATACGCACATACACTCACGGATATATACGTGTAAAAGCATTTCCTAAAGAGAGAGGTGGAGTGGGAGAAGGATATTGAATGTAATATGGCACACGGATACTTCTGATGTGAATAGTAAGTGAAATGTGTGTTGTGTATATTGAATGAGTGTGTGTGTGTCTGTCTGTGTGTGTGTGAGAGTGTGTGACCGGACATATCTAAGCCAGTAGTAATTTCTGCTGCCCCTCCACCACTACCATCACCTGCCCACCACCCCCACCACCACCAGCCCTCCAGACATATTATATACCCTGATGGTCTAGGCTACCTTGGTCAACCCTCATACCCTTACCTTACCTTTAGATACCTTTAGATGTGTTCGCCGCTCTTCTAGCCCTGCTATCACACCTTACACAATTATCTGCACCCCATCTTTATCCCACCTTGCTATGGTGTCTCTCTTTCTCCTTGTCTCAGTCTGTACACCCCATCTTTACTAATCCTTCTTATGCTTCTCTCTCTCTCCTTGCCCCAGTCTCTATACCCCCTCTTTATTCACCCTTCTTTCTCTACACCCCATCTTTACTTATCCTTATGTTTCTATCTCTCCTTGTTTCATTCTCTACATCCCAGCTTTATTCATCCTTCTTATGTTTCTCTCTCTCCTTGCCCGTCTCTGCACCCTATCTTCATTCATCCTTGTTATGTTTCTCTCTCTCCTTGCCCCAGTTTCTGCACCCTATCTTCATTCATCCTTGCTATGTTTATCTCTCTCCTTGCCCCAGTTTCTGCACCCTATCTTCATTCATCCTTCTTATGTTTCTCTCTCTCCTTGCCCCAGTCTCTGCACCCTATCTTCATTCATCCTTGTTATGTTTCTCTCTCTCCTTGCCCCAGTCTCTGCACCCTATCTTCATTCATCCTTGGTATGTTTATCTCTCTCCTTGCCCCAGTTTCTGCACCCTATCTTCATTCATCCTTGCTATGTTTATCTCTCTCCTTGCCCCAGTTTCTGCACCCTATCTTCATTCATCCTTGTTACGTTTATCTCTCTCCTTGCCCCAGTCTCTGCACCCTATCTTCATTCATCCTTCTTATGTTTCTCTCTCTCCTTGCCCCAGTCTCTGCACCCTATCTTCATTCATCCTTGTTATGTTTATCTCTCTCCTTGCCCCAGTCTCTGCACCCTATCTTCATTCATCCTTGTTATGTTTATCTCTCTCCTTTCCCCAGTCTCTGCACCCTATCTTCATTCATCCTTGTTATGTTTATCTCTCTCCTTGCCCCAGTCTCTGCACCCTATCTTCATTCATCCTTGCTATGTTTATCTCTCTCCTTGCCCCAGTCTCTGCACCCTATCTTCATTCATCCTTGTTATGTTTATCTCTCTCCTTGCCCCAGTCTCTGCACCCTATCTTCATTCATCCTTGTTATGTTTATCTCTCTTCTTTCCCCAGTCTCTGCACCCTATCTTCATTCATCCTTGTTATGTTTATCTCTCTCCTTGCCCCCATCTTTATTCACCGTTCTTTCTGTACACCATATCTGTATTCATCCTTCTTATGTTTCTCTCCTTGTTCCAGTCTCTACAATATACCTTAATTCATGATTCTTATTTTTCTCTCTCTCCTTGCCCCATTCTCTACACCCCATCTTTATTAATCCTTCTCATTGTTCTGTCTCTCCTTGTCCCATTCTCTACACTTCACCTTTATTCATCCTTCTTATGATTCTTTCCTTAACCCATTATCTACACCCCCATCTTCTGTTTTATGTTATTGTAGTGAAATTTTACAATACTTTATTTTGTTCAACTGTTTATACAATATTAAGTATTGTTTTTTATGACTAATAAAACATACAATATATTTCTTCTACACGGTACTCTTTTATATGTGCCAGCTAATTATGTAGGCTATACCTGTATGGTTAATGTAGCTGTCTCGTAATATTCCTGTGTATTTATTACTTTATATTCTCTCTTGATTTTTTCCCCTATTTTGTTTATCCCAGTTTTATTAGTAACCCTTTCAGTATACCAGGATGCATTCATGTATTTTACTAAGGGTTTTACTTTACGGTTTTATTTATATTAGGAAGGATCTGTGGGAGCCAAAATGTTATTGAAATTTCCTTGCTAGTGCTAGTGGTCTACCTAGGCACTAAGCTGTAGAGAATCGGCTGATGATTGTTAGAATAAAAGGAAGAATTGCGTCCTCATATACTAAAAGGGTTAATAATGTATCTCTATCTATATATTTATCTATCTATCTATAATCATTATCATCATCATCATCTCAACCATCATAAGAGTTTGCCCCGCCTGTTGTTCTCCCCTTCCTCCTTCACTCTCTGTCCCGTACTTGGTAAGCTATCTTATCTTTTGTTTTCCAACCCTCGCACAACGATAGTGCACTCTCCCTCTCCATCAACCCCCCCCCCCCCCCCATTCGCTCCACCCCCTCTCCGTGGCCCCCTTTCTCTCCCTCCCTCCCACTCCTGCCCACGCATTTACCTGGTTGTTCTACCTCCAACTCTCACTTCTGCCCACGCACTTCCACCCTTCTCCATCAGCCTCCCTCCCTCCCGCTCTTGCCCATGTATTTACCCTGTTGTCTTTCCTCCCAACCAGGCTCCCAACTATCACTTCTGCCCACACACTCCCTCCCATTGCTTGATATCACCCTCTCATTGTATACCTCCCTCTCCTTTCCACGTATTCCTTCGCTCTAACCCACCCTCCTGCTTGCTACCCACCCCGCCCTCTATCCTTCTCCCCCATCCTTGTCCAATACCCACCCTTCTGTATCTCCCTCCCACTTCTTCCCACGCACTCCCTCACTATCCCTCCCTCCCTCCCCTTCCTATCCCTGCCCAATACCCCTTGCTCCTCCCCTGCTATCCCTCCCGCTCCATGCCTCCCCACAGCCCTACCCACACAACAACCTGCCTCCTCCACATACATTGGTACCGGTAGTACTCACTTTCCGTCCACCCTGCTTGCTCACCACTTCAACACTAATTCTCTCTGCTGATGGAAGAAAACTAGACATGATATATTGCAATTGACGGAAATGTTAGTCCCTTAGCAGCTTATTTCTCTATACAGAATGACAAAATAAGAAACGACTATCTGAATCTTATTATTTCCAAGTGTTCATAATGAAGAACACATTTGGTTATATAAACTTTACAATCGCCAAGTACCGGTATCCAAGATAGAAACTTAACTGATCAAATGGCTTGCATGCAATTTTGATTTAACTAAATTTCACCGACTCAATGTTTTTTTTATGAGAATACATACAAACAAAATGAATATCTAAATATAGAATATTGTTTTTGTCCCACTAGATAGTTGCATGTTGTCGTCCTCTTGTGTTTTGACCACCAAAAAGTTTTATTCCGCGAACATTTCTGTACACATTTGAAGATCTTTTAGATATTGTGTAATTATTTTTGCATGTACTGTACACATCCTCTTGATACTTACGTCTTTGTATATATATATAATATATATATATATATACAGTATATATATTTGTGTGTGTGTGTGTGTATCATTCTACATAGTATTATAATATAGGTTTAAATAAGGTATGATAAGGGAAACTACAGAGACCATGATAATTTACCAGTAATGGTATTTTTGTAATAATAATTTAATTTTTAAAAGGTGATTTTCTTTGGTATAATAATGTTTTTGTATTTTTGAATTTAATAAAGTGCATGTTTATATTGATTTATGATAAAATAATATGGGGTTCCCGTTACAACAAAAGCAAAAGCGTCAATGAATAAGCCACATAGATTAAATTATAAATTAAATAATTCGAGGAGTACCCGAATTAACTTATTATTTTCTCTACTCAGGATAAATTGACCACTTAAAGTCCAGTGGGTCACGTTTAAGTAATGCAATAATAATAAGAAGTGACATTATCAAACGGTCAGCCACTCACAGCCCTCCTCTCATACCCCACCCATAACACCAACCAATAGGAAGCCTTCATTCTTCCCCTGTGGCCTTGTAGTTGCCAGTCCTCGTCGGTCACGCTAATTGTTCAGGGACACTTTTGACACGCGATTTTTTGTAACCTTGTTGAAGCTGTTGTGTATGAAGGTAATAATAATAAGTTCAGTGTTGCAGACGGTGATGGCCTTGGTTCATACGGTATATCCTATAATTTGTAACCTTGTTGAAGCTGTTGTGTATGAAGGTAATAATAATAAGTTCAGTGTTGCAGACGGTGATGGCCTTGGTTCATACGGTATATCCTATAATTTGATTCGCACATACACTCGCATACAAGTACCGTTATTAGTGTTGTTGTTGTTATTGTCATTATATTATTATTATTTTTATTATTACTATTACTATTAGTATTACTATTAGTATTATTTGTATTATTATTATTATTATATATATACTCTATATATATATATAATTTCATTCCAATCTGTATGAGTTATCAACAAGGTTGCACTCCCGTTGCATGTTTGCATTTTTTTGTGTTGGCATATATACAGTAAGTATTGTTTTGGCTCCTGTATGTGCCCCCCCCCCCCCCCCCCCACACTCCTTGTGACCCACTCCTTCACCCCACCACCACCACCACCATCCTTGCTGTCCGTTATGGTGTTGCGTCACTACTCTATTCTGTCTTCATTACCTGCACCAACACCACACTGCATTGCATAATATTATATTATATACTCACGCACTTACATTATATACTGTATATATATTATATACTGTATATATACAGTATATATAATATATATACAGGGTGTCCCAGGAGGAAAGGGCATAACTTTGGGAAATGATAGAACAAAATATTCTAAACCTAAAATGTTCTATAAGAAATATTCCAAATCTCGACCGGTATAGAGATATTGCATGTTGAAAATGGTATTTTCTTCAGTATTTCCCCATAAGGCTGTCTTAGTGCCTACCACACCTCCATATTTCTGCAATTATTTGACCATGTAATTATAAAGATACTATAATTCTGTAAGTTTCAAAATGATTATAGACATATTAGCTCACTTTGGACCAGTTGGAAACTATTTGACATGGGTGAGTCCATGAAACAGTGATGCAGGGGGAGGACACTAAATTAAACCTTCAATATCTTTAGAACGGTTGAGATTTAGACTTTTTGTTATGGAACATTTTATGCTTAGAATACCCTGTTCTATCATTCCCTAAAGTTATGCCCTTTCCTCCTGGGACACCATATATATATATATACGGTATATATATATATATATATATATATATATATATATATATATATATATATATAGTATATACCGGGTATAGCCTATATATATATATATATATACATACAGTATATACCGGGTATATATATATATATATACATATACTGCTTTGTGTGTGTTGTATGTAAGTTATTTTGAATACATTATATTATTAATAAACAAAATTGTATTATTAACGGTAATAATAATAATACTCGTCATCTCGTCATAATAATTGCATTAATATACTCTTCCATAAGAGTTATAAATGGATCCCTTGGACAATTATTCTAACAGTTGCATTTGACTAGTACAGTAACCAATTAGCACTGACTTCATGGTGTGTGTGTGTGTGTGTGTGTGTGGAGAGAGAGTGTGATAGAGGGAGGGTGGTATTGAAACTTTATATTACACACCATATACATTATTACAAAGGCACACAATAGTCTCATTACACGGTTGACATACTGTATAATATCATCCATCAAGTATGTCACAATTAAATCATTCGATATTTATAAAGTTACATTATAGATTTGTGAAATAAATTTAGTTATTATATACTTAGCACATGATATAACCTAACATTGTATGACAGTATATATACGGTACCGTATTATATTACATTACAAACAAAATATGCTATCCATATAGAGACACGGCTTGCAGATTATTAAGTCTCACATAACGGAACTGACCCCTTCAATACAATGGTGTGTTTGTTATATTTTACATTGTTTTCTTGCTTACATTACGAATTTTACTTAGCTTAGAAAAGACCTCTACGGAAAACGAGGAAAGTTTACTATTATACTCTCACAGGCTATTTGTAATGAATAATAACGTCTAATGATTGACAAACTATAATGAAGAAATGCGTCATGTTATATTGAAAGGGGTATTAAGAAGTAGCCTTATGTGATAATCAATAAATCATTACGTTTGCTTCCTAGACCTGCAATATGCAATGCTATTATTATATGTTGTATACTATTACTTACATTCATGTAATCCATAGGTGTGGAATTTGTAGACCTTGGATTGAAAGAGAGAGTAAGAGTGAGAGAGAGAGAGAGAGAGAGAGAGAGAGAGAGAGAGATAATGGAAGAAAGAGAGTGAGAAACTAACGATGTGAGAAAGGAGGGAAGGGTAGTAGGAAAAAGCCCCCAAGATTGACAGCAGTGAGAGTAGGAGGGGTGAGAGACTAGTCCAGCTTTTCACCCCGTCAGCTCTCACTCAACCCATCTATCAAAATATTGTTGCCATCCATTATCAAGCCCCCTTCCCCCTTCAGTTATATTATTGCCAAACCTGTTGTCAGACTAAATGGGGATTAAATTTGAGCTTTGACGCGATGTCAGATAACCGATTTTGTGCGGTGGTTAAGACGCGGGTTATGGCTTGGAATATACTGTGTGATGATGGTGGTGGTGGTGGTCAGGGGGTGGATCAGGAGGTGCTTTGGTAGTGCTCATTCATGCTTAATAATTATTCATGTTGCTTGCTCTGGTTATTTCTCTCTTAATTATTACTTTTATCATAATTATATTCATGACCAGCACCATTATAGCCACCACCGCCACCGCCACGATAGTCCATATTGTTTAACCTGTTGAGTTTGCATTTTATCAACTTGAGTTAGAGAACTCCACTCCGAGCTGACTGACAGATGGTGTACGGTACCACTGTGTCCGAATAATGCATATTAGTTGCAAAAACAAACGCAAGACATGCTATACAGTACTATCAGCCAATACGCTCTAAGTAAACACAACATATATATATATGTATGTATATGTTTAAAGGGCTATGTCACCACAATTGTCACCATCACTATCACCATCGTCATTATCATCATTATCATTGTATCATCCCTCTGTTCGCTCATAACAGTCTTTTATCTCCTGCTTTCAAATCCTGTTATATTTTAATCCCCCTCCTCTGACCGTTGTATTTTTTTTGGAATATCTTGTCTTCCTGTGATCCAACATGGTCTAGCTCATTCTTTAGAGAGTCTAGTATATCTCTCTCTCTCTCTCTCTCTCTCTCTCTCTCTCTCTCTCTCTCTCTCTCTCTCTCTGCTTCCAACATTCCTTATTCTTCGTACTTTTTCACCATTATCACCATATTGTTGTTAACAGTATTCGTATTTTTGTGTTTGTTGTTGTTGTTGGTGGTGGTGGGATTTCTGTTGGTATTGTTTGTTTCATTTGTTCTTTATTATTATTATTATTATTATTAGTAGTAGTAGTAGTAGTAGTAGTAGTAGTAGTAGTAGTAGTATACATCCATTCCTCGCCCCTGCCAAATCGCTATCTGGTTGGTGGGTTTGAGTGGCAATATGGCGGCTGCTCTGGCGTCACCTCGGGACCTGGCAGGCTGATAACTTGGGGGCTGCTTTTACTGCCCTTATCGGAGTCGTCATGGAGAGAGAGAGAGAGTGAGAGTGAGTGAGTGTGTGTGTGTGTCTTATTGGATTTAACTTGGCTTGATGTTTCTTGAATACCAAAAGAAATATTACAAATTTATAATGGCTTACAATAGGCCCCTGATATTATAGTTGACGTAATATTTGTGTGTGTGAGAGAGAGAGAGAGAGAGAGGTGGGGGGTAAGAGAGAGAGTATTAAAACACAAAGAAATGAAAGGGGAGTGAGGGGGGGGGGGGGGTGGAGGTAAGTATATATTGTGCTCGAGAACACTTGTTGCTATTGTATCAACTTCCACCACCACAACTACTACTACCACAACAACACCAGCAACAACAGTATTACCAACAACACTAATATCAACATTATTAAGGGAGCCCACCTCGCTTTTTTTTTCTTTCTCTCCCTCGCTCTTTAGTTTGTATACATTCGGCCCCATTCAGCCTACTGTTTCCCCATCCAGGTGTCAATATTTTTCTGGCGAGCGGTAGCGAGCCAGCATATACATATTTTTGTTTTGACAGCAAGCTAATTTTGTACATTTTTCGATAGAAAAATTTCTCTGGCGAAGACGGATTTCTCGATACAATGTTGGCTCGCTATCGGTCGCCAGGATTAAATCGACACCTGGATGGGGATAAACGTCTTAAAACAGTTGGCTGAATGGGGCCGAATGGATACAACCCAGAGAGAGAGAGAGAGAGTGAGAAAGAGAGAAAACAAAAGTGACCCCCCCCCCTTAAAACCCCACCACCATCACCAACATCCCTCATCACTATACACAGTTATATACACAGTTATATACACCATGTCCATAGCTTCCACTTCTGTAACAAATAATCCTTGCCTTTTACTGTAACTTCTATAACGGATACCACTTAGCGCCATCGAAGTTTCCCCGTATATGTAGTCCATGCAGTTTGTCCGTATATGTAGCCCATGCAGTTTGTCCGTATATGTAGCCCATGCAGTTTGTCCGTATATGTAGCCCATGCAGTTTCCCCGTATATGTAGTCCATGCAGTTTGTCCGTATATGTAGCCCATGCAGTTTGTCCGTATATGTAGTCCATGCAGTTTGTCCGTATATGTAGCCCATGCAGTTTGTCCGTATATGTAGTCCATGCAGTTTGTCCGTATATGTAGTCCATGCAGTTTCCCCGTATATGTAGCCCATGCAGTTTGTCCGTATATGTAGTCCATGCAGTTTGTCCGTATATGTAGTCCATGCAGTTTGTCCGTATATGTAGTCCATGCAGTTTCCCCGTATATGTAGCCCATGCAGTTTGTCCGTATATGTAGTCCATGCAGTTTGTCCGTATATGTAGCCCATGCAGTTTGTCCGTATATGTAGTCCATGCAGTTTGTCCGTATATGTAGCCCATGCAGTTTCCCCGTATATGTAGTCCATGCAGTTTGTCCGTATATGTAGCCCATGCAGTTTGTCCGTATATGTAGTCCATGCAGTTTGTCCGTATATGTAGCCCATGCAGTTTCCCCGTATATGTAGTCCATGCAGTTTGTCCGTATATGTAGCCCATGCAGTTTGTCCGTATATGTAGTCCATGCAGTTTGTCCGTATATGTAGCCCATGCAGTTTCCCCGTATATGTAGTCCATGCAGTTTGTCCGTATATGTAGTCCATGCAGTTTGTCCGTATATGTAGCCCATGCAGTTTGTCCGTATATGTAGTCCATGCAGTTTGTCCGTATATGTAGCCCATGCAGTTTCCCCGTATATGTAGTCCATGCAGTTTGTCCGTATATGTAGTCCATGCAGTTTGTCCGTATATGTAGCCCATGCAGTTTGTCCGTATATGTAGTCCATGCAGTTTGTCCGTATATGTAGCCCATGCAGTTTCCCCGTATATGTAGTCCATGCAGTTTGTCCGTATATGTAGCCCATGCAGTTTGTCCGTATATGTAGTCCATGCAGTTTGTCCGTATATGTAGCCCATGCAGTTTCCCCGTATATGTAGTCCATGCAGTTTGTCCGTATATGTAGTCCATGCAGTTTGTCCGTATATGTAGCCCATGCAGTTTGTCCGTATATGTAGTCCATGCAGTTTGTCCGTATATGTAGCCCATGCAGTTTGTCCGTATATGTAGTCCATGCAGTTTGTCCGTATATGTAGTCCATGCAGTTTGTCCGTATATGTAGCCCATGCAGTTTGTCCGTATATGTAGTCCATGCAGTTTGTCCGTATATGTAGCCCATGCAGTTTCCCCGTATATGTAGTCCATGCAGTTTGTCCGTATATGTAGCCCATGCAGTTTGTCCGTATATGTAGTCCATGCAGTTTGTCCGTATATGTAGCCCATGCAGTTTCCCCGTATATGTAGTCCATGCAGTTTGTCCGTATATGTAGCCCATGCAGTTTGTCCGTATATGTAGTCCATGCAGTTTGTCCGTATATGTAGCCCATGCAGTTTGTCCGTATATGTAGTCCATGCAGTTTGTCCGTATATGTAGCCCATGCAGTTTGTCCGTATATGTAGTCCATGCAGTTTGTCCGTATATGTAGCCCATGCAGTTTGTCCGTATATGTAGTCCATGCAGTTTGTCGTATATGTAGTCCATGCAGTTTGTCCGTATATGTAGCCCATGCAGTTTGTCCGTATATGTAGTCCATGCAGTTTGTCCGTATATGTAGTCCATGCAGTTTGTCCGTATATGTAGCCCATGCAGTTTCCCCGTATATGTAGTCCATGCAGTTTGTCCGTATATGTAGCCCATGCAGTTTGTCCGTATATGTAGTCCATGCAGTTTGTCCGTATATGTAGCCCATGCAGTTTGTCCGTATATGTAGTCCATGCAGTTTGTCCGTATATGTAGCCCATGCAAGTTTCCCCGTATATGTAGTCCATGCAGTTTGTCCGTATATGTAGCCCATGCAGTTTGTCCGTATATGTAGTCCATGCAGTTTGTCCGTATATGTAGCCCATGCAGTTTGTCCGTATATGTAGTCCATGCAGTTTGTCCGTATATGTAGCCCATGCAGTTTGTCCGTATATGTAGTCCATGCAGTTTGTCCGTATATGTAGCCCATGCAGTTTGTCCGTATATGTAGTCCATGCAGTTTGTCCGTATATATAGCCCATGCAGTTTGTCCGTATATGTAGTCCATGCAGTTTGTCCGTATATGTAGCCCATGCAGTTTGTCCGTATATGTAGTCCATGCAGTTTGTCCGTATATGTAGCCCATGCAGTTTGTCCGTATATGTAGTCCATGCAGTTTGTCCGTATATGTAGCCCATGCAGTTTGTCCGTATATGTAGTCCATGCAGTTTGTCCGTATATATAGCCCATGCAGTTTGTCCGTATATGTAGTCCATGCAGTTTGTCCGTATATGTAGCCCATGCAGTTTGTCCGTATATGTAGTCCATGCAGTTTGTCCGTATATATAGCCCATGCAGTTTGTCCGTATATGTAGTCCATGCAGTTTGTCCGTATATGTAGCCCATGCAGTTTGTCCGTATATGTAGCCCATGCAGTTTGTCCGTATATGTAGCCCATGCAGTTTGTTAAGGGCAGGTTTTTAGTGTGTTTCTTAGACTTACATCAAAGTTGAAATTACACCCTCTTGAATATATAAATTTGTAAATTTTTCGGTGGAAAAATTTCCCGGCCGAAGGCCGATTCCTCTTAAGTGGAGGTATTTAGTTTGTTCCCTACGTTTTCATCAAGCTTAAAATTACACCCCTAGACCCCCTTTCAAGATAAATTTGTACATTTTTCGGTAGAAAAAGGTCCCGGCCGGAGGCCGGTTGCTCTTAAATTACAGGCTCGCTATCGCTCGCCAGGAAAAAATCGACACCTTAATGGCACGAAAGGTCTTAAAATTGACAGAAATGGGGCAAAATGTCTTAAAATGTCAAAACTACTAGGGCGAACGTCTTAAAATCTCAAAAGCAATGGGGCTAAACATGAGGGAGAAAGAGGTTCAGAAAAAAATCCTCCAGGTGGAAATCTCCCCTTAAACTACAGGCTCGCTATCGCTCGCCAGGAAAAAATCGACACCTAAAGGGCACGAAAAGTCTTGAAAGTTACATAAATGGGGCGAAAGTTCTTAAAATCGCCAAACTAATGGGGGGAACGTCTTAAAATCTCAAAAGCAATGGGGCTAAACCTAAGGGAGAAAGGGGTAAAGAAAATAATCCCTCAAGTGGAAATCTCCCCTTAATATAGGATCCTGTTCTGGTGGGTTTCTATATTGTAATAGGAAAGGTTTATTTAGCAACCTCAAGTATGTTTCAGTTCAGTCTACGGGCGTGGAACGATCGTCAGGACATTATTGTCGATATAATAATTCGGTAATAATGGCTTGTGTGACAACCCCTTAATATCACTTACAGTAACTCCACATTCACTATAGCCGCTAATTACTCTACCCATTAGACTCCACAATTACGACGATATATTAACAGTATCTGGTTCGACCTCTTTTGGGTTATATTAATTTATTTAATTATTGAGGATTTTGCTCTATTGTATCTCCTTTGTCTTTGCCATTTTCGAGCAATGTACTTTAGCTTGTTCCATAAGCTAACAAAAAACGACTTCCCAGACTTCCTGCAAACTATGAAAAATACCCACCCAGGCCCAGTTCAAGGTAAATTTGCAAATTTGTTCGATAATTTTTTTCTCTTCTAAGTTAAAGACTCGCTGTCACTCGCCCAGAAAAAAATCGACACTGAATGTGATGAAGCGTCTTATTATCGCCAAACTAATCGGGTGAAACGTCTTGAAATCTCCAAACTATTGGAGCGAAACAGGGGAGGTTAATAAAGACCTCCTTTGGACCAGATTGTGTTAATATCCCCTTATTTCTCCACTAATACCACCAACTCTTACTGTTACTACTAATGATACTACTACCACTACTACCACTATATTGGAACATTGTCTGTTTATCATTACTACTATACACTACCACCATCACCACACTCAACAACTATTATCACAACCATACACCACTTAAGCCACACAACCACAACCACCACTATTATGACAACCATACACCACTTAACCACGCACCACAACCACCACCATTATCACAACCATACACCACTTAAGCCACACAACCACAACCACCACTATTATGACAACCATACACCACTTAACCACGCACCACAACCACCACCATTATCACAACCATACACCACTTAAGCCACACAACCACAACCACCACTATTATGACAACCATACACCACTTAACCACGTACCACAACCACCACCATTATGACAACCATACACCACTTAAGCCACACAACCACAACCACCACTATTATCACAACCATACACCACTTAACCACGCACCACAACCATTATCACAACCATACACCACTTCAACCACAACCTCCACTATTATCACAAACATACACCAATTCAACCACAACCACCACCTTTAACATAACCATACACCAATTCAACCACACACCACAACCACAACCTGTACCACCTAAATCACACACCACCCAACCACCACCACAACCTGCAATCACCACAATTACTGCCATTCTTTCTATTCTTCATTCTTCCTTCCCTCCCCTTTTGTTATGCCTGATTAGAAAGAGTAAGGGTCGAGAGGAGAGGGGGGGGGGGTATGAGAGGAGTGAGACAAGAGGGGGAGAGGGAGGGGAACGGGAAAGAAAAGGGAATGCAGCGGATTAATGCAAGTGTGTGCAAGGAGAGAGAGTTAGTGTGAGAGAGAGAGAGAGAGAGAGAGAGAAAAAAAAAGAGAGAGAGAGAGGAGGGAGGGTAGTTTGAAATTATAACGGGTAATTTTCATCAGTGCATTGTGCGTGTATGGAATATAATATTATTTGAAAAGAATGGAACGAAACCAAAGCTACCCATCACTTTACTTAAACGGGATTGGCTTTGAATTATTATATAATGATACAGAAACATTTGAGTATTCTATTCCAGTTCATTCAGAGTACATTATAATTTGTATAGCTATAGCCATACCACTTTATTTATTTTATTATTAAGAATAGGTAAACTGCTACTTATATTATAATTAAATTGTTATTATACTCTCAAAAGGTTAGATGATTTTGACTATATATATATATATATATATATATATATATATATATATATATATATATATATATATATATAATAATCATCATCATCATACAAATACGGATGGTCTTGATGGTTCAAAAAGTGTGGGTGGTGGTTTACTCGGACTATCATCTTTCTTTCCTGGTGTCACGGTGGTGGATCTCAAGCGTCATCATTTTTATCCCACACTTTGTGAATGTCACCCTGGCATTACCGTCTTTGGTCACACTTCATTTTTATCAAATATTTTTTCAACCATTCGTGCTTGGATAACTTCTGAATTATTGTTGTATGATAATGTCTAATTTTGTTCCAAATTTGCTGACGAAGGATCTACTTTGTCCCTTTTTTAATCATGAGCTGTAACTCAAGATACATAGGTTGTCATACGAGAGCCTTTATCGTTAGTTTTTATGCGGCAACATTTCTGGGATCTTTTACCATGGTATCGGAAACTAGACTCAAGATAGGGTAATCTATGTGACAACATTATTCAACAAGTTTACCTCATAAGCTGTAAGATCAGTGTAGATGATAAAGTTGAAGGAAAAACGGTTGTGTTACCTACTTTAATCAATGAAATGCGGCACTGATTATTTAAAGCTGTATTGGAAGGAGAGACAGTTATAGCGATATATTTTTGTCTGTAAAGATCAACTATACTCTGTTTTTTTCCAGCTGATGGTAAATTGCTATCTCTCCATCCTGATTACTACGCTACTACCATGATTGTGTAGCGAGATATGTTGCTAATTATGAAAACTTGGCAATAATATGACGCACAGACAGCAGTATCATATTTTTCCATTAAGAATCAAGAAATCAAGTGCTAAAGGATTCAATTTGCCATCAGCTGGAACAAAAAAATAGACTATAATAATGAACAGTGTATAGTTTCCGGTATTCAAAGATGATCATACACACTGAAGAATAAAGCGCTCGTGTGACTTCGTTTTTGCAGTGCTCGGTGTCGTGTGGAGAATTTGTTCTGTCGGCGAGAAGATTTGTTCTTTTTCTTATATTTTCTTATATTTTCTACTATTTTTTTTTTTTTATTGTTCTCGCTACGACTGGAATTACTTGTTGATGGGGTTTTGATTGGTGCTGTAATTTGTCACGCTTTGTTTTAACCCTTTCTTCCTGCTGACAACTTACTGCTATTACAGTAGTTACCCCTGTACGACATAGGATGATTTTATACAGCTTAGAAAACTATGGCTTCCGACTGTACAGCTAAAATAAATAGTTCGCCTCAACCCTTGATGATAATGTGTATGAAGTCTAGAACAAGGGACAATAACTCAAAATTTCTTAAACGTGAAATAGGTGAAGGTATTGAGGGATAAGCGTTTACAACGTCACCTCGTAGCTACTTTCTACTATTCCTATTTTCACACGAGAGAAATAGGAAGCCCTAGTCACGGATTATTATATATCATTAATCGATTTTAGGAGTAGAGTTGGTTGTTGGATAGAACATAATAATAGACACAGGTAAGGACTGTTAAGGAATACCAATAATAATTTCAATTTACACAGTTTTAGGACATATTATTTTCGAACTATTGATATCGACTGTCAGTCGATGGGTCAGATCCCGAAAACACAGGAATTGATAGCATCCTAGGGGTTCAAACTTTCAGCATAATATCCATTAACCCCTTCTGTACCGGCGACGTTTTTTTTTTTTTTTTTTTCCTAGCTATATTTATACGATGTTGTGCCGTTTAAGAAGGATCTATGGTAGTAAAAAGGGTTAAGTGAGATAGTTTGAAACCTGTTATTCGCTGGAGGCCCTTTTAAATAAGATCGTCTAATAATAGCCAGAACAAAGTTAAGTGGACGGCACCGGTACTGAAGGGGTTAAACGGTATTAAGTGATATGGGAACTCATTTACCACATTTATGACAGTAGGAAACTTGTTGGTGTATGTTATAATTGTGAGTAAATGGTACCTCTAGTGGTACCGATATTGACCCTGACCCCCTGGACTACGTGTGTACCTTGTTAGTGGGGTGGAGGGGAGACTAACATTAAGGGGAGGAAGACCGTTTGTTTGGTCTATTAATTCATGTATTTATATATTTTTTTAGTTTCCTCCCTAGACCTCCATTAAGCTTAGAAAAACACCCCCTAGACCCCCCTTCAAGTTAAATTTGTACATTTTTCGGTAGAAAAATGTCCCGGCCGAAGGCCGGTTCCTCTTAAAATTGCAGGCTCGCTTTCGCTTGCCAGGAAAAAATCGACACCTAAATGGCACGAAAGGTCTTAAAATTGACAACGAAATGGGGCGAAAGGTGTTAAAATCGTCAAAGTAATGGGCCGAACGTCTTATAATATCAAAACTAGTTGGGCTAAACATTAGGGAGAAGGGGGTCCAGAAAAACGGTCTTCCTCCCCTAAGGTGGTTGGTTAAGTGCTGGAACAAGGGTGTGGTCGGGTTATCACGCTTCATTAACCATAGTACTGATGGCTATACACATACATACACACACACACATATACACACACACACACACACTCACACACACACACACACACACACACACTCACTACTGATGGCTACACACATTCCACTACACACTACGTAAAATGTTTAACTGTTTACCATACCTAAGCTTAAATATAGTTATCCAACAGTTGACAGCTTATAATAAAAAACAGTTGGAGATCAGACAAGAAAAACACTGGCGAAAGAAAATATGTGGAGGAAGAGATCTGTGGGTGCGAGGGGGGAAGGGAAGAGTTGTGTTTGGGAGGGAAAACTTCTTGTTCTTCCAGCCTCCATGAATTCCTTTGTTAAACTCGGTCAGGCGCGCGCCCCGGGTTACTTCTTACTATCTGGTTATACGGAGAGAGAGAGAGAGAGAGGAGTTGAATGAATAATTGGGGTAGGAGCTGATTGTCTTATGGGGGGTATCATACAAGAGCTTTTGTCGTCAACTTACTACGGAAGCATTTTTGGGATCTTTTGCACTGGTATCGGAAGCTAGACTGAAAGTAGATTAATTTAGATGACATGAATACTTAAATAGTTTACCTCACAAGCTGCTAGACAAGTGTAGATATAAACGTTGAGGGAAAAAATTATCGTGTGATACCGGATTTATGTGGGGAGTTTGTCCTACTTTTAATTGTAACAGCTGAACATTTGTCCCGTTATATTATACCGTACGCAGATTTTGGTCAGCATCCAACCCATCCCTCCAGATTGATTTCCAGCTTCAGGAAACTTGATATGTAACGGGAGGGAGAGCGTACAGTCGGGATCAAGAGTTATGTAGCATCTTCACAACTTCGATGTGGATTGTTTGTAATTATAACAACATATAGCACCATAAAGTCTCTGAACAAAGCTTTCATATTCAAGGTAAAATATGGTGTGTGCCCAGTTAATTAATTTAGGGAGGGACGTAGAGTTGGAGTTGTGGTGGAGGCATATCATTACTTTTTACTCCGACTGTACAGGAAAGGTGAGGATCAGGAGAGAGAGAGAGAGAGAGAGAGAATATAGAGTTGATGTTTATAGATATACGATATGTTATGTGTCTTGTGATAGAAAACAATGTTGTTTTTTTGTTTTGTTTTTTGGTGGTGAATTGGCAGCGGATTAAGATGGGCTGTAAATATATGAGGAGGGGAAGAAAATAAGCAGAAATGAAGCGAGGATGAATAGCAGTGAGGGAGGAAGGAAGTGGAGGGATGGTGAGTGGGATTGTCGGACGTAAAGGTTGCGTAGGATGTGTGAGTGTGAGGATGAATAAATGTGTGTGTGTGTGTGAGAGAGACAGAGAGGTAGGTAGGTAGATATATATGGAGGGGAAAGAAGGGGAGAGAGGTAGAAGGGGAGATGTTACTAGAGGAAGTCGTGCGTGTCAGTGTTGGTGGGGATAGGAGAGGGGAAGGTAGTGGGGGGTGACGATCGTGAGTAGACACCCCCTCCCTCCCTCTTCTCCCTTCTCCATCTATTTATTCTCCTCTCCTCTCTTCCCTCACCCTCTCCCCATTACAACTTTATTCAGTTTAGGAAGTACAATTTGAGTTTCACATGCTCATAATCTGTAAATATGATAATCATTAGCTGTGTGGTTGATTCAGATTTTTATTTTTATTTTTATTTTTTTTAAGTCATGATAGTTAGACTAAAATATAATTATCGTAATCTGAGTGAAAACGGTTAAGATGGATTCACATGAAGGCTTATTATGGCAACTTTTAATCGGTAAATTTATACTATTGGCAATATTTCTGCAATATCTGGCCATGATATCGGTGACTAGATTAAAGTTGGACTATTTACAGTGACAGGTTTCATACAATGGGCCCCCCTATCCCTCGTGTGTAGCCCCAATAGTTGTGAGATTTTGAGACTTTCGGTCGATTAGTTTCGCGATTTTAAGACCTTTCTCCCGATTTCTGTGTCAATTTTAAGACGTGTTGTGCCATTTAGGTGTCGATTTTTTCCTGGCTAGCATTAGCGAGCCTGCAATTTAAGAGGAACCAGCTTTCGGTCGGGAAATTTTTCTACCGCAAAATGTACAAATTTATCTCGAAGGGGGGTATTGGAGTTATTGTTAAAGTTTGGTGGAGTTTTAGGGAGAAAACTGAAAGCTTCCCCTTAAAACAACTACAAATACTACCACTTCTTGTCATCTATCATTACCACAACCACCATCATTAGCACAACTACTTTTACTACCACCATTAACAACTACAACTACCAGGACGACTACAACTACCACAACCACACAACAATGAAGTCGTGACAGGTCCATGACACGCCTCCTCCCCCTCCTCCTCCTCCTCCCCTTCTCTTTCGTCTCGTACATTATATTTTTAGACTGGTACCTTTTAACTTATTACACTCAATCTCCTGAAGTTAGATTGCTTCCAGAGTATTTTAGGGAGTATTTGTCTATTGTTTCCAAAATATATATTGATGTTACAGCTGGAAATCTACTTTCACAAAATGTAATAGAGACATCGACATCTTTTGACCGAAGTTTAATATGCACATCAGGTAACTAAGCAGTAACTGATTAGGCGAATAGTAAGAATGTTATATAATTTTAGTAGCAAAAGTAGCCTACAGTAGACATGCGGAGGTTTGTTTGTGTTGTATTATTCACAAGCCTACCTTTCATAAAATGTGTTTTCACCATCTTCATAGAGATACTTACTATTAATTTGCTCCGGCATTTTCTAATTCTTATCAACTTTGGTGTGTCGGGTACCGGTAATTATATTAAAGTGAATTTGTTGTATGTGTGTGTGTGTGTATGTGTATATATATAAGTGCGCTGATCTTGTCTCAAAAAGTGGGATGAGTCATGTCGCCCCCCTCCCCCCCATCATCTTCCAGTTTTCTTTCCTCCTCCTGGACTCCCTCCTCCTCCTCCTCCTACCCCCCCTCCTCCTCCTCCTCCTACCCCCCCCCCCCCCCCTCCGTATGCCTCTTCAGTGTTGTGTTGGTGTATTTAATTTTCACCTTAAACCTTGACCCGTCAGTCACACCAATGGTACCGGTATGTGTTCCATTATTAGTATGATGTGTGTGTTATGTTAACTTTACCTCGTGTGTGTGTGTGTTTTTTGTTTTATATATTGCCCTCGCGTCATATGTGTGTGTGTCTGCAGTGTGTGTGTGTGTGTGTGTGTATGTGTGTTTATATTTCCCTTACGTCATATGTGTGTGTGTGCTTGGTATTGGCGTTACATCACTTCGTCATATATACAGTATATACAGTGTATATATATACCGGTATATATACACTCGTTTAATGTTGGTAGGTTACACATGAAGGAGACCAGCTGGCCGCACATGTGAGCCGGCAGCAGGTGTACAGTCATGCTCATATGTTGTTCCTTACCTACATAGTATCAACTCTGGTTATCTATTTAGATTTTAGATAAGGACAAAGTTCTTAATACGTACTAAACAAGAAAATTTACTCAAGGTTTGTGATACGCATTTGTGTACCCGTTATCAAGATACGAGCATAAAGTTAATGTGAAAAGATGTGCAATGACTTTTGATCGTGCCTGTACACCCTTCAGTGTTTACTCTGACGCATCTGCCGGCCTTACTTCAATAACACTTTAGTTTTTCATCAATCTTGGTATGTTTTAGTTATAATAGATAGGTTCCGTTCACTTACTTCTTTCAATAAATTGATACAGTGTACACTGTACTGTATATATAATTATATACGTAACCATTTGTCCAACCATAGGAAGGGTTTTGTCAGGTGGTCAGTACATGCGGCAAATATAGCTCTAAGATTAAAGGTTGAAAAGGTCAAGTAGGATTAAGGTATATTTAATAGGTTAAGCACGAAAAATAAATATTCACTATATGGCAGTACTGATCTGTGTTGCCAAATACGGAATGTCCAGACTTGTATATACAAAATATATGAGCATATCCAAGTTCTGAAGATATATATATATATATATATATATATATATATATATATATATATATATATATATATATATATATATATATATATACTGTGTATATACAGAATATACATATGTATTTATTTATTTATTTATTTATTTGTTTGTTTGTGCGTGTGATGCGTTTGTTTATCAATGATCGAATATAGGATAAACCATGCCTGATCGAACATTAACATGTTATACAGGATATCTACAGGAATGGACTTCTAGGATCTCAAGGAAACCCTACTACTCCCACGGGTCCTCCTTAAATCGAATATATTCCTAATTTCCTTTATTAATACCTTCTTCCCCTTACAATAAGGATTAGTCCAGAACTCCAAGATCCTCTCCTACCAACCTCCGTTTCCCATAGATGCTCCCATAGCCCCACATACTTACCTTCCTACCCCACCCACCTCACCCTACCAACCTACTCCCTGGCCCTATCCTCAGCCACCCTCTACTCCCCCACTAAACTTCTCCCAACAAGTTCCCCACTAATCCCCTTTTCCCCTTGACAGTGTCCCTCTCGTCTCCCAACTAAACTCCCACCTCCCCTACTAACCTCCCACCTCCCCTACTAACCTCCCACCTCCCCTACTAAACTCCCCCTGCCCCAACCCTCACTAGCAGCGGGCCATAATATGAGGGCAGGGTGGAGGAATGTATGAGTGTGGACTATTAACTTATCCCAGGAACACTTGCCCAGATCCCCCTCAGCCCTCCCCCTCCTCCCTCTCCCTCTCCCCCTGCCACTCCATTATATAACCCCCTGACGCTACTGTTTACTCAATATTTCCCCCAATGTTTTCTTTCTTGATTTTTCCCCCCGTTGTATTATAGTCGTTTGGGCCGACTTTTGATGGTGCATTTGCTTATTACCATTCCTTGTTGCATCCTCCTACCGTGGATATCCTGGCCGTGACCATGTTGTAACTTTATGAAATCAGGTCAGACATTTCCTAACGTTAATAAATAGTTATTCCCAAGATTACCATTTGTTATTATAATTTTGTGTTTCCTATACACACACTTTTATCGCGTGTATATTTGTTGTAGCGTGTGTTTAAACATATACTAGTATACCCACATGTATGTTTGTTTATGTGTATGTGCGTGTTTGTGTATATATTCTACAATATTTGTGTTTGTGGGTGGGTGTGTGTGTGAAGAGGGAAAAGGGAGTCTTCCCTGGTGCCTGATTTGCTTGACACACCTGTGCTTCTGTTTCACCTCATTCCACTCCACCCCACAATTCCCTCAATGACCCCCTGATTCACCCCTCCCCCACCCCCTACCATCCTCCCCCGCCTCATTACCTCCCCCCTCCCTCCCCTCTTTGACACATTCCTTGCCCACTTACCCAACAGCTTTCCCTTCCTAGACCCCCGAAATTTCTGACTGTCCTGCCTCCCGTCTCGTCTCTTAGAAAGTCCTTTTGGTAATGTACAGATTGGGCACCTTTCACCATGACGCTATTATTGGGACACACACACACACACACACACACACACACACACACACACACACACACACACACATTCATTTATAGTATAACGTGTAAGGAGAATGCCATCTCACATAGCGAAGGAAGTGTTTACTGTAAAATACGACGGGTTTAATTCGTTGTTTATCCTGTCCTGGAAAGTGTCGTAACTGTGCAGTTTTATTTATTTCTTTTCAAGATATTTTGAATATCATCGCATTATAATGTTTATTTAAATATTGTTATCCTTGGATTAACTCGGATGTGTCCTATCAGCAGTAGTGGCTTATCAAGTAGATGTAATTGGCCTTTGTGCAATTCAAGGCCAATTTGTCAAGCATAACGGGTATTTCGCAAAAATCAAGCATTTGCTGGGTTTAGATGTATTATAATTGTACAGTTGGATTTTCTGTATTATATAGCAAAACTCATGTAATCGATTATGTTCTAGGTTACAGCTAAGGATGAACGTAGAATGAATGTGATCCCCGAATTAGTTTTGTTCGAGTTCGACTGAAAGAAATGCTTCATAGGGCGGGCCATTTTTTCTTATATTATTATTTTTGTATTATCTTAGTTAAAAAAATCATACAAGATATTTTGCTTTTCTTTTTGGTTTAGGCATATCATAATGCGCTGATAAATTACTTAGAAGTGCATTAATTATTCACACAAGCACAGGGAAAGGCATTTGTCGATTAATGGGAAAGAAAATGCAATGTATAAGAGTATTAATCCTGAATTTGTATTGTATGGCAAACCCCGAAAATATATATATGGGAACAAAAATTAGTATTTTTTTCTCGTGAGTTGTCCAGTGCCTATTTACTGCAGTGTCCCCTGTCTTGCCCCCCCCCCCCCCCCCCGTCTACCTTGTCATTCCCCAGCCCTCCCTCACACCTCCAGGTTTTCCTTTCATCTTAGCGACTTTCCCTTACTCTAGTCCTCCTTCCATCCTTCTCTCCTTCCCTCTATCTCCCTTATGTTTTCCTTCTCTCCCTCCCTCTATCGTCCTTCCCTCCTTCTGTTGTCTTACTCTCCCTCCCTCTATCTTCCTTCCTCCTTCTCTCCCTCCCTATACCCTCCTTCTGTTTTCTTTCTCTCTCTCCCTCTATTATCCTTCCCTCCCTCTATCTTCCTTCTCTCCCACCCTCTATCTTCCTTCTCTCCTTCTGTTTTCCTACTCTCTCTCCCTCTATCTTCCTTCCCTCCTTCTGTTTTCCTTCTCTCTCAGCCTCTATATTCTTTCCCTCCTGTTTTCCTTATCTTCCTCCCTATATCTATCTTCTCTCCTTCTGTTTTCCTACTCTCTCTCCTTTTATCTTCCTTCCCTCCTCCAGTTTTCCTTCCCTCCCACCCTTTATCTTCCTTCTGTTTTCTTTATATCCCTCTATTCCTCCTCCCTTCCCTTCATCTTGAGTTATTCCTCTCTGTTCCTTCTTTCATCATGTGTTATTCTTGCCCTCACATCTTCAGGTTGCATAATATTCATCTTAGCGACCCTCCCTCCTTCTGCCTTGCTTTATTCATTCATTCTACTATTTCTAGTTCTCCCGTCTAGTTTTCTCCCTCTATTCCTATTTATCTATGTCTTGTTTAATTAGTTACCTCTACCCTCCTTCCCTCCTCCTATTATCCCTCTCTCCCACCACTTACTCTTCCTCCTCTCTGTCTTGCTTTATCCCTTTGCTCATCTTACATTGTATCCCCTTCCTTTGTCTCTTCCTCCCTATTCCCCCTTCCCTCATTCTGCTTTCCTCTATTCTGTCCTTCACACCTCCATATTTCACTTTCATCTTCCGACTTACCCTCCTTCACTTTTATTAATTTTGCTCCATCTCTTCCTATGTTCCCTTTGTCCTTCTTTCTATTCATCTTTTCCTCCTTCATCTTGCGATTTTTCCCTCCTCTATTTGTCCTTCCGTATACAATTTTATTCCTTCATTCTATTCGTTCCCCTCTGCATCCTCCCCCTTCTATTCCTTCGTTCTGTTTCTTTATCCTTTTATACTTATTGTCTCCTCCTTCGTTTCATATTGCTATATATATATTTATTCGTATCATCCGTTCTTTACCATTTCTATATTTCCCCTTCTGTTTTTACGAATCTCGATATATTTCAGCATTTCGAATTTCAGATTGTGTAAAATTTATCCTTTTGATGTTTTTTTTTTTCTTTCATATTAAAGTGTTTCTGATATTTCATCATTTCACATTTCGTATTTTTGGTTCTGACGCTCCATATTTTTGACACATGCATTTTCGATTATCCAACATTTCATTTTACGAATTTCTAGCTATACCCTGTTCCAAATATGTAGTCCACAAATCGTAAACCCTAACCTCTGTGTAAATAAAAAAGGGCTAGAGCAAATGGGCTGTAAATTTCCACGCCTATTCCCTGGCTGATCCTTCCCAAATGGATGAAATGTTAACTCGATTATTATAGCCGTTTGTGAGTTATAGAGGGTAATGTTGAAGAGTTTGGGCATATTTGCTTGGAATAAAGTATAAAGTTCACTACTTACCGGTATATGCACTTCATCTTTTCACTTTTGACTTATTTCCGACCCTTCACCATTTCACTTACCCTTACCCTTCATTTCACCTTACGTATTTCAACATCATATCACCTACCACCTTCTCCTCACCAGTCTCACCTCTACTTTTGCACCTTTTAAGATTGAATTATGATGTTCTCTCCACTAACCAACTTTACTCCTAAACTCGATTAATGAAATCAACAAACACATGTAGCAGTCCGGGGATTCGAACCCCAGGACGCTCACACCGAAAATCAACACACATGCATTGCACCACGTTTTATTTGTCTATCTCTGTTTAAGTTTATTTCCCTCTTACCTTATCAGTTTGTGTTGTATGTGTCTTCGCCTCTGCTATGGTTACAGGAGAATTCGCCCCGAAACCAAATCGGCCCGCTCTCGGACAACGAGTTCGCCCCGTTTATACCCCCCCCCCCCCCCCCCCCAGCTTACCACTTATTTCCATCCCTCCCCCAACCCCTGAGGTCTTCTGTAGTAAAAACTGATGCAAAGAAGGAATTGAGGACATTACTCATTTGTACTCATTTGTTAGGTTAGATTAGGTTAGATCGACAAGGAGAGGCAAGTCCTTCTCAATTGTTGGGGACTCCATGGTCAGACACTTAGCTAGGTCCACCTGTACTGATATTAGGAAGCTTGTCTGTCTGCCTGGTGCCGGGTTTGGGAAGGTGTTAGAGGACATTGATTACATCATGAAAGATATTGGAGATAGCCCCATTATCTGTCTCAGTACAGGGAGCAATGATGTTGGTAAAGGTAGGACGGAAGTACTGCTTCGGCAGTACAGGGAGGTGTTAGATAAAGTTAGGAGGAAGGGAGGCATACCTGTAGTACACAGTATCTTGCCACGGAGAGGGGTCAGCAAGGAATGGTCATCTAGGGCAATTGGTATCAATTGTCGGCTGGAAAAATACTGTAATGCAAATGCAATACCATTCCTTGATAACTGGACCCGTTTCTATGGTAAAAATCAGTTGTACGCACAGGACGGGGTTCATCTTTCTCGGCTAGGGGTGGCAAATTTAGCTAGGTCAATAGATAGGATTGTCGCGGGGTTTCGCTGAAAATAAAGCCTGAGAATATGAGTAAGAATAATTGTCTAGATAGGGTAAATTGCCGTACTGGTACATCAGATAGGAATAGAAAATATCAGTCACAGGATTTTAATTGTACTGCTAGTAGAAATATTAAAGGTGTAACAGAAGATGGGAATTCAGTTAGAAATAAAGGTAAATCCGATACCAGTAAAATAAATTCATTGCGATTATATTATACAAACTGTAGGAGTTTATGTAACAAAATGGATGAACTTAGAGCACTTGTTAGCAACGAAATATAGACATTATAGCACTGACTGAAACATGGATTAATACAGAATCAAGCATTTTTTAGCAGAATTCCATATACCAGGATATAGTTTGTTTAAGCGCGACCGAACAAGTAGGAGGGGCGGCGGAATAGCAGTGTTTGTCAGGAGTTCTTTAAAAAGCTGTATTAAATCAGGTATTAGACTAAATACTGATAACGAAAGTGTTTGGGTTGAGGTTAGCGAAGGTAGTGAGACCATAATTATTGGAGTTATTTATAGACCACCAAATATGAGTAGAAACGAAGGTACAGCTTTATGGCAGGAAGTGAAAATAGCATCAAGGTTTAGCAATGTGTGTATTATAGGGATTTTAATTTTCCGAATATTGATTGGCAGCATCAAATCGGCGACTCAGATTCAAAAGAGTTTATTGAGGCGGTACAGGATAGTTTTTTATTTCAATTCATAGACTCGCCTACTAGAGGTAATAATATCCTCGATTTAGTTCTCAGTAATAATGAACAAATGATAAATAATGTAGAGATAGGAGACCAACTAGGAAATAGTGATCATAAATCAATTTATTTTAACATACAATGGACAGGAAAGGCTAAAGAGAATACGACACTTATCCCAGATTTCAGAAAAGCCAATTATGGTGGATTAAGACGAGCCTTAAGAGTCGATCCTATGGTTAAACTATGGTTAAACTATTAAGTGGACCCAGGTGCGCTAATGAACATACTCTCTCTCAGATACCTGTCTTAACTCAGGATAATTTGACAGCTACATATAATAATTTTATTTCTTCACTCCACAATGCGCAAAATAAATATATCCCCAAAAGAAAATTTAGATCAACACAGAACCAACCCAAATGGATGAATAATAGACTATTAGACCTTCTAGGAAAAAAGAGAGGAATATATCGAAAAATAAAGAAAGGCGAAATTCACCTACTTGCTTACTATCAGAATCTATCAAGAGAGGTTAAAAAATGTATAAGGACAGACAAAAGAAATTATGAAATCAGGATAGCCAATGACTCAAAAAATAACCCTAAGGCTTTTTACCAGCTATATAAATCTAAAGTTAGAGATAAAATAGGCCCCCTTAAAACTTCGATAGGAGAAATGACAGAAAATGATTTAGAAATGTGCACGACATTAAATAGTCAGTTTCTATCCGTTTTCACTAATGAAAATTTGGCACAGATTCCAGAAGTCAATACGGTATATAGAGATAGTATAGAAAATAGGTTAAGTACGGTTACTATAAGTAGAAATGATGTGCTTAAGGAAATTGACAGACTGAAACCTCAGAAATCGCCTGGGTCCCCGATGAGGTATATGCCAGAGTATTAAAAGAATGCAGAGATGAGTTAAGTTACCCATTAACATTTCTTTTTAACAATTCATTAGAAAACAGGTATAGTTCCAGAAGCTTGGAAGCTTGCAAATGTAGTTCCGATTTTCAAAAAAAGGTGATAAATCAATAGCATCCAATTACCGTTCCCATTAGTCTCACTTCAATCATAGGAAAGCTACTAGAGTCAATTATTGCTAGGAAAATGAGAAACCACTTAGAAACATTTAACTTAATCAATTCTTCTCAGCATGGATTCACACAGGGACGTTCTTGCCTTACTAATTTGCTTAGTTTTTTCTCAGAGGTTATATGAAGCAGTAGATAATGACAAGGCATACGATATTATATATTTAGATTTCAGTAAAGCTTTCGACAGAGTCCCTCATGAGAGATTGATGAGAAAGGTTGAGGCACATGGAATAGGTGGGGCGTTGTTGGGATGGCTTAGGTCATGGCTAATTGGTAGGAAAACAGAGAGTCAGCATAAATGGTACCAAGTCAGAGTGGGGAGCAGTCAAAAGTGGTGTCCCCAGGGATCGGTATTAGGTCCCCTGTTGTTTCTTATATACATAAATGACCTAGATTTAGGTATAACTAGTAGGATAAGTAAATTCGCAGACATACTAAAATGGGGAGATCAATTGAGTCAGATAGCGATATAGAGTGCCTCCAAAGGGATCTAGATACCTTACATGAATGGTCAGTAAATTGGCAGATGAAGTTTAACATTGACAAATGCAAGGTATTAAAGATAGGGAAGATGCAAACAAATGTTAAATATAAACTAGCTAATTTAGAATTAGAAAATTCAGACTGCGAGAAAGATCTAGGTGTGTTTTGTTAGCAATGATTTGAAGCCTAGAAAACAGTGTATAGGCGTTCGTAATAAGGCAAACAGGATTCTCGGGTTCATCTCTAGGAGTGTGAGTAACAGAACTGCTGATGTTATCTTAAAACTTTACTTGTCATTAGTGAGACCCCATATGGATTATGACTGTCCAATTTTGGTGTCCTTATTACAGAATGGACATAGATTCATTGGAGAGAGTACAGCGTAGAATGACAAAAATGATCCATAATATTAGAAATCTTCCGTATGAAGAAAGGTTGAAGAAATTAGGTTTACATTCGTTAGAGACGCAGAGTTAGAGGGGATATGATAGAGGTGTTCAAGTGGGTTAGTGGGATTAACAAAGGGGACATGACAAATGTACTAAAGCTCAGTGATAGCGAAAGAACTCGTACCAATGGTTTCAAATTAGATAAATTTTGTTTCAGAAAAGATATAGGCAAATATTGGTTTGGTAACAGAGTTGTAGATGGGTGGAATGGACTACCAAGTGCTATAGTGGGATCTAAAACTGTAGGGAGCTTTAAGATAAAATTGGATAAGCATCATGGACGAGAAGGGTTGGGTGTGAAGGGGGATCAGCCGGGTTGGGCCAATCAGCGCTCTGCAGACCCCATAATCCTGCGTTAATCTCTAACCGTTTTGGTAAGATGATCCTCAGGGTATTAGAGTGTTGAGCCTATAATTGGGCTTTGTAATTGATTTGGGGTTGTGTGGGACAGGGATCTGCCTTGCTTAGGCCAATCGGCTTTCTGCAGACTCCCATTTTCTTATGTTCTTATGTTTATTAGATTAGGTTTGGTTAGGTTAGAGAGATGAATAGAGGGAGAATTCTTCAGTACCCCTTTAGGGGGGAGGGGGACATTAAAACGGGGCGAACTAGCGGCGGGGCGACTTCTCAAAGCGGGGCGAACTCGTTTCGGGGCGAATTCTCCAGTATTATCTGCTATAGATCTTGCTATAGATAGACAACTTTCTTCCCACGTGCTTAAGAATATATGGATTAGTCTTTGACACATACCAGCTTCCACCTTTTGTCTGTTATTCACATATTATCAGTAACGTCTGTCATTTGTCTCTCACGCCTCTGACATCTAGGCTACCGGTACCTGTTTGTCTGTCACTCCTCCCTCTCTGCTCCTTTGTTTAGCACGATATCTTCCAATCTGTGCTATTATCTATTTATATATTGCCTGATATTTCGTTGAACTGAAGGCTTTTATTAGTTACTCTCTAAGTCGCCGAATATTTTATCATAACCGTGCCGCATGATTTCGGCATAGGATTTATTTCTACTACGGTATCTATAATCTATCATATTCGTTTTCACTTCGTTATCTCCCCCCCTCTCCCCCCCCCCCCCCCCCCCCCCCGACACAAAACAAAACAAAAATATATATATATATCCAAGTCGGTTTTCGCTTCAACTTGTATTGGTTGCCTCCCCCTATTTCCCCCCCCCTTCCCCCCGTGGGAACCTACTCGTCTTGCTGGTCACTATTTACCTCAAGTTCTGTCTGACCAATACACAGATTATATCTTATGTGTGAGAGAGAGAGAGAGAGAGAGAGAGAGAGAGAGAGAGAGAGAGAGAGAGAGAGAGATAGATAGAGAGAGAGATAGATTGATAGAGAGTACAAAGGAGTACAAAGGAAATCAAGCAACAACTGGTCTAGTGACCCTTCTAGGCTGCTTGTCCTCCAAAACACTGAGGATCAAGTGTCCAAACAGTGGTTTAGAGTGGTTAAGGGAACATTGGAAAGGGAACTACTGCCCTGGAACTAATGTCCGTGGCAGGACTAGGAAGTTAGTAGGGGACATATGGGTTAGTAACTGAGGAGAGGATAAAATAAAGTTATTCATTTACAAACGCAGTCAGTCGCGGGTTTGATGCGAGATATTTGTCTAGGCGGAGTTTAAATGAATCAACGGTGCTGCAGTCTATAACGTCTCGGGGAAGCCCATTCCACAAGTTGACCAACTCGATTGAAGAAGAAATTCTTAGATTCGTGTGACTTAAAAGATTTACCAATAAGTTTGCAACCGTTTCCCCGCCGTTTAATTAGATTGGTCGATAGTGAAGTACTTACTACAGTTCATATTGTCGATGCCTTTGATGATTTTGAACACTTGAATTAAGTCACCTCTTAATCTGCGCTGGGTTAAAGGAAATAGATTTAATTCTCTAAGACGCTCTTCGTATGGTTTGTTCTTTAGGCTAGGTATAATTTTGGTGACTCTACGTTGAACTCGTTCTAGCTTGTTTATGTCTTTTTGGTAATAAGGGCACCAGCATTGAACGCAGTATTCCAGAAGAGGGCGGAGAGAGAGAGAGAGAATGTGGTAGTGTAGAAATATATGTGTGCGTCAGATATCAGAGGTAGTGTATGTGCGTGAGTGTAATTTAGGAAGGCGGAAAAGTGTACAGTATAGTTCCGTAACGATGGACTTGTAGTAACTGTACCTGGAGCCTTATGGGATATTAAAGGCGGGAATGGGTTTATGTAGTGCTCTAGTTTTGTATGTACAGTATTTATTTATTTATGTTTTCTTCCCAAACCTCCATCAAGCTTAAACAAAATAAAAATAAAACAAAATAAATAAAAAGATCCCCGTTCTAGATATATTTGTACATTTTTCGGTAGAAAAATGTCATGGCCAAAGGCCGATTTCTCCTAAATTACAGGCTCGCTATCGCTTGCTAGGATAAGACCGACACATAAGTGGCGCGAAAGGTCTATTTTTTTTACAAATAAATAGGGCAAAATGTCTTAAAACTACCTAGCCTGGGTCAAGCGTCTTAAAATCTAAAAACTAATGGGGATAAACATGAGGGAGAAGGGGAACAAGACATTCAACCATCTCCCCTTAACTACAGCAACCACGACAAATCGTCTAAAGTTTTCCAGTTTGGAGTTTTATAAATATCAAGAAAT